>OZ023315.1:6868963-7268963 GCA_964007375.1 Ophion obscuratus | reverse complement strand
AAGTTGTTAGTCTTAATAAATACACTTTCGAAATACATAAAAAAATATTTTTATGTATTTATGTAACCCAAACAAACTTTAAATGCGTTTTTCTCGAAACAACTGAACCGACCCTTATGAAATTTCAACCACATGTTCTTTACAACTATAGCTATAGCGCGTTTCGAGGATTTTTTCAAATTTTGATATTTACTACTTTTTTTTGTTGCCAAAAACGGTGACAGAACATGTTTTTTTTTCGAAAAATATCCGCCATTTTGTTATTTTTGCATATTTCAAAAATCGTATGATATGCGCTTTAGTCATTAACACACTGAATCTAAAACCGTTTGATTTTTTTGTTTCGGATGATCCATCGCCGAGATTTCATCAACAGCGCAGACTTAATATTTTTTAGGACATTTTTTGTATCACCATTTTCGTCTATAAATAGTGACTTAAGGGGTAAGGCCACTGTAACGGCCCAAAAAAAAAGGTTTTTTCACTAATTTTTTGCTCCCGAAATTGAAGGTATTTGAAAAAAAACTTTTAATGGTGTTATCGGGCATACATTAAACTTTATTATAAAATTTTTTTACAGTAAAAAAAAACAAAATGGCGGTTCCACAGCTATCTTCCCGGGACATGTTTTGCTTCCAGGGCTCCGCGGCACGCAGCACCACTGGTGCACTTTTGAATCTAGAACAAAAAAAAACCTTTAATCTAGAGGGCTATAGCTAGAGAATGTCGATCGGATTTTAAAAAGTATCAATTTTTGTGGATTTGGTGTGCGTTTGAAAAAAAAAATTGATTTTTGACGAAAAAAACGGCAAGTTTTTTGTTAATAAAAAATCAATAAATAAAGTTCTTGAAAATTCCGATCGACATTCTCAAGATAATGTAAATTTTCACATCTGGTTAAAATTTCAAGTAAAAAAAATGAAAATTGTTCGAGTTATGCTGCGTGCCATTTTGAAAAACCATGTTTCGAGAAAAACGCGTTTAAAGTTTTGCGAATAGTTTGTTTGGGTTTGTTTGGGTCGCACAGGACCTTTTTTTTCTTATTCTAGAGGGTTTAAACTATTTTTTAAGCCAATAAAAAAAAATCGATTTTTCAAAAAATTTACAGTGGCCTTACCCCTTAAATAAATATACTTTCGAATGTATTTCGAAAGTGTATTTATTAAGTGTAAAAACTTTTATATCAATATATACATATATATATATAATGTAAACCTATCAAAAATAATGAAAATGGCCTTTTTTAGCGTCTAAAGTGAGAAGACCCCTTAACATTGAATTTTTTTCAAAATTCGTTTAAAATTCCTTCCAATCGCGAAAAATAACTAGAAAATCAAAAATAATTTTCAATTCGCAAAAAAATCTCCCCTAATTACCGGAAAAAAATGTATCTACTCTCTGTGTCTTAGTACACGAGGGCTCGTGTTTGACTTCGTTCCGCTCTCGCCGTTCGCGCTATTTGTCTTTCAGCTATCCAAACGTCGATGCCTAAATTTCGATTAACCCACTTTTCCAAGGAAAAACAAAGGGTCGTAGAGCGTCATTAATAGTTCGTTAAGGGGATCGTCCGGTGCTTTGACGGTCGCGTACAACGGAATTGCGATTTTATTGAGGAAGTTATATAGAGAGTCTCGGTCACGGAAAATTAACGGTAGCTCCCTTGATAAACTGGGCTAATGATAACCCTGGACTTATACCCTTGTCTTGGAACGGACTTTTTCCCCGCTACGGTACCAAGGTAAAAGCGCGGGAATTACGCCGTTTGAATAAAGAATGTATAGACACGCATATACAGGGTGGACCTTTCGAGTCGTCACAGCAAAATATCTCGAGCGGGATGCATTTTAGGAAAAAATAGTTCAAACGCAACTTTCCTAGTTTCGAGAAACGAAAATAATGGCCTTGGTTATTTTTTTATTTTGTCCCAATTTTCAAGGTTTTTTGAAGGTCAACATCGGTTTCTCACCTGGGAACCAATATTTTTTATTTCGGTTTTTTTTAACACGTAACCAGATGGACAACTTTTGTCTGGAACTTTTTGGTTTTACTTCAATATTTTAAGGTGCTTGAAATTTTTAATGAAATATTTCGTACTGATTTAGTTCGATACGAAAAATATCTTCGAAAATTAACGTCAAACGGAAAAAAAGTTTCGAACAAAAGATAACGGCTTTGTTAGGCAAAAAATTATTCTGGTATTAAGAATATTGGTTACTATTTAAAAAACGAAGGTGACCTTGAAATAACATTGAAAATTGCAACCTGATGGAAGGGAGCCAACAGCATTATTTTTGTTACTTGAAAATGTGAAACTTTTGTTTAAAACATTTTTTTCTAAAATCCATTCGTCACGGGATATTTTGTTGTGACAAATGAAACGGTACACCTTGTGAATATATATATAAATATATATATATATATATATATCGAGAAATAATACATAATTACACATGTCATCAAATAAACTCCTCACGACAATCGTTAAATTGCCGTGATGTTACCATTAATTTATCATCGATTTCTGCGAAAAGAAAAGCTCGCGGGCGCGCACACACGAGCTTGTATAGGGACGGTCTCACGACCTTATATTATGGTTCTTGTAGAATTCATACCCCGACGAATTGCCGCGGAGGGCGTGTGAGCGGGAACTTTCGGCCGTTTCCACTCGCTTCTTCTTTTTCTTGCCATGTCATAAAATTGAATATTCACGAGGCCACGAATTGCCGAAGGAGAGACGTTTATTTCATTTTTTTTTCCGTATATCAATAAATCGCAATCAAACTTGCGTTAAGGATCTGAGGACGAGAAAAATGTTACATGGAACACCTGCGACTCCGGAGAATAGTATTTCGAATGTGCCTTTGGGGGTGTGCATGAGTTGCCCAAAAAAACTGATAGATTTGCAATTTTTTTCTGATGAGAGTATCGGGATGACAAGGTCGGGATTTTACACAGTTCGTACACAGTCTTGCCAAGTTTTATTTTTTTTATAAATTGACAAATATTGGTAAGCAATGGAGTTATTATTATTTAAAGGAAGTGCCGCCGGTGCTGCATGTTCAATTGGTGAAGTGCTTCTGGCAACTTGGCTTGTCCGGAGTGAAAAATAAAAAATGTACTCTTAGTTTAAGAATAAAACTTTCGTATGGCCGGATACTTTTTTTAAGTTTTGCACATTACAGAGATGCCAAGCTGTAGACAAACAAGTTCGTTATTTGACGAAAAAAATAAATTATTCTATTATTTTTTATCAACAAATCGTGCGAATAGATTTTGCGATACACCGCTTCATAGAACAGTGTGCGAGAAAAACATAAAAGAAAAAAGGTAAGTCGCAGCGGGACCGCCGTGGTGAGCGATTTGTCCCTTCACAAAAATCCTCAGCAATTGGTTAATTTTTGGAATTTTATGAAAATATTTATTATAAATTAAAATCAAGATGCTAGGTTTTAGTACTATCCGATACAAAAATCGTGTTTCAAGCTCACGCGGAACCTGGGTTATCGGTTCTCCTTGGAATCAATTTGATTGGAATGTGATTGGATCCAACCAATGTGATTGGAATGTGGTTGGATCCAACCAATGTGATTGGAATGTGGTTGGAGATAATTAATGTGACTGGAATGTGATTGGAATGAGATTGGATCCAAACAATGTGATTGGATCCAATGAATGTAATTGAAATGTGATTGGATCCTATTATTGCGATTGGAATGTGATCGGATGCAATCAATGTGATTGAAATGTGATTGGATCCTATTATTGCGATTGGAATGTGATCGGATGCAATCAACGTGATTGGAATGTGATCAATGTAATTGAAAATGTAATTGGAATGTGATCAATGTAATTGGAATGTGATCAATGTATTGGAATGTGATCAATGTATTGAAATGTGATTGGATCCAACCAATGCGATTGGAATGTGATCGGATGCAATCAATGTGATTGGATCCAATGAATGTGATTGAAATGTGATTGGATCCTATTATTGCGATTGGAATGTGATCGGATGCAATCAATGTGATTGGATCGAATTAATGTGATTGCAATGTGATTGGATCCAATCAACGTGGTTGGAATGTGATCAATGTAATTGAAAATGTAATTGGAATGTGATCAATGTATTGGAATGTGATCAATGTATTGAAATGTGATTGGAATGTGGTTGGATCCAACCAATATGATTGGAATGTGGTTTGATCCAACCAATGTGACTGGAATGTGGTTGGAGATAATTAATGTGATTGGATCCAATGATTGTGATTGAAATGTGATTGGATCCTATTATTGCGATTGGAATGTGATCGGATACAATCAATGTGATTGGATCTAGTTAATGTGATTGGAATGTGATTGGATCCAAACAATGTGATTAGATGCAATCAACGTGATTGGAATGTGATCAATGTAATTGGAAATGTAATTGGAATGTGATCAATGTATTGGAATGGGATTGGACCCAAACAATGTGATTTGATCGTGATTGGACCCAAACAATGTGATTGGCATGTGATTGGATTCCATCAATGTGATTGGATTCAAACAATGCCATTGGAATATGATTGGAATGTGATTGGATACAATCGATGTGATTGGAATGTGTTTGGATACGATCAATGTGATGGCAATGTGTTTGGATTCAATCAATATGATCCAAAACTGGTGCTGCCTAGATACTTTACACATCACCCAGTATCGACTAATTTTCTCCCCAATCATTCAGATATCGTTCTCCAGCACTAAACAACCCCCAGACCAATGCAGAGCCGAAAAAGTGTCGTCCATTGTATGGCTATCCGATGAGGCAAATTATTTTCAGTGATCGTATACTGAACCGCGATGAAGAAATAAAAAAGCGATTCATTCGCGATTGCATAGTATGGCGTACGATCCGTCGTGACTTTATATCGCGATTGCCTGCACGTATGAAAGCACACAGGTGGCCTTGGAACTTTTCAGGAACTTGACATTGAGGATGAGGCGTGCACTTAACACGCTGCGTATACATGCGTTGTCAACCCCCCTCCCAACCCCTCCTCGTCCTCCTCTTCCCTCCCACGCGGTTCGCAGTCTATGTTCACCTGTATAGATGCATCGCGAGGCAAGTCACGTTCCATTGTGCATAATGGCGAGTGATCGGGCTTCAATGGGCGAGGGGGTGGAGAGAAGGGCTGATGAGAAAGGAGCATAATCTAAAAAATGTATATTTTTTCATGCGCTTCTGCATTTTTTCAATGAGGATAAAAAGTTAGAGATATCGTTTAGAAAAAAGGCGCAATCGAATTATCGCGATATCATTTGAACGATTAAAAAAATTCTTTTCATTATTTACTACTTTTTTAACTCACTAGACGAATAACTTTAACTTCCCTGCTCTATAAAGAGGCGCGTGATTTTTTGGAAAATCACAATTTCGTCTCAGAGGGACGAGAAAGGGCTGAGGTACACCTACGATAATTGGGCCCGAAAGAAAAACAGGTTCTATTCTTGAAAGCACGGGAAAAAGTTTTTATCCTCGAAAGCGCGAAAGAAAAAAGTTGTCATCCTCGAAAACTCGAAGGAAAAAAGTTTCCATCCTTCGAAGCTCGAAATGAAAAAGTTTGTCATCTTCCAAAGCTCGAAATAAAAAAGTTTTTCATCCTCCAAAGCTCGAAATAATAAAGTTTTAGTGCTCCAAAGCTCGAACGAAAAAAGTATGAATCCTCCAAAGCACGAAGTGAAAAAGTTTGTCATCCTCCAAAGCTCGAAATAATAAAGTTTTCGTTCTCCAAAGCTCGAACTAAAAAAAGTTTCCATCCTTCAAAGCTCGAAATGGAAAAGTTTGTCATCCTCCAAAGCTCGAAATGAAAAAGTTTTTCATCCTCCAAAGCTCGAAATAATAAAGTTTTCGTTCTCCAAAGCTCGAAAGAAAAAAGTTTGTCATCCTCCAAAGCTCGAAGTTAAAAAGTTTGTCATCCTCCAAAGCTCTAAATAATAAAGTTTTCGTTCTCCAAAGCTCGAAATGAAAAATTTTCCATCCTTCAAAGCTCGAAATGGAAAAGTTTGTCATCCTCCAAAGCTCGAAATGAAAAAGTTTTTCGTCCTCCAAAGCTCGAAATAATAAAGTTTTCGTTCTCCAAAGCTCGAACGAAAAAAGTTTGTCATCCTCCAAAGCTCGAAATGAAAAAGTTTGTCATCTTCCAAAGCTCGAACGAAAAAAGTTTGTCATCCTCCAAAGCTCGAACGAAAAAAGTTTTCATCCTCCAAAGCTCGAAGTGAAAAAGTTTGTCATCCTCCAAAGCTCGAACGAAAAAAGTGTTCATCTTCCAAAGCTCGAAAGAAAAAAGTTCCCATCCTGCAAAGCTCAAAAGAAAAAAGTTTGTCATCCTCCAAAGCTCGAACGAAAAAAGTGTTCATCTTCCAAAGCTCGAAAGAAAAAATGTTTCCATCCTCCAAAGCTCAAAAGAAAAAAATGTTCATCCTTGAAAGCTCAAAAGATAAACCTTTTTATATTGATTCATTTATAATTTCATTTTTTCCTCACGGCCGTGGAGCTGTTTCACCAAAGTGCTGCATTCTAATGAAAAACCAGTCGTGCCTCAACATTCTCAAAGTAATTATTCAAAAAGATGCTTAAAAAAATGACCTACGGGGGAAAAAAACATTTTGTCTGCCGGCCTCGTACGTATTCGGACTAATGCGTGTGTGTGTCGCCTCGAGAGGGGCTCACGTCGTGTGCGCAAGTCACGTAACTATGGGAACATTCGCGGACTTAACTCGTGAACAAAGTGGTCATTTCGGTCGAAGCTTTGCGCGCGCCTCGAAAGCTCACATCGCGTAAAGAGGATATACGTCTTCGTGCTCTCGAACGGGATAGAGCACCACACACGCGAGTCACACACGCGTCGCTCTGCACTCTCCGCGAACAAATCCTGCACGAGCTTTTTCCTCTCGAAAGTTTCTCTTTTTTTTTTTATTCTTCGTCTCTTGTTTCCGGGAAGTTAAGAAAAAATCTTTAAAATATATATATATATATATATTGTTTATACGGTGGAATAATCGAAAGGAGTTTCGCGACAGGGATGACGGCGACTCCTGTACAGCTCCTTCGCGATGTGCACGATCGTGAAATGGAATAAGAAACGTGTGCTCGGTGAAAAGCTCGGACTTATCGATCACAGCGATTGATTCGGGAGAAAAAAAACGGGTTTTCTCTTTATTACTCGCCTCTGCGTCCAACAAACCCAAACAAAGAACCACGGACAAACTCAAACAAACCCAAACAAACAACCAGGAATAAATCTAAACGAATCCAAACAAACCACAACAAACGCAAATCCGAACAAACCCAAACAAACAAACAAACCAAAACACAAACCCAAACCTAAACCTAAACAAACAAACCTAAACCTAAACCTAAACCCAAATCCAAACCTAAACCCAAACCCAAACCCAAACCCAAACACCCCTTCACTACAAGCGTATAAAAAACGGGGAAAACTTTGCCGCGAGTGTGTCACTGTGCGACGTGTTTTTTTTCCTCCTCGGGCTTCTCTACACCTGTGTGCCGCTCGCGCGTATACGTGTACATGCTCGTTTGTTTGGGTTAGCACGGTGCCGTATTGCGGCGAGGGGCAACGGGAAAATGTTTGCGCGCTCGTGTACGCGTAGGTGTAGAGACACAGCGAGGTATGCAACTGCATAAAGGGAGCAGCCGCCGCCGCGTGACGCCGTGCGACGATTATCCGACCGCGGTCAAGTTCAAGTTCGCCCCATGTGGATGGTTCTCCTGCTCGGGCTGTTGCTCAAAAGCTTGTTGCAAAAAATCCGCAGGCTCGACACGCAGCTCACTCTCGACGTTTCGCCCGTGGCGAATCGGCAACGTGCCCTCTATCGAAGAACGACGTTTCACGGATGAAGAAACAAAACAATGAACAAGGACGACTCGGCGTTGTTCGAAATTGAGGGAAAAATTGCTAATCAACGGAAAAACAAGATCGTAACGGATTGAGAAAAATCGAAGCAAATTAAAAAAACGACAAATTGGCTGAAACAAACCCAATGAAGCTTCGTTATGTCGAACAGATCCTAAAAAGATCGAACAAACTTAGAAAGAATTGAGAAAAAGTGGGGCAAAAAACTAAACGAGCCCAAACAAGCTTAATTAAGTTTAAACAGACCCGGAGAAATGTAGAAAATCTCTAACGAAAACCCAAACAAACCACAAATAACATCCTTAAACCCAAACAAACTCTCAAACAAGCCTAAAACCAAATTTTTTAACTCAAACAAGCCGAACTTTTTTGTTTAATCGTCGAATAAAAAGTTACGAACTACCGTCGCGTTTTTCAAGTACCAAGAGTATCGGCCAACTCGCCGCTCGCAGTGAGTGACTTTGTGCCTTGTTTTTGCGTGAAAGCATAAAAGCGCGGTCTACACGGGAAAGAAAAAGTTGATTAACGAAGTACTTGCTTTTCGTTTTATTTTCTTGTCTTTTTTTTTGTGTTTTCCGCTTTGTGCGGAAGAGTGGGCGTGAGGGTTCGTGAATTGAATACGGGCTGAAGATTGAGGGAAGAAAAACGAAGGGGGACGGAGGGAGAAGGCGTCGAAGGAAAAGGGTGGCGGCGGGCCAACCGGCCGTATTATTTTTGAAGGATGTGAGGTAAATGGCCGTGATAATTACGGGCCACCATCCGAGCAACTTACTATGGGCATCTGCCTGGACACTGGTTCGTTTATAGACATATATATATATAAATATATGGAAATGTGTGTGTGCGTGCGTGCGTGCGTGCGTGCGTGCGTGCGTGCGTGTGTGTGTGTGTGTGTTCTCGATACGCATGTGTACAGTAGAACCTCGATTATCCGAACCAATTGGGACCGAGACTAGTTCGGATAATCGAAACGTGGATTTTTTGGGACGAGATCATAAACAACACCTTTTTGTATAAAAACAGTACATACATATATATTCAAATTTGACATACATGTTAACGTTGAAATGTATATATATATTTAATTGTTTATTTAATTAACAAATTACAATTAATAGAAAAATTAATATATATATATATATATATATATATATATATATATATATATATCTATATATCTATATATATATATATATCTATATATATATATATATATATTAGACTGATTCAAAAAAAAAATTTCCTTCTGGATTCTCGTGCTATTGCTGGGTACTGATAAAACAAAATTTCTCTAAAAAGATGGGCGCGGTCATTCAATTTTTAGAGGTGGCTATCTCGACTTTTTTGTATTCGAATTTTTTTTAACGAACGTATTGCATTTAAGCATAGTCATGGCTTCGGATTACGGATAAAAATCGGAAAAGTTTTGAGTTTGTTCTTTTACAAACATAACAGAGAAAAACTGACCATACGTCGAAGTGCACACGAAACGATGAAAGAAATTTTCGAACAATGGAAATGTGCTGAAATTCCAACGCGTCGATTGAATAACGCAATCTTGAAATCAATAAAACTCCATCTAGTCTGGAAACAACTTTAAAAAAATCGAGTTAAAAAGAATGTGCCGTCACAAATATCGAAGGAGCGTAAATTTAAGAGAGATTTGGACAAACTGTTCAACGTTGCACATTTTCGTTCTGCCCAAAATGTTAACGAACTTGAGAATGGCTGGGAAGAAATGTAAATGAGTTTGAAGATAATATAAGCGTAGCATTTTGAAAACGTAAATATACGATTTATGAATAAAAGCTTATAATTTAATTTTTCGTAAAAAGTGCGAAATGTTAATGAGTATAAATAAATCTACATGAATAACGAGAGTAGTATAGACGCCATTATTGATCTACCTGGATTTGAATTGTGAATATTGCACCCTTTTCAAATTGTTAGAGTTTATTTTTGTTACGAAAAAGCTGCTGGATGTAATTTGTATCCGTAATCCGAAGCCATGACTATGCTTAAATACAATACGTTCGTTAAAAAAAATTCAAATACAAAAAAGTCGAGATAGCCACCTCTAAAAATTGAGTGACCGCGCCCATCTTTTTAGAGAAATTTTGTTTTATCAGTGCCCAACAATAGCACGAGAATCCAGAAGAAATTTTTTTTCTGAATCAGTTTAATATATATATATATATATGTATGTGTGTATGTATGTATGTATGTATGTATGTATGTATTTGAAACAACTGAAAAAAGTTGAATGCTTTTTTTATATTTTTCAAAAATAAAATCGTCCATTTTTAATTGACGAACGGCTGTAACGCGTTTTTGAGCGGCTAAGTCTCGCAGCCGTTTGAGAAGAAGTTGCGTTGGGTTGCTCATTGTTGCTCACGGCGGTGGCAGCGAGCAACAATGTATATTTCGCGCCAACGTTCGGATAATTGAGAGTTCGGATAAACTAAGTCATCGTTCGGATAATTGAGGGTTCGGATGATCGTGTTTCGGATAATCGAGGTTCTACTGTATGTAATATTTATAAAGAACATGCGCTGTGGTCACCAAAGTGTCAATTTTTTTTTTCATTCCATTACATGACGTCCCTTTCAGTCGGGAAACGATTAAGCGGGGAGAGATACCTTCAGGCGAGGAAAGAATTGCTGCTTTTCATGATTTTTTTTAAGGGGCCAGTCCATTTTGGAGCCACGAAAGAAAGGCTATTTTCTCGATTTTTTTTTTGCGGATTTTATGAAAGATATGAATATAAAAGTTGTGGGGCTGGATAAATAGTCTTGAAATACATTAAAAAAAATGTTATTCATTTTTATTCATTTTTAAGTACAAAAACTATAGTTTAACGTAACGCCTCAAAAGGAGGTGGGCTAGGTAGCTTCATCACAACTCGGCAACGGCTTGTCTGAAACCGAGAAATCAGAGTCCATTAAATTCAGTATGACACCAGCTACAAAATGACCCTTGGATATAAAGTTTTATTAAAAAATGAAAAAAATGGCAGATGAAACACGAAAAAAGTAAAAAAACGCGTTTTTTTCGCAGTTTTTCGCAAAAAAAAAAAGTAAAAATCAAATTTTTAAAACCATCGAGGGTCATATTGTTGTGAATCATGTTTATAATATGTGGTTCAAATTTCAGGAGAATCGGTTTATTAGTTTTAGAGATACGATGGAGCTAGATTTTCAAAACGTTGTTTCGAGAAAAACGCGTTTCTAATGAACGTTCAGGTAAAAAAAAAAATACTCAGAGAGCTCGGATTTTCATAAAATGTTGACACAATATTTCTGAATGTATGTACTTTCGAAAACAGCAAAAAAATCGATTTTTTGAAATATTCAAAGCGGACTGGCCCCTTAAAGGAAAGAATTCTTCACCATTTTTGAGACTTAGGGTATTTTTTATTGCTGCTTTTGTTTTTTAAGGTATTTTTTTTATTTTTTATTAATCTTTAACGATGGAGGAGGTATGGCACGGTCTTCTAAACGGGTTGCGACGGATGTTGTCAGACGGCGTGACACGTAGCGTCGGCGGGATTGATCTGAAAAGGCACCAACGAAGATTTTTCTTTCATCTAGGCCTTAGGCCACTCTAGAGGCCGAAAAAATAGGCTTTTTGGGGATTTTTCGTTCGGAAAAACTACAAAATAAATCGAGATTACAAAAAAGGGTGTTTTTCATACATATCAGCGACTATATATAATAATTTTTCTAAGCGATTGATTTCTAAATGGCGACTGTGCAGCGTTTATTTCAAAAATGTATTTTTCAAGTTGGCCGGAAACATAATACAGACAATTTTCAACCGATTCACGTGAAATGTTGAATATATCTTGAAAAATACATTGTCTATGGAAGTACGTAGGATTTTTTTTTTATATTGCACGGTTCATTTGTTATTAACAATTATCTGACGATTTATTAGGCAAATTTGTGGAAAGTGAAAAATTTGCCTAAAAATCGTCAGGTAATTGTTAATAACAAATAAACTGTGCAATATGAAAAAAAATCCTACGTACTTCCATAGACAATGTATTTTTCAAGATAGGTTAAAAATTGTCGGAGTTATGTTTCCGGCCAACTTAAAAAATGCAGTTTTGAGATAAACGCTGCACAGCCGCCATTTTGAAATTAATCGCTTCAAAAAAATCCCCAAAAAGCCTTTTTTTCGGCCTCTAGGGGGTGTTAAGGGGTTAGGTCACTACCTAACCCCTTAACACCCATACGCGGAATACGAACCAAGAAAAAGTGAGAAATGTTGAAAATCGATAAAATGGTAGGCTTTGAAACAAAAAGAGTTATTTCTTTTAAACAAATTATTTTTTGTCAATTTTCGAAAACACTTGGGGTCATGTTTTAGACAATAAGGCTAGAAAGGTTTATACCAAACTTCATCAGAATCGGTCGATTTGCTTTTCAGCTATACGTCACGCCAGTTTTGAAAATGCAGTTTAGAAGACCGTGCCATACCTCCGCCATTTTTAAAAACCGATAAATAAAAAAATACCACGTAATAGCCAAACGTAGTAATAAAACGTACCCTATTTCTCAAAAATGGTTAAAAAAAATTTCCTGTTAAAAAAAATTATGAAAATCACCCTATTTTTTCCTCGCCTGAAGGTATCGTCCCCCTTAATTTACTCTAGCATGTAAACGTGTACGTAGAAAATTCATTGGTCATACCCTCGAGACAACGGTGTCTCAAGGTTCGGAATTTTGCGATACGAGATCCAAAATTCTCTGAATGGATGTTTTTTTAAATGTATTTTCATGAAAATTGATTTACCGATGTAATTTCTATTTCAATTGTGACATTTTCAATTTACCTCTCGACACGCGGAAGCAGCATTTTTCCCCATGTCAAATTACCAACAGACACCCTAGAGCCCTTTATTGTATGGGAAAAGGGAAGACAGAGAAAGGACAATGCCTTCTATTGTAAAAAAGAGCAAGTGCGAACGGATTTTTGCAATTTTGAAAATAAGGCGGCGTGCAGTGGAGTTGTCATTTTTTTTAGGGTTCCTTACTCAAAGGGCAAAACCGAACTCTGTTGCTGTCACTCTGATGTCTGTCCGTTCACATGTCACGGGTCTCTAGCTCGTAAACGGAATGAGTTACACACCTAAAATTTAGATATTTTTTGTAGAATGTCGACCCAAAACGCAATATTGAATTAGCAGTTCAATTAAATTATTTTTCACGAGGGTCTCATCGAGGGAAAGAGGAGCAGAAAAAAAATGCCTTACCCTGGCATGTGGGGTGTCATTTTTTAAAGCGCATTGCGGAGGGTACAAATATATTTTTTATTATTTTTTTATTTTCAAAAATGAAGAAATGGGGGTGGGGGTCGTCAAAGTTGTCAGTTTTTGACCATTTTTGTTACGGGATCTATCTCAAAAACTAAACTAGTTAGGAATTTGGAATTTCGGTATATTATGTACCATATACTGTATTTGAATAACAAATACTCAATACGCCGGTTCATAATGCAGTATATATAATAATTTATTGTATACAAAATACGATGAATTTATAATGAAAGTATATAAAATTATTGTTATTTGAATATTTACAATACCAAATGACTTATTTTTGGAATCGGTGCCAGTCAAAAACGAGAGATTGACGTCACAGAAGAAACAAGGTTGCAAATGAAAAAAAGATTGTAAATTGTGTGTTTAATTTGTTTTTCTTCGCCTCCTCTTTTTCTGCAAAAAATGTGACGATATAGAGCAATCTGCTGGTACCAACTCCAAAAATAAGTCATTTGGTATTGTAAATATTTAAACAACAATAATTGTATACATTTTTATTATTAGCTTACAGCAGAAGTATACAAAGTTTTCTTTGGCTATCACCACCCCATATGGGTTCAGTTTAGTACTACCTAAGAACTAAGTCGGAAAAAAGGCATTACCTAATTAAATATCAAGTTTAAAGAAAAAGTTAATTTGTCATATGTACGGAAAGCTAATAGTGCAAGGCCCGATTCGCACTTGGACGAGTTATTTTCATTCGTAAAACTTTTTTTTCGCTTTGTATTTTTTTCACATAAAAACGGTGATTATTATCTGAATTTTGCACACAATTTTATTCACATTAAAACGAATAAAGAAACGCAATTTTCGAAAAGCGCAACATAAATTTCACTCGTAAATGTATTTTTTCGCTTTAGAACATTTTACTTTATTTTAGTTCATTTTCAATAAAACGGCAATTATTTTTTTAATTTCGTAAACAATTTTATTTACTTTAGTTCGAATAGAGACGCAATTTTCGAAAAGTGTAAAATAAATTACTGTTTCGAAGAAATATTTTGATACTCTATCCTTAAAACGAATTGAAGAATTTCAATGCCAATAACGTTTAAAAGGGTTGCTAAAAACTATAAATTTTCTTCTACTTCCAAATCATTTTTCTCTTCTTATTTTTATCTCTACATTTTTTAAAAATAAAACGGCGATTACCTACAAAATTTCGTATACAATTTTCTCACATTAATTTAAAAAGAGTGACGCAATTTTCGTAAAGCTTAAAATAAATTATTGTTTCGAAGAAATATTTTGATACTCCATCTTTTAAACGAATTGCAGAATTTCATTGACAATAACATTTAAGAGGGGTGCTAGAAAAACGTACACTTTGTTTTTTCCACTTCCAAATCTTTTTTTCGCTTTACATTTTTTCAACAAAACCGCGATTATCTTTGAAATTTCGTATACAGTTTTTTCCACTTTCATTCGGAGAGACGCGTTTTTCGAAAAAAAAAACGAAATAAATGAACGCCTCGTAAAAATATATGGTACTCTTTTCCCTCCAAATGAATTGAAGAATTTCATTGCCAATAACATTTAAGAGGTTTGCAAAAATGTATATGTATCTATACATATATATATATATGTTTGTATGCATATGAATGTTTGTATGTTTATATGTTTATATGTTTATATGTTTATTTCATATGCATACATATATATGTTTGTATGCATATGAAAATCTTGATCGTCAACACGATAAACAACGAGTGCCTTTGAATTATACATGGATCAACGTGAGTTGAACAGAGTCACGCATGCCAGGGGATCCACACACACATGAGTCACGCGGTATATCCATCGAGACTCCTCGTGCAATTGTTATTCCTAGAGAAAAAAAAATGAACAATCACATTTCCTGGATAAATTTTATTCAGAATATTCACGCATTTTATTAAACTCACTGATGAAAAAAAAAAGCGTAATGACTATATATCAACCCGAGACAAATTCATAGGAGTTGGCTTTGGAAATTGTTAAAAAAAAAATAAAGAAAAATGTAATAATTCAGAAATCCTTGGAATGAGGAAAAATTTTATTTTGAAAATTGTTGAAAAATATAAAAGTAAATATATTTAAAAAAATATATGGTCTCGAAAGACGTTATTCGGGGACGATGCTTTCAGATCAACAAAATGGATCGCAGGTGTTCGAGGAAGGCGATGCTCGAAGTGTTGGAAGGTGGCGAGGCGAGGCTGGTCTACTCGCGACACCACCCGACGGACGTTTTCCCATGCAGAACATTGGTCCCGTCAAATTTGAGGCACCAAAAGTCCCGGTCATCTTCATTCTCGGTCGGTACACTCGCTAATTTTATTATTATTTATTCGAGCTGTCCGATCGAATGGAAATATTGATGTAAAAAAAAAACATTTGTTCACCAAGGCGGTCCGGGTAGCGGTAAGGTGACACATTGCGACAATCTGATGCAGGAGAAAAAGGGCATAACGCACATCAACATGACCGATCTCCTACAGCAGTACGCCCTTGGAAACGGTCAGCTATATTTCGTGCCACATTTATTATTATTAATTATTGAATAATTTTCATTTTTTTTTTTCGTCTCAATAAAATTTCTCAATCGGTTCGAGAATTACCCCACCATCCGCGACACTGTTTTTTTTATTCATATCCATTATAGTTTTTTTCGTTTTTATCATTTTTTAAAAAACCACCGACCTTGAGGCCCAAAAAGGATTCGATTTTCAATATTTTGTTCTCACGAGAGTATTAGGATGACGAGGTCGGGATTTTACACACAATTGATACGTACTCTTGCCGATGTTGAGTTTTTTCTTCAAATGAAAAATATCGATAAACAATGGAGTTATTATTATTTAAACAATGTGCCACCGTCGCTGCATGAACAAACGGTGTAGATTTTATTTTTCATCTGAAACGAGAATAAAAAAAATCTACTTTTGGTATAATAATAAAACTTTCGCGTAACTAGATCGTTTTTTGAAATTTTGAAAATTACGGAAATGCTAAGCTGTAGAAAAAAAAAAAGTTCTATTTGCGACAAAAAAAAACAACTTTAATTATTTTTGATCAACAAATGGACAAACGTATCGAAAAATCAACTGGTAATAAGATAGATAATGTTATCAACTGTGCTCCGTCGGAATTTGAAGTCCATCGGACGGAAAGATTCTGAGGCTGAAGAAAAAAAAGGCAAAAGAAAGACCTTTAACAAAAATCCTCATAATTCAATTTTTTAATTAATTATTAGGGTCATTTTTATTAAGGTCGATCGGATTAAGGTCAATTTTTCAAATTTTTGCAATATCCTTCCTGCGGTTTAAATACAAATAAAATATAAATATAAATAAAATATAAATATAAATACAATATAAATAAAATATAAATATAAATAAAATATAAATACAATATAAATATAAATACAATATAAATTTCAAATATAAATAAAACTGTGCAAGAAATACTATTTTCGACATTTCACGCTTATGACAGACCCCTTAAGAATACATGGATGTGCACGGACGTACGAATATTCGGCATATCGCCTGACGGCCAAAAATATCCCAAACCTGCCTATAATTCGTGTCGTGAAAAGAATCGAAAATACGCCCTTTCACTTGCAAAAGTAGTGCTCGTGTATGTAGCCTCGTGGCGAGACCGCGTGTGTGACAAGCTAATGTCGCGAAGGAACACACCGGCTAAAGGAATCGATCCCGAGTGGATCCGATCGATCGGAAGAAAATAAACCGTGGGGTGGCTTTTTACACGTGTACACATAATCTTGCATTGAATTGCGAAACGATATAAACTGCCTCCGCTAATTGCACAGCGACGAATAAGTCGCGAACAATCGACTCAAAAATTGCTGACACAGAATGATAATTTTTTTTTCATTAATTTCGTTGAATCTTTTTTCGCTGGATTTTTTGTAAAATAAATTGATTTATAATGGGTGCCAATTATCTTCATTGTCGAGAATTATTTCCTCGGAATTATTATCAATTATTTTTTCCCTGAACTCAATTATTCTTCGTATATCAATTTGATTTTAATGAATGTTCTTTTTTTAATCTATTTTTTAATGTATTTGTAACGCACTTTCAATAATGATATTTTGCGGATGTGATCGCAGATATGCAGGATTTTGGCCTGCTGAGCAGCAAAACCGTCGCCGAGGTGCTGATGCTCGAGATGAAAATGTCACCGGGTGCCAAAACCTTTCTCGTCAGTGGTTATCCGAGGAATATGCGTGACGTCGTCGAGTATTCGGAAAAAGTGAGTGATTTTGAGCTTGCAGCATAATTCTTATTCAAAAACTTCATTTACTTGCGGCATCATCATCATCATCATCATCACCCGTGCAGAAATTTTGGCAGGGATACAGCTGGATTCTGACTTGTATCCCGGGATCCCAGTCAGGATCTAGTCCGATATCGGATCAGATTCGAAGACTAAATGTAAGATCCGTAAACTGGATTCCATTAGGGATCCAGAACCGGATCTTTTAATGACTCTAAATAGATTCCCCATGGAATCATTGAGAAATCTGGGAAGGATCACGGGTGAATACAGGCTGAAATACAATGTCAAAAATGGAATTATGACATGTTAAATTTATTATAAAAATAAATAACATTTATAAAGTTTTGGTGCATTGAACTATCAATAAAAAAAAATTTGTCCAAAGATTCAAATGGCAGATCGCGCTCATCGCGAGATTTTGATGTGAATTAAAAAAAAATCACATCAAAATCTGTGAATGCAAATGTATTGACAAGAAATTATAAATACAAAAAAATTCACAAAATTATTTGTGAATTTTTTCGTATTTAAGACAAATTAAAATCAAATTCAAAATGATTAGATTAAAAATTGCGCCAAAAGTGAGTTCGTACGTATTTTGAGAGAAAACATTGCCTCGAGGCAAAGAAATTTTTGCACATAACTTTTTGTGCAAACATTTCTTTGCCTCAACACAATGTTTTCTCTCAAAATACGTTTACACTTGAGGTGTAAATTTTAATATAACTGTCGTGAATTCGATTTTTATTTTCTTCAACTTGAGAAAATTCACAACTCATTTTGTGATTTTCTTCATATTTATAATGTAATATTTGAAACTCACAACTTTTTTTGCAAAAATTTCTTTGCCTCGACGAAATGTTTTCTCTCGAAATACGTAAGAACTCACGGTTGGTGTAAATGTTAATCTAATCATTGTGAATTTGATTTTAATTTGTCTTAAATACATGTTTATACCCACCGACATGTCGGTGGGTATAAACAGAGACTTATTCCCCAAAACCGGTATCCCGGTTAGAATCCAACTTGCATCAGTATCGGAATATGTACGACGACGATAGCATAATTTTGAAAATTTTCGCATCACGTGTATTTTCGGTATTACTATGTAATTCCTATCTATAGACAGGAATTTTATAGATAGGAATTTATAGACAGAAATTCCTATCTATAGATAGGAATTCCATAGTAATACAGAAAATACACGTGACGCCAAAATTTTTAAAATGATGCCATCGTCGTCGTACATATGCCGATACTGATCCAAGTTGGATTCTAACCGGGATCCGGTTTTGGGGAATCCATGACAAATCCTGATCGGGATTTGATCGGACATAGGGTATCCCGATCAAAATTTCTGCACGGGGCATCATCGTTATAATATTATCATTCGTAATATGATCGATTGACAATAATAATAATAACGTCGGAAGCAAAAACCGAAAAAAATTATTATCATCAAAAGAAGAACAAAATAACAACGAAAACGTTTACGAGAATTAAAAAAATATTTTCGAACTTTATTTTTAATGTATCTTAATAGTCAGAGATGAATAATTAACGATAATGATATTAGGGTGTAGTTAAAACAAATCCATTATTTTTGCATGAAATTGAAGGCAAAAATAATCGATTCCTTTTTACTACACCTAATAGAATGATAGGTATTACCTACACTGGTGGATGTGCGGTAGGGGTTCGGCTGTGGCGGTACACCGAGTTAAGGGGTTAGGCCGTTCTAGAGGCCGAAACATAGGCTTTTTGGGGATTTTTTTCCGAAAAACTACAAAAGAAATCGAGATTACAAAATAGGGTGTTTATCGTACATATCAGTGACTGTATACAATATTTTTTTTTAAGCGATTAATTTCAAAATGGCGGCTGTGCAGCGTTTATCTCAAAACTGCATTTTTACGTTAGCCGGAAACATAACTCAGACAATTTTCAACCGATTCACTTGAAATGTTGAATATATCTTGAAAGATACATTGTCTATGGAAGTACGTAGGATTTTTTTTTATATTGCATAGTTCATTTGTTATTAACAATTATCTGACGACATTTTTCACGTTCCAAAAATTTGCCTAAAAAATCGTCAGATAATTGTTAATAACGAATGAACTATGCAAAATAAAAATAAAAATCCTACGTACTTCCATGGACAATGTATTTTTCAAGATATATTCAATATGTCAAGTGAATCGGTTGAAAATTGTCCGAGTTACGTTGCCGGCCAACTTAACAAATGCAGTTTTAAGATAACCGCTGCACAGCCGCCATGTTGAAATAAATCATTTAAAAAAAATTATCGTATACAATCACTGACATGTATGATAAGCACCCTTTTTTGTAATCTCGATTTATTTTGTAGTTTTTCTGAAGAAAAAAAGTCCCAAAAAGCCTATTTTTTCTGCCTCTAAAGTGGCCTAAGGCCTTAAGGCGTTACCCCCACTTGTAGCGGAAAAAAAGGCCTTTTTCGTGAATTTTTTTAAAGAAAACTACAAAAAATTTGAATCGATCAACATAACATCTTAAAGAACACATCTTGAAGAACTTTCAGTAATTTTTTTTATTGAAAAATATTACATTGTTTAGTGGCAAATGGCCGTCAATGAAATAATATTTTTATACACACGGTTTGCGGTGACCAACATTGCGGCGAAGTGGATCATCTGGAAAAAAAAATGCGGTCGGACTTAGTCAAATATAAGTATAAACTAGTCTTTAATCGAAGGATTTTAAAAAATATTCATTTTTCACAAAATGGCGGACAGTCAAAGTTAATGGTTCGATTTTAACGAAAAAAAAACTGCCGTTTTTTTGGCTATGACCAAAACAGCCATTTTGTTTCGAAAAAGGAAAACGAACGATTAAAGACTACATTTTTATGTATTAAATAAGCCTGCAAAATTTCAAGAAGATCGGTTAATTAGTGTTCGAGTAATCTTGGTCACCGACTTCAGAAATGCCATTTTGAGAAAAACGCGTTTAAAGTTTCAATTAGCCGGTCTTTTACACAACGGATTCTTCTCTTTCAACGCTCATATCTCAGTCAATTTTGTTCGGATCGACTTGAAATTTTCAGGACATATTCTCAGATACTTATACTTCAAAAAAATGCAATAAAAAAAATCGATTTTTTCAAAATCGCAAGTGGGGCTAACCCCTTAAGTATAGGCCACTTGACTGTGTGCCGCCCCTTTTATCTTAATCACTTGTTTTTACGTAGGCCTTTTTAGATGCCTATAAAATTTACCGCCTCCAAAAGTCTGCCGCCCCTAGGCAGCTATACGGCGCTATTGACGAATCCAGAACTGGGCGTTCGAATATGTGGATATTGTGTTTTGTAACTGACGGTGTCAAACACCTTACGGTAGTCTGTCCAAGCACCTCAGAGGTTACGCTTGTGATGGACCGCGTCTTGCGTGCTGCAGCGGTCCATCAGCAGGTTCTCCTTAGAAACTCCCAGGATCACTCTTGGATCCACTTTGTTCGTGTATCTCCCGCCATGGAGGCTCGGCCTCGCGTAGAACACGCTCATAATAATAATTATTATTATTACCATACTATTACTAATTTTTAATCGTAGTATTATAGTAGTATAGTATTATAGTAGTATTTAATAGTAGTATATTTAATTGTAGTGTTTAATCGTAGTATTTAATTGTACAGCCCTTATCACATTCCCGACCCTATTCCACTAGTCATCCTCCCATACTATTACTATCATTATGTTAGTATTTTTCAATTATTGCCATAACTATCATTGTATTCGCGAAGCCTCAATTAATATCTCAGTTCCAACGGCTGAGTTGCTGAGTTCAAACGGTTTGTCCGATTTTGTCAAAATTTGGATACAATATCCTTCGATAGTTTTTCTCGTCCGACACGTAGGATTTTTTTGGAATTTTCATTTTTGACGGAATTGCGACCGTTTTAATTTAACATTTGTTTTTCGTTCGCAATTTCCGACGATTTTGGATCACATACACATTGCATAAAAAAAGCAATGGTTCAATTAAATTAAAAAAAAAAAACCTTACGTGGCGAACGAGAAAAACTATCGAAGAATATTTTATCCGAATTTGGACAAAATCGGACAAGCCGTTTTCGAGATACATCTGGCACCGACTTTGAAAACTATGTTTCGAGGTAATCGCGGTTGAATAGCTTCCAGTCGACGAATTGATTTTTCAAAAATTCCTAAACATCCCTCAATGTACGTATTTTCCAATAATAAAAACTCGGCTGATAATTCGGCTGGTGGACGGGAGCGTCTTCAAACAACTGGATGCCAAAGGGTCTTACCGGTACCTTGACATCGATCAGCGCTCTGTACAAGACCCTGAAGGGTGTCAAGGAGCCCTCTGCACCGAATATAGGCGGCGTCTCAGACAGATCTGGAAGTCAGATCTGTCTGAGGAAAAACAAGATCACCACCACCAATATGCTCGCTGTCCCGATCCTGCTCTACTCATTTGACATCGTTAAATGGCGTAGAGACGAGCTTAAACAGCTGTACGTCAGCACATGCAAGACAATGAACATCCAGCGTAGTCTGCACCCTCCATCTTCCGACCCGCGCCTTTATATGCTACGTTAGAGCGGCTGGCGCGGCCTCTTAGGGTTGTAGTGTCTTCATGACGTCATTGTCCTCGGAATAGCAAGCGATGTAATAACGAGCTCGGACGGCTTCTGGAGATCTGCAGCAGCATAAGCTTCATGGGGTGGGGACATTTCTTTATAAGGCGACAGGTCGTGCGGCAGAGACCCTCAGCTTGGTGGAGCAAGGGCTGTGCACCCAGCTGACCTTTTCATTCTCGAGGTCAGCTGGTCTGATGTCCGAGAACGAAGAGTTTATCTGCGCCTGCCAGGACGGAGTTATCAACACCCTGATCTATCGCAGTCGCGTTACGGGTGAGCCTCTGCCGACCATTTTGTGTCGTGCATGCAAACAATCGCGAGAGACACTAATTCATCTACCATCGGCTTGCCCAGTATATGCAGTCTCCTGCTATATCCATCGCCATAACGCGGCCCCAAGGGTGTTGTATTGCCATCTACGGCACTCTTATGTGATATACCGGGAGCCCGTGCCGCCTTATTTACCAAGAGATATTGAGTCCATTGTCGTGGGTGAGAGGTGCAAGATTTACCAGGTGTAGAAGTATGAAACCGGAATTTTCCTATAGACGGGGCTGACCATCAGTTTAGGGACCCTAAGACCGCTTCTGCAGCACCATCATCTCCCTCTGACAGCTGACGAAGATTTTCAACGCACAACAACCCCAGTTCCCTACACTGGTATATTTTTCTATAATCTTAAAGATATCGAGTTTTGTGCTTACGAACTACGATTTGCGGACAGCGTTGGTTTTCTTTTATCATTTGAAGAAAACTGCTGCAGAATCGCATCGAATGCTTGTCGAAGCTTACGGTGATCATGCTCTTGGTAAAACACAGTGTTTCGAGTGGTTCAAAAGATTCAAAAGGGGTGATTTTGACGTGATAAACAAAGAACGTGGGAAACCACCGAAAAAGTTCGCAGACAACGAATTGCAAGCCTTATTGGATGAAGATGATACTCAGAGTCATCAAGAACTCGCGGATCAATTGAATGTGACGCAGAAAGCCGTCTCCATTCTTTTTCATCATTTTCAAACAACAGTACATGTAATTTTTACATATAAAATTACGGTTTCATACTTCTACAGCTGGTATTGGTATTACGAAATACTGATTGTAGTCACTTTCCGGGATGGCCTTCAGTTCCGTCTTCGCTGCGGCTTGAATCTCCTCTATCGTATCAAAACGGTGTCCCCGGAGCAATCTTTTGAGCTTGCTGAACAGCCAGAAGTCGCACGGCGCCAAAAACTCAACCCATATCGTTCCGCAACCACCGTATTCACCTGATCTGGCGCCGTGCGACTTCTGGTTGTTCAGCAAGCTCAAAAGATCGCTCCGGGGACACCGTTTTGATACGATAGAGGAGATTCAAGCCGCAGCGAAGACGGAACTGAAGGCCATCCCGGAAAGTGACTACAATCAGTGTTTCGAAGATTGGAAAATCCGTTGGCATAGGTGCATTGCATCGGGAAGGGATTACTTTGAAGGGGATGAAATTGATTTGGAAAAATAAATAAAGAATTTTCGAAATAAATACAATGTCACCTTATTTTTTGGATACAGTAGTGTGTGTGTGTGTATATATATATATATATATATAGCATATATAGCATATATTTTACATACATAAATACCTATAGTGGGGGGGGGTATTGGAAATAAAAGACTTCAACAAATACTAAAATAATGACATAATAATGGTAATAGTATCATAATGATAATAAAAATGATGGATGATCATCATGATAACAACAAAATGATAATCATAATAATAATAAAAACGATGATAACAAGAATAAACGCATAATAATAATAACAAAATAATAATAATAATAATAAACAATAAAGATAGTTATCGAAAAAGTATTTGTGTGATCGAAACAATTAACGATAGGGTGAGTGTACCTGTGACCCAACTCTCATTCACAATTCTCGTAATATCCTCCACGTGCGAGCAGCGATTGAATATTAATATTTAATATCGAAACGTGAAATGTGGAGACGCCCGTGTTCATTGGTTCGTTCGTTCGTTCGTTCTTTCGTTCACTTTTTTTTTTCTTTCTTTATTGCCTCCAATATTAGACTCAATGTAGGATTCCGCGTCAGAGTTAACACGTGTCCGTTATTCGTCCACCTTTTTCTCGTTATTCACTCGCAACGTTACGTTACGCGGATATCGCGAGGGCGAGAGCGCACCGCGAGACTCGAGCGCGAAAATGTACGTGCGTCGGTTGGACTAAACGAGACGATGGGGGGAAAAAAACGTAAATTTGGTGAAGGCACTCGGTAGAATGATGAATTTTCGTGCAATGAAGAGCCAAATATTTTCCCTCGCTTTTTCTTTTTATTTTTTATCCCATCGGAGCACTGCGAGCTTATATGATTTTTGGAAAGCCATGTAGTGCTTTGATGGCGCGGTTTGAATGGAATGAAGATAGCAGACTGCACGATTCAATGTTGGGCCACGAATTATTTTTTCATTCGCGTTATGAAGCATCGTCAGGTTCATTAAAGTAGAACGAATCAGAGGGCAATTTAATTTTCTGGATATAACGCGCCGTTAAAAAAATCATTCGTGTCATTTCGATTACAATATTGATATGGATTTATTGAGCAGTTTTATTAAGGGGGGAGATATCTTGAGGGGAGGAAAAAATTACTGATTTTCATGATTTTTTTTTTAAAGCAAAGATTTCTTCACCATTTTTGAGACTTAGGGTATGTATTATTACTACTTTTGGCTGTTACATGGTATCTTTTTTTTTATTAATCTTTAGAAATGCCGGAAGTGTGACGCGGTCTTCTAAACGGGTTGCGGCGGATTTTGTCAGAGGGCGTGACACGTAACGTCGGCGGGATTAATGTTTAAAAAAAAACTAACGGAGATTTTTCTTTCGTTAAGGGGTATTCTCACTCTAGATGCTAAAAAAAGCCTATTTTCAAGGTTCTTTTTTGATGGGTTTATATTATAAATACGAATATAAAAGTTGTTACACTTAAGGCCTTAGGCCACAGTAACAAGTATAAAATCATGTGCGAAATAAAGATTTTTTTTTCGTATGAAAAAGTGATTCACTCAAAAAATTAATTACACATCTATTTAGTATGAATGTCAAGCTGTTCGAAAAAATATATATATTTTTTTTCGATGTACAAAATGGCCGATTACTGATATTTTCTTTTGTTATCTTTTTTTTAGGCGCTCCGCGGCGTGACATTTAGCATCCACAATTTTTTAGCTAGAACAAAAAACGAAAATTCCTGTCAAACTATATTATTTAGAATACCTAGAGAAGTACATACGGAATTTAAAAAATATTGTTTTCTTCAAAGGTTGTAGGTATTTGAACTTAAGAAATGAATTTTCAGTGAAAAATTTCGTTATAACTGCTCATAAACTGCTCATAAAATGAAAAGTTTTCGATTAATCAGAAATTCCGTAAGTACTTCTTTGCGAAATGCAATTAGGAACATAACTTTCAAATTTAAAGTAAATCGAGTGAAAATTGTTGAAGTTATTTGTCACGCCAATTGGAAAAAAGCTGTTTCGAGAAGTTTCGAGTAGTCGGCCATTTTGGACATCGAAAAAATATATATATATTTTCTAACAGCTTGATGTTCATACTAAACAGATGTGTACTTAATTTTATGAGTAAATCACTTTTTCATACCAAAAAATGGTTAAATTCGCACATGATTTTATACCCGTTACTGTGGCCTAAGGTGTGTATGTTATACATACACTTTCGAAATGTATAACATTTTTTTAAAATGTATTTCTGTAACCCAAACAAATTTTAAACGCGTTTTTCTCGAAACAACGTTTTTCGACGGCTTGTTGATAAAATCTTCGAAACTACTGAACCGATCATTATAAAATTTTAACCACATATTCTTTACAACTATAGCTATAGCGCAAATAAAGGATTTTTTTGAATTTTGATATTTACTATTTTTTGCCGGAAACGGTGAAAAAAAACACGTTTTTTGTTTTGTTTTTTTTTCGAAAAACGTCGGCCATTTTGTTGTTTGCATATTTCAAAAATCGTATGATATGCGCTATAGGCATTAACATACTGAATCTAAAACCGTTTGATTTTTTTTTTGTTTCGGATGATCCATCTCCGAGATTTCATCAACAGCGCAGACCTACATTTTTTTAGGACATTTTTTTAACTACACTCGTCTATAAATAGTGACTTAAATAAATAATTTTTAAAATGTATTTCGAAAGTGTATTTATTAAGTGTAACAACTTTTATATCAATATCTATAATATAAACCTATCAAAATAATTCATGAAAACAGCCTTTTTTCAGCGTCTAAAGTGAGAAGACCCCTTAACGCTTATATGCAGAATATGAACCAAGAAAAAGGGAGAAATTGAAAATCGATTAGATGGTACGCTCTAAACCAAGAAGATTGAATTTTCCGAAAAAAAAAAAAAAACGACGACGTTTTGCCGTAAAAAAATACTTTTTTTTACTTCCAAGAATATTTAAGTTGATGTTTTAGACAATAAGGTTAGAAAGATTTATACCAAATTTCATAAGAATGGGTTGATTAGTTTTCGAGCTATACGCGACGCCATTTTTGAAAATACAGTTTAGAAGACCGTGCCATACTTCTGCCATTTTGAAAGATTAATAAAAAAAAAATACCATGTAACAGCCAAAGGTAGTAATAAAATATACCCCAAGTCTCAAAAGGGGTGAAGAAAATCTTTCTTCTTAAAAAACAAACATGACAATCAGCCAATTTTTTATTTGAATAAATTAATTTTCAAGGAATAAGCAAGATTATTGAAAAATCGTTTGGACGTTTATTTGTAAATACATACACTAATAAAGTTGTGTACCAATGCCATCATTTGAGAATCCGTCGAAAGCAAATAAATCGAGATTTTAAACAATTTCAATTACGTTCAGGCCTTCAATGCAGAATTAATCGTTTTTATTTCCTCATTTGTGGATTTTTAATTCGTGAAAACGAACCTGGTTATTTAAACCCTTTAAAAAAGTTTTCTGAATTCCTTTTTCGCATCTGAAAACGGGTTTTAACACAAGTTGTATATATAAATATGCTAGCTTCCCGCCCGCGACTTCGTCCGCGTGGTTATCCAAATAAATACAAATTAATTAAAAATCCAAATAGAGATAAGTAAGCTTATCATCTCAGGCTAAGTTTATATACAAAATTCCACACTTCTAGCTTCAAAACTGACAGACTTCCATACAAATTTTCGATCTTCATTTTACCCCCTTAAGGGATGAATTATAAAGAACGCTGGAGCAGCGAATTCCAGTTACTAATCCAAAGCCTACATACGAAATTTCACACTTCTAGCTTCAATACTGAGAGATTTCCATGAAACCTTCTTCCCCTATTTGACCACCTTAGGGGATGAATTTCACAAAAAATTGTAGTAAATCATTCGTTTTTAATACCTTTTTTTCTAATGCCAAGCTTTATATTTCTAACTTAAAAACTCACAGACTTCCGTACAAACTTTCATCCCTTATTTATCCAACTAAGGGGATGAATTTCGAAAAATCCTGAAACACGTCTTTCTTTATTTTCAACTCAAAGGATAAATACCAATTTTCAAGGTTATAACTTAAAAAATAACGAAACTCCCATACAAACTTACATCCCCTATTTAACCAACTAAGGGGCTGAATTTCGAAAAATCCTGAAACACGTCTTTCTTTATTTTTAACTCAAAGGATAAATACCAATTTTCAAGGTTATAACTTAAAAAATAACGAAACTCCCATACAAACTTACATCCCCTATTTCACCCTCTTAGGGGATGAATTTCGAAAAATCCTGAAATATGTATTTCTTTATTTTTAACCTAAATGCTAAATACCGATTTTCATGCACGTAACTTGAAAATTGACGGATTTTCATACGAACTTTCATCCCCTATTAGAGTAAGAATTTCATAAAATCTCTTCTTAGTGGGTGCTTACGTCAGGAAGACAACCCATTGTCCAAATTTCATGCAATTAGCTCCAGCGGTTTTCGCTCGGCGTTGATGAATCAGCCTGGCCATGTTCTTTTATATTTATTTCAAATTATATTTCTATTTATTTATTTATTTATTTATTTACTTATTTATATATTTATTCATTCATCGAATTAGTTCTTTTTACATTTATATTTTTCATATTAATTTCAAATTCTATACATATACATACGGACGAGCGTGGGCGTGTACCTGTACGTAAGCAAGCACGTTTTAGACGACACGTGTAGGACGTACACAGTCAAAGAGGAACGGAGGGACGATACATAAGCGTTGTAGGATTACAATAAGAATTGTTCGCGCCCCACTGACCCGGTTTAGTGGCCCTGCGAGGTCAAACATGTGGCCAAAACCACCCACACCTTCGACTTCCTTCTGCGCCTCCTCCGGCCCCCGCACTTACCGAGGATAAGTCGAACCGCATGCTTGAATCCATACTTGAACGTGAAACACGTCGAGTATAATTCTACACACTAAGCATGGTCGCGAAAAAAAATTCCCTGCGATAAAAGAATCGAATGTTTTTTTTCGATATTTTTTCGTTTTAATTTTATTACCTTCCTTTTTTTCCGGCTGTTATACAGATACAGATTGTCAACGGCGTTGTTCTCGTGTCCTGGAGACAGGAAGTACTCGAAAGACAAATCGACTACGGCGCCCAACTCGGCCACGTTGTTTTGGGCCTCGCGCGTATGGAATTGCGAAATTTTTACAGGAACGTTATGCCGGTCGCGGAGTACTTCGATCGGAGCGGAATTCTCATAGAGGTAAGTTTGTGAAAAATTGTATTGCATTTTTTTAATGCTGAAAAAATGGCAAGAAATGTAATAAAATATGATAAAATTCTCCTGGGTGTCCCCTCGAATTTGATTCCGTTGAAATCCTATTGATGGCAAAACTACCTGAATTATATTTTAGAATTTATATTTCGTCATTTTTTTTAAATAAGTTAAAAAAATAATTAGTATATTTATTTGTTATTTTTGATTAAAAATTTGGTGAGCTTGTGGAATATTTTACGTAAGATATTGAGAAGGGTTTGGACTACCTCACTATATGGGATTCTTACCCACCAAAGTCTCTCTTTCTCTCTCTCTCTCTCTCTCTCTCTCTCTTCTCTTCTCTTTTTTCGTTATTTATATTTTTCTTGTTTTTAAACGACTTTATTATACACACAGAACTTTTCTTTTTTTATGCGGACTTTTTTATAGGCACAGAATATTTTTTTCATACGGACTTTATTATCATTACAGGTTATTTGACAGGTACATAGTACATATTATTTGACAGGTGTTTTTGTAGGTGCCGCGGGTGCTAAATCCAAGTTTGCCTAAAAATCGGGGTGTAGGGTTCTTTTTTAGGGGATGAAAGGAGAAGGGGGTGGATTAATGCCAAACTACAACCCCTACGAAGTCGGCGCTGTGAGACAAAATGTTCAGAAAAATCCGGGCTTTAGTTTTGTCCACAGCGCCGAAGTTGTGGAAGTTCATTTTGGGGGTGAAAAAGTAGGGTGAAATTTTGAAAAATTAGTTTTCATTCGATAACTCTTTACGACAAATCCATACACTTTTTGTTCAAATGGGAACGTTGTAGCCCTTGAAAAGACGCGTCGATTGAGTATTCGATCATCACTCTCCGATAATATCTTCACCCCAAAAAAAAATGGTTGAAAAACCGAAAGAAAAATTGTTTATTGAATAACTCAAAAACCATCGGTTTTTCGGGTATAGTTCAAACGTACGAAATGTAAAGAATAATTTTCTCCATATTTTCGTTGCTATGGACCACCCTTGAATTTTGATTTTCCAACCCCTGTCGGGGGTTGAACATTCAAAATGAAATTCTGGGAAAACTATTGACCGCACGACTTCGCCGCCGTGGAATAATTTGTAGCTTGAACCCTCAGCTACATTTTTGTCCAAAGCACCAAACTCGTATCTCTTTAGTTTCGCAAAATAGTTTTCCCAGAATTTTATTTTGAATTTTCAACCCCTGAGAGGGGTTCGAAAAAGCAAAATTCAAAAATTGTGCATAGGAACGAAAATAGAGAGAAAATTATTCTCTACATTTCGTACATTTGAACCATCCCCGAAAAATCGATTGTTTTTGAGTTATTCAATAAACAATTTTTTTGTTAATTCTTCAACAATTCTTTTGGGGGTGAAGATATTATTGGAGAGGGTTGATCGAATACTCGATCGACGCGTCTTTTCAAGAGCTACAACGTTTCCATTTGAACAAAAATTGTATGAATTTGTCCTAAAGGGTTATCGAATAAAAACTGATTTTTCAAAATTTCATCCCACTTTTTCACCCCCAAAATGAACTTCCACGATTTCGGCGCTATGGACAAAAATAAAAACCGGATTTTTCTGAACATTTGTCTCCCGGCGCCGACCTCGTGGGGGTTGTAGTTTGGAATTAATCCACCCCCAACCCCTAAAAAAACCCTACACCCCTATTTTTAGGCAAACTTGGTTTTGTGGCACCTACAAAATCACCTGTCAAAAAACTAGCCTTCTTATAATTTTCTCCGATTCCAATATACAGCACGACTGCACTATATACGCACAGAATTTTTCTTTTTTTATACGGCTTTTATTATACGCACAGATTGTTTGTTTTATACGTAAAGACTTTTTTATACGTATGGAATATTTCTTTTGTGTTGAACGGACTTTTACATACGCACAGAATTTTTCTTTTTTTTTTTATACGGACTTTTTTAGGGGCGAGAATTTTCTTTTTTTTATACGCGCAGATTGTTTTCTTCCTGTATGTATTTCTTTATGCACAGAATTCTTTTTGCACGGACTTCCTTGTACGTACAGAACGTTTCTCTTTTTTTTATACGGACGTTTTTATACGCACAGAATTTTTCGGTTTTTATACGGACTATTTATATGTACAGAATGTTTTTTTGTATACATACAGATTTTTTCATACGCACGGAATTTAACTTTTCTTTTATACGGACTTTTGTATAGGCGGAGAATTTTTCTTTTTTCTATGCGGACTTTTTTATACGCGCAGAACTTTTCTTTTTTGTATGGTTTTCTTTATGCACAGAACTTTTTTGTATGGACTTTCTTATACGTACAGAATTTTTTTCTTTTTTTATACGGCCTTTTTTATACGCACAGAATTTTTCTTTTTTTTTATAGACTTCTTTATACACACATTTCGTTTCATACGCACTGATATTGTTCAAAGTGCCAAGGGTTGAATTTTTCCCCCTCAAGTCTCGGTACATCATGGTCGAGCAAAAAAAATAACTCAGGCAATTTGGAACTTACGGAAAATTGTCAATAGCGCAAGAATTTCGACCTCAACGACCTCGATTAACAATCGTCCAAGAATGTCCAAGAGATATTAAGGCAGGATTCTACTTTGAAACCATGAAAAAAACGCTATTTTCGTGAATTTTTTCTGAGAATACTATTAAAGATATCGATATGGGGTTTAAACTGTTCAATAAATACACTCTTTAAGTACATAAAATGTTTTTATTAAATGTATTTTATTCATTTTTTGTACACGTAAAATATGTTTAAAGCCAACGCCTCGAAAAGCAGGTACCGTTGCCGTGGTCGTGAAATCTTCCCGACGGATGGTCTGAAACAAAAAAATCAAATAGTTTCATGTTCAGTATGTCTTCAGGAACCGACCTAACTAGAATATTTTATATACGTGTAAAATTAACAAAATGGCGGCTAAAATACGAAAAAAATGCGTTTTTTGGGTCTTTTTTTGCAATAAAAAAATAGTTCTAATCAAAATTTTAAGTTGACTGTAGTTAGGTCGGTTGGTACACACATATAGAATATGTGTTCCAAATTTCATAAGGATCGATTCAGTACTTTTTGAGTTATCACGACCACGGTACTTGAAAATGTCGTTTCGAGAAAAACGCGTTTAAAGTTTTGGTGAGTGATAAATCGTAGAAAAAATTATCTTACCCTCAATCAGCGATGCCTGGGCCATATAATATGCCTTCGACGTGTTCCAGGTGGGTGTTTTCATCCAATTTCAAAGTTTCAAAGTTTCAAAGTAGAATCCTGCCTTAAATGTCTCCAAATTCACGATCCTTCTCGAGATATCGCGCCCAATTGTCTAAATTCCCCTGATTCATTAACCCCCTCGCAAATGATGCAGTCCAACTTAGAAAAACTGAGAAAATTGCGTTTTACCAGTTATTTCAATTTTTTAAAATATTTATTTCAATTTCAATGCGTTAATTTCAAAAGATCCCCGCTGTCGAAAAACGTTTTGTCATTGCTCGGAAAATATGGTTGTGCGATTGACGTAAAAAAAAAGAATATAATTGTCGAAGCTCGCGAACTTTGTAGAGAGGATTTCAGTGACCGCTGCCGGAAAGTAACGTAGTCCGAAATTGTCACTCGTTTGACTTGTGTGTGCGAGTCTGTGATGTGCCTCGAAGCGTTGAAACGCGATCCGATAGCGATCTCCCTTGGCAAGAGAACGAGGCCACACGATGTCAAAATTTTCGTCGAGTCAATGTCCATGCTCGAAAAAAAAAAAAAAAAAAATAAACATGTGGCCTGTCTAACTCATCGATTAATCGACCGCGAAAGAATCACGCATCTCCACAAATAAACGACGAACCGCCACCAATTCGCGTCTATTTTCTGATAAAAAAAAAACAATTATCGAAAAAACAAAAACAAAATAACAGGTGAACGGTGAACGGAACCCGAGCGAGGTGTACGTCGATTTTCGTGAGGCAATTATGAGACTTTTGGGACTCTCGGAGGGCAGTGCTCGCGACAAACATCAGCAAGGCTCGTTGGAGGCGGAGGTGAGCACGGAATCGTTTTATATTTGCCGGTGACGTGTCCGAAAGATTAAGGGTTCGGGCCAATGAAACGTGCGAGGCTTGATTGGCTTTGCAGATAATAAAATCAAAAGTCAGCTGGAACCCAAACAAATCCGAACCTACTCCGGAAATCAGTAGCAAAATTACGTTAGCAATCGGAGCTAACGATTGAAAGTTCCATTGAGATAACCGAATTAGAAGGAAAATTGTGGTGATTTTCGGGAATTTTTTGGAAGACAAGTACTCAATTAAATGTTTCGGAAAATTAAGAATTTATTTGGCTATATCTGATATTTATTACATAATTTTTTCATAGAAAAATATTGACATCCAAGCGACTTATGCGCTGCCTTCGGGGGCGCCAAAAAAAAAGTCCTCCACTGCTGACATGATTCCAGCCAATTGAGTAGCTGAAACCGAAAAAGGAAAAAATGTCGTTAAACTGGAAGGTATTTCCTGTACAATGACATAGGATTTTCGAAAAATATGAAATTCTAACAAAATGGCGTAGTTATGAAAAAATTCTGTTTTCTTGCCTAAAAAATGGTCGTTTTTTTCAATGCCAAATCGTCAATTTTCATCCAATCGAAAATATCCTACGTCATTGTAGAGTAAATATATTCAAGAATACTCCGTTCGAAATTCAAGTCAATCGGATAATTGCTCTTTGAGTTACAATGTCAGCAAATTTGAAAAATCTCATTTCGAGAAAAACGCGTTTAAAGATTTAACTATCGATTGTTGCAAGATAAAATGATATTTCCCATAAAAACTGCTAATCAGCTATACCTGGTTCATAAAATGGACTGTCGAAAAAGGCAAAAAAATTGATTTTTTGAAAGTGTCACATTGGTATAATCCCTTAACAATTGGACCTAATGATCGATACTTCTATGCAGATTATGGAATCAAAAGTCAGCTGGAATCTAACCAAGCCCAATCATGGTCTCGAAGGCAGTATCAAAATTACGTCAGCAATCGGAGCTAGTGATCGATAGCTCCATTCAGATAATAGAATCAAAAGTCAATAACAATCCGATACTCAGCCTAACTAAGTTCTTGATTCAGCATCAAAATTGTGTTAACAATTGGGCCTAACGATCGAAAATTCTATGCAGATTGTGGAAAAGTCAGCTGTAATCAAAACAAACCCAATGGTCTTGAATGGAATATCAACATAACATCAGCAATCGGAGCTAATGATCAAAAGTCCCATTCAGATAATGGAATCAAAAGTCCATTAAAAATCAAACTCAGCCTGACTAAGTCCTTGATTCAGCATCAAAATTCTGTTAACAATTGGACCTAATAATCGAAAACTCTATGCAGATTGTGGAATCAAAAGTCAGCTGGAATCCAAACAAGCCCATTCACGAGCTTTCATGCAGCATCAAAATTACGTCAGCAATCGGAGCTAATGATCAAAAGTCCCATTCCGATAATGCAATCAAAAGTCCATTAAAAATCAAACTCAGCCTAACTAAGTCCTTGATTCAGCATCATAATTGTGTTAACAATTGGACCTCATAATTAAAAATTCTATGCACATTGTGGACTCAAAAGTCAGCTGTAATCAAAACAAACCCAATGGTCTCGAATGGAATATCAACATAACATCAGCAATCGGAGCTAATGATCAAAAGTCCCATTCAGATAATGGAATCAAAAGTCCATTAAATATCAAACTCAGCCTAACTAAGTGCTTGATTCAGCATCAAAATTGTGTTAACAATTGGACCTCATAATTGAAAATTCTATGCAAATTGTGGAATCAAAAATCAGCTGTAATCAAAACAAACGCAATGGTGTTGAATGGAGTATCAACATTACGTCAGCAATCGGAGCTAATGATCAAAAGTCCCATTCCGATAATGCAATCAAAAGTCCATTAAAAATCAAACTCAGCCTGACTAAGTTCTTGATTCCGCATCAAAATTGTGTTAACAATTGGGCCTAACGATCGAAAATTCTATGCAGATTATAGAATAAAAAGTCAGCTGTAATAAAAACAAACCCAACGGTCTCGAATGGAATATCAACATAACATCAGCAATCGGAGCTAATAATCAAAAGTCCCATTCAGATAATGGGATCAAAAGTCCATTAAAAATCAAACTCAGCCTAACTAAGTGCTTGATTCAGCATCAAAATTGTGTTAACAATTGGACCTCATAATTGAAAATTCTATGCAGATTGTGGAATCAAAAGTCAGCTGTAATCAAAACAAACGCAATGGTCTTGAATGGAGTATCAACATTACGTCAGCAATCGGAGCTAATGATCAAAAGTCCCATTCCGATAATGCAATCAAAAGTCCATTAAAAATCAAACTCAGCCTGACTAAGTTCTTGATTCCGCATCAAAATTGTGTTAACAATTGGGCCTAACGATCGTAAATTCTATGCAGATTATAGAATAAAAAGTCAGCTGTAATCAAAACAAACCCAACGGTCTCGAATGGAATATCAACATAACATCAGCAATCGGAGCTAATAATCAAAAGTCCCATTCAGATAATGGGATCAAAAGTCCATTAAAAATCAAACTCAGCCTAACTAAGTCCTTGATTCAGCATCATAATTGTGTTAACAATTGTGTTAACAATAATTAAAAATTCTATGCACATTGTGGGATCAAAAGTCAGCTGTAATCAAAACAAACGCAATGGTCTTGAATGGAGTATCAACATTACGTCAGCAGTTGGAGCTAATGATGAAAAGTCCCATTCAGATAATTAAATCAAAAGTCCATTAAAAATCAAACTCAGCCTAACTAAGTCCTTGATTCAGCATGAAAATTGTGTGAACAATTGGACCTCATAATTGAAAATTCTATGCAGATTGTGGAATCAAAAGTCAGCTGTAATCAAAACAAACCCAATGGTCTTGAACGGAATATCAACATAATATCAGCAATTGGAGCTTATTATCAAAAGTCCCATTCAGATAATGGAATCAAAAGTCCTTCAAAAATCAAACTCAGCCTAACTAAGTTCTTGATTCAGCATCAAAATTGTGTTAACAATTGGACCTAACGATCGAAAATTCTATGCAGATAATGGAATCAAAAATCAATAAAAGCCCAAACAAAGTTCTTCAGTACCGAAATCGCCTTAAGAAAACAAAATACAAAGTGTCATCCTCGTAATAAAATAAAAAGTCAACAAAAGCTCATTCGTTCTACCTTCGCAATGTTTGATTACCTGATCAACTGCACTTTGCCTCCAGGTCGAGGTAGAACGACGCGTGATAACGTCCCGTGCATCGTCGCCCAACGAGAAGCTCGTGATGACCGAGGTCTCGCCAAGATCGCCCGTCATTCGAGTAAATCCGGCAAAGACCGCGAACAAGCCGAGAAAGGGAATTCCCTCGTTCATCTGGGTAATCGGTAAGTCGAGTCGATCGGAAGGCGATGCTGTTCCCTAGAAACGTCATCATGAGGCGCGAATAATTGACAGGTGGTCCCGGAAGTAACAAAGCGAGTCTGTGCACTCAAGCCGTTGGGAATATGGAACGTTGGGTGCACGTCAGCATCGGTGGCCTCCTCAGATCAATGGCCTCGTCCAATACGACTGTCAAAAACGCCATCGAGTCCGGGGAGATGGTGCCGCAGGACATCGTTATGCAGCTGGTCGAGCAACAAGTTCTCCTCAATCGTGACACCGACGGTATCATCGTCGACGGCTTCCCCAGAGACCTCAGCCAGGCACAGGAGTTCGAGAGCAAGGTAAAGTCCAAAATCTTCCATATCTGGGGCATTCCACGCCAATTTGGATACCCTTTAGCCTTTGCATCTCCGATTTTCTCCATAATTTTTTGTCTTATTGTATCTATTGACCTCCATGCCAATTGTAAGCTTTTTTTGTCCAGCCACTTTCGAGATTTAAAAAAAAAGCGGTACTTTTTTTTGAATGCCCATAACTTCGCGAAAAATAATCCGATTAGGATGTTTTTTTAAAATAATTTTCGTTTTTAGACGCACTTTTAGGAAAAAAAAATGGTACAAAATCATCAAAACCGTATTTCCATAAGATTTTCGAGTTCTAAATATTAAATGTTGATTTTTGAAAAACAGGTAGCGATCGATTTTCTTCAAATTTTTCCTAAAAATACCGTCACTCATTGAGCAACTTTTAAGCCCGGCACGGTAATGGGATAACGTTAGGATCCATGTTTTTTTCGGATTTGAAATTTTTTATTTTTTAGTAATCCGCACTAAAAGTACACAATGATCATTTTTTCAGACCTATGGGCAATGGTTATTGTCATCTAGGAAGTTGAATAAATATGTCTCATTAATTTTATGGACAATGGCCCTTTTATTTTAGTTAAATATATTACATAAGTTTTTTGTATTAATTCTTATTCAATTTTATATTGAGTCAATATCTCATGTGTATGGAGATTAGAGGTACCTGAAGATCATTATTATCTTAGGAACAAAACTTATTTTAAATGAATTTAGTTCATATATGTGTTCAAAAGTTGGCGCTTTTTGAAATGATTTTTAACTTTTAAGTACGGTCGGTAATAAAAACTTCGTTAACATAGCCTAGTGGCTGAGTATCTTTTTTGTCTACGGCTCCATTTGAGAACAAGAATTCAGTGTTGTTTTCAATCACGTGTTGACAGTGTGTCCTGTGAATAACCTCTACTAATTTGCTTTAAAGAAAAATTTGTGTAATATCACGGTATATTTTTTGAAGCACCAATTATTGTGAACTTTTCTGCCATGTCAAATTTTGGGATATATAATTTGTGCTGTAATCCTTTGCAAATAGAAAATCACAGAGTTAAGAAAAGTCTTCGATGAGCTTCTGTTACTCAACAAAATTTATATAATTTGAGTAAAGATGATTTTCTCTGCACATCGTGTAGAAAAGCATTGGACTTTTGCTTGTAATCAATCTGTGAACTAATTAATAATCATTACGTGCCAGATAATCCTCGAGAGTACTTTTGATGTAAAGTATTTTGATTTCAGATATTTTTAACATATATAAGAGAAAGAAGAAAAATTTAAAATTCGAAAAAAATGGATCCCAACAGTATCCCATTAAAGTGCCGGGCTTGAAATTTGCATAGTGAGTGACAGTATGATTAGGAAAAATTTGAAGAAAATCGATCGCTACCCCGTATATAAAAAGAAAAGTCCTGACTGACTCACTGACTCATCAACGCCCAGCCCAAACCCTTGGACCTAGAAAGCTGATATTTTGCCCAGGGGTTCCCTTTAGGATGTAGACAAGGAATAAGGAAGGAAATTCCGAAATTAGACCCCTAAAGGGATGAAATGGGGTGGCACTTTGCATGGGAAATTATATTTTAATGGTCAAATTCACTTGAAAGTTGGTATGAATGCTCTATGACACAATTAATAAGACACGTATTTCGGCGTTTTTCAATATTCAACCCTTAAGGGGAGAAAAGGGGTGACAGGGTATGTATGAAAATTTAACAAAATCTGATCGGATTCACTTGAAATATAATATGCGTGATTCTTGACACAATTAATGAAACACGTATTTTAGCATCTTTTGAAATTTAACCCCTAAGGGGAGAAAAGGGGTGGCAAAGTATGTATGGAAATTTATCTAAATCTAGTCGGATTCACTTGAAATATAATATGCGTGATTCTTGACACAATTAATGAAACACGTATTTTAGCATCTTTTGAAATTCAACCCCTAAGGGGAGAAAAGGGGTGGCAAAGTTTGTGTGGAAAATAAAAAAAATATGGTCGGAAGATTTACTTGAAACTTGGTATTAATGCTCTTAAACACAATTCATAAAAGACATATTTCAGCGTTTTTCGAAATTCAACCCCTAAACGAAAGGGGTGGTAAAGTTTGTACGAAAATTAAAAAAAAAACGGGTCAAATTTACTCGAAACTTTGTATAACTGATCTTAGACACAATCAATGAAATTTCAGCGTTTTTGGAAATTTAATCCTTAAGGGGAAAAAGGGGGTAACAAAGTTTGTATGGTATGAGAAATATCTGGACAGATTTACTTGAAGCTTAAGGGAGACTTTGTCCTTGGAGTGCCATATTCCAGGTGTTTACATTTTATTTTTTTTTAAAGGAAACGAGTAAAGCTTTTTGAGTGCGGTTTTTTTCTTGCTTTTATTCATGATATACAGAACGTTAAAAAAATTTTTTTTTGGAAAAAAAACCAAAATGGCGGCCGTTGCAGCTCCGCGAAAACAGGTCCTCAAATAGCGGGAGGTAAACGGCTAACATCACTGCCCCCTCTTTGTTGATCTGAAACACAAATTCAAAGCATATTATCAATCTGACCCTTTGGTCATGGAATGACGGATGGGTTTTTCGTTTAGTACAAATTTCGGAAAAAGGCGGCAATTTAAAAAAAAATCGAACATTCGCGTTTTTTTTTCGCATAAAAAGATAAATAATAAATGCAAAAATGTATCTATCGAAAAAAACGATCCGTCATTCCGTGAAGACATATTTTCTGAGTATGCTCTCCAAATTTCAGGTCGATACCTTAATTACAGCGGTCAGGACAATGTCAGCCATTTTTAAAAACGTGTTTTCGAGAAAAACGCGTTTAAAGTTTTGTAATGTGTTTACACAAATGTGTTTATAATTACCGCTAATCGGCAATGCCTGGCCCATAGAGGCATCCCTCCTCTTCTTCTAGCTGCTCATGTTGAGCCGCTAACATCTCCCGCTAAATTTCAAGGACAAAGTCTCCGTTAGCCTGTAAACTGGTCTGTGATACAGGTAAAAACTGTATAGACGCCAAGCGCAAGCGCAAGCGTTAGTCATATGAAACGAAACAGCCAATCACAGTGTCGAAAGTTTCCTCAAGGAAGCTCGAGACCTGCCTTGAAAGAAGGAAGCCAATAAGGCTCCTTGTTCTGTCAATGAAGGTCCATGAAACGCGAAATGAGGAACTAGGAATCCTTGTTCCTCCAGGAAGGACTACGAATACGAGTATAAGTTTCACATTCCAACTCTTTCAGCCGAATTTCAGCGTGAAAATCGAAAACGAACGCACAACAAGAAATTATTAGGTGTACAAATAAGTTTTAGGACAGTTTTCAAAAAATTCAAGATTTATTAAAAAAACAGTAAAACACAGTTATTCATCGAAGTAATCTCCATCGCACTGAATGACCTTCAGCCATCTCTCAGGTAACTCGCGGATGCCTTTCGCAAAGAAACTTTCGTCTTGCGAGGTGAGAAATTTAGCGACCCATTTTTCCACTTCTTCAAATGTTTTGAATCGCACGTCAGACAAATCGTTCTGCATTTTTCGGAATAAATGATAATCGGATGGGGCTAAGTCTGGTGAATACGCCGGGTGTGGTACAGCTTCCCATCCAAGCGCTAATAACGTATCCTTGACCGGTTTACCCACATGAGGCCGCGCGTTGTCATGAAGCAGTTTTACTGGACGTTTTCCTTTACCAGAAAATGGACGTTTCTTCTCAATTTCTTGATTCACTTGCATCAATTGATGACAATAGCGATCGGTAGTAACTGTTTGACCAGGTTTGAGAAGTTCATAATACAGTACGCTTTTCATATCCCACCATATGCACAGCATGACTTCGTTACAATGAACATTGCGCTTTGGCGTGGATGTTGTCGGCTCGCCGGGGTCAACCCAATGATATTTGCGTTTCGGATTATCAAAATAAATCCACTTTTCATCGCCGGTCACAATTTTCCACAAGAAAGACTTTCTATGTTGCTTGTTGTAAAGACTCACACAAATGTTAAGACGGCTGTTTTTATTTTCTTGAGTCAGAAAGTGTGGTACCCACTTTGTTCCTTTTCGAATCTTACCCATTGCTTTCAAATGATAAGAAACAGTTTGTTGAGTTACTCCAAGCTGTTCCGAAAGTTGTTTCTCCGTCTGACAAGAGTTTTCATCCAGCAACGCTTGCAGTTCCTGATCGTCCACCTTTACAGGAGGCCCCGTGCGTTCACGGTCACTAACGTCGAAATCACCTTCTTTGAATCGCTTATACCAATCCTCACATGTACTTTTAGATACAATGTTGTCTCCAAGAACAGAACATATCGATTCACACGCTTTCCTAACACTTTTTCCTTGATGGAATTCATAGCGAATGCAGTGTCTAATAAATAGCTTATCGGTCTGCATGTTTAATTTACAGAATTTATAGGTTATGTTTATGACTCTTTTACGTTTCGATACTACATATCAAGCGCCATCTATGATAAGTGAGCGGGACCTTTGAATTAATTTAGAATAGCTGTTATGATACAAAATCGAAGTGTCCTAAAACTTATTTGTACACCTAATATGTTGAGACGTTGAATAAGTTCTCACTGTTTTCCAACTGATGGCGTTACCAAAACTGCGTGCGTGTAGTTTAAGATGGTAACGCATCTATAAAAAAAAGTACTATAAACAAGCTTGAAATTCAGTGCATGTCATTTCGCCTAAGTGTAAACAACTAAAAAATGGTATTTGCGGGGAATTTCACTGCACTACTTTATTTTTTAAAAATCTGCAGATGAAGCACACAGAACTGTTGTGACTTACGGCGACCATGTGCTCTGTCGGAAACAACATGCAGAGATTGGTTCAGATGCTTCGAAAATAATGATTTTGATGTATCGAATTGGAGGCATTACTTCATGAAGACTCATGTCAGACACTAGCTGAACTTGCAGAATCATTAGGGATTGATTACACAACAGTTACGAAACGTTTGAAAACATAAGGAACGATTTGTTAAAATAAAGCATTGATTTTCTCGAAAAAAGCAGCGAGAACTGGTTGAACATGCCAATAGTTTTTTAACGGTAGTAAGCTGCTCTTGAGGAACTTCCACAAAACTGAAGATGCACGTTGATCGTTACAGTTTGGCCAGGAGCCGCCGCTCGTCCTCTTGGACTGTTCGAAACTCCAGCTGGGTCGTGGCAGGCTTGACGACAGCGTGTCCGCTTTTCGAAAGAGGCTGGAACTCTTCCGCGAGGTGTCCCTACCAATGCTGAAGACACTCGACAGCGAGGATCGTCTTACGATCGTAAGTACCGACCCACTTCGCCCAGACGCACAGACGAAACCTCCGACAATTTAGACTCATCATACTGTTCTTACCCTGCCAGCTTGATTTCAGCTTCAAAAAGAACAACCAATGAAGCCAGATACCACAATTTTATATCAGTAAAATAGAGAAAAGCTCGCAAGTCGTTTCTGTTGTCCAATCGTTTGGAGGAACAATGCAGAGTTGGGCGTTATTCTATTTACAAATACGAATACGAATTTATTCACATCGTGATTTTCGTGTGAATATAAATACAAATTTAGTCATACTTCACTTATTTGTGATCACATGCGTGCATACAAATACAATTGTATTCACAAATATTCTGAACGTACAAATAAATTCACAGAAAAAATTGTGAATATTCACAACAAATGTGAATATTTACAAAGAATCCGGTGAATTAAAAAAAAAAATTCACATAAAAATCTGTGAATGCAAATGCATTAACAAAGAATTGTAAATACGAAAAAATGCACAAGATAAGTTGTGAATTTTTTCGTATTTGAGACAAATTAAAATCAAATTCACAATGATTAGATTAAAATTTACACCAAAAAGTGAGTTCTTGCTTGTTGAGTTCAACACAATGTTTTCTCTAAAAATACGTAAGAACTCGCTTGTGGTGAAAATTTTAATATAATTCTCGTGAATTCGATTTTAATTTTCTTCAACTTGAGGAAATTCACAACTCGTTTTGTGAATTTTTTCATATTTATAATGTAATATATGAAACTCACAACTTTTTTTGCAAAAATTTCTTTGCCTCGACGCAATGTTTTCTCTCAAAATACGTAAGAACTCACTTTTGGTGTATAGTAAATTTCAATCTAATCATTGTGAATTTGATTTTAATTTGTCTTAAATACGAAAAAAAATCACAACTTATTTTTTGAATTTTTTTGTATTTACAATTTTTCGTGAATACATTTGCATTCACAGAAGTTTTGATGTGAACTTTTTTTAATACACAGGATTTTTTTGCAAATACTCACAATTTTTTTCTGTGAATTTATTTGTATATTCAGAATATTTGTAAATACGATTGTATTTGTATGCATGCATGTGAATACGAATTCATTTGTATTCGAATTTACAATAAGTAAAGTATGAATAAATTTGTATTTATATTGACGTGAAAATCACGATGTGAATAAATTGCTATTCGTATTTATAAATAGAATTACGCCCAACTCTAGAACAATGAATCTTGGGCCACAATAATTTATTACCCAGTATTTTGATTTCTTTTCATCATCAGCAAGCATGATACTCCAATGGTGGATAATCTAAGCAAACAAACTCATGTTTCATGTTTGACGTTTAATAGAGAAGTCTTCAAACAACACGCGGCAATGTCGTCTGTCCAGTCCCCTTAAGGGGTTAGGCCACTCTAGAAGCCGAAAAAATAGGCTTTTTGGGGGATTTTTTCTCAGAAAAACTACAAAATAAATCGAGATTACAAAAAAGGGTGTTTATCATATATATTAGTGACTGTATACAATAATTTTTTTGAAGCGATTAATTTCAAAATGGCGACTGTGCAGCATTTATCTCAAAACTGCATTTTTTAAGTTGGCCGCAAACATAACTCAGGCAATTTTCAACCGATTCACTTGAAATGTTGAATATATCTTGAAAAATACATTGTCTATGGAAGTACGTAGGATTTTTAAAAAATATTGCATAATTAATTTGTTATTAGCAATTATCTGACGATTTTTAAGGCAAATTTTTCACTTTCCACAAATTTGCCTAAAAATCGTCAGATAATTGTTAATAACAAATGAACTACGCAATATAAAAAAAATCCTACGAAAGACTTCGGGTTCGTATTCAGTGGATCAAAAACCAAGCTTTTACCTATTTTTTTTGGTTACGGTTCACCTGCTAGATTATTCGTAATCAGATTTATGATGTCAAAAGTTCGTTTTTTGCACTTTCGTCATTGATGATACCCCTTACGTGAAAATCAAAAATTTAATAGGTATGTTTTAGTAGTTATTAAAGTCCTAGGAGCCTTGAAACGATTTTACAACTGCCATATTTAATTAAAAAACACTTTCGAATGGTCAAAATTTGAATTGAATTAGGTTTGACACCAGTGGTCGTGTTCGTTGGGTCTCATCATTTTGATACGAACAAGTGCGCATGCGCATAATGATGCGCAACGCGCAACTGCGCAACGAAACGAGTCATTCGTTTCGCGCATGTCTCGTTTCATTGCGCAGTTGTGCGTTGCGCATCATTATGCGCATGCGCACTTGTTCGTATGAAAATGAGACCCACGAACACGACCAGTGTCACAATCGTTGGGTCCGTTGGGTCTCATCATTTTGAAACGAACAAGTGCGCATGTGCATAATGATGCGCAACGCGCAACTGCGCAATGAAACGTGCGCATCATCAAATGCGCATCATTATGCGCATGCGCAGTCAAAATGATGAGACCCAACGTATGTACGACCAATATGGCGCAAAGGGTTAAAGAAAAACGTGCAATTCGTTTAGATCGACGGCGACACGGACGTACCATCGGTGCAGCAGGAGTGCGCAGCTGCCCTCTACCAGCTGATGCGAAACTCGCGGCACAAGGAGGAAATCGATTCGTCCCGTCGCGTTGGCGCGTACTCTCGGCCCGGCTCGAACGACCCAAACTCCGTGGCCCCCGGTAATAATATCAACGGCGGGGGCCACAACAAGCAACCGTTGGCCAACGGCGTGGCCAAACACGTAATCGAGAACGGTGTGAACGCTCTCGCGAATCACGTCGAGAAAACAATCGGCACGAAGAATCACGCCGCTCGTCTGAACGGAGTCGCCAACAACGCGAGACACCTCAACGGCATCGTGAACAACGTCGCGCATCAAAATGGCGCCGCCAACGGCGCGGCAAATGGCGTCCAACATTTTCTACAAAATGGCGTCGGGCATCTAGCGAACGGCAACAACAGGGTCGCACCCTTCAATGCCAATAACGCTAAGGATCCGCTCAGGAATATGTACAACGAGGTCGAGGGATATCGACAGGATCTTCACATATGAACGTTGAACGGTGCATCGTTAATGGTTTTTCACGGCGAGGGGTGACAAATTGGGCTGAAAACTAAAATGGCCACTTTGAAGTTTGCTGAAGTATTTTTTCAAAATTTTCGAGACTTTTTTGGGATTATTTTCTAGGGAAAATGACGGCACGCAGTAGCGTCAGAGTGGTTCGGAATTTATGAAATTGTGGGCATTTTATATGGAAATTACATCGAAGCGTTGATCATAGTGTAAAACGCTGGAGAAGCACCAAGGATCTTTTTTCAGTGTCGATTTTTGAAGAAATGACACACACTTGCATTTTTATTATTGAAAAAGTTATTTAAAAAAATGTTACTTGCAGGAATATTTTTCAAAAGTTTCCCAAAAATCCTTGACAATTCTCTAGTCTCTATTGAGAGACTGGAGCATTTTTTAACATTTATTCCGGACGGAAGAGCGGCAGCTTTTTTTCGTCGAAGCGGTGGAATTTTTCCATTTTTGGGCTTGAACTTTTTAAAAACTAAACTTCGAAATACCTGCGTCGAGAAACATAAGAAAGGAAATTTTAAAAAACATCAAAAAGTTCGAGAAACATTATTGAGGATTTAATTTAAAATTTTAATGTTTCGTGAACTTTATAATGGCTTTTTTAAATGAATTTTTCAATATCTGCATCACAAACCATTTAAACTTTTAAAAGTTTAAGAAACATGAAAATTGTAATTAAATATTTAGTTATGTTTCTCGAACTTCTCAATGTTTTTTGATGCAGCGGAGTAATTCTCTAATCTCTCCCTCGAGACTAGAGAATTGCTAACAATTTAATGCCAATTTTTAATATCACTTTAACTGTTTAATGTTTTTCAAAATGAATTTTTTTCAATGTTTCTTGATGCAGATGTGGAAAAGTTCAATAAAAAGTTCAAGGAACATTGAAAATCAAAATCAATTCCTCGGTAATTCTTCACGTTTCCCAAACTGTTTAATATTTTATTTTTCCTCACTAATTCGCCAGCCCCCTTAGTAATGCACTAAATCCTAGTAATATTAATTTAAACATTTCAATGTTTCTTGAGCTTTTTACAGATTTTTTTTCATGAACTTTCCAATGCTCCTTAATGTGAATCAACATCGGCATTAAAACACTAAAAAGTTCACAAAAAAAAACTTCAATCCTAAAAATTGTAAATTTCCACCGCTTCGACGAAAAAAAAGGCCGCTGTTTTTTGCAAAATAAATCTCTAAAAATACGTTCTTGCACTATTCTCGGTGTATGTTCTAAAGTGCCTATTGACAATTTCCAATAAAGTACGTTTTCAAAAATAAAAGTAAAAACTTCAAAGTTGGCCAGTTTTCGACCTAACACCGTCCACCCTTTAAGGAAAAAGTATCACGAATACCGGAAGTGCGAGCTCGTGTCAAAGTTTACGCTAGGCGGAATATCTCTTCGAACGTTTCCGTAAAGTTTCGAGAATATTCCGGAGTAAGCGACGCGCCAAAAATTCGTACGGGCGTTAATCACCGCAATATTATGCCAGATGATGTCGAAGCGTATGGCGACTGAAGAATGCTCACAAATTAGTTTACTCGTACCTAATTATTAAATTATCGTAACGGAAGGTAATAAGTTTATCGTAAAAACAAAACAAACAATCAAGCAGGCTCTGGTGTATCAACTGCGCGTGAGCAAGTCCGAGGAGGCTCGAACGTTTCACCGACGAATTTTTAAGGACACTGATTTTTTTTTACCCACATCCGATGAAAGTTCAATTGCGAATTTTTTGCAAAATTCTACCGCCTCGTGTTCGAGGAAAAAAAAATTAAGCATAATTCGGCATAATTTATTTAAAAAAACCCGTGATGAAGTGACTTAAGGGGTAAGGCCACTGTAACGGCCCAAAAAAAAAGGTTTTTTCACTAATTTTTGCTCCCGAAATTGAAGGTATTTGAAAAAAAAACTTTTAATGGTGTTATCGGGCATACATTAAACTTTATTATAAAATTTTTTTACAGTAAAAAAAAAACAAAATGGCGGTTCCACAGCTATCTTCCCGGGACATGTTTTGCTTCCAGGGCTCCGTGGCACGCAGCACCACTGGTGCACTTTTGAATCTAGAACAAAAAAAAAACCATTAATCTAGAGGGCTATAGCTAGAGAATGTCGATCGGATTTTAAAAAGTATCAATTTTTGTGGATTTGGCGTGCGTTTGAAAGAAAAAATTGATTTTTGACGAAAAAAACGGCAAGTTTTTTGTTAATAAAAAATCAATAAATAAAGTTCTTGAAAATTCCGATCGACATTCTCAAGATAATGTAAATGTTCACATCTGGTTAAAAATTTCAAGTAAAAAAAATGAAAATTGTTCGAGTTATGCTGCGTGCCATTTTGAAAAACCATGTTTCGAGAAAAACGCGTTTAAAGTTTTGCGAATAGTTTTTTATTGGAAAAAATTTAAAAAAGACGTCGCACAGGACCTTTTTTTTCTTATTCTAGAGGGTTTAAACTATTTTTTAAGCCAATAAAAAAAAATCGATTTTTCAAAAAATTTACAGTGGCCTTACCCCTTAAGGGATTAGGCCACTCTAGAGGCCGAAAAAATAGGCTTTTTGGGGATTTTATTTTCAGAAAAACTACAAAATTAAGCGAGATTACAAAAAAAGTTTTTAACTTATTGTATACAGTCACTGATATGTATGATAAACACCCTTTTTTGTAATCTCGATTTATTTTGAAGTTTTTCTGAATAAAAAAAACAATCCCCAAAAAGCCTATTTTTCGGCCTCTAGAGTGGCCTAAGGCCTTAAGGTGGAACGAGCGCGCGCTCTTGATTTCTATAGATTTTGTTCAAATTTTAACCAGCCATTGTTCATATAATTATGCATGTTTGAGTGAAATTTCAGAACAGTCGACTATTTGGATTGGGAGATAATGGGCTTAAAAATTGCAACTCTTAACACTACAGGGTCTGCATTGAAATTTCGACGGAATAATTTTCCGTAAAAAAGATTTGTCCCCTATAATGAGAAGGGGCCGTCCATATATTACGTCATCGATTTTTGCTGATTTTCGACCCCCCCCCCCACAATCATCCTAACGTCATTTCCTAATGACCCCCCCCCCTCTCGCAAAACTGACGTCATTACCAGTTTGGCAAAATTAAAACATTTGCGGATTTGAGAAAAATTGGGTAACATTAAAACATTTTGTTATAGAATCATCTTTTATTATTTTGTACTTTGGCAATGTTTATTAATATAATAATATTATTCTTCCCTATTCTTTAGTTTTCTTTGGATAGCTCCCACATTTTGTTATAGAATCATCGTTTATTATTTTGTACTTTGGCAATTTTCATTAATATAATAATATTATTCTTCCCTATTCTTTAGTTTTCTTTGGATAGCTCCCACGGAGTTTTCACCCATTCTTGCAAATCCTGGATCACGGGTAATATCTCCGTATCCTCCCCATATTCATTTTGGCTCGATCGAACTATTTTCATAGGTACGCTGTTATTTGAAGTTCTCGAATATAATGTAGACAAACCTTGTGTAATAAATAAATAAATAATGAGTTCAATAATTAATACCATTAGGTACTTGCAAAATATTTTTCATCACTCATGCGGGGAAAACCACTCTAGTTGTACAATATACTATTGTACATTTTGAAGTAACTGGTATCACAAGAATGACGTCAATTTCGAAACGCCCCCCCCCCCCCCCCCCCCTCATCTATCATTTACCGTCATCCGCAGACGAACCTCCCCCCCCCCAAATTTAGAATGACGTAATATATGGACGGCCGCGAAGAGGTATGGCAACACCGTATCCAATGACGTAAGTTTGCGCGGCATATTTAAAATAATACTGCAACACAAATTTTTACTTGGAAGTAATTTTTAATCGAACAAAGCTTTTCATTAGTTATGAATTAACCGACACTTTTATTTGTTGATGAAGATAACACAAACAATATAAAATATTAATATTCACAACGCAAACATATTTTTTTACGACAAAAGTTTTTGACTCTAGGAACACGATAATTTATTTTTCTCGTAATATTGAACAATACTGTTCTGCGGTGTTGCCATACGTCTCATTATAGGGGACAAATATCTTTTACGGAAAATTGACGTCTTTACTGAACGTTTTTAGCAAAACTTAATAGTAAAGGGAATCCAAACGTTTTTTTCACTCTTTCCCTAACTAGTTTGCTATCTAAACAAAATTTAAAAAAAAATTATAAACACAATAGTACGACGAATTATGGGATTTTACTTTCGGTCAATGCAGACACCACTGTGAAGGGCCGAAAAAACGTCGCTTTTGCCCAATTTTTTTTTGCCCACTTAATTTATTTGGGATTTGGAAAAAAAAGTGTGTTATCAAGCATACATTGAATTTATTTCGTGTAAATTTTTATTTGCAAAAAGATTAAAAATTAACAAAATTATCGAGGTCTAACAGAGCCTCTGAATAAAAAATGTGGTCTAACGGACGGATCTATAACTTGGCAATGGTTGGTATGGAAAATAAAAATAAAGAGGTCTTGTAATCTCTATAAATGTCGTTCCGTTGTACGTAGCCCTCTTTCGGAAAAAATAAATCCAACCCAAACAAACCCAAACAAACCCAAACAAACAAAATAGCGGGTGTTAAAAAAAAAGTGTACTTTTGGCGAAATTTCAACTTACATTCAGGGTCTTAAAAAATGCTGAATAAAAAAACTTCTACGTACAAGAATAGCTACCGGAATAACGGGAATTTCACTTTCAAACATTTTTAAATCAGCCAATTATATCTACGATTCCGGCCACGTCGAGAAAAGTCGTTTCGAGCAAAAGACGAATAAAAATTTTACCATGCGTAAATCGTTCCACCACCTGCTCTCACCAAATCATCTGTAACTTGGTCAATTATCAATATTTTACCTTCAACATTTTTTCACACATTCTTGATTAAGTATACTTCGATAAAATGCAAAAAAAAAGATCGTTTTTTCTACCCGTTACAGTGGTGTCTCGCCTCAAAAGTCCTTAAGCTTGACCCAAACAGCCTCAAGTTCCACGATTTAAAAATAAAAAATTGTTTTCACCTTACCAAAAATTCTTTTCAACCCTTGTCCATTCTACTCCTCACGATTCCAATCGACGAAAATCCATCTTTTGTCCAATCGACGTCAAAATTCCAGCACAATTCTCCACAAGAAACTGGGTCATTGGACGAGTTCTGAAAAAAAAAAATCAGTACCCTTCAACATTTATCGAGGCTCATCCTCGAACGAGAGAACGCATTTGTAAATGGATTGCGGTTAGCCGAGAAAACAATTCTCGTTAGGCTCATGCCGAGATCGGGTGACGAAAAAAAAACGAAATACGAGATCAACATTGTGATCGTCGATAGACTGTTTTTTTTTATGACGAAAAAACGTAATTATAACGAGGGCAGAGTATTGAAAGCAAAGAAAAAAGGCAACGAAAGGGGAAAAAAAACGTACGTGTGCATTGTTCGATCCGAATTGTCGTGACATTTACGGATCTATCAGCGAGACGCCTCTATCCAGTATTTTCATTGACATAGTAAAACGTTGTACCTATACATAGATATTAAATATATATATATTTGTATCCTTGCGAACGCACGAGAGATTCTGTGGATGAGCGATATTTTTTATTACTCTGCGAATTGTCAGATTTGCATTTAAGGGGTCTTCTCACTTTAGACGCTAAACAAGTTTTCAGGAATTTTTTTGGTAGGTTTATATTATAGATATTGATATAAAAGTTGTTACAATTCGTAAATACAGTTTGGAAATGCATTGAAAAAAAATTTTAATGTATTTATGTAACCCGAACAAACTTTGAACGCGTTTTTCTCGAAACACCGTTTTTCGACTGTTGATAAAATCTTCGAAACTACTGAACCGATTCTTATGGAATTTTAAGGGGCCAGTCCACTTTGGAGCCATGAAAAAGGCTATTTTTGCAATTTTTTTTTGAGGATTTTATAAAAGATATGAATATAAAAGTTGTTGGGGTTCATAAATAAAGTCTTGAAATACATTTTAAAAAAAAATTATTTATTTTTATTCATTTTTATTCATTTTTATTCAGTTTTATTCATTTTTATTCATTTTTATTCATTTTTATTCATTTTTATTCATTTTTAAGTACAAAAACTATAGTTTAACGTAACGTAACAAAAAAAAACCAAAGTCCATTAGATTCCGTATGACACCAGCTACAAAATGACCCTTGGATATAAAGTTTCATCAAAAAATAAAAAAATGGCAGATGAAAAAACGAAAAAAGTAAATAAAAACGCGTTTTTTTCGCAGTTTTTCGCAAAAAAAAGGAAAAATCAAAATTTTAAAACCATCGAGGGTCATCTTGTTGCGAATCATGTTTACAATATGTGGTTCAAATTTCAAGAGAATCGGTTTATTAGTTTTAGAGATACGATGGAGCTAGATTTTGAAAACGTTGTTTCGAGAAAAAGGCGTTTCTAATGAACGTTCCGGTAAAAACAAAATATTTAGAGAGCTCAGATTTTCATGAAATTTTGACACAATATTTCTGAATGTATGTACTTTCGAAAGCAGTAAGAAAAATTGATTTTTTGTAATTTTCAAAGTGGACCGACCCCTTAAAAAATATACTTTCGAAATACATTTAAACATTTTTTTTAATGTATTTATGTACATAAATACATAAAACAAACTTTAAATGCGTTTTTCTCAAAACAACGTTTTTCGACGGCTTGTTGATAAAATCTTCGAAATTACTAAACCGATCCTTATGATGATAACAACATATTCTTTACAACTATAGTTATAGCGCATACCAAGAATTTTTTTAAATCCTAATATTTACTTGTTTTTCGTTTTTTGGCAAAATGTCCGCCATTTTGTTATTGTTGCATATATCAAAAATCGTATGATATGCGCTGTGGCCATTAACATACTGAATCTGAAACCGCTTGATTTTTTTGTTTCGGATGATCCATCTCCGAGATTTCATCAACAGCGCAGTCCTACAATTTTTTTAGGGCATTTTTTTAACTACCATTTTCGTCTATAAACAGTGACTTGGGTAAACAATTTTTGAAATGCATTTTGAAAGTGTATTTATTAAGTGTAACAACTTTTATATAAATATCTACAACACAGACCTATCAAAAAAAAATAATGGAAAGAGTCTTTTTTAGCGTCTAAAGTGAGAAGACCCCTTAACGTTGAGGGAGGAAAAGGGCCGTGAAGAAAGTGCAGGAACGTATCTCGAACACTTGTTTGCGGATGAGATTTCACGTCCACGTGCGAACGGTGTATATTTTTTTCCGCCGATATTTCGAGACGGTAAATCGTCAGCAATTTGTTGTCGACGACGAGTTGAATCCGCGGGCGGATTTGGCACATTGAGCGAGAGATTCGAGTGTCAAGGTATTAAAAAAAAAAAAACGCAAAATTATCTAATAACAATGAATATTATCGGTCAATGACTTTGGCGGACTTGAACCGGATGGACTGGAAGTCGGAAACAATCGGTTGATTTTTGGGGAAGCGCGCACTCGTCGAGTTTGAGCTTGATCGATGCCCCATAGTTTTGACCATTTTTCTCAGTCATTTCTTCACCGAATGCAATGGTTCGGGCGTCAAAATGCGCGTCTCTTTCGTGGCTAGGTCGAGAGACTCTTCGATTTTTCACCGGCCTAACCGGAAGTTCATTTTTCGACCTTTTTCGATTACAGTCTCAAGCGAAAACTTCGTCGTCGACGCTCGTTTCGCCTCAGCGACTAAAAATTCAATCTTAGTTTGGGTTAAACCCAAACAAACCCAAACAAACCCAAACCAACCCAAACTAAAATTGATTAAAAACATTGTTATCACGGAAATATTGTAAAAAAAATTTTTTTTATGAAAAAAAAAAGACGATCCGGCGAGAATTTTGACACTCGTCGTGTCCGGTAGAAATTCCACGGAGGGTGAATTTCCGCTCCGGAATATATCGCGTCGATTAGTTTCCGGCGAGGGAACAACTTCCGGTCAGTCCCCGGGCACGGTCTTTGACGCGAAATATATCGTGCGAAAGATTCGAATATTCCTAGTGTATTGGCGAAAACGTCGCAAAATTTTCCCGTCGCTAATTAGCGCCGATAATTAGAGAGAAAAAACAAAAAAATAACACGATCATGCGCGTGCGTCGAAAACTGCAACGGACCAATTAACGACTGTACGAGAGAGCGATGATGAAATTAGCGTAATTTTATCGCACACGTTTACGCAAAGTACGGGTAATTTCGTCGATGCGATATCAAAGTGCGCATCGTTATAACTCGTTTTATCATATTGTATTTATCGCGAACTATTTATTCGTTATTATCGTTATATTGCCGTGTAAAGATATGAGGCAATTTTTCGTTATATCATTTATTGATTGCATGTCAAAATAAGTTTTACACTATAAATGTCAGTTACGATAATTATATACATTACAAAATTACAAGTGGAGAAGTGACTTTTTTCTCACATCTCGTTCGGACAACGATTCGATGTTAATTCGAACCTCAAAATCCATTGGGCATACTCAATTTTTTTCTTCGAATTACACATCGGAGGAGTTGTCGAGAATGCCTCTAAACTGTGACTACTTACATGTACACTAATGGAATTAAATCTGGACCGTTCAAATTTTCACGAACTTCGCATTTATCGACCATTTTTACGTCATGATCACTTACATTTTATATTCTCAGGAAAGTTGACTTGTTGAGGCAAATGTTAAGTAGAAACATTACAGATTCGAACGGAAACATTACGGTGTGGCAGAATATACAATTTCTGGGTAAATATTTGAAAAAAAAGATAATTTCCATTAAACGTGCCCAGCATTAATTCCACTAGTGTACATGCATACAGGCCGATTCACAATTATAAAGTTTCCCTTTATAAACGAAGACGTTTTTTTTTTTAATGCCGTGTAACAAAAATCTACGGAAATATTCACATTCAAAGTCCGACAGTGACTAGACCATGGCATAATAGTTTCTAAAGCGCGATTTTTGTTCTTCTTTGAGTGTTAAATAATAAACGAAAATTATTCAATCGTATTATCGATTTGCAAAGCGAATCTGGGTTTTCATGATTTTATAACGAAAAAAAAAAAAAAAAACAGAATTTTAAGAAGACAAAAAATTCACTTCTCCGAAGGTGGATACGAAGCTGCGCTCGATCCGGCTTGCACGTACCACGCGTAAGCTACTGGGCCATTGTTTACTACTTGAACTTTGATCGCGAATATCTCGGCCAATTTTGGTTGCAGGACATTTTGAAAAAGAGCGTTTTGCTCGCAATTACTCACCCCTATGCTTACAAAGGGAATCCTGATAGTTGTGAATCGCCCCATACATACATACATATATATATATATATATATATATATATATATATATATATATATATATATATATATATATATATATATATATATATATATATAGGGTGTCCCTCTTATCTCTGCCACCCGAAATAACTCGGTAATTATCGACTCCCCAAAAAAATGTTCCAGACAAAAGTAGTATGGTGTAAAGGGGCCATCAAATGCGACCAATTTTTTTTCATTTCGGTGAAAAATTTTCACAAATTTTCTTTTTGTCATTTCCATTTGTTCAAATGGAATGGTATATTTTTTTCAACCATCTTGTGGAGCACCTCAAGCCGCATAAAAAAACATTAGGGGGTCAAAGTCGTTCAAGGTCATTCAAGGTCACCTATTAAAATGAAACACAAATCTAAATATCTCGTATCACTACCAAATATTTGGTAGTGATCCGAGATATTTATATTTGTATTTCATTCATTTGAATATACCCTTATCATTTGTAAAACTTATTTAGTTGAATGTCGTGTACGAAAAAGATCGAAATAAATACCTCTCTGTGGACCACTCGAATCCCGTGTTTTTGATTCGTCGAGACTAATTTGACTTTCGAAATACGTCGAATGAAAGTGGTATTGAAGTTTGCATCGTTGGAATGCAACGAAAATTCTTTTTTATTTCCTTTCTCTCCATGTTCATCGTTATGCAAAATATTTTTCGATTACGATTAATTGCAGGTCTCTTATAAGGATCTTAAAAAAGTTTATCGTAGCTTCGATCTGGCAAAAAGAAAATTACATTTGGGAAGAAAAAAAACTTGAATTTAGGGAGAAAAAAAATTTCGTTGCACTCCAACGATGCGAACTTCGATATCGTGAACGGGAAGCTTTAAGGGGGGAGATACCTATAAGCAAGACAATTTTTTTGCTGATTTTCAATATTTTTTTTCTAAAGAGAAGATTTATTCACCATTCTCGAGACTCAGGGTACGTTTCGTTACTACTTTCGGCTATTATATGGTATTTTTTTTAATGTTCTTTAAAAATGGCGGAGGTATGGCACAAATCTGCCTTTTCGAAAACTGGCGTGACGTATAGCTAAAAAACTAATTGACCGATTCCGATGAAATTCGACATAAATCTTTCTAACCTTATTGTCAAATACAGGGTGCGCCAGAGAAACTTACTTATTTGAAAAAATTCCCGCGCGGTGAGTTGGGCGGGTAGAGGGGCGAGAGGGGGCGCATCTGGAGGGGGAAGTTCCCAAGTTTGTTTCTCCCTCCAGTCAGTTGCCATCATGCTCTGGTCTAGAGAGCAGCGGGCCTTCGCAGTCGAGAGTTTCTTTTCTAACGGTCGCTCACTTGTTGCTACGCAACGTGCCTTCCGCGCTCGCTTTGAAATTCCTCCTCACAGACTCGTTCCTGGCCGTAATTCGATTCTGTCGTGGGTTAACTCATTTCGGGAGTGTGGAAGTGTCGCTAAACCCAGAAATGGACTTCAACGGACCATCAGAACTCCGGAAAATGTCGAAAGAGTGAGGCAGTCAGTTGTGCGTTCTCCCCGGCGTTCGGCTCGCAAACAGGCAGCTGCTATGGGAATTTCTGACACCACTGTTCGACGAATTCTCCATGAAGACCTTCAATTTCATCCCTATAAATTGGCTGTTGTGCAAGCATTAACTGAACGCGATTTTGTTGCCCGTCAAAATGCATGTGAAATGCTGGTTGACAACCTGCCTGAAGACGCGGTCGTTTTTTTCAGTGACGAGGCTCACTTCCACATTTCCGGCTGCGTCAACAAGCAAAACATGCGTTATTGGTGTGGTGTAAATCCACGTGAGCTTCACCAGAACCCATTTAATTGTGAGCGAGTTACTGTCTGGTGTGCGATGTCGGTAATGGGAATAATTGGTCCTTATTTTTTTGAAGAAAACGAACGCGCAGTTACCGTGAATGGAGCTCGTTACAGGAACATGATCGAGGAATTTTTTCTTCCAAGACTCGAAGAAATGAACGTTAGGAACGTGTGGTTTCAGCAAGATGGAGCCACAGCACACACAGCACGAGACTCAATGAATTTGTTGCGACAACATTTCCCCGACCGCCTCATCTCTCTCAGAGGCGATCTCCAATGGCCGGCACGCTTTATTTGAGCAATAACCGGCACGGGTTATTTGAAATCTCTGGTTTATGTCGATCGACCACGGACCATAGCACACCTCAAGAACAACATTCGCGACGCCATTGCCAACATACCGATTGATATGCTGCAAAGAGTGGATAAGAATTTCAAAAATCGACTTCATCAGTGTATGCGCAATGGGGGTCGCCATTTATCCGATGTCATTTTCAAGACTGCATGAAAAAAAAATTGGGATATTGTATTCTCAAATAAAAAAAAATTTAAAACAATAATTGAAGTACTTTTGTTTTTATTGACCTTTCAAATAAGTAAGTTTCACTGGCGCACCCTGTACATGACCCCAAATATTTGTGAGAAAAAAGTATTTTTCATTGCAAGATGTAGCCATTTTTTTCGTAAAATACAATCTCTTTGTTTGAAAAATAAAAAAATTGTGAGCGATCGGAAGGAAGTTTGTTTTTTCTTTCCCAAAAATGTTCGCAGTTTTTTGCTCGCTATTTTTTTATTTTTCAATTTTTCTTCTTGTTTCTAGGTCAACTTATACAAAATATTGTACAAAGTGAAAATATGTTTGATTTTTTTGCTTCGGATCACCTGTCCGGGACTAGGACTTCCGCAAGCGAGGAATGTCATCGCTCGCGCACCTACATACGTGCCTCCTCACACTCCCACCACCGTGTTTTGTCAAACTTTAAAAAATATTTTGATGTTCAATAAAGACCGCTTAGTCAGCATGCCAAATATCAATATTCTATATTTAATACTTTTCGCATTAAAAATTGGTGAAAAATCAAACATTTTTTGGCCCAACAAAGCGGAACCTTCCCTTAAGGGCGGGGTAAAGTTAATTCGGCGAAAAAAAGGCATGTTTTTGAGATTTTGTTTTGGCGTAACGAATAGTGTTCGTTTGTTGAAAAATTTACATATAATAAAGTAACATTTGAACGACATTCTCCTAAATTTGCATTGCAAAATATTCAAAATTGAGCGAGTGAAAATTAAACCCCGGAGGCGCCTCGAAAAAAAGTTGGTTTGCGGTGTGCACCATAACTCGCAACGGAATCATTTGAAACAAAAAAATCAAAATGCATTTGTTAAAGGAGATGTTTCTCGAGGTAATGACGGGAGGATTTTTTTTTTCGATTTTTCGATTTTTCGTAGCACCTGGGAGCCAAAAACCCGATTTTCGCTTAAAAAATCGGCTAATTTGTTGTTGAAAAATTAGTAATTATTAAAAAAACAAAAAAGCTCTCGACAATACCTGGTGAATTATGTGAAGAAGTACTGTGCAAAATTTCAAAGCGGTTGGTCCAGTAGATTTTGAGTTATCGTGCACACGGACTTCAAATATGACAAGTCTCAGAAAAACGGTTTGAAAAACGCAGAAGAGTTTGGTCGCTTAGCGCTCATTGCACATAAGTTTGAGAACACTTTTCGATTGCATGAAAATCTGAGAAAATTCACGCATATCAAAGGTACTCAAAAGATTAATTTTGCATAATAATAATTGCAAAATGTTATTAACAAAATGATGAAAAACAAAAAATTAGTCAACAAATTTCCCCGCAACCCAATTTTTTTTCGTGATTCGTTCATTTTTCTCAATACGTATGAATTTATTCAGATTATTCAATTATCTTTGAATTTTTAGAAATTCAAAATAAAACTCGATAATTTTCTTATACTCACTCAAAGTCGTCGATGCCAGGTCCGTAGAGCAAAAGGCTTCCATCAAGATGATCGAGAGCATCTTTTTGCGTTTGTCTACGCAAAACTCTTTCTTCTTTACTGTCTTAAGGAGGTACGGTGATGACCACGCTAGTAAACTAAGAGTCTATTTTTCGCCATAATACCGCTACGGTTTAGACATATGTGTGTGGCCTATATTTCGAGAAATATTTTTTAAGTATTGAATTTCAAGCTACTTATTATTTTTATAATATGAAAACAAACGTAATAATCTACTACTCGACTTCAGTAGTACGCCATATCGTCGACGTTTAGCATCGTTGCATTTTCGATAGCTGTCATCGGTCCCACGCGCTCGGCTTATTATTTTTGGTAGCCGGTAAACATGGAGAATGAAAATAAGTACTGTAGAAGTTTATCAAGAGAGTAACAGGATTGTACCTGAAGTCCAGTTTAGAGACAAAGGTAGATTCTGTCGGACAAGAATTAGAGAGTGAAAAGATGATATTGCGAATGCAAATGAAAAACGTCGCGTTGACGTTAACCTCAATATCCAATGTCCAATCTGTCCGAAGTCAAAACATATTTCATCGATTGTTATGTTATTTTTCTCTTTCCTAATTTTCACAATATTTGCAGATATAAAAACGAACGTTCATTTTATATGACGGTTTTTCCATGCTGAATTTACATATAAATGCGTTGTATGCATGTCGCCAGAAAGATTGAGATGCCTTAGCTATACATAAAAGAACTTTGAGTAAATATCGACGAGAGGCCTTTTATAATCGATTAAAAAACGTACGGCTTCACACAACCATATTTTTAATTCGCGTTGAAAATATCCGATAGAAGAATCAAATTTGCGCGGGTATCCGGCGTTGCCACACTTCGAGCAAGATGGCTGCGGTTACGTCACGAGACGTCTCTCTCGCCGAATAATTCGGTTTTTCGCGACTTTATTTCTAAATTTATTGCTTATTTCTGCGGTGAGCTTTCCAATTCAAGTTGCCTTATTGATCACAACGAACCAACGAACGCAACCGTCAGTTTTTTTACGCGTGTCTCGGCTCCAAGTAGCACAAAAAAATCGATATATGAGAGGACAGGCACACTTTGTCGTATACGTGTGACTAATTGACCAACTTTAACAATTAATAACTCGGAAACTGTACGGTAAATCTCGCGGAAACTCCGCATACGCATGGACAAAGCTCTCGACAATGTTATTTTAAAAAATCGGCCTTTAATCTTGGACTCGCTCCAATCACCGTACCTCCTTAATAGCTCGAAATTTATTCGGGGTCGAAAAATACAATAGCGCGCCGCGCAGCTGCCGCCCAGGTATAAAACCCGGCACGGAGCAATAGACGCTCAAATACTCATAAATTCGTCAATTTTACTCCGATCGACTTGAAATTTTAACACAATATTCTTGATATATTATGCATTCATTTAAAAAATTTAAAAAAATGAAAAAAAATTTTAATACTTTACCCCGCCCTTAAGAAACAAGTATTTTTGTTTTGATAAAAAAAAATGGCAGAGGTACGTCTGGTACCGCAAACACTGTCGACAAAAACACGTTCCAGGAAAACGACCGTAACTTTTTTACCAAATTTCCACACAATTTAGATAAAATGTCATACTTTAAAATGTATATGATGGTTGTTCTGTAAAATTCAGTTTTATACACAAAGAAAATTCTCAAACATAACCTTACTTTTAGTCGTCTCAGGTGCATGTGAGCCCTTAAAGATCAATTTGAAGAAAAACACAATGTAACAGATAAAAGTAGTAATGAAACGTACCCCGAGTCTCAAAATTGGTGAAGAAATCTTTCCTTTAAAAAAAAATCACGAAAATCAGCATTTTTTGTCGTCGAACATAAAAAACTCGTGCAAATACTTCGTGGTAAAAGTTTTTCACATGGGCAATAGCGGTTGGGAACCCGATTGTGGCCGTTCGTTTTCGCACTTCGGCTGAAACTCGACAACGTGCAATTTCATCATCGAAGCGACGACGAGATACTGTTTGGCCTCGTGCTCCGTAACCCTCAGATGAGTTACAGGATCGGGCGTGAATTTCAGAGTCACCGATCGCATGGTCGCGAGATCCAAAGATTCCAAGCGATCCTCGACGTGGACGATGCAAACGTCGCCTGCACGAAAATAACGCGGAGTTGGAAAATGTAGATTTTTCGACGAATTGGCTGAATGCGGGATATTCATTTACAATTATCAAAAAATCGATTTCTTTTTTTTTTCATTAAGGGGTAAGGCCACTGTAAATTTTTTGAAAAATCGATTTTTTTTTATTGGCTTAAAAAATAGTTTAAACCCTCTAGAATAAGAAAAAAAAGGTCCTGTGCTTCTTCTTTTTTTAATTTTTTCCAATAAAAAACTATTCGCAAAACTTTAAACGCGTTTTTCTCGAAACATGGTTTTTCAAAATGGCACGCAGCATAACTCGAACAATTTTCATTTTTTTTCACTTGAAATTTTAACCAGATGTGAACATTTACATTATCTTGAGAATGTCGATCGGAATTTTCAAGAACTTTATTTATTGATTTTTTATTAACAAAAAACTTGCCGTTTTTTTCGTCAAAAATCAATTTTTTTTTTCAAACGCACGCCAAATCCACAAAAATTGATACTTTTTAAAATCCGATCGACATTCTCTAGCTATAGCCCTCTAGATTAATGGTTTTTTTTTTGTTCTAGATTCAAAAGTGCACCAGTGGTGCTGCGTGCCGCGGAGCCCTGGAAGCAAAACATGTCCCGGGAAGATAGCTGTGGAACCGCCATTTTGTTTTTTTTTTTACTGTAAAAAAATTTTATAATAAAGTTTAATGTATGCCCGATAACACCATTAAAAGTTTTTTTTCAAATACCTTCAATTTCGGGAGCAAAAAATTAGTGAAAAAACCTTTTTTTTTTGGCCGTTACAGTGGCCTTACCCCTTAAACGATAGAACTATATATGGGGCATTCCACCCCAAATCGGACACTATTTTGCTTTCGCATCTCCGATTTGCTCCATAATTTTTTGTCTTTTGGTATCTATTAAGAAAGGGCCTTCATGCCGATTTTCAGCTTTTTTTATCCAGTCACTTCCGAGATATGAATTTTTTTTAAACGGTACTTTTTTTGAATGCTCATAACTTTGCGAAAAATGATCCGATTGGGATGTTTTTTTTTTAATTTTCGTTTTAAGAAGCACTTTTAGAAAAAAAAATGGTACAAAATTATCGAAACCGTATTTCCATAAGATTTTTAAGTTGTAAATATTAAATGTTGATTTTTGAAAAACACGTTGCGATCGATTTTCTTGAAATTTTTCCTAAAAATACTGTAACTCATTATGCAAATTTTGAGCCCGGCAAGTTAATGGGATAACGTTGGGATCCATGTTTTTTTTTTCGAATTTTAACATTTTCTTTTTTCACTTGTATATGTTAAAAAATACCTGAGATCAAAATATTGGGTTGGTACAAAAATCTTGCAACACTTTTCTTTCAATTAAAATATTTTTCCTAATAATGAAGTTCGAGAACATTCGAGAATAGGAAATACAAGAATGGTCTAGAACCTTCCATGCCGCAGGATATATAACCCTGCGTGTGTACACTGGGTCTTTGAAGGAACAGTCGAAATTTGAAACTCAAATTTCCCTCTCACGAATAAAGGGCGGGCTTCGGCTACCCCCCCTAAAAAATCTAGGTAGCAGTGGGGACTAAAGGCCCAAGGGACGCCCGGGTCTGGCAGTTTACTTAAAAACGCCAGCCAGTGCAAGTCGTGTCCGTTCCCTATAAGGGCCAGTGTACACACGGCGTCGGTATTTTCGAAGGTGCGTGAATGCAGTTTTTTTTGCTTTTCTCGTAGTTTTGTAGTATTTTCATGGCTACAATAAATGTTTTATGTAACTTGATGTTGTTTTGGCTATTTTTTACGGACTTTTATCTCAAAACTGTTTTTTGTTGTTGTATTTTTGGCTCATAAGTCCGTTATTTTTCCATATTTTTATAAAAAATAAAGTTTTGCTATATTATTTCTTGCCTTCTTTACTTTCTTGCTTTTTCGATTTTTTTAAATTAGTCCATGTCGGGAAAACATTTTTTTTTGTTCTAACAGTTTTTGAAGATGGGTGAAAGAAGTGCATCTCAGGTTATCCACAATTTACACAACCGTTGCCCTGGCGTGTTGTACGATTAAGGAAGTTCAAATGAAGCCGGTGGAGGAGAAGTTCACGAAGAAAACAAAAAAAAACAATGTATTCTTGTGCATCGTGCGAAACGTTGGTTTGCGATGATCATCGAACGCACTTTTGCCACAATTGCGCACGTAAATTCCTTTTTTGTCACTAATTATTATTAATGTTCCATAATTTTTGTATTTGCAACAGTAAAAACTCATTTTGGACCAAATAATTACCGTTCCGATTATTATGACATGCTTGAATCCGTAAAATATTCCCCACTTTCAGGTGCTTAAATAATTCAACTTTTTGGAGCCCACGCCAAAGGCACTATATTCTTTTGAAAGCTCATAGTCTAAGCTACACAAGCCTATAACCGTTTTGTTAAATATTTGTTTATTGTAAAGTTACGGTTTTTTAAACAAAATTACGTTTTTTCCGCTTTTTCCACTATTTTTCAATTTTCACTTACAACGGTTTTACACTTTCGACTTTGGCAACTTCTGGGTCATGTAGTAGACACTTCAAGAAGTAACCCAGAATTTTTTCAGATTTTTCGAAAGCGTAGAAAACTTTGAAAACCCGACTGGTCCGTAAAAGACCCAGTGTACACACCGTGTCTCGAAAAATATAGTGTACACACGCAGGGATAACCGAGTCAGATGTTCCGCCGAGTCAGTATGAGCAAAGATGGATCAACGTGCACTTCGAGCAATCGCATATTACGAATTCTTGCAAGGGCATTCTGTAAGAGCTGCAGTCCGTAATATGTGCAGTGCGTTCAAGACTAATGTAGTTAATTATTCAACGGTCTCCCGATGGTATCAGCGTTTTCATTCTGGCGATACATCTTTTGAAGACAAACCTAGGTCCGGCAGGGAATCGATTGTGGACGATGAAGAGCTGAGAGCACTTATAAAGGCAAAGCCTAATATGTCGTCACGAGAATTAGCCAACAAACTCAACTGCAGTCATCCTACTATCCTTCGACATTTACAAGAGATGGGATGTAGGAAAGTTGATTCGTCTTTGATACCGCACAATCTCAGCGAATCAAACAAAGCAACACGCATGTCCATCTGTCTTTCACTCCTGCATCGTCCGCAAAGAAAGGATTTTCTTCAAGATACATTCACTGGGGATGAAAGCTGGGTGTTGTATGTTAATCACACGCGCAAGCGTCAGTGGCTATCGAAAGGGGAAAAACCAGAACCGACCCCTAAACAGCCCCGTGAAATGAAGAAAGTTTTACTCTGTTGTTGGTGAGATTCTGAGGGCATGCTCTATTACGAATTTCTGCCAACCAACACCACAATACAGGCAGAGATTTATTCTGCGCAACTGCAAAAGGTGGCTAAAATTATGAAACAGAAAAGGCGTAAACGTCTTCACGTTCGGCTTCTCCATGACAATGCTCGACCCCACCTCGCTAAGATGACACAAGAAACTATTTCGCAGCTAGGATGGGAAGTTCTACCACACCCACCGTATTCACCAGACTTAGCACCTACCGACTATCACCTGTTTCGAGCTTTGAAGAACTATTTACGGGATAAAAAATTTGATGATCTGTCAGATCTCAAAAATACATTGGACGACTTTCTTAATTCACGATCAAAAGAATTCTGGTCTGCGGACGTGCAAAGTCTACCAGAGCGTTGGGCAAGAGTTGTAGATGCGGAGGGAGCCTACATTACTGAATAATCGTTTATTGTTAAAATAAAATATTTTTCTTTTTTACTCGTGTTGTGTGTTGCAAGATTTTTGTACCAACCCAATACTTTACATCAAAGCTACGCTCGAGGATTATCTGACACGTAATGATTATTAATTAGTTTACAGATTGATTACAAGCAAAAGTCCAATGCTTTTCTACACGATGTGCAGAGAAAATCATCCTTACTCGAATTATATAAATTTTGTTGAGTAACAGAAGCTCGTCGAAAACTTTTCTTAACTCTATGATTTCCTATTTGCAAAGGATTACAGCACAAATTATATATCCCAAAATTTGACATGGCACAAAAGTTCACAATAAGTTGTGCTTAAAAAAATATACCGTGATATTACACAAATTTTTCTTTAAAGCATATTAGCGGAGGTTATTCACAGGACACACTGTCAACACGTGATTGAAAACAACACTGAATTCTTATTCTGAAATGGAGCCGTAGACAAAAAAGATATGTCAGCCACTAGGCTATGTTAACAAAGTTTTTATTACCGACCGTACTTAAAAGTTAAAAATCATATCAAAAAGCGCCAACTTTTGAACACATATATTAACTAAATTCATTTAAAATAAGTCTTGTTCTTTAGATAATAATGATCTTCAGGTACCTCTACTCTCCATACACATGAGATATTGACTCAATATAAAATTGAATAAGAATTAATGCAAAACACTTATGATGTTATATATTTAACTAAAATGAAAGGGTCATTGTCCATTAAATTATTGAGACATATCTATTCAACTTCATAGATGACAATAACAATTGCCCATAGGTCTGAAAAAATGATTATTATGGACGTTTAGTACGGATTACTAAAAAAAATAAAAATTTCAAATTTGAAAAAACATGGATCCTCACGTTATCCCATTACCGTGCTGGGCTTAAAAGTGGCATAATGAGTGACAGTATTCTTAGGAAAAATTTGAAGAAAATCGATCGCTACGTGTTTTTCAAAAATCAATATTTAATATTTATAACTCGAAAATCTTATGGAAATACGGTTCTGATGATTTTGTACCATTCTTTTTTCTAAAAGTGCGTCTAAAAACGAAAATTATTTTTAAAAAACATCCCATTGGATCATTTTTCGCAAAGTTATGGGCATTCAAAAAAAAAGTACCGCTTTTTTTTTTAATTCCTATCTCAGAAGTGGCTGGACAAAAAAAGCTTAAAATTGGCATGGAGGCCTTTCTCAATAGGAGCTAAAAGACAAAAAATTATGGAGAAAATCGGAGATGCAAAAGCTAAATGGTGTCTGATTTGGCGTGGAATGCCCCGTATGTAGAATATATTCCCAAAGTTTCGAAGCGAAATTCGAAAAACTTCAAACGTTACAGCCCGTCAATGCTGTGCCTCACCGCTCGAATTTGAAGCGGGCGTGAACTTCAAACTCGTTTTCCTCAAAACTGCATTATCGAAATTGGCGTGCAGGATAACTCAAAAACTATTAAGCCGATTGACTTGAAACTTGGTAGAATTATTGATAATATCGGTACCTTCTACTTTACGAAAATTGTTTTTGAAAAATTGGAAAGAAAACTACTTTTTTAATCCACATTTTACAGAAATGTTGATTTTTTTTGTAAATGCGTGCCATTTTCTTAAATTTGCATTTTCTTCATTTTATTAGGTGTACAAATAAGTTTTAGGACAGTTTTCAAAAAATTCAAGATTTATTAAAAAAGAAGTAAAACACAGTTATTCATCGAAGTAATCTCCATCGCACTGAATGACCTTCAGCCATCTCTCAGGTAACTCGCGGATGCCTTTCGCAAAGAAACTTTCGTCTTGCGAGGTGAGAAATTTAGCGACCCATTTTTCCACTTCTTCAAATGTTTTGAATCGCACGTCAGACAAATCGTTTTGCATTTTCCGGAATAAATGATAATCGGATGGGGCTAAGTTTGGTGAATACGCCGGGTGTGGTACAGCTTCCCATCCAAGCGTTAGTAACGTATCCTTGACCGGTTTACCCACATGAGGCCGCGCGTTGTCATGGAGCAGTTTTACTCGACGTTTTCCTTTACCAGAAAATGGACGTTTCTTCTCAATTTCTTGATTCACTTGCATCAATTGATGACAATAGCGATCGGTAGTAACTGTTTGACCAGGTTTGAGAAGTTCATAATACAGTACGCTTTTCATATCCCACCATATGCACAGCATGACTTTGTTACAATGAACATTGCGCTTTGGCGTGGATGTTGTCGGCTCGCCGGGGTCAACCCAATGATATTTGCGTTTCGGATTATCAAAATAAATCCACTTTTCATCGCCGGTCACAATTTTCCACAAGAAAGACTTTCTATGTTGCTTGTTGTAAAGACTCACACAAATGTTAAGACGGCTGTTTTTATTTTCTTGAGTCAGAAAGTGTGGTACCCACTTTGTTCCTTTTCGAATCTTACCCATTGCTTTTAAACGATAAGAAACAGTTTGTTGAGTTACTCCAAGCTGTTCCGAAAGTTGTTTCTCCGTCTGACAAGAGTTTTCATCCAGCAACGCTTGCAGTACCTGATCGTCCACCTTTACAGGAGGCCCCGTGCGTTCACGGTCACTAACGTCGAAATCACCTTCTTTGAATCGCTTATACCAATACTCACATGTACTTTTAGATACAATGTTGTCTCCAAGAACAGAACATATCGATTCACACGCTTTCCTAACACTTTTTCCTTGATGGAATTCATAGCGAATGCAGTGTCTAATAAATAGCTTATCGGTCTGCATGTTTAATTTACAGAATTTATAGGTTATGTTTATGACTCCTTTACGTTTCGATACTACATATCAAACGCCACCTATGATAAGTGAGCGGGACCTTTGAATTAATTTAGAATAGCTGTTATGATACAAAATCGAAGTGTCCTAAAACTTATTTGTACACCTAATAATTGCCGTCACATAGAAACTATACAGGTTCTAATTGAAAAAACCTTTGAACTTTTTTGCAAATAAAAGTCTACTGGAAGCAAGACTGCACGCCAATTCGCAACTCCTGCGGCGACCTTGCTGTAAAACTGTACCACAGCTCCGCCATTTTGATGATGAATTAATTTAAAAAAAAATGTTTCGCATACTTAAATATACTATTAAAGTATACCTAAAGTTTAATAATTTTAAGATAATTATTTCTTAGTTTAAAAAATCCATCAGTATTGCTTGTTTTCCTGTTTAAATGTATATCCCGCCTGAAGTGTGGTAGAGATGGATCATACCTGATTCGAAGCCCAGGAACAGGAAGCCCAAATGGCAAAGAATTTGGCTGACGTTCGAGCTCAATTTAAGATCGCGTTGAACGTCGTAGAATTTCCACTGCCCGCAATCCACGGAGAATCCTATCTTCGAGCCATCGACTGAAAATTCACATTACTCGTCAATTACGAGCGAAATTATCGGTTAAGGGGGAAGGTTCCCTTTAGGCAGCCGAAAATAAGCGAATTTTCAAGATTTTTGTGTCGTAACTATTTATTCTACATAGTTGAAATTTTGTGTACTATGATTGATTATTATTTACATTTTTTTATTACATTAGTTATTAGATTGTTGATTTATTGTATTTAATTATTTATTATTTATTTGTTATTTATTGGTTCGATTATATTATTACATCCTTTGATTTTCCAAAGGCTTTTGTTTATTTTGTGATGTTCGAAAGTCGTTGATATTTTTTTTACCATATAAACATTGCTACCCCCTTTCCCCCTTAAGGATTACATTTCCAAGAACGCTGATATTTCATTAATTGTGTCTAGAAGCAGTAATCCAAAGTTTCACGTAAATTTGACCCGATTTTTTTTTAATTTTCCGTACGCTCTTTGCCACCCCCTTTTGTTTAGGGGTCGAATTTCGAAAAACGCCGAACTACGTATTTTATTAATTGTGTTGAAGAGCATAAGTTCCAAATTAATCTAAGTTCCAAATAAATCTTCCGACCAGATTTTTTTTATTGTCCATACAAACTTTGCCACCCCTTTTCTCCCCTTAGGGGTTGAATTTCTAAAAACGCTGGAATACTTGTTTCATTAATTGTGTCAAGAGGCACGAATACCAAACTTCAAGCAAATCCGACCAGGTTTTTCAAAATTTCCATACAAACTTTGCCAACCCTTTTTCCCCCATAAATGTTCTATTTCGAAAGAGCCCTTCTTAAATGATGCCTACGTAATAAAATCAACGTGTCTTCCAAAGTTCACGTTTCTACATTTAGCGGTTTAGGCTGGACGATGATGAGCACTCTGGCAGGACTTTGCCTTTCATATATATGGATTTATTAAATCTTTATTGTATTGCATGATTTATTATTTGTTATATTATTTATCATTTATTGGTTCGATTATATACATCATTTAATTTCCAAATGATTTTTTTGCACTACAGAAAAAGCTCGTTTTGCACTTATACGTTTTTATCATTTATACGTCAAATTTCTCTAGCCCCGGCAGATTCCGTTCATCAAGATGGTGATAAGTTTAATTTGGAATTTCGAAAACTTGAGTTGGCTCATTACTCATTTATTGCCTATCAAATTTTCAATTGGAAAACCTAACATTAACGGAGACTTTGTCCTTGAAATTTAGGGGGAGATGTTAGCGGCTCAACATGAGCAGCTAGAAGAAGAGGAGGGATGCCTCTATGAACCAGGCATTGCCGATTAGCGGTAATTATAAACACATTTGTGTAAACACATTACGAAACTTTAAACGCGTTTTTCGCGAAAACACGTTTTTAAAAATGGCTGACATTCTCCTGGCCGCTGTAATTAACATATCGACCTGAAATTTCGAGAGCATACTCAGAAAATATGTCTTCGCGGAATGACGGATCGTTTTTTCGATAGATACATTTTTGCATTTATTATTTATCTTTTTATGCGAAAAAAGACGCGAAAATTCGATTTTTTTTTAAATTGCCGCCATTTTCCGAAATTTGTACTAAACGAAAAACCCATCCGTCATTCCATGACCAAAGGGTCACAGATTGATAATATGCTTTGAATTTGTGTTTCGGATCAACAAAGAGGGGGCAGTGATGTCAGCCGTTTACCTCCCGCGGTTTGAGGACCTGTTTTCGCGGAGCTGCAACGGCCGCCATTTAGGTGTTTTTTTTTTTCAAAAAAAATTTTTTTAACGCTCTGTATATCATGAATAAAAGCAAGAAAAAAACCGCACTCAAAAAGCTTTATTCGTTTCCTTTTAAAAAAAATGTAAACGTCTGAAATATGGCACTCCAAGGACAAAGTCTCCCTTAACTCAATGGAGGTACTGCTATTGAAAAACATCGGGAATTATGCACCAATCGCTATTTTCAAATGTTATAAACTTTCGGAGACATACTGTATTTCACTTCTACGTTCTTCACTTCTACGTTATCATCACTTATACGTCATATTTGATGTACCCCTTGAAAAACGTATAACTGAAATTTCACTGTATTCGAAGATGGCCGCTGTAAGACACTTGCTTCAGAGACGTTTTCCTCTTGAATTGTTTCACGTGGTGCAACCTAGCACCTGGTGCGTTGATCTGAAACATCACCAAGAAGTTTTAGATTTCTAAGACCCACACGCTCTATGTGAACCTCAAAAATCCAGAGAAAAGTGAAAATTCGATAAATGGTGCGTTTTTGGAAAAAAAAGTTATTTATTAAGTTATTATTTTATGAAATTTTTACAATAATATTTGTTAAAGAAAAAGTTTTTTTTTCAAATAATTTTCAAGAAGCTTTAGGTTCAAATAGAGCGGGTGGGTCTAAAAAATCTAAAACTTGTTGGCTCTGATGTTTCAGATCAATGCATCAGATACTAGGTTGTACGCCGTGGAACAACTCAACAAGCAAGTGTCTTAAGGGGTAAGGCCACTGTAAATTTTTTGAAAAATCGATTTTTTTTTATTGGCTTAAAAAATAGTTTAAACCCTCTAGTTTAAAAATAGTTTAAATCCTTTTAACTTCTTTTTTTAATTTTTTCCAATAAAAAACTATTCGCAAAACTTTAAACGCGTTTTTCTCGAAACATGGTTTTTCAAAATGGCACGCAGCATAACTCGAACAATTTTCATTTTTTTTACTTGAAATTTTAACCAGATGTGAACATTTACATTATCTTGAGAATGTCGATCGGAATTTTCAAGAATTTATTTATTGATTTTTTATTAACAAAAAACTTGCCGTTTTTTTCGTCAAAAATCAATTTTTTTTTTCAAACGCACGCCAAATCCACAAAAATTGATACTTTTTAAAATCCGATCGACATTCTCTAGCTATAGCCCTCTAGATTAATGGTTTTTTTTTTGTTCTAGATTCAAAAGTGCACCAGTGGTGCTGCGTGCCGCGGAGCCCTGGAAGCAAAACATGTCCCGGGAAGATAGCTGTGGAACCGCCATTTTGTTTTTTTTTAGTGTAAAAAAATTTTATAATAAAGTTTAATGTATGCCCGATAACACCATTAAAAGTTTTTTTTCAAATACCTTCAATTTCGGGAGCAAAAAATTAGTGAAAAAACCTTTTTTTTTGGGCCGTTACAGTGGCCTTACCCCTTAAAGCGGCCATTTTTTAATATAAAAAAATGAAAGACATAATTTGAAGATAAAATTTGAATTACGTAGAATAAATAGTTTAGACACCATCGTTTTTTGAAAAATTCGCTTAGTTTCGGCTGCCTAAAGGGATCTCCGTCCTTAATACCCAACGATTCTACAGATCCATCGATCTGCGCGGTTTTCGATAATGAGCTGAGTAATATAATCAAGCATTTTGCGTGAAATCATTGGTAACGGAAGAGGGCTCACTTCCGGTGGTCCAGAGGATTCCCGATTTTCCAATATCCACGTGACCGTCGCGTCGCAAATCCCACGGCGACGTGTGAATCTGCTTGAAGTCGCACTGCGACGAGCTCGCGTAAATGTTTATTCGACCCTCACGATAGTCCGTCGTCGATATCAACAGCTGGAAGATTATATGTAAAAAAAATATCTCAAAAAAGCAAGCTTTCGTTTAATGCACTAAAAAGTATATATTGTTCTTTACATATAATTTTTTTTTTTACCAAGTCGCTTATTGGTTAGCCAAATATAATTGTTTTTTTTTACCAAGTCGCTTATGTCGTAAAAAAAAAACAATTATATTATAGCCAAATATAATTGTTTTCTTACCAAGTCGCTTAGATGTGAGTATAAATTAAAGCTTGGGGCGCTCAGATTTTTAATTGTTTAATAATTTTGATCAGTTCTGTTTCATTGAGGTAGTCCTATCGCTTCACACTAGTCATACCATTGATTTTACTTGAGACTCGTACAATTTGTATTTTTAACATATGCAATAAAGAAATTTGTTATAACTAAATTTTCCATGTGTAAGCTGTTTAATGTTCACATTTAATTAGAAAAATAAAAAAAAATAGTTATTCCAGCGATTCGCGCAGTATTTCTAGGTTTGATACAGTAGATAAATGCTGTTCGCAAAATGTCCGCGCCGCACTGCGGCGCTAGTAGTCGTGCGCAGGCATGCATATATGTGTATGTTGCGTCGGTGTTTCGAATATCTTACATGAATAAAAGTCTATTGATATATTCGGAATGATTTTCCGTTCTAACGATTTTCCATTTGAACCAGCCCCCTATAACCAACAGTTATACATGGCTCTCGTGATGTCCGTCGCTTTTATTTTCAATCGCTGCCACGTGTGGCGCTAGTAGTCGTCTGCTCGATAACTATATATACATATACATATATATATTTATATGCTCTGTGTATGATCTGTGAACCGGCCGAACCCACCGAACGCATATACTATTGTTGTATTCGAGTTGTGACAAAAATTTGACCAAGCCACAAGTCACAACGACAACTACAAAACACGTAAAACTCGCCAAATATTCCGAAAAAGTTATTATTATATCGAGTATAGAACGCGCATGCGTAAAAGAAGCCGAGCAGAGGATTACTAGCGCCACGAAGTGGACTGTAGCGCAATTAAACATCCCGGACGACACGCGGATAATTTATTACTGTAGGAATAGTACACAGTGTCATGGGGCAGATTTGAACACAATAAATAACGTCGCCATAACGATAACAGGCGAAAGCCACGAAAGTATCGAATCGTTCAGCTGATCGGAGTATTTAGAGCCGAAGGCTGGCACACAACAGCCAACGCTAGGCAGTGGCGATTTCAAGAACTAAAAAACCGGGACAAAACGCGTTTTCGTTTATCGTATAGGAATAGTAGGCCAGTGTTAGGGGGCTGGTTTGATATTTGGCAATATTGGTTCTATCTTCGTCCCTTTTTACTCAACCAGGCGAGTTTAACCTCCACGCTTTTCAGCGTCGATCTGTCAAAACAATGTCAGGTGCGGGAAATATAAACCATTGTATTCGGGCCACGACTAGTAAAAAGCGTGGAAAATTTTAGTCTGCGAAATATGTCAGTTAAAAATGAAATATGTGTGGAAATTCGAATGAGTGAAATGAGGTTAGGACTACAGTCAGCTGTTTCCTTGCTGTCACGTCTCTTTATCGTAGCTAGTGGTAATAAATCCAATACCGGAAGTTCAAATTAAACTTGATATTACATAAAAATTAGGTCAATAAGTGTAATTTTTTCTGGGACCACTGGATTACTACATGTGTTAAGTATGTAAATCTAATTATTTTTAAGAATCTGACGGATTCCCACTATTATATACACTTTTATGGCGACCGGAAATTGGGTTCTTGTATGTCGTCTCGGAATTCCTTCACAAAAAGACCCAATTTCAATATTTCTTTTCTCTGTATTTAGGTCGATAAAAGACCCCTAAATTTTACACAGACGATTACTAATATATTTAGTGAAGCTCAAAAAAAATTATGAAAATCCTATGAATTGAAGCCTGGCGATAGGGCTGTCTCAACCGTATTTAATTTGGCACAATAGTAATTAGAGAAATTATTATCACACGTTTGTACTCAGTTTTAGGATTTTTATTTAAGAAATCTAAGGTTGTTTTACAGTAAATTAAATAGCGTTGACATGTTCACGGATTTATGTAAATTAAAGATTATATGTCTGAATTTTGAGCGCTTCAAGCTTTTATTTATAATCACACAGGTGACGTGGTAAAAAAACGTTTTCTACTTTTTAGAACATTAAGGGGTTACGTGGGTTTAAAAATTTCAAAAAATGCATTTTTTCAAATTTAATGATCTAATAGTATAATATGTCTGGAATATTCTCCCAAAGTTTTGAGTAAATCTGAGTCAAAGTCTAGGAGCTAGAGAGAGGGCCTTTGGGAATTCCTCCCGTTGGGAAAAACCGACCGGAAGCGACGCGGGTATATCGTATTTTTTCTCAAAACACTATTTTCGAATTCGGTGGACACGATTTCTCATAAACTAATTTCTCAACTAATATCTCGTTGAAATGTTGCACACTTCTTCAAAATAGCATTGACTAGGGATTGAACGAAGGCTTTTTTCGATTACAACTAATTTTACAAGGCTATACGTAGTGTAAATTGTACCAAAAATTGAACTATTTTGCATACACCGCTAAAAATTAAAATTTCAATTTTTTTAAAAATCCTTCGTTCAATCACGAGCTATACTTATCTACTAACAGAAAAAATTTGTTTCTTAAATTTCAGATAACGCTATCATGAGTTATCCTGACCACCACGAGGGCACTTTTTTAAGGGTCACCAGAAACCAGGTCCCACCGGCTGAATTTTCCAATTTTTTAAATGAAGTTTAATTAAAATATTCTTGCAATGTTGCGCTTCTATGTACTCACCATTTTGAATAAAACAATTTATATAATATATTTCTTTTTTGAAGAGAAAACATGCTTTTTTTGGCTCCGAAACCCACGTAACCCCTTAAATCAAAGCTTGTTTTTTCAAATATTTTCTTAACATAAAAAATGTTTTCTACTTTCTAGTCTTTAATTGATTTTACTAGTTAGTTGTTGCTTGTAGTTTACGAGTTTGTACATTGAGAACATGAAATGCTTGTAAAAAATAACAAAGACTGCAATTGGGGCTGAATTTACGACTAATTGCTGCATTTAAACTTTCCAAGTTGAATCATGCATTGTCACCTTTTAGATGCATGTTTGCACAAGTTCGGAGCTCTAAGTAGTCGGGAAGTGGGTAAAATAACGATTTTCCGTTTTGTATCTCACAGAAAGTCAAGTTAAATAAAAGCTTGTAAAATACACGGGCCCAAAGTAGCCAAAGACTACCCTCGGGATTGTAAACTTCACTGGCGAGATTTTCTTATGGAGAAGCAGTTGCCTCGGCTCCCCATCATTTCCCCTAAATCAGTTCCCCTATGTCATTGCCCTTAAAAAAAATAATAAAATAAACAAACCCAAACAAACTGATTTAGGGGAAATGAGTTTAAGGGAACTGTATTTAGGGGATCTAATTTAGGGGAACTGATTTAGGGGAACCGACTAGGGGTGATTACCTCGTCGCCCTCGGCCGCGATGAAATTGACGAAACCAATTTTGGGCAACTTTAACAATCTGGGTTCAAGCCCGGATCCGAGTCGTTCCACCTTCACGTTGTACGACGTCCTCAGCTCGTAGTCCAAAGAGTCCTCTTCGTCCGTCAAGTACGGAATCACGGTGTAACAGTAGTCGAGGCACGTACTAGATGATAATTCCGTTCTCAGCTTGATCAGGAAATTCGTAGCGAATTTTCAGGGAGACTAGTCTGGAGACCGGAAAAAGGGGCGAAATTTGACAATTTTTTGTGGATAGCCAGTCGATAGAATGGAAATTCTGTTTAGTGGCGTTTCTTCTACATATCTTCGAGTATCTTTACGAATTTTTGTCAGTAGATTTTATGACAAACTAGCAGCGCTGAAGCTGGATTAAGCGAGTCATCTTTGTCCGATGGTGTCTTGCGGTCGGCAAAATCACATCGCCAATTCTTCACCGATTGACTTGACATTTTTTCGAACCTTATTACATTATATATCGAAGTACGTAGCGGATTTTTGATACGTTGAAAACTTTTTCCGAAAACATTATGTTCGGTGATTTTTTGTACCGAAAACATTTTTTTTATGGTTACTGTGACGACTTGAAAATGAGTGTTGTTTAAAAAAATTAAGTTTGAAGGAATAACTAAGATGATCGAAAAATCATCGGCGTATTTATTGGTAAGTATACTGAAAAAGTTGTGAGCCAAATTTCATTTAAAAATATTGATTATATTAGGTGTAGTAGGGGATATAAAGTGGAATATGGGGAACGTATTAAGGGGGAAGGACCCTCTACAGATGGAAGTTAAAAAAATAAAATATTAGATGCAGTAAAAAGAAATACATTATGTTTGCCTTCAATTTCATGCGAAAATAATGGATTTCTTTTTACTGCACCCAATATTATTAATATTATATTATTATATTATTAATATTGTTATTATATTAAAATATTAAAGTTACAAATAATCTCGTGAGGGACCTAACGGGGTACTTGATTTTGGCCACCCGGTTGATCTGAAAAGACCAAAATCTGTTCTTTCTTAAGGGACAACACCACTGTGACGGCTTCAAAAAATCGATTTTTTGAAAACCATCTAGAAAAATCTAAAATACATTTAAGATTAAGATGCCGTTGGACCCAGGTTGAAAAAATAATTATTTTCGGAGATATTGAATATTTTGTGGAGCGGTGCAGCGCTCCGTGACGGTCGGGGTCCCGCGCAGCTGCGCGCCTCAGGGTCGGCAGGTATACCGGGCCTTTCCCAGGTCCTGCGGGTCTTTCCCAGGTATTCTTTTGTCTCCCTTCACAAAAACCGGCTATTGTTATAAATATAGTTTCGAAAAAAAGCCATAGGTGGCGATAATTGAAAAATGTTCAAGTCGTCAATCGTCAATCGTCGATATTGCAGCTGATATCGCGGTATTATTATTCAATGATGGCCTGCGAAACCTCATGAAAGTTTTGGAGACGTTGGAGATAACTATCGGCCCAAATTGTTTCAATTTTTGCGTTGAAACCGACGCAGCGCGGATCGAGCTGGCGGAGCGCTCGCTCACAGACGCTGCAAAAGAGGCAAGAAGAGCCTCTACAAGTTCGAGAAAAGATGCTAGGGACAATGATTTGCTTCTTGAAGGCCAGCTATATGGTGCCGGCATTGCTGATTAAAGGTAAAACAATTTTTTTCCAATTTATCGCATAAATTAACAAACCTAAAACTTTGAACGCGTTTTTCTCAAAACCACTTTTTTGAGTGCGGCACGCAGTAGAACTCGAGCAATTTTTATCCGATCGACTTCAATTTGGACTGTATCAATAAAACTAGATTATCTAAAGAAGTACATAGGATTTTGTCGATATCTCAATAATAAAAAAAGTTATAGCCTATTTTCGACGAGAAATTTTGCTCGAAAATCGTCCTTTAATTTCAAAAGCGTGCCTATTTTTTAAAAATCAATATTTTTTCAAATCCCTGTGTACTTCTCTTCAAAATATCATATTATTAACGAAAACACTCGGTATTTTTTTTCAGATCGACTTTGAAGAGAGTTCTGCTGCGTGCCGCGAACCACTGCAGAGGCAACAGTACCTGACGCGGGAGCTTCCCCAGCGTCACCATGGGGCGTGAAATATTTGAAATTTTTTTTTATGTATCTTCAACAAACAAACAAATCAAAAAAAAATGTTCGAGAATCTCTTTTTTTTCACAAAAAAAAATTCTTGAAAAATGGCAAAAAACAGGGGCTCACAGTGGTGTTGTCCCTTAAAATAGATAATATTGTCTAAGACTCAATCGACTTTTTTTGTTATCGTGTTTCAATACCAAAAAAATATGTTTGAATTTTATTTACGATTTTTCGAGAAAAAATTACATTATTATTGTTGATATCTAATAAAAAAAAATTCAAGACCAAAAACATCGGTCAAGACCAACCTACTAGACACTGAATAAGTGTATCAAATTTCATTCAATCCGTTCATTAGATGTCGAGGTGTTCACCGTTTTGAATGACATAGTTTTGAGAAAAACGCGTAAAGTTTCACTAGCAGTTCTATCGTTGTAATCATAAGTTTATCTTACTTTACTGCAATTCCTGCACCATATGGATCTTCTTCTTCAATTCGAGTTGCCTCAAGCCACGAACGAGTATTTATCTTCACAGTAGCCTAACCCCTCAAACATACACCATTTTATCAAAATAACGATGTTTTTCAATTTTCCTGTGTACTCCGAACGTAAATATCACCCAGAACTCAAAATAATTCGAATTTTCGTTCCAGGGAAAAAATCGAAAGATTCATGCCAGCTGCAGAAGTCTATCAGACAAAGCTGACCCGCTTCATGCAGCTTCAGCCCCATCATTTGTTACAAAATCCTGCGATATATTTGTAAAGATACTCCTAGATATGTAGAATTAACTCCACGAAATTCCCATTCCATCAACCAGGCATTAAAAAAAAAACTATCGAAATTCTCCCTCTATTCCACGCTCCAGCAGACTGCCAGTCTCCATGATGAAGTTTGCATCGTTACAATGCAACGAAAGTCAATTCTTTTTATTTATCGTATCATTTTTAGCTGTGAAAATCACTCAAATGTTTTTACATATTCTTATTAGGCATTTCAAACCTCAGTTTGCAAAAAAAAAACAAGGTATTGGATAAGCACAAAAATAAAGAAATGAAAAATGAACGACAAAATCAATGCATTTCAACGATGCAACCTTCAACGTCTTTAGTCTTTCTCAAGTTCCAGCGCAACATTTGTGTCTCTCTTGCCTCACCTTATTAACGTTGGTCTTCTGTATTCGACCTCTGTGATTTGTTTCTTCGCCAGCACATCCCAGTGCTTTGTCACCGTGTTGTGCATTGTCTCCGAATACGTGACGGCTCGAATATCGTCACCTGTACACGCGAGAGAAATTCATAGAGTCGCATTTCGAGAAGAGTTCGCCGTGCGGAGATCCTGACCTTTTCTCCAGAGCCAGACTCCGTGCACCGGGCACGGCATAGCGTAGAAGGAAGCGTCAGGCTTGGTCAGGTCGTAATAACAACCGGTACTGAACATACTGCCGATCGCGATGATGTTGCCTGTTATTCAACGTATTTTTCGTTAAAGATAGGTCGATGAAATCAATTTGTTCGGCAGAAATATCATACCCGTGACGTCGAGGCAGGTGAGGTGGTCCATGGTGACCGGGATGGTCGTTTGCTTGGGGATTTTATCCAGGATCGTGTTCCAACCGATCCACGAGCGGTACATAGATTTCCACATTCGGTAGTGTCTCTTGGAGTTGTCGAGAGCGTCCAAACGAATATCCGGATCGTTGTGCCTTTCGAGAATGGGGATCCAGTACTTCTTGGGTATCTCCCGCTGGCACTTTTCGTAATACTTGAACGTTCGCTAAAAGTATTCATGGCCTTTTTTCAATTGAATTGCTCTTTGACGATGCTGTTTTCATCTTGTTTCTTCCGAACTAGAAGGCTCCATTTAGGTAGAAGGTACTAGGTGCGCAACTAAGTTTCCGGGTTTTTTGACCCATAAAAAATCGAAAATTTCGAGACAAATACGAAAAACGGTTCATTCGAAGTATTGTCCCTTGCTATTTACACATTTTTCCCATCTCTCTGGCAATACATAAATACCGCGACGATATAAAGACGCGTCTTTGGACTGAAAGCATTCGTCCAACCAATATTGTACTGGATCATAAATGGCCAAGTGTAGCCCACCCAAGCCATGCGCCATCGACCGGAACAAGTGATAGTCAGAAGGGGCCAGGGCTGGCGAATACGGCTTCGGTAGCAGATCCCATTTCAGTGTTTTTATGGTGTCCTGGACGATGGAATTGCGATAGCACGCAGCGTTGTCGTGCTGCAATATCACACGTTCGTGTCTCGTGTCCCATTCTGGCCGTTTTTCGAGCAATGCGTGGTTCAAATTGATTAGTTGTTGTCGGTAGCGATGCCCATTGACAGTTTCGCCCGGTTTCAGCAGCTCATAGTACACGATTCCTTTCTGGTCCCACCAAACACAGAGCATTGTCTTTTTTCCGAAGCGATTTGGCCGTGCCGTCGATGTTGACGCTTCGCCAAGTGAAAGCCACGATTTTCTGCGTTTGTGATTCTCGAAATATATCCATTTTTCATCGCCAGTAACAATTCGATGCAGGAAATTCTTTCTGTTCTGCCGCAAAAGCAAAATTTCGGAAGTGGCTCTTCGATTTTCCATTTGTCTCTCAGTCAACTCATGCGGCACCCACTTTCCTTCCTTATGAATTTTTCCCATGGCGTGCAAACGTTTCGAAATACATTGTCGAGTCACATTTAATTCATCGGCAAGTTGATCTTCTGTTTGAGTGTCACCTTCATCCAATGACGCTTGCAGATCGGCGTCCGCAAATGTTTGCGGTCTTCCCGAGTGCTCCTTGTCCCGTCTCAAAATCGCCACTTCTGAACCGCTTGAACCAATCTTCACACGTTGTTTTTGATGGTATATTTTCGCCGTAGGCCTCCTCAAGTAACCGACGTGCTTCAGCTGCTGTTTTTGTTAGGTTGATGCAGAAAAGCAATGCTTCCAGCAAATGTTGTTTATTTGGAACAAACTTTGACATTTTCGAGGTTAGAAGGAAGATCGTTGTTTTGCGATGTTTGTTTATATTACGACTGGGTATTCTTAAGGCGAAGTAGAAGATGAACCACGTGACATATGAGTGCGAGAGAGATAGCTGAAATTTTCGAACAGAGATTTCTCAGAGATCAATAATATTTAGGGCAAAAGGAAATCATCAAGCTCTGCGTCAGGAAATGCTTCAGAGTCTAATGCTTTGTTTTTTTCTAAAAAATTTAACCATCTATGAGAAAGTATGGTTGAAAAATTTGTGAGGTTATGTTGACCTGTACATGCTCTTAACAGATGTCCAAGCCACGGTCTTACATACAGGTCTTGCAACGAAGGTGGTGGGGGTGGTACGCTTAATGTCGGCAATAAGCTTTGGCTTATAGCCACAAGAGCGGCGCTGCGAACTTGTCATAGCGGCTAGACAAGTAAATAGACATAAATAAAAAAAGATAAAATCAACTTACCTCTGCGATAACTCGACCGTTTAAGTCATGTTTTACCCACTTTCTTAGAATGTATCGTTGGAGAAAATGTTTCTCACACACGAATTGCGAAGGCATGAGCTGAGAAATTCCTGGAATTGCAGTGATCCATTTTTGACGACGTTCGATATTCGACAGAACCCGAAACACCGAACGTTTTTCCTTTACTAACTGACGTCCAGTATCACACGTTGGAACCGCACACGAATTAGTCGTCATTATTATGTAAAAATCCGCACGATATCACCGTCATAAAAAAACACGTGATTTTTTAAATAACGGTTATGTAAAACTTTATAGTAGCCGATTAAGTGAGGTTGTGTTGCCACATGCGTCTTCCGCTGTTTCGACTATGATTTGATTGAAGCGATGCGAGCGGCGGTCAAGGAAATTAAAGAGCCGACAGTAAGACGACCACCCCCACCACCAATATTTGATTCAGTTGCAAGACCTGTATGTAAGACCGTGGTCCAAGCTATAAAGACACCGAATTTCAGACCTGTATGCCGACTACATGTGTCGCTAGCGCCATCCATGTGTGAAACCCGGGAACTTAGTTGCGCACCAAGTATGTGTATTTATTTAGAACGTTGCTCTTGTCTGCTTCTAACAATTTTCTACTTTCTAGCTCTTGTCTACTTTTTCTAGCAATTTTCTAAGTCGTCCAAACGTCGTCTAAATGGGTAACGATAGTACGCCCGACAATTATGCCAAGGTTAACCACCCATAAAAATAACTGTTGGACACATGATAACTTATAGGTAACTTCGAAGCGGGCATTTGGTACCCATTTGGACTATTTGGAATTTGCTATCTGGTTTGCTCTTGGACTTACCCGCATTACACGTTTCACGATTTCGTGCCATCGTTTGGACACGGTCGACAGCTTCGCGAGAACGAAAACGTCCAATCGGCTCAGTATATCTTCCCACAGTTCTTCCGGAAGCGCCTCCATTTAAGAACGTCTAAAAACAACCCCGGGGTCAACGCTTATCGAGGTATTTAAAATGGTAGGAACACACGCCATTGCGATGAGACCGGGAATCCCCGTCTTGTTTTTCCACGCGATGGTAAAGTAACGCCCCCCGCTGTCGACTAACACGGTCATTTTAAAAAGTGACCGTTCCAATATATTTCGACTGAAAAAGCATGAAAACAACATTCGAACGAACGCTTTTCTCAAGCCACTTATATAAATTGTAAAAATTGAGTACTTTACCGGTGGATTGACTTATTTTTCGTTCCACCGGCAAAGTAACGGTCACTTTCGAAAGGGGTTACTTGGCGCTCGAGTCGCGTGTAAACGTTGATCAACTTGCGCAAGGTTGAGTTAATCATTTCTAATCCTCGTCGTAGTCCGCAATCGCACACGTGTTCAATTCCGTAATCAGTACAATCCAATGGTACACGTCATTGAATTCGATACCGGTTCCGTTAAGACTCACGAATTCGGTGCAACTCTCTTGCAAAAGAATAATAACTAATCATTCTAATGCACAAATTACGTTGGAAAATTCACCTCAAGCTTGTCATCGACATAAAGCTGCCACTGAACTCAAGATCACATATATTTGTTCGAATGACTCATCTTTCAAGTTCTCGGATCAACTCGTTTAAAAAAAAACACAATAACAAACCTGATACTGCACTGAAGATAGACACACCAAGGACAAGCTGACAGAGTCGTCCAATTTTGGAAGACAGGCGGTTCTTTGAAAGTTGTTTCTCACAGGAATGAAAAAGACGCCTTACAATATGCAAATACATAGCGATTGGTGGGGGTCATGCGGTCACGTGATTGATCTAAACAATGGCATCTCAAGGCTTATCTTTCCGATACGTTCGTGCAGCTTTATTTATTTGAGGTGTGAACTTTCGCTATAGGCTTCTCCGTCCGAGGAGATTGCCGCACTCCCCAAACGCGTTACCGTTGCTACAGCGACAATAATCGTAGAAGAGCGAATTCTTGGACAATTTTTAATTACCGGCAAACAGAGCAGCCAATGAAAAGGTGCCCGGTAACTTGACCAAAACTCGGCGCTCTATCGACGCGATTGGCTGCTTTTGCAAACTGCCCGTTGCAACCGTCGCGTGGATGTTTTGCCGGGGGCAGCCCCTTAATGAACAATACCACTGTTTACGCGTACCAAACGAAATAAACGCGCTTCGCTTATTCTCGTAATCTCGTCTCGTACCGAACATACGAGAAACGCAACGAGTTACGAGATTAATCACGAGTAGATTTTCGATCCTCGTGTACTCGAGCGTGGCGTCTTCTCTCTGCTAATCGCATTGTCAAAATGGCGCTGTCCTGTGCAAGTAAGACACTCGTTTATCACTTTTTTTTCTTTTCAAACTACCATACAGCAATAATTTCAACGCCGCATCTCTCTCAATTTGGTGCAAGACACGCGTATCGCATTTCCATCGTTTCCGCGTTCGAAATGCCTCGTGTCGAGCGGCCCGGCTAAACATAACCTCAAAATCCTCCGTTGTTTATAATCGCCCGTAAAAATGCCGCAAATTCCGCAGTTTCGAACGAGGTGCCGGAGCATCCGGTCGTCTCGCCGCTGTCCGGCGCGATCTTCGAGAAACGTCTCATCGAAAAGTACATCTTGGACAATGGCGTCGATCCGATCACAGGCGCGGACCTCAGCGTCACCGATCTCATAGACATCAAGAGTGAGCACGCGTCGATATCGGCCGTTGCGAGAGCTCGACAACGAGTCTAAGTCGCGTTTTCGTTTCAGCCACGCCGATCGTGAAGCCGAAGCCGCCGAGCGCCACGTCCATTCCGGCGATACTGAAGATACTCCAGGACGAGTGGGACGCGGTGATGCTGCACTCGTTCACGCTGAGACAACAGCTGCAAACGGCGCGACAGGAGCTCTCGCACGCTCTTTATCAGCACGACGCGGCGTGTCGCGTCATCGCGCGACTGACCAAGGAAGTGACCGCGGCTCGCGAGGCACTGGCCACGCTGAAGCCGCAGGCTGGAATAGCTCAGATCGCGGCCATCCCGCAACCGGTAGATTTTGGTCTTTTCTCGTACATCGCCGGCAGAGTCGGTTCGAGCGTTACGGAATTCTTGTTTCGCGACAGGCGGTGGCGGTCGAGGCTGGCGGAACGGCGGCTCAACCGACCGAACAGGCTGGAATTACCGATGACGTCATCCAGAAACTTCAGGAGAGGGCGACGGTCCTGACGCAGGAGAGGAAGCGCCGCGGTCGATCGATTCCCGAAGATCTACTGCCGCAGGACAGCATTCGCACGTTCCAAACTCTCGCTTCACATCCCGTAAGACTTGGGCTGACAAGGAAAATGAAAGTTGCAACGCGAAGCTTGATTATCTCTTATTTTGTACTCAGGGCCTTCATTCGGCAAGCGTTCCTGGCATCCTCGCGATCGATATTCACGGCGCCGACACGAGCAAGATACTGACCGGCGGTGCCGACAAAAACGCGACCGTCTTCAACAAAGACACGGAACAGGTTGTCGCGATACTGAAGGGACACACGAAAAAGGTACGGCCAAGGGCACAATGAGAACGCGATGGTGGTTGATGATTGTTTTGACTGGGGGGGGGAAAAAAAAATGTGATCCTGAATCAGGTGACGAGAGTGATATATCATCCTGACGAGGACGTCGTGATGACCGCATCACCGGACACAACGATTCGCGTGTGGAACGTCGAGACCAGCCAAACGACGCTTTTGCTCAGGGCACACGACGCACCGGTGACCGGTCTCTCGCTTCATCCTACCGGCGATTACTTGCTCAGCTCGTCCTTGGATCAACATTGGGCATTCTTGGATATTCGCACCGGCAGACTGCTCACCAAAGTGAGTTTGCCATCTTTCGATTGTATTCTCTTTCGTCGTGGTCGCGCCATTGGGAAAGAGCAACCGGAAGTGCATACTTCGAAGACGGAAAACAACGCGTATTTTTTTCAACTTCCTATCACTTTTTACCACTCGCTCGACACTGCGTTCTCTTTTTTTTAGAACACGTCCTGATAACAATTTTCCTTCAGGTCTCCGGTCCCGGAAGTCAGCCTTTGACGACCGCTCAGTTCCATCCGGACGGTCTTATATTCGGCACCGGCACAGCCGATTCCCAAGTGAAGATCTGGGACTTGAAGGAACAGTCGAACGTGGCGAATTTCCCCGGCCACTCGGGCCCCATAACCGCAATAAGCTTCTCCGAGAATGGTTACTATCTCGCCACCGCAGCCGAGGATTCCTGCGTTAAATTGTGGGATCTGCGAAAATTGAAGAACTTCAAGACCCTTCAGTTGGACGACGGTTACGAGGTGAAGGATCTCTGCTTCGATCAGAGCGGCACTTATCTCGCCGTCGCTGGCACCGACGTCAGGTCAGTCTTCCCAAACAAACGAACACAAACGCCCTACATTGCACGCTAAGGAATCACGAAAATTTTGTACTTGGCTGGATTTTTGCTCTCGATGATTCATCAAGAATTTACGAAATTCGGAAAGAATTGGTAAAATTCAGAAAAAAAAGAGTTTGTAAAATTCAGTAAAAAAATTGAGAAAATTTATAGAAAATTGACAAAATTCGTAAAGGATCAACGAAATTGTGGAAGAATTAACGAAATTTAGACCAAAATAGCGAAATTTATAGAAAAATGGGAAAATTTATGAAAAAATTCACGAAATTTCGAAAGAACTAACAAAATAGAGAAACGAATCAAGTTTTTCACAATTCAGTAAAAAAAATCAAAACAATTTATAGAAAATGGACGACATTCATAAAGGGATAACGAAATTTAGAAACAATTGGCGAAGTTAAGGAAAAATTAACGAAATTTCGAGAGAGAAAAATCCTAAATTTCGAAAAAATTAACAAAATTCAGAATAAAAATCAAGAGTTTCCAAATTCAGTTACAAAATCAAAATTTTTTATAGAAAGTTGACAAAATTCATAAACGATTAACGAAATTTAGAAAGAACTCACGAAATTAATAGAAAGTTAAGATAATATTTGAAAAAATTACGAAATGAAAAAAAAATAACAATTCAGAAAAAAATCATCAAAATTCAGGAAAAAAATCAAAAAGCGTTTACAAAATTAAGTAAAACCGACCAAAATTCATAAAATATTTACGAAATTTACCGAGAATTAACAAAATTCATAAATTTACGAAATTTAGAAAGAATCGACAAAATTCTGAAAAAAATTGAAATCATTTTTTAATTGACGTTCTATTTCAGAATTTACCTGTGCAAGCAGTGGCAAGAGTTGAAGGTCCTGAACGATCACACGGCAACCGCGACCGGTGTGCGCTTCGGAAAACACGCGCAGTACATCGCCTCGACGAGTATGGACCGAACGCTCAAGCTCTACGGTCTTCCCTGAGTTCCATCGCGGTAAATTGTCCGTCGCCACGGTGCGCTCCGTCGAGAGTCAAATTTCGACGGAAACGCGTGCCAAAGTGTGGCCGAACGATACGACGGATTTCAACGCAGACACGGAACCGTGCGATGTTTTTTTGTCCCGAGAATTATCACAAATCACCGACGACTCTTGAGAGTTTTAGAATAACCGAAAGAGAATGTACGATCGGAACTACAAAGTTCACGAGCTCGAGGAGGACATCGACGAGACGAAAGAATTCGTTTTCCAGCTCGCACGCACGGAAGGAAAATAATAAATTCTCAACACGATTTTTATCCATAAAAGCGTATAATTTTTTTTTTTCGTTTATTGCTGTAGGTATAAAAAGGAAATAAAAATCTACATGCCACTTTACGCGCATTGTCATTTGTCCGCCGTAAGTATTCGCGATTCCCAAAAATCTTCGCGCCACGCGGCCTAAGGCAGAAGCTTTACTGGTATAGTAAACTTGGTCAAAATCGTCAAAATACACTGATGACGATGGGCAAAATATCAAAACGGAGTGTCTCCCCGGACCGGATAGCGGCTTAGTTCACGCCGTATTTCCTTACATATTATTGTGATTCGTGTCAGCTAATATCCGGACGAATAAGATATATGCAGGGTGTCCCATTTTAATCTTACACCTGAATTTTCTCGAAAAATATTGCTCGGACGAACTATTGTGTGGAACAAAACTTCTAGGGATTGAAGGGGGACGTTTGAAAAAAATTTATTTGAGGAGCCAAAATTCAAAATGGCGGCGTTACAAAGGCTGACATGTTTTTTCAAACGGAAACGTAACTTTTTTTTATTGCCAAAAAATTTGTCAGCTGAAAACTAAAAACTTTTGTTGAAAATTTTTTTTGATAAAGTTCATAGTTTTCAAGTGAGAACGTCATTTTCATGCCATCAGCCATGCAACCTCCTACGCTTTGGGTAACGCAAATGCCGGTGGTAGGGACAATTCGACGAAATGTCTCACGGCAAGTCGCTCAATGTTGTATTTTCGAATGTATGACCACTTGAACAAAAAAAGAATCAAATTTTTTTGTTGAAAATTTTGTTTTTTTTTGTTTTCAAATTTGGACGATATTTCATGAGAAAATTTTGGAGGAAAATCGATGAAAAATAGTTTTTTTTCCATTTTAATAGCGTTTGTGCCATTTTCAGGTCCAAAAACGTGTTTCTTTAAGGGGTAAGGCCACTGTAAATTTTTTGAAAAATCGATTTTTTTTTATTGGCTTAAAAAATAGTTTAAACCCTCTAGTTTAAAAATAGTTTAAATCCTTTTAACTTCTTTTTTAAATTTTTTCTAATAAAAAACTATTCGCAAAACTTTAAACGCGTTTTTCTCGAAACATGGTTTTTCAAAATGGCACGCAGCATAACTCGAACAATTTTCATTTTTTTTACTTGAAATTTTAACCAGATGTGAACATTTACATTATCTTGAGAATGTCGATCGGAATTTTCAAGAACTTTATTTATTGATTTTTTATTAACAAAAAACTTGCCGTTTTTTTCGTCAAAAATCAATTTTTTTTTTCAAACGCACGCCAAATCCACAAAAATTGATACTTTTTAAAATCCGATCGACATTCTCTAGCTATAGCCCTCTAGATTAATGGTTTTTTTTTGTTCTAGATTCAAAAGTGCACCAGTGGTGCTGCGTGCCGCGGAGCCCTGGAAGCAAAACATGTCCCGGGAAGATAGCTGTGGAACCGCCATTTTGTTTTTTTTACTGTAAAAAAATTTTATAATAAAGTTTAATGTATGCCCGATAACACCATTAAAAGTTTTTTTTCAAATACCTTCAATTTCGGGAGCAAAAAATTAGTGAAAAAACCTTTTTTTTTGGGCCGTTACAGTGGCCTTACCCCTTAAATCCTTGACGAACTTTGATCACGATGGGTAGAAAAACACACACACACATACACACACACAAATCCTGGATACACCTGAAATAATTGAAAATGATGTTCTCACTTGAAAACTATGAACTTTATCAAAAAAAATTTTCAACAAAAGTTTTTAGTTTTCAGCTGACAAATTTTTTGGCAATAAAAAAAAATTTATGTTTCCGTTTGAAAAAAACATGTCAGCCTTTGTAACGCCGCCGTTTTGAATTTTGGCTCCTCAAATTTTTTTCAAACGTCCCCCTTCAATCCCTAGAAGTTTTGTTCCACACAATATTTCGTCCGAGCAATATTTTTCGAGAAAATTCAGGTGTAAGATTAAAACGGGACACCCTGTATAATCGTTCGGATAGAATGTGTTCAATTGTTAAACAAAGTATGCGGACAAATAATTTACACGTATTTGTCCGAATAAAAACTTTATAATTTTGGTTGGTTTGGATTGGTTGGGTTTATTTGTATAGGTTTGTTTGTTTGGGTTTATTCGTTCATATCTTTATAGTTTTGTTTGGTTTCTATGTTTAGATTTGTTTGGGTTTGTTCGTTCGAATCTTTATAATTTTGTTTGTTTGGGTTGTTCGTCCGGATAGAATGTGTTCAATTGTTAAACAAACTATCCAGACAAATAATTTACACGTATTCGCCCGAAAAAAAAACTAACATTTTCTTTGGTTTGAGTTAGTTGGGTTTCTTTGTTTAGGTTTATTTGTATAGGTTTGTTTGTTTGGATTTGTTCGTTTAGATCTTTATAGTTTTGTTTGGTTTCTATGTATAGATTTGTTCGTTTGTTTGGATTTGTTCGTTTGCATCTTTATCATTTTGTTTGAGTTGGTTGGGTTTGTTTGTTTGAGTTTGTTTGGGGCTGTTCTACAGCGCGAACTGAGCCGCTATTCAGACGAATAACATACGCTTATTCGTCCGATAACCGAAAGACTAGCCGCAGCGATATAAAAAACGAAAAATTGCTCGAGATTCCGCTGTGTTGCAAGACGGATAATAAAAGTAAATTGTTCCATTAGTTGACCTAAAGACAAAGTCGTTCAGAAAAAGTGGCTCCTTGGCTCTGAAAATGACTTAGGGTTATCAAGGCGACTTTGTAGTCACTCCACAATATATTTTCTTTTCAAGTTTGTATCTTCATAAATAACGATTCGAGCAATATAAAAATTTGTTTCCGTTATATAGAATGTATAAATATAATTTCCGACGTCCCTTGTAAAAAGTATGCTCTAAAAAATAGAATCACTCCCCGAGACCTGCGAGTGACTCTCATAACCTTAAAAATCTAAATCACGAGCTGACATGCAGAGCGTGAAATAAATCATTCGCTGCATTAGCACCTTTATAATTTACCATGAAGGTAAATCCAATAGCCAACTCGCAGGAAATCAATAACGAAGCAATTCTTCACGTTTGAGGCTATACTCTGAGCGGCCATATTGAAATATCGCTGCGCCACCTCTAGGACGTGAAAATCGCGAATATCGGGCGCCTCGAAGATTCGCCGATCTTCTCAAACGGTCGCTAGCTCAACTCACGCTAGTACGTTAAGGGAATGTACAAGGTCAACGTAACCTCACAATTTTCAAACCCAATTTTCTCATAGATGGATAATTTTTTAGTAAAAAAACAAAGCATCAGGCTCTGGAGAATTCTCTGACGCAGAGCTTGATGATTTCCTTTTGCCCTAAATATTATTCATCTCTGAGAATTCTCTGTTCGAAAATGTTCAGCTGTCTCTCTCGCACTCATATGTCACGTGGTAGATCTTCTACTTCGCCTTAGAAGGCCCGTCGAGCGCACTTCCGCATTTACAATGGAGAATCGATTGTAAATACGGACGAGGATACTTTTGTAAAATCACAGAAATTTTGTCAAGCGGATTTGACGAGGTAAAGCCTGTTGCAGGTGGCCGCGACTATGTACTGAACGTTGTCGTATTCCGCTACCGCGATGTGCTTGATCGGACACTCGTCCAATCCTATCACTTTGTACGGCATCCTGTCCAGGTCCAGTCTCTCGAGGTTGTCGTCGTCCTTCACGTTGATTATGCAAAGCTTGCCTGATGCGAGAAAAAGGGAAGAAACGAATCAAACGCGATATTTATACGAGATACCGAAATTGGAAGAGTCGTTGGAGAATGACCAGGCTCGATTCTCGAAATCATGGAGCCTAGATACCAGGAGGTTCAGCGAGGCCTTTCAACTCGTCTCCAAAACGAGAACAAGAAATGATGGCGCTGGGGTGGTGCTCCGGCACCTATATGTATATAGATATACGCTAAACATGGGGACCTAATACAGATCACAGATGATGTACCTAACCCTCATTAGTGTTAAGGGATAACACCAATCTGGGATTTTGGAAAGACGTTTTCTTTCCTAAAAATACTTTGGTGTCATAAAAACAATATGCAATTGGCCCTGTAGCAATTTTCTTAATTTAAAGGTTCAATTATCGATTTGGCCGCAGCGCCTTGGAGCGCGCGCTGAGTTGCTCGTACAACTTTAAACGCGTTTTTCTCGAAACCACTTTTTTCGATCTCGGAAGACGGGTATACTCGACCACCTTTGCATGCATCGATTTGAAATTTTGATAGCAGCTTCACAATTATATTCTTTATGGGATTACGTAGCCGTTTTTTGATTAAATGTGAACTTCTTTTTATAAACAATTTACTGCTTTTTTTTGGCAAAAAATCGATTTATTTCCTTCAAAGTGCGCTATTTTTCCAAAATTTGAAAGCAAATTTCTAGGTAGTCTCATAGCTGATAATATATAAATTATGATTTTTTTTTGTTTTCGTTTCAGGTCTTATATTTTACGAGAAAACCGTTTTCCCGTGAAGCTATATGTAAAAAAAACACGTTTTTCTAGATGGGCTGTATCGCCGCCATTTTGAGTTTGAGTTTGAGATCTTTTCTCGCTTTTGCGTTTTTTTTCCGAACCGTCATGAGGAAATTATGATTCGGCGGACATTTCGACGTTTGATGTCATGATCGATCTGTCGTGAGGTTAGAAACTCATCCGATCGCTTTCACCTCGTTAACCAATATATTACTATACGAGGGTGGGGTGAAAAGTTTCCGGCCTGACCAAGAGATAGTGCCACTAGGTCTAGTTTTGGAGCGGCGTCCTACAGTACTATTCCTACCGAGCTTGTACGTACAGTTTCAGCCCAATCGCTACGTTAGTTTGCGTTTGAGAGCACATTGCGCGAGACGCTTCCGTTGTTTTCGTAAAAATGGAAAAATTGGAAAAACGTGCTGTCATCAAATACTTCCATTTGAAAGGTTTTACACCAAAACAAATAAAAGAAGAGATGGATTCAGCACTAGGAGACTCCTCCCCATAATATTCAACTATTAAGCAGTGGGTTTCTGAATTTAAAATGGGTCGTGTGAGCACCTCTGACGAGCCTCGCTCAGGACGGCCCGTTGAAGTCACAACTTCAGAGATGATTGAAAAAAATCCATAAAATAGTGTTGGAAGACCGCAGGTTGAAAGTGCATGAGATAGCTGAGACCTGTAGGATGTCAGCTGAACGTGTGCGAAATATTTTGCACGACCATTTGAACATGGAAAAGCTGTGTGCAAGGTGGGTGCCGCGTTTGCTAACGCTCGGCCAAAAACTGCTTCGAAAAACCATTTCTACCGACAATTTGGCGCTGTATAGGCGTAATCCAAACGAATTTTTGCGTCGATTCATAACTGTTGATGAGACATGGGTCCACCACTACACTCCTGAAAAAGATTTAAGAGCAACGAAGAAGTTATCGAAGCTGTAAATCAGTATTTTGAGGAGCTTGACGAATCTACGTTTAAAACTGGTATAACTAAATTAGAACACCGTTATGAGAAATGTATCAGTGTTGATGGAGATTATGTTGAAAAATAAAGCAATAAAAAATGTTTAAACATCGTTTTTCTTGGTCAGGCCGGGAACTTTTCACCCCACCCTCGTATATGTAGGTGCCGCTGCACCCCAGTGCCATCACTTCGGGACATTTTCGGGGACGCTTTTTTCAGCGCCTTTGCATTACCGCTGAACCTCCTGGTATCTAGGCTCCATGCTCGAAATCTTGAATGGGCTACATCTACGTAGGCGGGTAAAAAAATTGAATTTTCCAAAAATTCAGCCCTTCGCATTCGATACGTGATGAAATAGGGCATTTTTAACATTTGGACGCCTATATTGGGGGTGGAGGGTGAGCGGATTTATGAAAGAAGCCTTCCAAATACACACAAACCCAAATAAACTGAACCCCCTCCGGCGTGAGGGTTTTAATACGGGAGTTTATTTGGGTTTGTTGGGTAATAAATGAGAAAATAGCAGAAATAAATAGTAGACTCTATTTCGAAAAAGTCACTTGTCTAAAGAATTGGCCAAACATTAAACGTGTTTTTCTCGAAGCACCGTTTTTAAAGTCGGTGGTCATGATATCTAAAGAACCAATAGATGGATTGTTTTCAAATTTACAGAAGATGCGATGAGAAACATTCAAAGGTCATTGACGATCTCACTTTTCAAAAATCGATCTTTTTTCAATAGTCACATAAAAATGACGACTTTTTTTTCATAGATTTTGAATGCTCGAGTTTCAATTCGTCGCCACGTTGTTAAAAGAAGTGATTTCAAACATCAACGATCTTTAATGACTCGTATTTATCGTTGACTCGAATAAACCGTTTGGTTTTTAGATTTCAGATTGACCGTTTAAGGTGGAGTGTGTCCACCGCCAAACGTCACGAAAAAAATTTCATCTGCCAGTTTTTGAATTTTCCTGTACTCTTTGGTGATTTTTTCATGTTTCAACCGTTTCCCAGAAGAAAAATTCAGAATCTGACAACTTTTTTCGGACCTCTAAGTAGATGTAGTCCCTCAAGGGAAGATTCTGCCTTGTTGGGCCGAAAAATGTTCGATTTTTCACCAATTTTTTATGCGAAAAGTATTAAATATAGAATGTTGATACTTGGTATGTTGACTAAGCAGTCTTCATTGAACATGAAAATATTTTCTTCCCTTGATTTCTCGTCTATTTGAAAGACCGATTTCCGAGATCAATAAACGAACAGAGTAGTCTCGAGTATAATCTATAGATCTAAAGATAATACGTCAATGGCAATGAGCGCATACCCGAGGCCAATCCCAGTATGAGGAGTCCGAGATGATAGAAAAACGACGTCACCATCGAGTCGACTCTCAAGTCACGGTGGATATGGTAAATCTTCCAACTTCTTCCAGATACGGAAAAACGGATTTCCCAATGGTACTCTGTAAACGCAACGTACAATTATGAACAGCGAGAACACAATAAGAGTAGTCGAATGGAGACAATTGGTGCGAAAGGACGAGGGACAGCGTTTTGAATTAAAAAAAAAACGTTCACTCACCATCGAGCCAGGCAATGACGCAAGGCTTGAACATTCGGTAAGGGCTCGTCGGGTGTTCGGGCACTCGATGAATCTCGGACAGTGCTTTGAATTTGCCCGTTTCCAACGAAACTTCGTACAGAACCTGACAGTCCTCCAGATATTGTTCCGACAAGAGTATCACCTGATGACCCAAACGAACACGAGATCTTTAACCCTTTCAATACGGCGAAAAAATCAGTTTAGTGCGCCTCGTTATCGGGAAGAGTTATTTCTCCTCCAAGTGATTACTACGATGAATTAACTTTTCTGTCTGAAACGTGCTCAATAAGGGTGCGAATTCCGCACCACTGAAATGCGCATATGTTTTTTAATAAATGGGACATATGTTGTCGGAGACGTAATTTCAAAAATGTTCCAGACTGGGACAGCATCTGCCCCGTCAGGTGTGAAAGGGTTAAGGGGTTTTCTCACTTCAGACGCTAAAAAGGCTATTTTCATGATTTTTTGTTTGGTTTATATTATAGATATTGATATAAAAGTTGTTACACTTAAGGGGTTACCCCCACTTGCGATTTTGGAAAAATCGATTTTTTTTTATCGCGTTTTTTGAAGTATAAGTATCTGAGAATATGTCATGAAAATTTCAAGTCGATCCGAACAAAATTGACGGAGATATGAGCGTTGAAAGAGAAGGATCCGTTGTGTAAACGACCGGAAATTGAAACTTTAAACGCGTTTTTCTCAAAATGGCATTTCTGAAGTCGGCGACCAAGATTACTCGAACACTAATGAACCGATCTTCTTGAAATTTTGCAGGCTTATTTAATACATAAAAATGTAGTCTTTAATCGTTCGATTTTTTTTTTCGAAAAAAATGGCCGTTTTATAGCCAAAAAACGGACGTTTTTTTTCGTTAAAATCGAACCATTAACTTTGACTGTCCGCCATTTTGTGAAAAATGAATATTTTTAAAAATCCTTCGATTAAAGACTAATTCATACTTATATTTGACTAAATCCATCCGCATTGTTTTTTTTTTTCAGATGATCCACTTCGCCGCAATGTTGGTCACCGCAAACCGTGTATATAAAAACATTATTTCATTGACGGCCATTTGCCACTAAACAATGTAATATTTTTCAATAAAAAAATTACTGAAAGTTCTTCAAGATGTGTTCTTTAAGATGGTATATTGATCGATTAAAAAAGTTTTGTAGTTTTCTTTAAAAAAAATTCATGAAAAAGGCCTTTTTTTGCGCTACAAGTGGGGGTAACGCCTTAATAAATACATTCTTTTTAAATGTTATTTATTCAAGTAACTCTTTAGAGAGGAAAATGGTGGTTAAAAAACGTCCTAAAAAAATTGTAGGTCTGCGCTGTTGATGAAATCTCGGAGATGGATCATCCGAAACAGAAAAAATCGAACGGTTTTAAATTCAGTATGTTAAGGGGCTATACCAGTGTGAAAAGCTTCAGCCTCTCAGTAGGCATTATTCGAGGAAGAGGAGGATCCTTGTATGGGCCAGGTATAGCTGATTAGCAGTTTTTATGGCAAATATTATTTTTGTCTTGCAAAAATCGATAGTTGAATGTTTAAACGGGTTTTTCTCAAAATGAGATTTTTCAAATTTGCTGACAACGTAACTCAAAGAGCAATTATCCGATTGACTTGAAATTTGAACTGAGTACTCTTGAATATATTTACTCTACAATGACGTAGGATATTTTTGATTGGATGAAAATTGACGATTTGGCATTGAAAAAAAAACAACCATTTTCAAAAAATTTTCGCAAATCACCCAAATTTGCAACGTTCACACTGGTATAGCCCCTTTATGGCTATAGCGCATATCGTACGATTTTTGATATATGCAAAAATAACAAATGGCGAACATTTTTCGAAAAAAAAAAAACAAAAAAAATGCTTTTTCACCGTTTTTGGCAAAAAAAAGTAAGTATGGAAATTTAAGAAAATTCTTCATATACGCTATCGCTATAGTTGTAATGAATATGGGTTAACATTTCATAACGATCGGTTCAGTAGTTTCGAAGATTTTATCGACAAGCGGTCGAAAAACGTTGTTTCGAGAAAAACGCATTTAAAGTTTGTTTGGGTTACATAAATACATAAAAAAAATTTTTAATGTATTTCGACAGTGTATTTATCAAGTGTAACAACTTTTCTATCAATATCTAAAATATAAACGTATACATTTTTTTTAATGAAAATAGCCTTTTTTGCAACGTCTAAAGAAGACCCCTTAATGTTTTGTCGTCGCTGGTGGATAGACTTTTCAAAGACGCAATCCCTTGGTGGGTTTACCTTGTGTCCGTTGGCCAGGAAAGCATTCGTGTACGACTGATTGAACGGTTCCCACCACTCGAGGCATCTGGAATTCTCTCTCCCCGGCTGCTTTTCCATCGTGAGGGTCAACCGTCTCATGAATTCCTCGCCGGGATTGTTCCTCGAATACAGTTGCTTCAGTGTGTAACAATATCCGAGGTTCGTACTGAAGCAACGAACATTTACAATATTTATGAAAATGTAAACGAACTTACGAAATTGAGAAAGAATTCACGAAATTCAGGATTTTTGTTGTCGTTGTAAATCACCAAAAATAACGAAATTTAGATTTTTTTTTCGGAAATTCCAAAAAATTACTGAAATTCAGAAAGAATTTTTGAAATCCATCCAGCATTTACGAAATTCGAAGAGAATTTACCAAATTCAGAAGGAATTTGACATATTGAGAAATAATTGACAAACTTTATAGAAAGTTGACAAAATTTATAAAGTATTTGCGGAATTTAGAAAAAAATTACAGTAAGTATTCGGAAAAAATTAAGAAAATGGATAAAAAATTGACAATATCCATAAAGAATTTTTGTAAATTACAAACAAATCACATTTCGGAAACCCAACAAGTATGTGCGAAATTCGAAGAGGATTTACAAAAATTAGAAAGAATTTGAAATATTGGGAAATTGTTTACAAACTTTAGTTAAAAATTGACAAAATTCATTTAAGCAATTGAGGAATTTAGAAAAACATTAATAGTGTAAAGAAACATTTTACGAGGTTTGTAAAAAATTAACAAAATTCATGAAGTGTTTACGAAATTCAGAAAGAATTAACGGAGTTAATTAACTTCGAAGATAAAAAATCAACAAAATTCACGAACAATTTACAGAGTTTAGACAAAATTTTCAAAAATTAACAAAATTCGTAAAAAGTTGACAAAATTCATAAAGCGTTCAAAAAATTTATAAAGAAGTAACAAAATTCAGAAAAAATTAACAAATTAGAAAAAAATCAATACAAATTTACAAAATTCAGGAAAAACATAAACAGAACAATTTCGGCTAAAAATCGGGTACTCAATCTTACCTCGTCTGAATTGTTTCGAAATAGCTGGCCTCGCGCGTTTTCTGGCCGGACCGTAAGTTGAAATGTTGGAAGACCGTGCTATTCGACGAGATAACTGTGACGTCGTTGTCTGCAACCAAAATGGCGTGAAATAATAGTTACGTTGAAAATGTCGTGAAAAAATAATTAAAAAAAAAACAAATATATTCACAGACATATCGTATTTGCCATCGTCCGACGAGGCCTTTTTTAAGGGATAACGCCACTCTAGAATATTGGAAAAGTTGTTTTTTTTTGCTTAAAAAATGCTTTGGGATCATAAAAACAATATGCAATTGGTCCTGTAGCGATTTTTTAAAAAAGGTTCAATTATCGATTTTGCCGCAGCTTCCGAGACTTCTTTCAGGCGCCTCGTACAACTTTAAGGCAGTAGTCTGGTCTAGAAATTTGACAAAATTGATTTTTTTTTCTTCATTTTATTATTCCTTAGACCTTTCTTGATACGCTCGTGAAAACCGTTTATTGATATTTCAAAAATTAGCAGAGCAATAAAAATTATAAGCAAGCCGCGCGCAAAACTCATCTAACGGTATGAAAACGTTGAACGCGTTTGTCTCAGAACTAAGTTTTTCAAATCGTCGCCCACGATATCTCGACAACTAATTGACCGATCGAGCTTAAATTTTGCACATACCTTCGGTAGCCTCTTTCTGAGGACTGGTAGCATAATTGAGTCGAACAATAATTTTGCCCACATTTTATAACTCGTCGAATATCCGAAAATGTATGAAACATCGTTAAAGTTTAACAGGCCGCCATTTTGTAACAAATTTTTTTTAAGCGAGACTTTGTCCCGGATCGAGCAGCGGGAGATGTTAGCGGCTCAACATGAGCTGCTAGAAGAAGAGGAGGGATGCCTCTATGGACCGGGCATTGCCGATTAGCGGTAATTACAAACACATTTGTGTAAACACATTACAAAACTTTAAACGCGTTTTTCTCGAAAACACGTTTTTCAAAATGGCTGACATTCTCCTGACCGCTGTAATTAACATATCGACCTGAAATTTGGAGAGCATACTCAGAAAATATGTCTTCACGGAATGACGGATCGTTTTTTCGATAGATACATTTTTGCATTTATTATTTATCTTTTTATGCGAAAAAAAACGCGAAAATTCGATTTTTTTTTAAATTGCCGCCATTTTCCGAAATTTGTACTAAACGAAAAACCCATCCGTCATTCCATGACCAAAGGGTCACAAATTGATAATATGCTTTGAATTTGTGTTTCAGATCAACAAAGAGGGGGCAGTGATGTCAGCCGTTTACCTCCCGCGATTTGAGGACCTGTTTTCGCGGAGCTGCAACGGCCGCCATTTTGGTTTTTTTTTTCAAAAAAAATTTTTTTTTAACGTTCTGTATATCATGAATAAAAGCAAGAAAAAAACCGCACTCAAAAAGCTTTACTCGTTTCCTTTAAAAAAAATAAAATGTAACCACCTGAAATATGGCACTCCAAGGACAAAGTCTCCCTTAAGTACTAATTCTGCTACCAGTGCTCAGAATACTCATGCAGATTGAGAGTATATATATATATTTTTTTTTCAGATGCATTTCCAACACCATTGCATGGATCGATTTGAAATTTTGACAGCAGCTTCACAATTACATTCTCCATGGAAGTACATAGCCCTTTTTTTAAATTAAATGTAAACTTTTTTTTATACACAATTTACTGCTTATGTTTTGGGCAAAAAATCGATTTGTTTCTTTCAAAGTGCGCCATTGTTTCAAAATTTGATTAAAAAAATCCCTACGTAGTCCCATAGCTAATAATATGTAAATTATAATTCTTTTCGGTTTTTGTTCCAGGTCTTATACTTTACGAGAAAATCCCGTGAAGCGATTTGTAAAAAAAAACACGTGTTTAAAGATGGGCTCAGTTGCCGCCTTTTTGTATGAAAATTATAATAATTTTTTTTAGTCCTTTAATATGTATGAAATAAAACCTCTAAAAAGAACTCTTATTTCTTTTTTCATACTCCCAAAACAAATTGTCAAAGTTAGGCCTTATTTTTGCCGCTGGAGTGGTGGTATCCCTGAAATCTCGTTCGATAGAAACGAAGTTCTGTATATTCAACGAATAAACTCGCATTATTATTACATCTTCGATTCGTATTCCAAAAAGGGTCTAAAAATCCATGTTAAATATTCCAGACTACCGACCTTTTCGCCAAACTTGAACGTTGTCGGTTCCCAATTTCGAAGCCGATCGGCCAACTCGACTCTTGACGAAAAATGGATTTCTCTCGAATTTGGACAAATCGAAGGCGACGAGCTGGCCGCCTCCTCCGCAGTGCTCGTAAACCGCGCCGGTGATAATTATGTTCCCTGAAATTGTTGGAGAACGAAGAACATCAATTGTGCGTTTCGAGGGAAAATGAGAAGAAAAAAAAAGAAAGTCCGATCACGCGTTAATTATAAATAAATTGAATGGGAGGGGGGCGGGGGACCATACCTGATGCCGAAAGCGAAGTGATACGCGTTGCGATGCCTTTGGGACCAATTTTGCAACTTTTTCGCCACATCTCTCCGTTCAACATCGTGTTCCATCCTACCCACGACCTGTACATCGACAACCACGTGTCGGAATGTTTGTTCGGCTGTTTAACGTCGCGGTAAGCTGCCTCGGCCTTTGGATGATGCTCGAGGATCGAGGTCCAATGTTTTCTCGGTATATCCTCCAGACATTTTTCGTACCATTTGCACTCCACCTGAAATTCGAGAACTTTAGTATCACACACTTCGACCAATTCTCAAGTTTGCTTGGGTTTGTATCGATACTGGATGAATCATTTGGGAGCATCCAATAAAGTATTGCAATTAAGGAGGTACGGTGATGACCACGCTAGTAAACTAAGAGTCTCTTTTTCGCCATAATACCGCTACGTTTTAGGCATATGTGTGTGGCCTATATTTCGAGAAATATTTTTTAAGTATTGAATTTCAAGCTACTTATTATTTTTATAATATGAAAACAAATGTAATAATCTACTACTCGACTTCAGTAGTACGCCATATCTTTGACGTTTAGCATCGTTGCATTTTCGATAGCTGTCATCGGTCCCACGCGCTCGGCTTATTATTTTTGGTAGCCGGTAAACATGGAGAATGAAAATAAGTACTGTAGAAGTTTATCAAGAGAGTAACAGGATTGTACCTGAAGTCCAGTTTAGAGACAAAGGTAGATTCTGTCGGACAAGAATTAGAGAGTGAAAAGATGATATTGCGAATGCAAATGAAAAACGTCGCGTTGACGTTAACCTCAATATCCAATGTCCAATCTGTCCGAAGTCAAAACATATTTCATCGATTGTTATGTTATTTTTCCCTTTCCTAATTTTCACAATATTTGCAGATATAAAAACGAACGTTCATTTTATATGACGGTTTTTCCATGCTGACTTTACATATAAATGCGTCGTATGCATGTCGCCAGAAAGATTGAGATGCCTTAGCTATACATAAAAGAACTTTGAGTAAATATCGACGAAAGGCCTTTTATAATCGATTAAAAAACGTACGGCTTCACACAACCATATTTTTAATTCGCGTTGAAAATATCCGATAGAAGAATCAAATTTGCGCGGGTATCCGGCGTTGCCACACTTCGAGCAAGATGGCTGCGGTTACGTCACGAGACGTCTCTCTCGCCGAATACTTCGGTTTTTCGCGACTTTATTTCTAAATTTATTGCTTATTTCTGCGGTGAGCTTTCCAATTCAAGTTGCCTTATTGATCGCAACGAACCAACGAACGCAACCGTCAGTTTTTTTTACGCGTGTCTTGGCTCCAAGTAGCACAAAAAAATCGATATATGAGAGGACAGGCACATTTTGTCGTCTACGTGTGACTAATTGACCAACTTTAACAATTAATAACTCGGAAACTGTACGGTAAATCTCGCGGAAACTCCGCATACGCATGGACGAAGCTCTCGACAATGTTATTAAAAAAAATCGGGCTTTTATCTTGGACTCGCTCTAATCACCGTACCTCCTTAAGGGCTGACACCACTCTAGAATTGTCAAAAAATTGTTTTTTTTTCTTCAATTGTCTTAAGGCGGGATATACATTTGCAACTATCAAAAAATCGATTTCTTTTTTTTTTTCTTCTTTAAACGATAGAACCATATATGTAGAATATTTTCTTAAAGTTTCGAAGCAAAATTTGAAAAACTTCAAACGTTACAGCCCGTCAACGCTGTGCCTCACCGCTCGGATTCGGAGCAGGCGTGAACTTCAAACGAGTTTTTCTCAAAAATGCATTATCGAAATTGGCGTGCAGGATTACTCGAAAACTAACAAGGGGACAGTACGGCAGTCGGATTTTTGTAATTTTTCGTACTCATGGTACGTGAAGTTCAGAGCTCGAATATTAATATCCCAAAGCAGTTCGACGCCATATTCAGAAATTTTCGAGAAAATTGACTTTGAAGTTTTAGAGCGCACTCTTATCCCACAAAGATGCAACGATATTCGAACCGGGCTCGTGGCGTACCCGGTAGCGCTCGAGTCTAGTAATCGCGGGGTCGCTGGTTCGAGTCTCACTTCGATTTTTTTTTTTTTTTTTTTTTTCATTTTTTTTTTAAATTCGCATACCTCCGTCATTTAAATATCCCGATAAATTTTTGTTGTATATAATCACATATTATTATATATAATTAATATAATATATCTATATATGTTTATATATGGACAAAATCCATATATAGTTATTTATGTACAAAATTCATTATAGTTATACATAATTATATATTTTCTCATATATGATCATATATTATTTATATATAACAATAGGTGATTATTTATAAAAAAATAAATAAATAATCCCGGGATAAAAATCATAAAATCTATGCTAATTCACATATATGTAATTATAATTGTCAATGATAAATGCAAGTCTTATTTTTGATTATCTCTTGCTTGAAATTGCGAATAGGCGACGTAAAAATATCCAGTAATAATATTTACATAAACTCCCTTGTAGATTAATAGGAATATAAATAGAAGAATAAATGTTGAAATATGTGAATATAACGCTTGCTTTGGCAACCGTCGATATTGTGAATAACAGTTCTGCGTACATCGTTTGCCTTTGTCCTGATCAACTACCTGCGAAGCGGGCACAGCTTGCGTTTTTTAATTTAAAAAAAATCGAAGTGAGACTCGAACCAGCGACCCCGCGATTACTAGACTCGAGCGCTACCGGGTACGCCACGAGCCCGGTTCAAATATCGTTGCATCTTTGTGGGATAAGAGTGCGCTCGAAAAATTCAAAGTCAATTTTCTCGAAAATTTCTGAATATGGCGTCGAACTGCTTTGGGATATTAATATTCGAGCTCTGAACTTCGCGTACCATGAGTACGAAAAATTACAAAAATCCGACTGCCGTACTGTCCCCTTGTAAGCCGATTGAGTTGAAACTTGGTAGAAGTATTGATAATATTGGTACCTTCTATTTGACGAGAATTGTTTTTGAGAAATTGAAGAAACGAAAAGTACTTTTTTAATCCACATTTTACAGAAATGTCGCGTTAAATGTTGATTTTTTTCAAATGCGTGCCATTTTCACCAATTTGTATTTTCTTCATTTTAATTACCGTCACATAGAATTGTAGAATAATTATTTCTTAGCTTAAAAACTCCCTCAATATTGCTTATTTTTTTACCTGAATTAGAAGGTCCGAAAAAGCGCTTTTTTTTAATTGCTTAAGGGGTTTTCTCACTTTAGACGCTAAACAAAAGGCTATTTTCATGCATTTTTGATAGGTTTATATTATCGACATTGATATAAAAGTTGTTATACTTAAAAACACTTTCGAAATACATTTTTTTTAAAATTATTTATTCAAGTCGCTATTTATAGACGAAAATGGTAGTTAAAAAAATGTCCTAAAAAAGTTGTAGGTCTGCGCTGTTGATGAAATAGCGGAGATGGATTATCCGAAATAAAAAATCAAACGGTTTTAGATTCAGTATGTTAATGGCTATAGCGCATATCATACGATTTTTGATGTATGGAAAAATAACGAAATACCGGACGTTTTTCGAAAGAAAAACGTGTTTTTTCACCGTTATTGGCAAAAAAAAATAGTAAATATCAAAATTTTTAAAAAATCCTTGGTGAATGTCTAAAATCGGAGCTCCTGACCAAATAGGGGTTGAAATTTTTTTTCACCGAGCTGATATTTTTCAGGGTACTTTCTTATGATTATACAACTCGGCAGAAGACAATTTCCCAAACAAACTCAAACAAAATATATTTTACACGCACACGCACACAAAAATCTGCTGGAAACGGCTAAGCGGCAGTTTTTTTTATGGATGCGTGCGTGCGTGTGTGTGCGCCCTACCCCCTGACCTCAATATTCACGTCGAAGTGTTTAAAATCCGCAATTTCGCTGCACGTTTTCCCAATGTAAAAAAAAACCAAAAATTTATAAAATTAATAAAAATTGTTAGCCTCGGCTGCCGAAATATCCTTAGTGGAGAACAATTGCTGCTCGGTGCAAAAAAAAATTTTGTTGACGTTTTTGGTCAGGAGCCTCGATTCTAAACATTTACCGAATCCTTGATATGCGCTGTTTGTGGATTGAATACACATTAGGCTAGGGCGCAAACAAGTTTTTGGTTACCAATTATTGTCTGTTTGAATTTTGGGAGATTTTCCAAAAATCATACTCACCATGATGACTCGAAATTCTTAGACTTTGGACTAAGGTAACCTAGGTTAGATATGTTCCTAACGAGGTGACCTATCCCCCTTAAGGCCTCCATCGACACCCTTAAGGCCTCCATCGACCTTCCCAACACCCTCTATAAAACTGAGAGAGTTGTTGGGGCTCGACTTTCTTATACATTTGATAGCCAAAGCACACATTGTTCTATTGGAGCAAAAAAAGTTGGAGTTTATGATGTTAAGGAGCTATACCAGTGTGATACTTTCAAAAAATCGATTTTTCTGTGCCTTTTTCGTCAGTCTATACTTTCGAGAATATCATTATAATTTATATCATTTTATTTTGCAAAAATCGATAATTAAATCTTTAAACGCGTTTTTCTCGAAATGAGATTTTTCAAATTTGCTGGATATTGTAAATCAAAAATCAATTATCCGATTGACTTGATATTTGAACTGAGTACTCTTGAATATATTAACTCTACAATGACGTACGATATTTTTGATTGGATGAAAATGGACAATTTAGCCCTGAAAAAAAGACCATTTTATAGGCAAGAAAACAGACTTTTTTTCATAACTACGCCATTTTGTTAGATTGTGATATTTTTCGAAAATCCTACGTCATTGTATAGGAAATACCTGCCCGTTTAACGACATTTTTTTCCTTTTTCGGTTTCAGCTACTCAATCGGCCGGAATCATGTCAGCAGTGGAGGAACTTTTTTTTTGGCGTCTCAAATATAGTAAGCAAATATAGTCAAATATATTCTTAATTTTCCGAAACATTTAATCGAGTATTTTTCTTCCAAAAAATTTCTGAAAATCACCCATATTTTCAACGTTCACACTGGTATAGCCCCTCAAAATAAGTTACCAACAAAAACTTCCAAAACCTGTTCAAAGTAACACCATTTTACGGCGCATACCAACAGTGCCAAAAAAAAAACGATTTTTGACAATTTTTTTATTATTCACTACACTGAGAAAAAATCCAAATGAATCAAAAAAATATATTGATTGATCCAAATAAAATGTGCTGCTGCGCAGTGCCACCGACATATGAGATTGTTTCAATACTATAAAATATTGGAAAATGTGATTCATTTCAATAACATATTATTTTATTTGAATATCTACATTATCCTTCAAATAAAATGATATTCTATTGAAATCATTCTATATACAATCCGTAGATGTATTGGATGAAATAATTAAGCGTTTGCTACAAACATTTTTTGTTTCGTACAAAAATATAATCAATAGAATTTGTTATTTCTTTACTACATCGAAACGAATATGCCATGGGACGTAAGTTTTTCAATTTGTTTTAAATCTTAAATAAAACGTGAGCATTAGAATGATCATCCACGATAATAATGGAGAGAATTTCAGATATCCAATGGAATACCCACGGAGAGAATATCAGATATTCAACTGATTAGAACAGATACTACACTTCGATCTTAGCCAAAGGCCAAGAAGCGATACTCTTTAGAGTTTTTCCAGCGTTTAAGTAGATTTTCGGTTCGCGATACGCTCACGAGAAACGAGCGCGCGTGCGGCCTCTAGCGGTCACTCCGAGAACTACGGGTTTCCGCACACCTATAATTTCGGTGGCGCTCGGCCACGATTTGGTTGATTTTTTTCAACCCAATGTGCAAGAAACAAATTTTACTTTCGCGTAATTTTTTAACCAATTCAGACATTTGCTTAATATTTTTCAATAAAAATAAAATATTGATATTTTAACGAATAATGTACTTAAAATCAATATCAAATATGGTGAAAACAATAAAATAACATATTTACTCAATGGAAATTTTATTTGAGTCAAACGAGCGAAATTCGATTGTTCTTGTGTACTCGAATCAACAATATTCATGTTATGAATTGAAACGCTTTTTTCGTTCGTTGCAGAAATTGCATTCAAAATGGTATTGAAGTTTGCATCGTTGGAGCGCAACGAATTTTTATTTAAATATTTTGATATCCTTATCTTGATCATCTTAGAAAATGTTTTTGTGCAGATTTATATTCTGGAGCTCTGAATAAGCGACTTAAAAAATGATTGAGGGATTTTCGTAACGAAGATATGCCAAAAGTAATTCGAACAATTTAAAAATAAGCATTTTCGTTGCATTCCAACGATGCAAACTTCAACATCATCATTCAAAACTATATAATTTGTTCGCATTCATTTTTTAGATAGTGTCAATAAAATATTGTTCTCGGCTAACAATATATCTTTCGAATGAAAAAAAAACTTTCAATTTTATCATGTTGTTGAAGTCAATAGGGTTTTGTTTGGACTGATAAATCCGATTATTTACACCACCAATTTTACAATTGAATCAACGAAATTTCATTCAATAACACCAATGATATTGGATCAATGATTCTTTTTTCTCACTGTACACTTCGACGCGTCTTCAAAGAAAAAAAAATCCGAAATCTCGTTTTTTTCCTTCAGATTACGATTTTTTCGCTCCTTCGCCCACCTTTATAATTCGTTCGATGATGTCGTGCCAGATCGTCGAGACGCTCTTCAGGCGCACCAGGTCCAGGGCGTCCAGTTCCTTCAGAATCTCGTGCCACATTTCGACCGGCAACATCTTCACCTCTTCAACTGGCACGGGCATTATAAAATTGCGCGTAACTCTTTGTCGTTCGATTCCCGACGAGAAAGTGCGGCGCTCGGTGATTGCGAGCTGTGCGAAGTCAGCGATCAGACTGCGGGTGTCTTGCGGGTCCTCGGAGGTCGAGGATGTCCCCAGGTGAGCGCTGAATCCTGGGGGTTCAACCTTTCCGCCAATCCAAAGCCCTCGAGGGATCGTGGAAGTGGGGGGACCTGTTCCAACAACGGAAGGAAGCAATACGAGACGGAAGACACGTATTCGTACCTGCGGATGATCCTCGAGTGCCCACCAACCCTCCGGGGAGGGGTGCGTCCCCCTCTTGCAGGCATTTGCGCTCGTGCGAATTTTTGGGCCCTCTCGGATTCCAGGGACCAATGACGGTGATTTATTCTTCGGCCTCGATCGCCATCCCCCCTCCGGGGAAATTTCACCCACCCTTTCACCTGAATTTTCACCCTTGATGGGATTACATTGTGCGGGTGATTTGGGCCCAAAGACGAGAATGCGTAAAACCAATGCTAAATAGTTTTCTCGCTCTCGGGAGATTCACCCTGCCACATCGTAATCCCTGGGCTTGCTTACAAAATAAATTTTACCGGCTACATCTACCGTGGTGGGTCGAAAAGTTGCATTCTCCAATATTTTTATTCGATAGTATCGTCTTTTAGCTATGTTCCCTGAAAATTTCATTGAAATATTCTTAAAATTGCATGAGCTGCAGCTTTTAAGGGGTCTTTTCACTTTAGACGCGAAAAAGGCTATTTTCGTGATTTTTTTGATTGGTTTATATTATAGATATTGATATAAAAATTGTTACAATTAATAGTAGTAGTAAGAAGTTTTATTTGCATCGCGTTTTCGGCTTTTTACAATGCTGTTACACCGTTTAACATCGCTTTCTTACAATCTAACTTATATCTTTCCTGTTTTATTATTTTTAATTTTCGTCACACTCTTCGCTCTCTCTCTCCATTAAGGGAAGATTGTCTTTTTTTTTTCGCAAAATTTACCGCTTTTTGGGAATTTTTTTGTGAACAAAGTATACAACGGAAAACTTGTGAAACCTGGCATATAGTTTTATTGATCTGTTTACTACATACAAATTTTTTTTTAAACAATTTCATCAAAAAATCCGCCTCCCACCCCCCTCGACGCGCGATGGTCCTTTTTTGATGGTGTGCACGATTTCTCAAAAACTATTCAACCGATTGCCTTCAAATTTGGACAGAGTGCTCAGCTGACATCCTTTTATCGTTTGATGAAGCAAAAAAGCAATACGTTTAATAGTTTTTTTATTTATAACAAAAAATCGATCAATTTTTTTCGAAAAATCGATACTTCAAGTTCAAAACGTCACCAAATCGTCAATTTTTTTCCCTTCATCGAACGATAGCTATATGTGTCTAAAGTAAAATGCTTTTTGGGTTTTTGTTGCAGGATGAACGTGAGGCTGTAATCGTGCACACCATCAAAAAAGGACCATCGTGCGTCGAGGGGGGTGGGAAGCGGATTTTTTGATGAAATTGTTTAAACATTTTTTTGTATGTAGTAAACGGATCAATAAAACTATATGCCAAGTTTCACAAGTTTTCCGTTGTATACTTTCTTCACAAAAAATTCCCAAAAAGCGGTAAATTTTGCGAAAAAAAAGACAATCCCCCCTTAACACCGTTTCTCTTTTCTTACACTCTTTTTCTATTTCCCTAAAAAATGTACACATATTTACATCTATCTCCCCTCTCAGCAACCCTATTAATCCATATTCCAGTCCCCCTCATCCCTTTCGCCCTTTACCTACTCCTCTATAGATGTTTTCGCTTCTTTAGATATTATCCCTCTTCCTTTTTCACACGTAATCAGGTGCTCCATTGTTTCTCTTTCTCATTTGCATATCCTACAAATCCATTCCGATTCCCCCTTTTTCCATCCCTTCCTATATTTCCACACCTCATCCTCGCCCATGTTTCCTCATCCTTTCCTTTAAGGGGTTACCCCCACTTGCGATTTTGAAAAAATCGATTTTTTTTATTGCATTTTTTTGAAGTATAAGTATCTGAGAATATGTCCTGAAAATTTCAAGTCGATCCGAACAAAATTGACTGAGATATGGGCGTTGAAAGAGAAGAATCCGTTGTGTAAACGACCGGAAATTGAAACTTTAAACGCGTTTTTCTCAAAATGGCATTTCTCAAGTCGGTGACCAAGATTACTCGAACACTAATGAACCGATCTTCTTGAAATTTTGCAGGCTTATTTAATACAGAAAATTGTAGTCTTTAATCGTTCGAATTTTTTTTTCGAAAAAAAATTGCCGTTTTATAGCCAAAAAACGGCCGCTTTTTTTCGTTAAAATCGAACCATTAACTTTGACTGTCCGCCATTTTGTGAAAAATGAATATTTTTTAAAATCCTTCGATTAAAGACTAGTTTATACTTTTATTTGACTAAATCCATCCGTATTTTTTTTTCTTCAGATGATCTACTTCGCCGCAATGTTGGTCACCGCAAACCGTGTATATAAAAACATTATTTCATTGACGGCCTTTTGCCACTAAACAATGTAATATTTTTCAATAAAAAAATTACTGAAAGTTCTTCAAGATGTGTTCTTTAAGATGGTATATTGATCGATTGAAAAAGTTTTGTAGTTTCCTTTAAAAAAATTCATGAAAAAGGCCTTTTTTCGCGCTACAAGTGGGGGTAACGCCTTAACATCTTTCGCCGCCCAATAATTCCATGGAGCTTCGTCGTTTTCTACTATCGCATTGTATAAACTATTATATGTCGATTTTTGAATGAGTTCTTTTTCTCTCTCTACGGTCATTCTTCTTGAGGTAGTACCTCCACAGAAGAGTTGAATTAAGAAATGGTTGAAATTTGACATATATGTTATTCAATACATCGTCCAAACATCTGTGCAATTTGAATAAGTTTGACCACCCCAAACCTGAGATATTTACACTTGAAGTTGGCTTGGTTTACACGTAACAAATGCGTTATGATGGGCAAACAGAGCATCATTAATTCTACCGTCAAAACTAAAATTAAGAAATTGATGAAAAAACGAGGATAAGCTAGAGTAAGATATCACGAATAATGTGAAAAAAAAATGAGAATGATTCAACATCTAGTTTCCAAGATACAACCATGAGAAGCCCTCACAATTTTAGTGCAAAGCCTGGAAAAAAGACAATTAAATTGGGGCAAAGCCTGGACAGTCCCGGCAAAAAGTTAACTGGCAATGGTAGATCAAAAACACAATATAAAATATATTTTACGGCAAAAAATGATATCCATCGTATTATCTACTAGTACCGAGTCAATATTGCGTAGTTTTTCATTTTATTTATTACTAATGAAACCAATTATCAATCTTTTAAACATGAACATGGGATGTAAACTTTTCGTTGAGATTTTCGCAGAGGAACTACCTTAAGTTATTCAATCCCTTGTCTATCAAAAACTCCATTATTTTTATTTCTTTTCCCTCTTTTATCATATCTATTATTTCCTCAATTTCTGATTCCCTTGATACTTTAAAAAAGTCTTTTCCCCATTTCGAAGGCTTCCTGTTCGAGATTCCCCTTAGGGGGCATCCATTAATTACGTGAGGTGATTTTGGCGATTTTTCGACCCCCCCCCCTCTCCCCCTGGTGAGATGTCTTGAGATTTAGCTCGACCCCCTCCCCCCTCCCCTAATCTCACGTGAGATTTTCCAAAATGCATACACTGAAAAAAAAATTCAGTTGGTTTAACAAAATGTATCTTTAAATACGTTCAACTTGATTTTTGATTGGCATAACAAACATTTTGTTAATCTAACGATAGTTTTAGTGGTGTGAACTGTAGCTTATTAGCTACAGTTCACACCACTAAAACTATCGTTAGATTAACAAAATGTTTGTTATGCCAATCAAAAATCAAGTTGAACGTATTTAAAGATACATTTTGTTAAACCAACTGAATTTTAGTAATCACGAAAGTGTTTTGTTAAACCAACTGAATTTTAGTAATCACGAAAGTAATCACGAAATTGTTTTGTTAAACCAACTGAATTTTAGTAATCACGAAAGTAATCACGAAAAATAAATTGTAGTAGAAGTAACTGCGGTTGTAGTGCCATTTACTCTACCATGTAAAGTAGTAGGGAGACTCTCTTTACGTGATAAAAATTACGTGATTACTAAAATTACTAAAACTACTAAAATTACGTGATATTTGCCGAAGCCCCCCTTTCCCCCACGTGAGATTGGATGAGATTTCGCTCGACCCCCTCCCCCCCCCCCCAAACGCCTGACGTAATTTATGGACGCCCCCTTATTTCCTCTCTCAAATAAATACTCGGCCATCTATTACGTTCCATTCTTATCACTAAATGTATATACCTCAGCGCTCTTTCCCTAATTTTGTACTCGAATGTTGATATTCCTAACTCTGTTCTCCACACGTATCCGGGAGTTCTTTTGTCGATTCCTAACGCCATTTTGCAATACCTATTTTGTATTACCTCAAACTGTTCTATATTACCGAAATAGTAATATCCCCGTATCTCTACCCCGTAAAAAGTTCCTGCCTTAACAATTGATTCTAATAGATACAATCTTTCTTCCATCACATCCCTCCCTGCTCTTTTCCATACTCCCCACACTGCATTTGAGGCTTTTTGAGTTGTTACAATTGATAAATACACTTTCGAAATACATTTCGATAATATATATATATGCATAAAATGAATATATATATATACATATATATATATATATATATATATATATATATATCATATATGATAATATGAATATATGCATAAAAAAGGGTTTTTTATGCATATATGTAACCCAAACAAACTTTACAAATAGTTTTGAGAAAAACGCGTTTTTTTCGAAACATTTTTCAACGGCTTGTTGATAAAATATTCGAAACTACTGAACCGATCCTTATGAAATTTTAACCATATGTTCTTTACAACTATAGCTATAGCGCATATCAAGAATTTTTTTAAATTTTGACATTTACTATTTTTTCCTCAAAAACGGTGAAAAAATCACGTTGTTTTCGAAAAATGTCCGCCATTTTGTTATTTTTGCATATATCAAAAATCGTATGATATGCGCTATAGTCATTAACATACTGAATCTAAAACCTTTTTGATTATTTGTTTCGCATGATCCATCTCCGAAATTTCATCAACAGCGCAGGCACAATTTTTTTAGGAAATTTTTTTAACTACCATTTTCGTCTATAAATAGTGACTTGAATGAATAAGTTTTTAAAAATGTTTTTTGAAAGTGTATTTATTAAGTGCAACAATTTTTATATGAATATCTATAATATAAACCTATAAAAATAAATCATGAAAATAGAGTTTTTTAGCGTCCAAAGTGAGAAGACCCCTTAACAGTCGGCCGGGCGAACGGTGGGAGCACCATATTTCAATCGTCATAGCGGGGTATACATTTATAACGATAAAAAAATCGATTTTTTTTTCTTCAACCCTTCCTTGGACACTGGGTCATTTTGACCCGGACGAATTTGAAATAAAATGCTCACTTTTCTAAAACTGAATGTGTTCAATTATTGTTTACAATTCAATTTTACACTTCCCGAATTTTAATTATGCAGACATAGTAAGAAACGTTTAAAGTGTATTCCGAATTTTTTTTCAATAAAAAGCAAGTGGATCCGGGTCAATCTGACCCGGTGTGTCAAAGACGTGGCCAAATATAAGTGTGTCAAGGAAGAGTTAAACGATAGAACTATAATGAAACCTCAGTTATACATTTTTCACGGGGTACACCAAATATGACGTATGAGTGAGAATAACGTAGAAGTGAAGTACAGTATGTATCTGAATCTCTTTAACCTTTGTAAATGGCGATTGGTGAATAATTCCCGATGTTTTTCGATAGTAGTACCTCTATTATGTTGATGTTTGGTTTTCAATTGAAATTTACAGGAGATACGATGAGAAACTCTTAAAGGTCGTTGGCGATATCACTTTTTTCAAATCGATCGTAAATTAAAGAAAATTTTTAATCGCAGTGACTCCCCGTCCGGTTATCGGACGAATAAGCGTATGTTATTCGTCCGGATAGCGGCTCAGTTCAGGCCGTATTTCTAGTAGACGTACACATTATTGTGATTCGTGTTAGCCACTATCCGGACGAATTATATATATATATTAGACTGATTCAAAAAAAAAAATTCCTTCTGGATTCTCGTGCTATTGTTGGGCACTGATAAAACAAAATTTCTCTAAAAAGATGGGCGCGGTCACTCAATTTTTAGAGGTGGCTATCTCGACTTTTCTGTATTTGAATTTTTTTTTAACGAACGTATTGCATTTAAACATAATCATGGCTTCGGATTACGGATAAAAATCGGAAAAGTTTTGAGTTTGTTCTTTTACAAACATAACAGAGAAAAACTGACCATACGTCGAAGTGCACACGAAACGATGAAAGAAATTTTCGAACAATGGAAATGTGCAGAAATTCCAACGCGTCGATTGAATAACCCAATCTTGAAATCAATAAAACTCAATCTAGTCTGGAAACAACTTTTAAAAAATCGAGTTAAAAAGAATTTGCCGTCACAAATATCGAAGGAGCGTAAATTTAAGAGAGATTTGGACAAACTGTTCAACGTTGCACATTTTCGTTCTGCCCAAAATGTTAACGAACTTGAGAATGGCTGGGAAGAAATGTAAATGAGTTTGAAGATAATATAAGCGTAGCATTTTGAAAATTTAAATATACGATTTATGAATAAAAGCTTATAATTTAATTTTTCGTAAAAAGTGCGAAATGTTAATGCGTATAAATAAATCTACATGAATAACGCCATTATTGATCTACCTGGATTTGAATTGTGAATATTGCACCCTTTTCAAATTGTTAGAGTTTATTTTTGTTACGAAAAAGCTGCTGGATGTGATTTTTATCCGTAATCCGAAGCCATGACTATGCTTAAATGCAATACATTCGTTAAAAAAAATTCAAATACAAAAAAGTCGAGATAGCCACCTCTAAAAATTGAGTGACCGCGCCCATCTTTTTAGAGAAATTTTGTTTTATCAGTGCCCAACAATAGCACGAGAATCCAGAAGGAAATTTTTTTTTGAATCAGTCTAATATATATATATATATATATATATATATATATATATATATATATATATATATATATATATATACACACACACACACAGGGTGTCCCATTTTAATCTTACACCTGAATTTTCTCGAAAAATATTGCTCGGACGAAATATTGTGTGGAACAAAACTTCTAGGGATTGAAGGGGGACGTTTGAAAAAAATGTATTTGAGGAGCCTTTGAGATTTGAGGAGGATTTGTGTGTGTGTGTGTGTGTGTGTATTTTTCTACCCATCGTGATCAAAGTTCGTCAAGGATTTAAAGAAACACGTTTTTGGGCCTGAAAATGGCACAAACGCTATTAAAATGGAAAAAAACTATTTTTCATCGATTTTCCTCCAAAATTTTCTCATGAAATATCGTCCAAATTTGAAAACAAAAAACAAAAAAAAAACAAAAATTTTCAACAAAAAAATTTGATTCTTTTTTTGTTCAAGTGGTCATACATTCGAAAATACAACATTGAGCGGCTTGCCGTGAGACATTTAGTCTAATTGTCCCTACCACCGGCATTTGCGTTAGCGAAAGCGTAGGAGGTTGCATGGCTGAGTCTGTTGCAGACCATTCGCGTTACCCAGAACTTGAAAACTATGAACTTTATCAAACGTTCTCACTTGAAAACTATGAACTTTATCAAAAAAATTTTTCAACAAAAGTTTTTAGTTTTCAGCTGACAAATTTTTTGGCAATAAAAAAAAGTTATGTTTCCGTTTGAAAAAAACATGTCAGCCTTTGTAACGCCGCCATTTTGAATTTTGGCTCCTCAAATAAATTTTTTTCAAACGTCCCCCTTCAATCCCTAGAAGTTTTGTTCCACACAATAGTTCGTCCGAGCAATATTTTTCGAGAAAATACAGGCGTAAGATTAAAATGGGACACCCTGTATATATATATATATACTACTGTGTCCAAAAAATAAGATGACATTTGAATTTAAACTGCGCGCGTCGAAGGATTTGGAGAATTATTTTTTTTTTTTAGGTTGGTAGTACTGTCAGTGACATCTATGTCAAATTTACATGTCAAAATATTCATTAGTGTTTGAGATACGCGTCGTTTTGTGAGCTGCTAAAAGTGAGTTTTTCGTTTTTTGCGATGTCGAAATTTGTTGAGCAAAGAATTTGCATTAAATTTTGTTTGCGGAATAAATTTTCTGCTGCGGATACGTTTCGCCAAAAACTCAACCCATATCGTTCCGCAACCACCGTATTCACCTGATCTCGCGCCGTGCGACTTCTGGCTGTTCAGCAAGCTCAAAAGATCGCTCCGGGGACACCGTTTTGATACGATAGAGGAGATTCAAGCCGCAACGAAGACGGAACTGAAGGCCATCCCGGAAAGTGACTACAATCAGTGTTTCGAAGATTGGAAAATCCGTTGGCATAAGCGCATTGCATCGGGAGGGGATTACTTTGAAGGGGATGAAATTGATTTGGAAAAATAAATAAAGAATTTTCGAAATAAATACAATGTCACCTTATTTTTTGGACACAGTAGTATAATTCGTCCGGATGGAATGTGTTATATTGTTAAACAAAGTATCCGGACGAATAATTTACACGTATTCGTTCGAATAAAATCTTTATCATTTTGTTTTGGTTTGTTTGGGGCGTTGTACAGCGTGAACTGCGTGAACTGATCCGCTATCTGGACTGATAACCGGACGGCTAGCCGCAGCGTTTTTAATATAGTATTTTACTATATTAAAAATATGGTTCATTTTCTTGTCATCCTTAAGGGGTAAAGCCACAGTAACGGGTATAAAATCATGTGCGAATTTAACCACTTTTTTGTATGAAAAAGTGATTCACTCACAAAATTAGTTACACATCTATTTAGTATGAATATCAAGCTGTTAGAAAATATTTTTTTCTTCGATGTACAAAATGGCCGACTACTCGAAACTTCTCGAAACAGCTTTTTTCCAATTGGCGTGACAAATAACTTCAGCAATATTCGCTCGATTTACTTCAAATTTAAAAGTTATGTTCCTAATTGCATTTGAAATTAATTGCAGAGAAGTACGCACGGAGTTTCTGATTAATCGAAAACTTTTCATTTTACGAGCAGTTTATGAGCAGTTACAACGAAATTTTTCACTGAAAATTCATTTCTTAAGTTCAAATACCTACAACTTTTGAATAAAACTGTACTTTTTAAATTCCGTACGTACTTCTCTACGCATTCTAGCGTAGATTGACGAGAATTTTTGTTTTTTGTTCTAGGTAAAAAAATTGTGGTTGCTAAATGTCACGACGCGGAGCGCTTAAAAAAAGATAACAAAAGAAAATATTAGTAGTCGGCCATTTGGTACATCGCAAAAAAAATATATATTTTTTCTAACCGCTTGATATTCATACTAAATAGACGTGTAATTGATTTTATGAGTGAATCACTTTTTCATACGAAAAAAATTTGTTAAATTCGCACAAAATGTTATACCCGTTACTGTGGCCTATAAGGCCTTAATGGCGGGGTAAAGTATTTAATTTGTTTTTTCATTTTTTTTAATTTTTTAAATGAATGCATAATATATCAAGAATATTGTGTGAAAATCGGGTTTTTGGCTCCCAAGTGCTACGAAAAATCGAAAAAAAAAAAAAAAAAAAAAAATCCTCCCGTCATTACCTCGAGAAACATCTCCTTTAACAAATGCATTTTGATTTTTTTGTTTCAAATGATTCTGTTGCGAGTTATGGTGCACACCGCAAACCAACTTTTTTTCGCGGCGCCTCCGGGGTTTAATTTTCACTCGCTCAATTTTGAATATTTTGCAATGCAAATTTAGGAGAATGTTGTTCGAATGTTACTTTATTATATGTAAATTTTTCAATAAACGAACACTATTCGTTACGCCAAAAAAAAATCTTAAAAACATGCCTTTTTTTCGCCGAATTAACTTTACCCCGCCGTTAATGGCTCTCAATATATGTACCTTTGCGTTTAAAAAATGCGTTTCGCTTTCACCCTCCGTTTCCTACAAAAAAAAATCGGAATTTCGCCATTTTTGATGCCACTAGGTAGATGTAGATTGAAAAATACTGATAAAAAAACAGACTAAGATTTGAAAAAATTAATATAATTTCAAAAAGCAGCGGTTAAAAAATCCCATTTTCGTCTCAATCTATTTTGTATATTTTTTTTACTTATTTTCCTGCCGGGAAATTAAGTTTTTCCCGGCTATCTCGAGAGTCGTAAATTCTCCCGAAAAATTCGTCGGCCGCAACCCCACATTGCCCGAGCCTAAAGTACGCGAAATATCCGCCCCATTTGTGAGGATTATTATATCGTCCCGGTTGTGTGCAGCGTTGCAATAAAAGCTTTTTCGACTTGTTAATGACGCGAGGACGAGTGCAGCGAAAAATTCTCAAAAATCGAGGCTACGCTCGAAGGATTTACGACCCTTTGGAGAGCATCGGGCGATACACATTGTCAAGCGTGTCGGCGGATCATCGCGGTCAACATCGACCCGAAAGAACAGCTCCATTGTCGCCAACTTTTATTGCTCCGCACGAGACAAAAGAGGCCATTGTCATTTTTCAATCGTTTTCACATTTGTTCAAGAACTCGTACTCCGCGAAATATATTTCCCGGAAGCTCAAACGCGCACCCTATTTTTGTTTCTGCAACTTTTTCCTAACGGCAGTGGAATTGCCGGTTGTGGACGCTCGATTTATGTGGTAAGAACTCGGGTACGTTGACGAGGCGCGAGTCTCTGAAGATACTCGTTCGAAGGCATAAATACGAATTAATGTTTATATTCTCTCATTTTGCAATCGATATACAGCCGCGAATAAGCGGATTCATATTTTCTTCAAGTTATTTCAACAGGGACCACTTGAGCTGTTCCTTGGCCGATTGTAGGACCTGCAAAAGGAAATAGATTTGGAAAACTTGCGATTAATTTCTTTCCGGTCACTGTAAAGAATATTTATAAGCCTTCTAGTACACGCGATCGCGAAAAATTAAACTGTTTTGTATTCTATTTTTCAAATTCCAACCGTGCTGCCTTAAGGGGTAAGGCCACTGTAAATTTTTTGAAAAATCGATTTTTTTTTATTGGCTTAAAAAATAGTTTAAACCCTCTAGAATAAGAAAAAAAAGGTCCTGTGCTTCTTCTTTTTTTAATTTTTTCCAATAAAAAACTATTCGCAAAACTTCAAACGCGTTTTTCTCGAAACATGGTTTTTCAAAATGGCACGCAGCATAACTCGAACAATTTTCATTTTTTTTATTTGAAATTTTAACCAGATGTGAACATTTACATTATCTTGAGAATGTCGATCGGAATTTTCAAGAACTTTATTTATTGATTTTTTATTAACAAAAAACTTGCCGTTTTTTTCGTCAAAAATCAATTTTTTTTTTCAAACGCACGCCAAATCCACAAAAATTGATACTTTTTAAAATCCGATCGACATTCTCTAGCTATAGCCCTCTAGATTAATGGTTTTTTTTTTTTGTTCTAGATTCAAAAGTGCACCAGTGGTGCTGCGTGCCGCGGAGCCCTGGAAGCAAAACATGTCCCGGGAAGATAGCTGTGGAACCGCCATTTTGTTTTTTTTTACTGTAAAAAAATTTTATAATAAAGTTTAATGTATGCCCGATAACACCATTAAAAGTTTTTTTTCAAATACCTTCAATTTCGGGAGCAAAAAATTAGTGAAAAAACCTTTTTTTTTGGGCCGTTACAGTGGCCTTACTCCTTAAGGCCAGAGCCTGAATTAGAAGGTCCGAAAAATCGTTTTTTTATTGCTCAAATCGATAGATAAACTTTCCAAGAATATATTTACCAAGTTACTAATCGTAAATATTTTCGAAGATACAAGGCCAAAAGCAGAGAAGCGATTGATATTTGATGCTGATATTTCCCCCTATTGAAAACTTTGAAGCGCGTTTTCTCTAGTTTTCATTTTCGCGATATTTCCAAATTGGCGGGCGTGATAGCAAAAAAAAACTAAACAGCCTATTGAATTAAAAGAAAATTTATTTTCTTCAGTATGAAAGTCTTTTCTAAATGAATTTAAAAAGTCGTTGTAAAGTCTTTGAAAATATTTTTTATAGCACGTTAAAGTGTTTTTAACACAATTTTTTTCGAACCTGATAAAAGTTATAATTTCACGTTTTTTTCAGCTTCTTCTTAAGAGGGAATGATACTTCATCGCGGTCGGTATGGTAGAACAATTATAGATTCCCAAAAATCTCGAAAACGGCTCTTCAGATCCCGTCGAAACTTTTCCAAACGACGTCAAATAGATAGACGAACAGCTGTCTTCCCCTCAATTTTTCTAAATTTGAGAAAAAAAAATGTAGATTGGCTTATCATAAGCCAATCTACATTACATACGCCAAACCAGGAGAGAAATATATGACAATTGAATTTTTTTTCTACATTACATACGCCAAACCAGGAGAGAAATATATGACAATTGAATTTTTTTTTCAGTCAAGAATTACGAGCTGCATCTTTCCCGCAGATTGGGGACTGCAGTGGCAAGGCGCACATGGAATAGGCTGAGAAATCTGTAGTAATTTATTGTTCCAAATTGAATTTTTTTTAATTTAATTTTCAAGTTTTAGTTCCCTTCTAAAAAAATTCCCGAAGAAACGCCTTTTTAGACCTTCTGATTCAGGCTCCCGCCTCAATCAAGAATAAATTTGCTACGAAAGAAGTATGTATGTTATTTTTCGATAAAGTGAATAGTTAGCGAGATATTGGACGCCGGTGACATCGGGTCATCGGCGATTGTCCTCCTTAAGATTCTGTACGCCTTAAGTACCGTTTTTGTCTCCCTTAAGTACGGGAGACAAAAATCCCGCAAAAGTAACAATATTTAAAGTTCTCAAAATATATCGCCCAATGCAACGACTAATAGCAGTAGAAATATTTTCTAACCTATCTTTTGACTTGGAAGAAAACATTTCCTACAAAAGTTCCTACAAACTAAAAGCAAGTTCACAAACAACATTTCAGGATGATCGAGCGTGATTTGGTATGAAAAATCGATGAAAAAAAGAAATTCCAATTTTTTTAGCCTAGAATCGATAAAAAAAAAACGCCGCAAACACTTACTTCTGTAAAAAGTGGTCAGTGATAGCCATTACTTTCAACGCGCGCTTGCAATTTGATTCGCATTTATTGTATTGTCTCATTAATCACGTCAGCCCGTATTAAGGGGTCTTCTCACTTTAGACGCTAAAAAATGGCTATTTTCATGATTTTTTTAAATAGGAATAAATAAACTTTCGAAATACATTTTTTTTCAATTTTAAATATATTTATGTCAGCCCGTATTAAGGGGTCTTCTCACTTTAGACGCTAAAAAATGGCTATTTTCATGATTTTTTTTAATAGGAATAAATAAACTTTCGAAATACATTTTTTTTTAAATTTTAAATATATTTATGTAACCCAAACAAACTTTAAAGGCGTTTTTCTCGAAACAACGTTTTTTCGACGGCTTGTTGATAAAATCTTTGAAACTACCGAACCGATCCTTATGAAATTTTAACCACATATTCTTTACAACTATAGCTATAGCGCATATCAAGGATTTTTAAAAATTTCGACATTTACTATTTTTTGGCCAAAAAACGGTGAAAAACCACGTTCTTTTTTGTTTTTTCGAAAAATATCCGCCATTTTGTTATTTTTGCATATATCAAAAATCGTATGATATGCGCTATAGCCATTAACATACTGAATCTAAAACCGTTTTATTTTTGTTTCGGATGATCCATCTCCGAGATTTCATCAACAGCGCAGACCTACCATTTTTTTAGGACATTTTTTAACTACCATTTTCGTCTATAAATAGTGACTTAAATAAATCAATGTTTTAAAATGCACTTCGAAAGTGTAACAACTTGTATATCAATATATAATGTAAACCTATCAAAAAATTCATTAAAATATCCTTTTTTAGGGTCTAAAGTGAGAAGACCCCTTAACGAACAGGCTCTAACTGACGTTTGAATAGTTTAATACTAAGCAACATCGAGGTAAGTCGTACGGCTTTGTTTACATTGTTCGCAACTGAGAATGTCATCAACTTGTTTTGGAAAGCAGTGAGAAGTTTGTCATTTCCATAATAATGTGTGGTCTCTTCAATGAAGAGTACACTCCGACCTCTATAATCGGCCTAGCGGCGGGATCGGCTCCGCGTCACACTTGCAAAAATGGAGGTTGCGCACCATCCGGTCAAGCCGACTTTGCGCAGCTGGGGTGGCTAATTGCGGTACCCCATAAAGCTCTCTCTTATTGTGTAGCATGCTTCGAGCCTCACGCTAGGGCCTGTCCAGCCCCCTGACACCTAGCCTACTATTCCTATACGATAAACGAAAACGGGTTTTGTCCCGGCATTTAATTCTTGAAATCGCCACTACCTAGCGATGGCTGTTGTGTGACGGAGTATTTAGAGTCGAAGGCTCTAAATACTCCGATGAGCTGAACGATTCGATCCTTTCGTGGCTTTCGCCTGTTATCGTTATGGCGACATTATTTATTGTGTTCAAATGGAAAATCATTAGAACGGAAAATCATTCCAAATATATCAATGGACTTTCATTCATGTAAGATATTCGAAACACCGGCACAACATACATATATATGCATGCCTGTCACACGACTACTAGCGCCACAGTGCGGCAAGGACATTTTGCAAACAGCATTTAACTACCAGTGTCAGGGGGCTGGGCCTGTCGCTTCTCCCACCATGCGCTACACCGATTCGGCACACAGTGGGGGGGCTGTTGCATAGAGGTCACAATGTACTACTCCGAAATTTCCTTCTGACGTGATTAAGGGCGGGGTAAAGTATTAAAATTTGTTTTTTCATTTTTAAAATTTTTTAAAATGAATGCATAATATATCAAGAATATTGTGTTAAAATTTCAAGTCGATCGGAGTAAAATTGACGAAGTTATCAGTATTTGAGCGTCTATTGCTCCATGCCGGGTTTTATACCTGGGCGGCAGCTGCGCGGCGCGCTATTGTATTTTTCGACGTATTTTTCGACTATTTTTATTTGTATTTTACTATTGCTATTGTACTATTATTTTACTACTTTATTTTACTATTGCTATTGTATTTTTCGACGTATTTTTGATGGAAGCCTTTTGCTCTACGGACCTGGCATCGACGACTTTGAGTGAGTATAAGAAAATTATCGAGTTTTATTTTGAATTTCTAAAAATTCAAAGATAATTGAAAAATCTGAAAAAATTCATACGTATTCAGAAAAATGAACGAATCACGAAAAAAAATTGGGTTGCAGGGAAATTTGTTGACTAATTTTTTTTTCATCATTTTGTTAATAACATTTTGGAATTATTATTATGCAAAATTGATCTTTTGAGTACATTTAATATGCATGAATTTTCTCAGATTTTTATGCAATCGAAACTTATGTGCAATGAGCGCTAAGCGACCAAACTCTTCTGCGTTTTTCAAACCGTTTTTCTGAGACTTGTCATATTTGAAGTCCGTGTGCACGATAACTCAAAATCTACTGGACCAATCGCTTTGAAATTTTGCACAGTACTTCTTCACATAATTCACCAGGTATTGTCGAGAGCTTTTTTGTTTTTTAAAAATAATTACTAATTTTTCAACAACAAATTAGCCGATTTTTTTAGCGAAAATCGGGTTTTTGGCTCCCAAGTGCTACGAAAAATCGAAAAATCGAAAAAAAAATCCTCCCGTCATTACCTCGAGAAACATCTCCTTTAACAAATGCATTTTGATTTTTTTGCTTCAGATGATTCTGTTGCGAGTTATGGTGTACACCGCAAACCAACTTTTTTTCGAGGCACCTCCGGGGTTTAATTTTCACTCGCTCAATTTTGAATATTTTGCAATGCAAATTTAGGAGAATGTTGCTCAAATGTTACTTTATTATATGTAAATTTTTCAATAAACGAACACTATTCGTTACGCCAAAAAAATCTTAAAAACATGCCTTTTTTTCGCCGAATTAACTTTACCCCGCCCTTAAGGAGGTACGGTGATGACCATGCTAGTAAACTTAGAGTCTATTTCACGTCGCAATATCGCCACGTTTTAGATATACGTATGTGGCCTATTTTTCGAGAAATATTTTTTAAGTATTGAATTTCGAGTTTCCTATTATTTTTATAATATGGAAACAACCTTAATAATCTGCTACTCGACTTCAGTAGTACGCCACATCGTTGACGTTTAGCATCGTGGCATTTTCGGCGGCTGTCATCGGTTCCACGCGCCCGGCTTATTATTTTTTGTAGCCGGTTAACATGGAGAATGAAAATACCGTGGAAGTTTATCAAAAGAGTAACGGGATTCTACCTGAAGTCCAGTTTAGAGACAAATGTAGATTCTGACGGACAAGAATTAGAAAATGAAAAGATAATATTGCGATTGCAAATAAAAAAACGTCGCGTCGAAGTTAACCTCAATGTCCAATGTCTAATCTGTCCAAAGTTAAAACATATTTCATCGATTGTTATGTTATTTTTCCCTTTCCCAATTTTCACAATATTCGCAGGTTTAAAAAGGAACGTTTATTTTATATGACGGTTCTCCCATGCTGGATTTATATATAGATGCGTTGTACAGGTACATGTCGCCAGAAAAATTGAGATGCCTTTGCTGTGCGTAGAAGAACTTCAAGTAAATATCGACGAAAGGCCCTTTGTAACCAATTAAAAAATGTACGGCTTCGCACAATCATATTTTTAATTCGCGTTGAAAATATCCTATAGACGAATGAAATTTGCGCGGGTATCCGGCGTTGCCACACGTCGAGCAAGATGGCTGCTGTTACGTCACGCGAAGTCTCGCTCTCCGAAAACTTCGGTTTTTGCGACTTTATTTCTAAATTCATTGCTTATTTCTGCGGTGAGCTTTCCAATTCAAGGTGCCTTATCGATCACAAAGATTCAACGAACGCAACCATCAGTTTTTTTACGCGTTTCTTGGCTCCAAGTAGCACAAAAAAATCGATATATGAGAGGACAGGCACATTTTGTCGTCTACGTGTGACTAATTCACCAACTTTAACAATTAATAACTCGGAAAGTGTACGGTAAATCTCGTGGAAACTCCGCATACGCATGGACGAAGATCTCGACAATGCTATTTAAAAAAATCGGGCTTTTATCTTGAACTCGCTCCAATCACCGTACCTCCTTAATAAGACAATAAAATCACCGCGAATCAGATTGCAAGCGTGTATTAAAGTTTCTGACCATCACTTTGAACATCTTTCATAGGTGTTTGCACCGGTTTTTTCAATCGATTTTAGGCTAAAAATATTGAAATTTCTTTTTTTATCCATTTTTTATATTAAATCTTGATTGACCATCTTGAAATTTGGTGCGTCAACTTATTTTTAGATAAGTGATAAAATTTTGAAAAAAAATTCTTGTCCCATTATAAAAATAGAGGTGAGCTTGACATCTGCGAAACGCCTTCACCTGTACGAACCTCGTGGCCACCACCCGATGACCCCCTTGGAACTATGCAAATTTATTGAAAAAAAACCTATTTTAAGTTTTATAGGTTAGGAAGTATTTCTACTGCTAATAGTTGTTGCCTCAGCCCCCATAGTTAAATCAGTTGAGAGTGATGTAATACGTAAACCTCAATAGGGTATTACACCCTTTTTCAAAAGGTGTCTCAATTTGATCCTTTGGTGGTAATAAACTACTAGAATTATTATTTCTATTTCACGAAATCGATAAGGGCCATGAAAATGCATTTAAGTTTTACATTTCAAATTTCCGCGCGAAATCGCTAGCCATGCAGCTTCGGTTCGTGACGCCACTTGCATAGTAAACATCGACGCTGCGCCAGTTGTGAATACGTACATTTTTTTGGTTCAAAAGTGAGCTACAATCCCTATCATTGGTGTGTTGTTCCTAAATGTAAGAATACTAGTGTAAAAACACCGGGAAAGTTGTGGATTAAGGCAGGATTCTACTTTGAAACTTTGAAACTTTGAAATTGGATGAAAACACCCACCTGGAACACGTCGAAGGCATATTATATGGCCCAGGCATCGCTGATTGAGGGTAAGATAATTTTTTTTACGATTTATCACTCACCAAAACTTTAAACGCGTTTTTCTCGAAACGACATTTTCAAGTACCGTGGTCGTGATAACTCAAAAAGTACTAAACCGATCCTTATGAAATTTGGAACACATATTCTATATGTGTGTACCAACCGACCTAACTATAATCAACTTAAAATTTTGATTAGAACTATTTTTTTATTGCAAAAAAAAACCCCAAAAAAACGCATTTTTTTCGTATTTTAGCCGCCATTTTGTTAATTTTGCACGTATATAAAATATTCTAGTTAGGTCGGTTCCTGAAGACATACTGAACATGAAACTATTTGATTTTTTTGTTTCAGACCATCCGTCGGGAAGATTTCACGACCACGGCAACGGTACCTGCTTTTCGAGGCGTTGGCTTTAAACATATTTTACGTGTACAAAAAATGAATAAAATACATTTAAATTTTTTCTTTTATGTACTTAAAGAGTGTATTTATTGAACAGTTTAAACCCCATATCGATATCTTTAATAGTATTCTCAGAAAAAATTCACGAAAATAGCGTTTTTTTCATGGTTTCAAAGTAGAATCCTGCCTTAAAATGCCAATTGATATAAATATGAGGAAGACTCGGTTAAAACTTGCGAAAAGAGATCCAAAGTCACAGTCCGAAAAAAAACTCATTTGTTCTTTTTTGAAGTACAGATGACTATTTGAAAATTTGCAATTAACTATGAAAAACGAGAATATATAGCTGTTGACGCTTTCTTTCACAGGTTAGAGAGTAATACGTCTACCGCTTTCTTTGTTTACTACGCCAATGACGTCACGTCGGAATCCATCATGGCGGCTACCGTTTCGCAGGTTCGTTGAACAGATCGAAAGAGTATTTTTTTTAAATGAATTATGAAATTGATTTTGTGTTTTTATAAAGTAAAACCAACATTATTCGATTGCTTATTGCGAAAGTTACCTTATTTATACATTCTTAGTATTTTTTTTACGTAGAGTGAAATATCCTATTATTAGCAAAAAGAAGTTTTCTTCCAATCGTTTTATCTGGGCCTCTTAATCCTTAACTTCGTGAGGGCAAGAATAACGAGGCAATAACGCGTCCCAGCGCCATGGTAGAGTTTCTGTAAGACTCCCATACATCCTTAAGGGACAACACTACTCTAGGATTTTGGAAAAATCGTTTTTTTTTCGCGTAAAATATACTTTGGGGTCACAAAAACAATATGCGATTCGTCCTGTAGCGAATTTTTGTTAAGGTTCAATTATCGATTTTCCCCTCAGCGCCTCGGACTTTTTTCAGGCGCCTCGTACAACTTTAAGGGGCTGTACCATTGTGACACTTAAAAAAATCGATTTTTTTTCCTTTTTCAACTTTCAAAAATATGAGATGAGATTCTTATACTTTTGAGATTTTTATACTTTCAAGAATATGAAATGAGATTTTTCAAATTTGCTGACATTTTAACGCAAAGAGCAATTATTCGGTTGACTTGCAATTTGAACTGAGTACTCTTGAATATATTTACTCTACAATGACGTAGGGTATTTTTGATCGGATGGAAATTGACGATTTGGCGTTGAAAAAAACGACCATTTTATAGGCCAGAAAAGAGACTTTTTCATAACCACGCCATTTTGTTATATTTTGATATTCTTCGAAAATCCTACGTCATTGTACAGGAAATACCTTCCAGTTTAATGACATTTTTTCCTTTTTCGGCTTCAGCTACTCAATCGGTCGGAATCATGTTAGCAGTGGAGGAACTTTTTTTTTGGCGCCTCCGAAGGCAGCGCACAAGTCGCTTGGATGTCAATATTTTTCTATGAAAAATCTATGTAATATAGGTCAAATATAGCCAAATATATTCTTAATTTTCCGAAACATTTAATTGAGTTCTTCCAAAAAACTCCCGAATAACCCAAATTTTCAGCGTTCGCACTGGTATAGCCCCTTAAACGTGTTTTTCTCGAAATCACCTCTCAAACTGTGAGCGTTTCATGCGTAAACGTTTTTTTTATAAACAATTTACTGCTTATTTGTTGGGCAAAAAATCGATTTATTTCTTTCAAAGTGCACCATTTTGTTCAAAATTTGATAAAAAAAATAAATGCCTACATAGTCCTATAGCTAATAATATATAGATTATAATTGTTTTGTTTTTGTTCCAGGTCTTATATTTCACCAGAAAACCGTCGTCCCGTGAAGCTATTTGTAAAAAAACACGTTTTTCAAGATGGCCTCCGTCGCCGCCATTTTCTATGAGAATTATAATAAATTATTTTTTATACTTTAATACGTGTTAAATAAATCCTCTCAAAAGAAATCCTACTCGTTGTTTTCATACTCCCAAAATATTAGGAGTACAACTTTGCAGTGACCGTTTTACTTAGAGAGCCACTGCGGCCGAAGTAGTGGCCCCAGCTCAATAAAAAAAAGTGGCATTTTAAACTAGAGGCTCTGCCAATGTAAACAAGTTAAAAAAGCCAAAGGATACGTGTATGCATTATAAAGTTATTGGCACTCAAACATGGCAACCTACGAGCCGAATTCTCAGCATTTGCGGGAGGTTATGATTTACTTCTTCAACATCAAGAAATCTGCGGCTGAGGCCCACCGTTTGCTCGTAGATGCTTACGGGGAGGATTCTATTAGTGAGAAAACGCGTCGGCGGTGGTTCATCGAGGCCCAAACCGAATATTCACGGATCCAAAGTGATGCTGTGTATCTGGTGGGACCAGCTGGGCGTTGTGAACTATGAGCTGCTCAAACCATCCGAAACCATCACAGGGGAACTCTACCGACGTCAGTTGATGCGCTTGAGTAAGGCACTCAAAGAGAAACGGCCACAATTCAACGAAAGACATGACAAGGTGATACTGCAGCATGACAATGCCCGACCCCATGTTGCAAATGTCGTGAAAAAGTACTTGGAAACGCTGAAATGGGAGGTTTTATCCCACCCGCCGTACTCTCCAGACATTGCCCCTTCCGACTATCACTTGTTCCGGTCAATGGCACACGATTTGGCTGACCAGCACTTCGGTACTTACGAAGAAGTCAAAAATTGGGTCGATTCCTGGATTGCCTCCAAGGACCAAGACTTTTATCGACGCGGGATTCGAATGCTAGCTGAAAGATGTGCCGAGGTCGTAGCTAGCGACGGGCAGTACTTTGATTAAAAAATATGTGGCCACTTTTTTATAATAAAGCCTTAAACTTTTGAAAAAAAAACGGTCACTGCAAAGTTGTACTCCTAATAAATTGTCAAAGTTAGGCCTTATTTTCTACCGCTAGATGGTGTTATCCCTGAATAAAAATAAAAGTATAAGAAAAAAGCCGGAAAAAGCTCAGAAGAATTGACAATAGGCTTGCTCGCGCATTGAAATCCGTTTTTGTTTACCTGCGCAACCGTTTGCTCGCCGAGTGGAATGTCGTCCGTTCTCAAAGCGACTCTCTGCACGACGCTCACCGCGTCCGCGTCCAGAATAATTCTACCAATAACGAAAAAAAAAAAAAAAAACACAAAACCAATTGATGTTAATCGATCCCTCGTTACTGCTGCTCGTTTCGCATTCGCGTGAATTGACGGTGTAGGAATCGAGGGCGACTCACCCTCCGTCGCATATCTCGTCCATGGCGAGCATCACTATGTCGAGACTCTCGAAAACCGCTCGTTTCTCCACGTTTCGCCTCAGGATCTGACTCACCGAGTCGTACAGGCAATTCAGCACGCTCATCAGGATGAGCTGTAAAAAAAAAATCGTTAGAATTTAGGCTCTAGTCCAGAATCGATCGCGTTTTCCATCCAGAGACGAAATTATTCGCGATGCAATTTTGCAGTTCGGGACACGATCGCGAGCCTCGCAAAAATTATTCGTGCGTCTTGAGAGACGACAATACTGTCCAGGAAAATTCTGGACAGGATTGTTGTCTTATTGATGCGAAATTGTCGTGTCTGGTTGTACTTTCGTTCCTTCAGGATGAAATTAAGGGCTTACGGGTGGATTACATTTTTGAAAATATCGACTTTTTGTTTTGGAATCTCAAAATATGACATTTCAAAATTCGACTCTCGAAATATAACATTTAGATTTTCAAATTTTCGACTCTCAAAATATAACATTTTGATTCTTAAATTTTCGACTCTCAAAATAAAACATTTCGATTCTCAAATTGTCGACTCTCAAAATATAACATTTTGATTCTTAAAATATAACATTTAAAATTTTTTTTTTTTTTTAATTTCAACACGCTCCGTTTAAAATGGAAAGAGAGTTTTGGGCGTTCATAGGTAAGTTCCGCAAATCGGCGAACTTTGAACGCGTTTTTCTCAAAATGTTTTTTTCAAAATCGGTGACCACGATGTCTCAAAAATCACCGCAATGATCAATTTCAAGTTTTACAAGCTTCTTTCACACACCAAAAAGCAGTGCCTGAACAAAGGAATTTTCTTTTTCAATGAACAGCTTTTTTGTTTATCAACGAAAATGAAACGTTTTTTTTTTTCATCGAAAATCGATACTTTGACTTCGGACTGTGGCCATTTTTTCAATACTCAATATTTCGTTAAATCCTTCGTCCAAGCACAAGATAATTTCATTCAAAAATTCTAGATGCTTTTCTAGATGCGTTTACTTGTTTTATTTTTGTCTTATTGTTTTATTTCTTTTATTTGTTTTATTTCGGATGATTTGTTCACGAACTTTTTTGGACGTTTTTCAAACAGCTTTCTGCACAAACCATTACATCTACCACATTTATAAATATTTTTCAATATAAAAATTGTAAATGGTACTCAAAATCATACATTTTAAGGTAAAAAAAAAATCATTTGATAACCTGCATACATTTCCGTCGAAAAATTTACGAAATTTTCTCTTTTTTCCGGTCACGATTATACGAGCTAGGTAAGCTGGGTAACATTTTACACTGGGAGGGAGAATACGATCCTGACATCTTTCAATTTTGGAAACTATCCGTGTGTCTCTGTCCGAGCGAAGTTTTGGGGGAAAAAGCCACGCAATTTTGTTGTTTATTCTTACGACGCAATTATAAGTACGTGTTGAAGTGTCAGACCGTCCGAAAAGTTTCTATCGTTTTTTACCCCGTCGGATAGAGCAGTTCAAAGGACTCGAAACTTTTTGCACCTGTGGAAAGTACGTGTCTGTAACTGTAAACTAAATCGACGATGATAATCTTGGTAATTATCATTGCATGCTCCAAATATGAGACACGGACACACGAAAAAAGGACATTCATTAACGGGCTACATCTACCTAAGCAGGTCACAGAACTGCATTTTCCAAAAATATTTTCAATCGATAGTATCACTTTTTAGCTATTTATATTCCCTGAAAATTTCATCGAAATGTTGCTAAAATTTCGTATGCTCGTGATTGAAATCGTCGCCACGTTGTTAAAAAAAACATCATTTCCAAAATCGACGATCGTCAACGACTCGTGTTTATTGTTAACTTGAATAACCCGTTCGGTTGATAGATTTCGGGTGGACCGTTCAAGGTGGGATATACATTTATAACGATTAAACAATCGATCCCTTTTTTTAAATAGAAACAATAGAACTATATACGTAGAATATTTTTCCAAAGTTTCAAAGCGAAATTTGACAAACTTCAAACGTTACATCCCGTCAACGCTGTGCCTCATCGCTCGGACTCGGAGCGGGCGTGAACTTCAAACGCGTTTTTCTCATAACTGCATTATCCAAATTGGCGTGCAGGATTACTCGAAAACTATTAACGGGTAAGGCCACAGTAGAATATTCAAAAAAATCGATTTTTTTCCCCTAAAACGGTGCTTTGTCATCATAAAAATAAGTTACTGTTGAATTTATAACAAGAATTTTTTTTCACCGACTTTGAACGTATAACGTAAGGGGCCGTCCATATATTACGTCATTCTAAATTTGGGGGGGGGGGGGGAGGTTCGTCTGCGGATGACGGCAAATGATGGATGAGGGAGGGGGGGGGGGGGGCGTTTCGAAATTGACGTCATTCTTGTGATACCAGTTACTTCAAAATGTACAATAGTATATTGTACAACTAGAGTGGTTTCCCCGCATGAGTGATGAAAAATATTTTGCAAGTACCTAATGATATTAATTATTGAACTCATTATTTATTTATTTATTACATAAGGTTTGTCTACATTATATTCGAGAACTTCAAATAACAGCGTACCTATGAAAATAGTTCGATCGAGCCAAAATGAATATGGGGAGGATACGGAGATATTACCCGTGATCCAGGATTTGCAAGAATGGGTGAAAACTCCGTGGGATCTATCCAAAGAAAACTAAACAATAGGGAAGAATAATATTATTATATTAATGAAAATTGCCAAAGTACAAAATAATAAAAGATGATTCTATAACAAAATGTGGGAGCTATCCAAAGAAAACTAAAGAATAGGGAAGAATAATATTATTATATTAATAAACATTGCCAAAGTACAAAATAATAAAAGATGATTCTATAACAAAATGTTTTAATGTTACCCAATTTTTCTCAAATCCGCAAATGTTTTAATTTTGCCAAACTGGTAATGACGTTAATTTTGCGAAAGGGGGGGGGTCATTAGGAAATGACGATAGGATGATTGTAGGGGGGGGGGGGTCGAAAATCAGCAAAAATCGATGACGTAATATATGGACGGCCCCTAAGCCCACCTCTGGCATAGCCATAGAGTAAACATACCTGAAACCGAATATATATTCGAATTTCGAATTCGAAGACCATACTTAAAACTTTAAACGCGTTTTTTTCGAAACAGCTTTTTTCCAATTGGCGTGACAAACAATTTAAACAATTTTCACTCGATTTACTTGAAATTTAAAAGTTATGTTCCTAATTGCATTTCGCAGAGAAGTACGTACGGAATTTATGATTAATCGAAAACTTTTCATTTTTTGAGCAGTTTTATACGAAAAATTTTCACTGAAAATTCATTCAAATACCTACAACTCAATTTAAATACAGTACTACCTCCCTAAGAGAGCGGTCTAGGGCGGTTAGGGGAAGTAATTCTCGAGAAATTCGTCGCCGAAGCCTTCCCCCACCGCTAGGTTAGCGCGCTCGAAAATCGCGCATGTGGTAGCGTGTATGTGTTTCTCCACTCGACCTCTATGAGAGAGCGCGAACGAAAGTGTTGAGAAAACTGTAAACAAGTTGCGGAAAGTGTACTGGCGTTTCGTCGTTTCATGCGTAAGTATATCTCATTGAATATTGATGTGTAAATCTTTCTTTTTCTTCGCGTTTTTTTTATTCTGCTGTTTGGTATATTTTGTTGTTGCAATATTATAACACATATGAAGGAAACATTTGTAAAACTTTCAATAATTGTTGAATTATCTTATTGTTCGCAAAAATATACGTAGTATATTCGTTATCGAAACTCGAACATATACAGTAGAACCTCGATTATCCGAACCAATTGGGACCGAGACTAGTTCGGATAATCAAAAGTTCGGATAATCGAAACGTGGGTTTTTTGGGACGAGATCATAAACAACACCTTTTTATATAAAAACAGTACATACATATATATTATAATTTGACATATATGTTAACGTTGAAATATATATATATATATATATATATATATATATATATATATATATATATATATATATATATATATATATATAATGTATTTGAAATACCTGAAAAGCATTCAACTGAATGCTTTTTTTTATATTTTTTAAAAATAAAATCGTCCATTTTTAATTGACGAACGGCTGTAACGCGTTTTTGAGCGGCTAAGTCTCGCAGCCGTTTGGGAAGGAGAGATTGCGTTGGGTTGCTCATTGTTGCTCACGGCGGTGGCAGCGAGCAACAATGTATCTTTCGCGCCAACGTTCGGATAATTGAGAGTTCGGATAAACTAAGTCATCGTTCGGATAATTGAGCTTCTACTGTACAGTGTACAAAAAAAATGTAACTAACAATTTATCTTGTGTATATACTTCAAGTTGAAATATACAATGTATATATATGTATAAATATTTCATTTTTAGATAAAACGGGATGGCTGAATCGAAAATATATTTTACTTGCATTAAATTACTACTTGAAATTTAATTATGGTGCATGTTTTTTTCTCCGACTTTACGGCTTAAACGTATATATTATATATATATACGTATATATATACGTATACGTATAATACGTATATATATATATATATATATATATATATATATATATATATATATATATATATATATATATATATATATATATACGTATACGTATACGTATACGTATATATACGTATATTATAATATACGTATTGTAAGTTAAGTTGTATCGTTAACTTACAATATATATTATACGTATATATATACGTATAATACGTATATATATATACGACATACGTATATATATATAATATACGTATATATTATATATAAACGTATATATTATATATATACGTATATATTATACAAAGGAATATTATCCATTTGACAATCGTGCGACGTGCGATTTTCTGAAATCGCTCGCGATCTCTTATCGAGGTGTCCGCGACAAACTCGAGAGGCCTCGGGTACACTGGACAGCTCGAGCTAGGTGGGGGAAGCCATAAAATGCGCTCAAGCGGAACGGCGGGAAAATTCTCTCTTAGGGAGGGCTCTCTTAGGGAGGTAGTACTGTACCTACAACTTTTGAATAAAACAATATTTTTTTAATTCCGTACGTACTTCTCTAGGTATTTCAATGTAGATTGACGAGAATTTTTGTTTTTTTTGTTTGTTTTACGTAAAAAATTGTGGATGCTAAATGTCACGCTGCGGAGCGCCTAAAAAAAAGATAAAAGAAAATATTAGTAGTCGGCCATTTTGTACATCGAAAAAAATATATATATTTTTTCTAATAGCTTGACATTCATACTAAATAGGGGTGTAGTTCCGAAAAGGACATAGGTCCGATTCATTTGGAATTTCGTGCGCCTGTGTATTTTGACCCGCTGATTACGAATATGATAGTAATAGTACCCGCAAATTCGATATTCAAGGTCAAAACTCACAAAAACTGATTTTTCAAAAAGTTTTTCTACTATTATTTTTTCAATATATGTTGAGCTTACAGAAAAATGTTTTCCACAAAAGTTGTAGCCTATACAAAGACTGATTTTTCATGTTCCATACAGTCATTGTCGAAAACCATTCTGTTTCGAGAAAAATGGTATAATGTTCCAATAAGTACATTTCGCTAAAATCCGTTAGCTTCGATATTATCTACTTACGCGCTTTACCGCGGGAAGTTTGGAGTTTGTTTGGGTTTGTTTGTTCTGTTGTGTATTTGGGTTTGTAGTGTTGTGTATTTGAGTTTGCGTTGTTTGGGTTTGTCGTGTTGTGTTTGTTTGTTGTTTAAGTATGCGTATAGCGTTAAAGATCGAACTGCAACCTTCCTCTGCCAAAGTGGGTAAGTAGATTATATAAAAACTAATGGAGTTTAGGAATATGTCCTTGTTGGAGCATAATCCCATTTTGGTCGAAACAGATTGGTTTTAGACAAAACTTGTATGGAACATAAAAGGTCCATCCTTTTATAGGCTACAATTTTTGTACAAAAAAATGTTCTCCAAGATCAACATTTATTACAATACAATAGCAAAACTGTAAAAAAAAATCAGTTTTTGTGAATTTTGATCTTCAAAATCAAATTAGCGAGTATTTTTACTATCATATTCGTATTCAGAGAGTAAAAATACATGGGTACACAAAATTCCGAACCAATCGGAGGTATGTGCTTTCCGGAACTTTATCCCCAAATAGATGTGTAATTAATTTTACGAGTGAATCACTTTTTCATACGAAAAAAATGGTTCAATTCGCACACGATTTTATACCCGTTACTGTGGCCTAATCCCTTAAACCGATTGAGTTGAATCTTGGTGGAAATATTGATAATGCTGGTACCTTCTACTTGACGAGAATTGTTTTTGAAAAATTGAAGAAAAAAACGACTTTTTTAATCCACATTTTACAGAAATGTTGCGTGAAATGTTGATTTTTAAAAATAAATGCGTGCCATTTTCTTAAATTTGTATTTTATTTATTTTAATTACCGTCACATAGAAAATATACATGTTCCAACTGAACAAGAATGTTACAACTTTTTTGCTTTTTCTTAATTTTTAAAAATCCCTCAATATTGTTTTTTTTTCCTGTCAAAATGGATAACCCACCTCAAGCTGGTGTGTTCACCGCCAAACGTCGCTTAAGGCAGGATTCTACTTTGAAACTTTGAAACTTTGAAATTGGATGGAAACACCCACCTGGAACACGTCGAAGGCATATTATATGGCCCAGGCATCGCTGATTGAGGGTAAGATAATTTTTTCTACGATTTATCACTCACCAAAACTTTAAACGCGTTTTTCTCGAAACGACATTTTCAAGTACCGTGGTCGTGATAACTCAAAAAGTACTGAACCGATCCTTATGAAATTTGGAACACATATTCTATATGTGTGTACCAACCGACCTAACTACAATCAACTTAAAATTTTGATTAGAACTATTTTTTTATTGCAAAAAAAGACCCAAAAAACGCATTTTTTTTCGTATTTTAGCCGTCATTTTGTTAATTTTGCACGTATATAAAATATTCTAGTTAGGTCGGTTCCTGAAGACATACTGAACATGAAACTATTTGATTTTTTTGTTTCAGACCATCCGTCGGGAAGATTTCACGACCACGGCAACGGTACCTGCTTTTCGAGGCGTTGGCTTTAAACATATTTTACGTGTACAAAAAATGAATAAAATAAATTAAATTTTTTTTTTTATGTACTTAAAGAGTGTATCTATTGAACAGTTTAAACCCCATATCGCTATCTTTAATAGTATTCTCAGAAAAAATTCACGAAAATAGTGTTTTTTTCATGGCTTCAAAGTAGAATCCTGCCTTAAAAAAATTCATCATCTACCGACGCCATGTTTTACAGTCCGACGACCTACCGCCATGTTTTACAGTCCGACCTCCGAATAAGAAACCAAAAGCCCCCAAGGGGAAGAGTTTTTCTCATATATCGCATACCCCCACCAGGCGCGCGCTCCGCGCTCGACACCTCTGTCTGTCTCTCTCACTCTTTTCCGCATGCGATCCTCTCAACAAGAAACGCGCTCGAACGAGTTGCAACTTGGTATTCACATCGCCCATGCGAAAAAACTTTTTCGACTGCGCGCGGACATTTATTTAGCGAATTTTTGTTTCACGTTAATATACGTACTATTGAATATTATTGTGTACTACTGTATCTGAATTACTATTAACTCTTATAAAATGACCGAAACTGTAAAGAAGCGTAAGAGATCAGACTGTAGTATACAAGTCGAAGAAAATATTACAGAATCTGCACCACAAGGTGATAATTTTAACAAAGAGCTTTATATCCATATTGTTTTATCCCATTTATGTAAAAGAAGAAGTCAATATCTCTGAGGATTCATCTTCAATGACAGAGTTGGACTCTCTCAAAAATATTCCACCGTCAGTTGAGTGCGTCGCGGATCAAAATAATACCCAACGAGACGAAAACGCTTTTCTTTACGTCTCGGAAACTTTTGCTGTTTTATATGAAAATCTTTAAACGCCCTTATCTGTTTTTATTTTATATGAAATCTTGTCAATACATGTATGTATCTTTTTAATGAATACAAAAAATTTCTAATAAACTTGTAGCTTTTTTGTTACATTCACACACGCACACACACAAATTCACGCATGCACACATCAATTTACGCTATGACGTTCGCTCTATTTTGCCCGAATAATCTCTCCCAGGCTGGTTTCTTAACCAGAGCCCGGATGGAAATCCGCTTATTGGAATTCGTCAGATTTTAACAAAAAATGTCAGATTTGATAATATTCCGTCAACTTTCAATGAGAAATAATGTCAGAATATGTCATTTATACGACAGAATCTGTCATATTATTTCGAGATTTGACATTTTCTGTGAGAAGTTCATGATTTCTGACCGGAAATTGGAACATGCTTTACAGAATCTGTCATATTTTATCAGAAAAGTAATGTTATAATTCAGTAATTTCTGTCAGAATCTTACATAATGTGTCATATAATGTCGTAAGAGTTTTCCATTTTATGTGAGATTTTCGTCATTTAATGTCATTTTTTGATGGAATAAAATGGAATTCTTCAACATTCATGAAATATTATGACCGAATCTGTGGAATTATATCATTCTTTCTTATTTTTTGTGAGATTTTCGTCATTAAATGTCATTTTTTTATGGAATATAATGGAATTCTTCAACATTTATAAAATATTATGACCGAATATGTCAAATTATATCATTCTTTCTTATTTTTTGTGAGATTTTCGTCATTAAATGTCATTATTTAATGGAATGAAATGGAATTCTTTAACATTCGTGAAATATTATGACCGAATCTGTCAAATTATATCATTCTTTTTTATTTTTTGTCATATAATGACCGAAATTGTTAAATTTTGACATTTTGCATTATAAATATATGGTATATTCTGATGAATTTTGACATTTAATTATCGATTCTGATAATAAATTGTCAGAATTCGTCAATATTTGATGGAATTTACATATAATTTTCTAAATTTTAATGAAATTTTCCGACACAATGATGACAGAAAGTATCAAATTCTGTGATTTAATGACAGCTGAAATCTGTCAAAATTCAATAAAAATGTGACAACAAATTATGATAAAAATTATCGTTTTCTATCATTTTTTTACATTTTCTGTCATTTTTTTCGATGCAACAATATGTCAAAAAATAGAAAACTGATTTATCATTTTTTGTTAGAAGATCACATTTTCCGACATAAAGATGACAGAAAGTATCAAACTCTGTGATTTAATGACAGCTGAAATCTGTCAGAATTCAACAAAAATGTGACAACAAATTATGATAAAAATTATCGTTTTCTATCATTTTTTGTCATTTTCTGTCATTCTTTTCGATACAACAATATGTCAAAAAATGGAAAATTAAATTTATCATTTTCTGACAAAAAGATGACAGAAAGTATCGAATTCTGTGATTTTATGACATTCCGTAAAGTTAACATAATATGTGAGGTACTGTCCGATTTTCATAGATTATTTCCGACAGAATCTATCAAAATATGTACGATTCCATCAAATTATGTTAGAATCTATTCATTTTCACAGTTTCTGACATTTTTTAACAGACTTCAACATTATTTGTCGAATTCCAATAAGCGGATTTCCATCAGGGAGGTTCCGCGCATAAAATTCTCGAGCTCGGAGTTTGAGTCGGAGTGGAGGAAGCGCTCGAGTGAGAAACTGGGGAAAGTTTCTTATTCGGAGGTCGGACTGGCTTTACTTTTCTGTATTTTTTGTGTCATTTTTTAAAGGCATGCATGCACCTTTGTGTTGGAAAAAAAGGATTTTCTTTCACAAACCGTATACCAGAAAAAAAATCGCAATTTGGCCATTTTCCAGGCCTGTGGGTAGATATAGCCCCTTAAGAAACCCGAATAACCGAAAGTACTAAACAAACAATCCAGGAGTTTACGCGGACCATTAGCAAAGATGTCGGAAGCTTAGACAAGCGGAATTACCTCGTTCTCGTGAGAACTGCCCATGACGTAAAAGTACAAATCTACGTTGCTCCGATAGACGCACGTAAGGCCATCCAGCATGATGATCTCCGTATTGGAGCGATGCGTCTTATTGAACAAATTCTTCTCGAATGTTTTTTGTTCCTTGGACGTGGGAAATATGTTTTTGTCGTAATACTTGGCGAGTATGCGGTTGCCGTCATTGTCCAGGATCGCCATACCCTTGACTGTGTACAACGTCGGCTCCTAGGGGAAAAAAAAACCTAAATTAACAAAACCGAAATTTTCGTTGCATTTTTAAATCTTCGTCATTTTTCGTCATTGGCCTTTTGTGCGCGTGCAGTTGTTATTGAAATTCCTGAGACGTATGCACATCGAGTGCAAAAGTATCGAGACGAGAGTTTGTTTTGTTCTGTTTCCGTACGAATGTTTGGTCGTTGTCCTTGTCGGCGTTGAAATTCGACATCTTGGCGAGGTTATGTTCGCGGCTCGTCGACGCTGCCGAGCGGTTCATGACTACGCGCGTACATGTGTGCGAGGGGGGGAGGCTCGGCAGAATTCTCGTTAAACTTGTGAGTACCAAAATAGAACGAGGCTCATCGCGACCTTTGCCATCGTTTTTGTTTACATCGCGCGACGATACTCGGAGAAAAGAGTATAAAAAAAGGAGGGAAACGACGAAGGAGAAGAACTCACCAACAACTGTCCGTCCATCGTGCGACTTGGAATGTTTAGGTGCGAGGATTCTCTCACGAACTTCCACTTGCGACGTGTCAAACTGAACAGCTGACCGCAAAGCTTGACACGAGTATCTGCGCAGGTGTATCATTCAGCCGCCATGAGCATCGATTTTTTCCCTCGGACCAAACAATGCAAAGGGATCGATGCGAAAATATGAAAATTGTTTGCGGAATTCCGAACCCTTTTTGATCTAGAACTCATAATGGTTTTTTTTTGCTCTTTTCTTAGTTTAGGGAAATAAAGCAAGAACCGTTTTATCAACGGATGGTCATTTTGGACCTCTAGTGATAAGGGTCCATCTTCTTGTTGCGATAAATTTGAGGAAAAGGCACGTAACTCACGGGGCAGAGTTTATTTTGCAATGAGAAACGTCGATTTGTGTTGATTTTTCGAAATGTTCTACTTTCGCTTTCGCCGGACGTTTTGAGTTGGACTAGTTACTGTTTTATTGGTCGAGGAATGCTTTATCGACGTTTTATCGGCCGAGGGAGACTCTACTGAGGTTTTATCGTTCGAGGGTACTTTATCGACCTTTTGTCGGCCGAGGGATATTTTAGTGATGTTTTATCGGCTGAGGGATAGTTGATCGACGTTTTATCGACCGAGAGATATCTTACCGACGTAATGGGAATATTTTACTGACATTGTATCGGCAGTTGAATATCTTACCGACGATTTATCGTCTGAGGGGTATCTTACTTACTTTATTTCGGCCGAGGGATATCTTACCGGCGCGGCGTCTTATCAGTCAAAAAATTCAAGGAAAGGGCACGCGACACACGGGGCAGAATTTATTTCGCCATAAAAAACGTCGTTTTGTGTTGATTTTTCGAAATGTTCTACTTTCGCTTTTACCGGACGTTTTGAATTGGACTATTTACTGTTTTATTGGTCGAAGAATGCTTTATCGACATTTTATCGCTCGAGGGATACTTTATCGATGTTTTATCGGCCGAGGGATATTTTAGTGATGTTTTATCGGCTGAGGGATAGTTGATCGACGTTTTATCGACCGAGAGATATCTTACCGACGTAATGGGAATATTTTACTGACATTGTATCGGCAGTTGAATATCTTACCGACGTTTATCGGCTGAGAGGTATCTTACTTACGTTATTTCGGCCGAGGGATATCGTACCGGCGTTTTGTAGGTCAACAAAATGTAAGGAAAGGGCACGCGACTCACGGGGCAGAATTTATTTCGTAATGAGAAACGTCGATGTATTGATTTTTTCGAAATGAGGGAGACTTTACTGACGTTTTATTGGTCGTGCGATACTTTATCGACGTTTTGTCGGCCGAGGGATATCTTACCGACGTATTATCGGCCGAGGGATACTTGATCGACGTTTTATCGATCGAGAAATATCTTACCGACGTAATAGGAATATTTTACTGACATTGTATCAACAGTTGAATATCTTACCGACTTTTTTTATTGGCTGGGGGGTATCTTATCTTACTTACGTTATTTCGACCGAGGGATATCTTACCGACGTTTTATCAGCCGAGGGATATCTTACCGACGTTTTATCGACCGAGAGATATCTTACCGACGTAATAGGAATATTTTGCTGACATTGTATCGGCAGTTGAATATCTTACCGACGTTTTATCGGCCGAGGAATACTTTATCGACCAAGAGTCATCTTACCGACGTAATGGGAATATATTACTGACGTTTTTTCGGCAGTTGAATATCTTACCGACGTTTTATCGGCTGAGGGATATCTTACCGACGTTTACTTTATTGCAGTTCTATCAGTCAAAGGATGCCTTATCGACGTGTTATTGGTCAGGCGTTACCTTACCGACACTCAATCGGTCGAAGGATACCTTATCGACCGAGAGATATTTTACCGACGTTTTTTCGGCTGTGGGATATTCTATCGGCATCCTATCAACCGAGGGATAATAATCAAAATTATTTGTTAACATAACGATAAGAAAGACATTGCGGTTATAAAATATTTAATTGTCTTTGACAAATAATCATTTTGTAACATCGATACAAATATACAACTCTGCATCCATATAGCACTGAATACAAATCTAAATATATTAAAATGTCGAAATATATATAAAAATAACGGAACTGCAAATTATATCACAAAAAGCGCACCTATGACCGTACGATTTTTTTTTCCAATTGCATTAATTTTTTTATTTTTGTCGGGTAAAGGTAAATTATGCATTCTTCATTATTTATTTCTCCCATTTTCCTTACAGCTATTCCTTCCACTTTGCAGCCACATACGATCACACATCGACCAATGTTTTCTTCAGAGCGAAAAAAAGCAAGCTTGCATTCACGATTTTCGAGAAAATACCGTGAGATATTTTCTCAGGGCTTCCGGTCCGTTCCAGTATCCTCTGAAAAAAAATCACAATTATTCTCATGAGGCGGGACAAATTCAGAAGTGACGAGAAGCGCAACAATTTGCGAAAATAAAACTGCGAAATTTTCCAACCCTCTTGGACGGCGGAAATTCATTTCCTAGCCTTTCTCGAATACATTTCTCGATGATAAAATAACGCGAACTGAAGGGCCACATTTACCTAGAGGCCCGAAAAAAATGGCCAAATTCCGATTTTTTTTCTGGCAAACGGTTGCTGAAAAAGAAACGCATTTAAGAAATATTAAGAGCCTTTAAAAAAAATCACCAAAAAATACAATATGCTTGAATTACGAGGGTGGGGTGAAAAGTTTCCGGCCTGACCAAGAGATGGTGCCACTAGGTCTAGTTTTGGAGCGGCGTCCTACAGTACCATTCCTACCGAGCTTGTATGTACAGTTTCAGCCCAATCGCTACGTTAGTTTGCGTTTAAGAGCACATTGCGCGAGACGTTCCGTTGTTTTCGTAAAAATGGAAAAATTGGAAAAACGTGCTGTCATCAAATACTTCCATTTGAAAGGTTTTACACCAAAACAAATAAAAGAAGAGATGGATTCAACACTAGGAGACTCCTCCCCATCATATTCAACTATTAAGCAGTGGGTTTCTGAATTTAAAATGGGTCGTGTGAGCACCTCTGACGAGCCTCGCTCAGGACGGCCCGTTGAAGTCACAACTTCAGAGATGATTGAAAAAATCCATAAAATAGTGTTGGAAGACCGCAGGTTGAAAGTGCATGAGATTGCTGAGACCTGTAGGATGTCAGCTGAACGTGTGCGAAATATTTTGCACAACCATTTGAACATGGAAAAGCTGTGTGCAAGGTGGGTGCCGCGTTTGCTAACGCTCGACCAAAAACTGCTTCGAAAAACCATTTCTACCGACAATTTGGCGCTGTATAGGCGTAATGCAAACGAATTTTTGCGTCGATTCATAACTGTTGATGAGACATGGGTCCACCGCTACACTCCTGAAAAAGATTTAAGAGCAACGAAGAAGTTATCGAAGCTGTAAATCAGTATTTTGAGGAGCTTGACGAATATACGTTTAAAACTGGTATAACTAATTTAGAACACCGTTATGAGAAATGTATCAGTGTTGATGGAGATTATGTTGAAAAATAAAGCAAAAAAAAATTTTTAAACATCGTTTTTCTTCGTCAGGCCGGAAACTTTTCACCCCACCCTCGTACTATACTAAATGCTTGAATTACTCTACTAAATGCTTGGATTTGAGTTTAGTAAAAGTCCCACGGTTTTCGAGATAAAAATCATCTGCTTTTGGTTTTTCGCATTCCGTTTCTACAAATGATAACTTTTTTGACCCGGGTATTAAAGAAGAATCTTGGTTTTTTGTTTTCTCGAGAAAATTCTTCTTTTTTACCTTAAACGTTAAAGAAACTTTACGAAGAAAGATCTTACGCAGAATTTTCACACAAACCGACTCGAACATATGACTTTGATAGCCTGCAGTGTAAAAAAAATGTACTACACATATCGTGCCAATTAGTTTAAGGTAATCCTATCGTCAAGCTTTAATCCATACGATTTTCATAATTTTTTTTCAGCTTCACTAAATAAATTAATAATTGTCTCTGTAAATTTTCAGGGTCGTTTATCGACCTAATTTCAGAGAAAAAAAATTAAAATTGCGTGTTTTTGTGGAGGAATTCCGAGACGACATGCAAAAACGCAATTTCCGGTTGCTACAAAAGTGTATATAATAGTGGGAATCCGTCAGATTCTTAAAAATAATCAGACTTACATACTTAACACTTGTAGTAGTCCAATGCTCTCAGAAAAAATTACGCTTATTGACCTAATTTTTATGTAATATCAATTTTAATTTGAACTTCCGGTACTGGATTTTTTACCACTTGCTACGATAAAGAGACGTGACAGCAAGGCAACAGCTGACTGTAGTCCTAACCTCATCTCACTCGTTCGAATTTCCACAAATATTTCATTTTTAACCGACATATTTCGCCGACACAAATTTTCCACGCTTTTTACCAGTCGTCGCCCGAATACAATGCTTTATATTTTTCGCACCTGGCATTGTTTCGACAGATCGACGTTGAAAAGCACGGAGGTTAAGGGGTAAGGCCACTGTAAATTTTTTGAAAAATCGATTTTTTGTTATTGGCTTAAAAAATAGTTTAAACCCTCTAGAATAAGAAAAAAAAGGTCCTGTGCGAAAAAAAATTGGTTGTCCTTAGGAAATGAAGGTCGCCGCCAAGCGTGTCAAAACCCAAACAAACTTTAAACGCGTTTTTCTCGAAACATGGTTTTTCAAAATGGCACGCAGCATAACTCGAACAATTTTCATTTTTTTTACTTGAAATTTTAACCAGATGTGAACATTTACATTATCTTGAGAATGTCGATCGGAATTTTCAAGAACTTTATTTATTGATTTTTTATTAACAAAAAACTTGCCGTTTTTTTCGTCAAAAATCAATTTTTTTTTTCAAACGCACGCCAAATCCACAAAAATTGATACTTTTTAAAATCCGATCGACATTCTCTAGCTATAGCCCTCTAGATTAATGGTTTTTTTTTGTTCTAGATTCAAAAGTGCACCAGTGGTGCTGCGTGCCGCGGAGCCCTGGAAGCAAAACATGTCCCGGGAAGATAGCTGTGGAACCGCCATTTTGTTTTTTTTTACTGTAAAAAAATTTTATAATAAAGTTTAATGTATGCCCGATAACACCATTAAAAGTTTTTTTTCAAATACCTTCAATTTCGGGAGCAAAAAATTAGTGAAAAAACCTTTTTTTTGGGCCGTTACAGTGGCCTTACCCCTTAAACTCGCCTGGTTGAGTAAAAAGAGACGGAGATAGAAGCAATGTTGCCAAATTTCAAACCTAGAAATACTGCGGGAATCGTTGGAATAACTATTTTTCATTTTTCTAATTAAATGTGAACATTCATTAAGGCGGGATATACATTAACAACGATAAAAAAAATCGACTTCTTTTTTTTTCTTTAAGGCCTTAAAAAAAATCGAGTGATTTTTTTTCTTTAAGGTATTCCTTTCACGAACCCAAATATTTTACACTTAACTGATTTTCGTCTATAATGAAGTAAAAATACATCCCAGTATAATGGCAAAGTTGCAAGCCAAGTTACCGAACCTTTAACGAAAAATTACGGCCCTAAAAATCGTCCCATTTATACGGCGCTTTATGGACACGTCACGCTGGCCACATTTCTATATAATAATTGATACACTAAATAACTCCAGATGCTTAATATAAACTGCTGACAGGTGTAAAAAAGTCTGAAGATTCCGTAAAGACAATAAAAACAGAGGGTCACCGAACGTTTAAAGAAAATATTAATGTTAAAACTTGGAAAAATGTGACTAACAGAAGAATTTTTGTAGCCGTGACGTTTTAAATAAATGGAAAAATGTCTCAATCTACTGAATTTGCGCGAAATTTTTTATTATAGGTTATCGTTCTGTACAGGGTGTCCAATAGGAAGTTGCTAAAACTAAATGTCTCTTCCCTCCATGAATTCAATAGGGGTCCCTTTTTCTAAGGCGCACACCTGAGGCCCCGCAGTTTTATTCCAGCCGTGGTTGAAGCAAGTACGCGCGCGTCAAAATGCGTGAGCTCACCACGGAAGAAAAAGTATATCTTATTGAGTGCTTCTTCTCGAGGGGAAAAATTTATAGTAACGCGTATAGAGGTTTTCGTACTGAGTTTGGAACTCATAGAGTTGCCAGGGAAAACACTCTGAAAAGGTAAGAATTTAATATTTATTCATATTCATCTATCACACAACTTGTGTTTCAATTCAATTAAACTGCATTGAAGTAATGTTACGTTAATTTTTGTAGGATAATCGATAACTTCGTGAAGTATGGAATACTCCAGGATCGTAGACACGAGTTGCCAGGTCCATCTGTTACGGTGACTACACCAGAGAAGATCAACGAAGTTGAGAATTATTTCAAACAAAATCCAAATGATTCGATTCGAGAAGCTGCTCAAGCATTAAAAATAACCAAATCATCATTACACAACATTTTGAAATATTTTTTAAAGTTTCATCCGTATAAAATAAGCACTCATCAATTGTTAACTGAACATGCCACGACGAAACGCATCGAATTTTCTAACACTATTACGGGAATGTTTGAAGCCGAAGAACTTAATGAGAAATTGATTATTTATTCCGATGAAGCACATTTTTCGATGAATGGGTACGTAAACAAGCAAAATTACCGGTTTTGGGGAATGGAAAATCCCAACATATCGCTAGCGAAGTCCCTTCATCCACAGAGAGTAACGGCATGGGCAGCGATTTCAGTAAAAGGAGTTTATTTGCAATTCTTGGAATCTGCGGTAACAGGAGAGAGTTACAAACAGCTTTTGGAAACGAAATTCTTCCCTTATGCAAAAAAGAGGGGACTGGTTAAAAATGTTTACTTCATGCAAGATGGAGCGACGCCGCACCGGACTCATGAGGTGTTTGAAGCTATTCATCGCGTATATGGGACTCGAGTAATCGGTCTGGAGTACCCTAAATTTGCTCAAGATGGACTAGAATGGCCTCCGTACTCACCGGACCCTTTTGATTTTTTCTTGTGGGGTTACATTAAAGATTCCTGTTACGCTAAAAACCCCAGCACAGTAGAAGAACTGATCGCGGCCATCCAGGAAGTGGTTCGCGGCATTACGAACGATATGTTGGGCACAGTTTTTCACAGTTTTCAAAAGATTATTGATTTTTGTGCACAATCTAACGGTTCGCACTTCGAAAATATCTATCATTAATCACTGTACTTTTTCGTTATTTTTATAAGATGTAATAAATTGACATAAAAAATATTTGACTGGGTTTTATTTATGTGCGTTTAAAACTGCAGAGTTTTCTCTATTTAAAGCAATTTGGCTTTTCTGATTCTGTGCACGTGTTTTAAAATGACAGTCGATTAGTTTCAGCAACTTCCTATTGGACACCCTGTACAATAATCCATTGTAACTTACTTTTTTGTTAAGCGCAATTGTAATTTACCGACGATTCAGAAGGCCCTGCTTATGCCCCCATAAAATACGGCCCTCCGCGAAAGGAATACCTTAAGGCCGTAAAAAAATCGACTTCTTTTTTTTATCTTTAAGGCCACAGTAACGGGTATAAAATCATGTGCGAATTTAACAATTTTTTTTTCGTATCAAAAAGTGATTCACTCATAAAATTAATTACACATCTATTTATTATGAATATCAAGCTTTTAGAAAAAATATGTATATATGTTTTTTCGATGTACAAAATGGTCGACTACTCGAAACTCCCCAAACAGCTTTTTTCCAATTGTCGTGGCAAATAACTTCAATCATTTACACTCGATTTACTTCAAATTTAAAAGTTATGTTCCTAATTGCATTTCGCAGGGAATTACGTACGGAATTTCTGATTAATCGAAAACTTTTAATATTATGAGCAGTTTATGAGCATTTATAACGAAATGTTTCACTGAAAATTCATTTCTTAAGTTCAAATACCTACAATTTTTGAATAAAACAATATTTTTTTAATTCCGTACGTACTTCTCTCGGTATTCTAATGTAGATTGACGAGGATTTTTGTTTTTTTTTCTACGTAAAAAATTGTGAATGCTAAATGTCACGCCGCGGAGCGCCTAAAAAAGATAACAAAAGAAAATATTAGTAGTCGGCCATTTTGTACATCGCAAACAAACAAACAAATATTTTCTAACAGCTTGATATTCATACCGCAATAGTGTGTATCAATTTTAAAAGTGTAATTAATTTTATGGGTGAATCACTTTTTCAGACGAAAAATAATTGTTAAATTCACAGCAGATTTATTACCCGTTACTGTGGCCTAACCCCTTAAAAATCTTCTACAAATTTTTCTTTCTGGCCAATTTTTTTGTCGCCTAAGCTCTCAAACAATTTACACATGGAAAATGTTAGTTATTGCAAATTATTTTTTTCGCATATGTTAAAAATATGAATCGTCTCATAGTACAGCCGTGCTGTCGCTGAAAGAAGCCGGAGTGGGAGAAAATTAGAAGAAGGCTAGTTTTTTGACACGTGATTTTGTAGGTGCCGCGGGTGCTAAATCCAAGTTTGCCTAAAAATCGGGGTGTAGGGTTCTTTTTTAGGGGATGAAAGGAGATGGGGGTAGATTAATGCCAAACTACAACCCCTACGAGGTCGGCGCCGGGAGACAAAATGTTCGGAAAAATCCGGGCTTTAGTTTTGTCCACAGCGCCGAAGTCGTGGAAGTTCATTTTGAGGGTGAAAAAGTGGGATGAAATTTTGAAAAATCGGTTTTAATTCAATAACTCTTTAGAAAAAAATCGTACGTTTTTTGTTCAAATGGGAACGTTGTAGTCCTTGAAAAGAGGCGTCGATCGAGTATTCGATCATCGCTCTCCGATAATATCTTCGTCCCCAAAAAATGGTTAAAAAACAAACAAAAAAATAGTTTACTGAATAACTAAAAAAAAATCGGTTTTTCGAGTATGATTCAAATGTACGAAATGTAGAGAATAATTTTCTCCATATTATCGTTGCTATGGACCACCCTTGAATTTTGATTTTCCAACCCCTCTCGGGGGTTGAACATTCAAAATGAAATTCTGGGAAAACTATTGACAGCACGAATTCGCTGCCGTGGAAGAATTTGAAGCTTGAACCCTCAGCTACATTTTTTTCCATAGCGCCAAACTCGTATCTCTTTAGTTTCGGTCAATAGTTTTCCCAGAATTTCATTTTGAATTTTCAACCCCTGACAGGGATTCGAAGAAGCAAAATTCAAAAGTTGCGCATAGGAACGAAAATATAGAAAACATTATTCTCTGCGTTTCGTACATTTGAACCATCCACGAAAAATCGATTGTTTTTGAGTTATTCAATAAACAATTTTTTCGTTAATTCTTCAACAATTCTTTGGGGGGTAAAGATATTATTAGAGAGGGTTGATCGAATACTCAATCGACGCGTCTTTTCAAGGGCTACAACGTTTCCATTTGAACAAAAATTGTATGAATTTGTCCTGAAGAGTTATCGAATGAAAACTGATTTTTCAAAATTTCACCCCACTTTTTCACCCCCAAAATGAACTTCCACGACTTCGGGTGCTATGGACAAAAATAAAACCCGGATTTTTCTGAACATTTTGTCTCCCGGCGCCGACCTCGTGGGGGTTGTAGTTTGGCATTAATCCACCCCCATCCCCTAAAAAAAACCCTAGACCCCGATTTTTAGGCAAACTTGGTTTTATCACCCGTGACACCTACAAAATCACCTGTCAAAAAACTATCAATGACAAGTCTCAAGTATGATCAGCTGTATAACTAGTGTAAAGCGATATTACCTTAAAGAGTTGCTTAGTTATCGTCGATTCATATCATTTGTAGAAATGGCATGCGAAAAACCAAAAGCACATGATGTTTTTCAAAAAATAACATAAAGTCCAAGATCTCCAAAACCGTGGGACTTTTACTAAACTGAAATTCCAGCATTTAGTAGGACACGAGCTGACCTATCGACAGCTGCAGGATTATCCATCAGTTACAGGAAACCCTGCATGTACCTTTATTTTAAAAAAATGCGTTTCTTTTTCACCAACCGTTTCCTAGTACAAAATTCGGAATTTTGCCATTTTTGGGGCCTTTGGTAAATGTGATTCGGTCCAGTCATTTTCCAGAAAATTTCCGAAAACTTCCCATGCCTTTTCATGATCCCCATAACAGTTTCACATTCGCGAATTTCGTGCCTCGTAATTGCGTCCCAATTGCCTAATACTAACTTGAGCATGAAATTCCAATAGAGGAAAGGAAAGAAATATTTCTTCATGATGTACATGATCCACAGTTCGCGCTTCTGGTCGACCGGAAACGTCTCCATCGGCTGAAGATTGTAATCGAATTCGGCGAGTATGCACTTTCCCGGTCCCGTCACCAGTGGACACGACGCGTATCCCGTGTAAAAACGCTTCGCGTTTTTACCCGCCAAATTGTCCGTTATATTCTTGTCGAGAACCTTCGCCTGCGAAGCTGCGAACCAAAAAGACCTCGAAGACATCACGAACCTTCACTGCCGTTGCGGGTATTTTCTTTTCGCAGGTGGGACAAAATTTCACTCACCTATGGCCGCCATTGTTTTCGAATTCGGGGTCGTCGTACAGTCCCCGAGACCGTAGATATTCTCGTAACGCGTGTGGCGCAACGTTTGCGAATCGACGCACAAAAAGCCCGCCTCGTTCGTAAGGACCCCGTGACGCTTCAGAACCTCCGGCGGACCCATCGGCGGACAAACGTGCAGAAAGGAATACTGGAGACAAATAAAAAATAAAATTCATCAATAAGCAGACGATTAAAAAAATCTGCCTCTGTACGAGTCTGCGAATGTATTATTATTATATTGTAGCGCCCGCTAATAAATTATTATTATTGTAGCGTAATATATTACGTTATATTCAAATTAAGTAATAATTATTACTGATATTGTTATTACTGTCATCATTATGATTATTGTTGTTGTTATTATTATTCTATACAACTTTGCAGTGACCGTTTTACTTAGAGAGCCACTGCGGCCGAAGTAGTGGCCCTAGCTCAATAAAAAAAGTGGCATTTTAAACTAGAGGCTCTGCCAATGTAAACAATTTAAAAAAGCTAACGGATACGTGTATGCATTATAAAGTTATAGGCACTCAAACATGGCAACCTACGAGCCGAATTCGCAGCATTTGCGGGAGGTTATGATTTACTTCTTCAACATCAAGAAATCTGCGGCTGAGGCCCACCGTTTGCTTGTAGATGCTTACGGGGAGGATTCTATTAATGAGAAAACGTGTCGGCGGTGGTTCATCGACGCCCAAACCGAATATTCACGGATCCAAAGTGATGCTGTGTATCTGGTGGGACCAGCTGGGCGTTGTGAACTATGAGCTGCTCAAACCATCCGAAACCATCACAGGGGAACTCTACCGACGTCAGTTGATGCGCTTGAGTAAGGCACTCAAAGAGAAACGGCCACAATTCAACGAAAGACATGACAAGGTGATACTGCAGCATGACAATGCCCGACCCCATTTTGCAAATGTCGTGAAAAAGTACTTGGAAACGCTGAAATGGGAGGTTTTATCCCACCCGCCGTACTCTCCAGACATTGCCCCTTCCGACTATCACTTGTTCCGGTCAATGGCACACGATTTGGCTGACCAGCACTTCGGTACTTACGAAGAAGTCAAAAATTGGGTCGATTCCTGGATTGCCTCCAAGGACCAAGACTTTTATCGACGCGGGATTCGAATGCTAGCTGAAAGATGGGCCGAGGTCGTAGCTAGCGACGGGCAGTACTTTGATTAAAAAATATGTAGCCACTTTTTTTATAATAAAGCCTTAAACTTTTGAAAAAAACGGTCACTGCAAAGTTGTACTCCTAATATGTATATTAGGGTGGTCCTTATTTGGGGTGTTTTTGAATTTTCCTGCGGACAAGGCGGAAAAAGTTTTCAAATACATAAAAAAGTACGCTGAAGCTGGAGCCTGTAGGCCAACTCAAAGTACAAGGCCAACTCCCGCCAAGGCCGTGAATTTTCCCATTTAATTTCAATGGAATCTCGGACCTTACTCCAATTTTTTTTTGCCCCCACCTAAATAGTATTTTGAAAAATCTGAAACTTGGCATATATCTTTCCAATAGTCATAGGTATTCCTCAAAAAATCGAGCGATTTACAACGATGGAATTTTCGCAGTACCAGCGCGTCAACGTTGCGTCTTGAAGTAAAAAAATCATCATTTAACGAAATAAATGGATTGATCAATAATATTAAACGATTAGATATACTTACATGAGTTTTTACAAATTGTACGAACTAAGAATTGTTACGTTAAACAATTCTTGTAACTTGTTTAAGACAATTAAACAATTGTGCGATTACAAATTGATAGACAAACGAATATCTGAAGTATCGTTAAACAAATTCAGGAATCATTTGTGGTACCTAAGTCCAGAAACTGTTGCACTGGCATTTTTTTGACGAAACATTGTCGAATGAAACCAAAAGACAGATGGTGTCTAGGCTGAGCATCAATAACGACGAAATAGATTGCCCGAAACGAGTGGAAGTACGTGACATCGCAAGTTTGCGTAATTTAACTGTCGAGTCATTCGTTTCGTCTCAATCGCGGAAATTTTTCGAACGTTTTGACATAAAACAAGATTTTTTAAAGAGTGATCCAACACAGTGGCCAAAAGATCATAATTATAAAACAGGCCTTCAGCTGGTAAAACATCTAAAAGTTGCAAACGATATTGCGGAGTGAGCAGTTAAATTAATTCAAGAAACACAACGAAATTTTATCGAAAGACGATGCGCAAAAACAATTCATTTTAGAAATTGTATTCGAGCATAGAGCGCAATTTCCTGATGCTCGGAAACGTACCGTACTAAGAGATTTATAGATCATGTAAACTCATTGTACCATAGTTGTATGATCTAAGCTGTGTAAATAAAAATGCAACTGTAAATTCGAGTAAAAATAATGTGCCTCGTCATAATTACTGCAAAGACATGTTTAATGTAACAATTCTTAGTTCGTACAATTTGTAAAAACTCATGTAAGTATATCTAATTGCTTAATATTATTTATTAATCCATTTATTTCGTTAAATTATGATTTTTTACTTCAAGACGCAACATTGACGTGGTGGTACTTTGAAAATATCATCGTCGTAAATCGCCCAATTTTTTGTAGAATACCTATGACTGTAGGAAAGATATATGCCAAGTTTCAGATTTTTCAAAATGATATTTAGGTGGGGGCAAAAAAAAAGTGTAGTAGGTCCGAGTTTCCATTGGAATTAAATGGGAAAATTCACGGCCTTGGCGGGAGTACTTTGAGTTGACCTACGGGCTCCAGCCTTAGCGTTTTTATTTATTTATTTGAAAACTTTTTTCGCCTTGTCCGCAGGAAAATTCAAAAGCACCCCAAATAAGGATCGCCCTAATGTATATATTCTCGGTTTTTGTAATAAAAAGGGTAAAAGACGATAAGTGCTAATGGAAATGTAGTAATAGAGAAAAAGAGTAATTGAAACCAAAGACAATATTATTAGGTGTACAAATAATTTTTAGGACACTTCGATTTTGTATCATAACAGCTATTCTAAATTAATTCAAAGGTCCCGCTGACTTATCATAGATGGCGCTTGATATGTAGTATCGAAACGTAAAGGAGTCATAAACACAACCTATAAATTCTGTAAATTGAACATGCAGACCGATAAGCTATTTATTAGACACTGCATTCGCTATGAATTCCATCAAGGAAAAAGTGTTAGGAAAGCGTGTGAATCGATATGTTCTGTTCTTGGAGACAACATTGTATCTAAAAGTACATGTGAGTATTGGTATAAGCGATTCAAAGAAAGTGATTTCGACGTTAGTGACCGTGAACGCACGGGGCCTCCTGTAAAGGTGGACGATCAGGAACTGCAAGCGTTGCTGGATAAAAACTCTTGTCAGACGGATAAACAACTTTCGGAACAGCTTGGAGTAACTCAACAAACTGTTTCTTATCGTTTAAAAGCAATGGGTAAGATTCGAAAAGGAACAAAGTGGGTACCACACTTTCTGACTCAAGAAAAGGAAAATTGAGACCGGCGATGAAAAGTGGATTTATTTTGATAATCCGAAACGCAAATATCATTGGGTTGACCCCGGCGAATCGACAACATCCACGCCAAAGCGCAATGTTCATTGTAACAAAGTCATGCTGTGCATATGGTGGGATATGAAAAGCGTACTGTATTATGAACTTCTCAAACCTGGTCAAACAGTTACTACCGATCGCTATTGTCATCAATTGATGCAAGTGAATCAAGAAATTGAGAAGAAACGTCCATTTTCTGGTAAAGGAAAACGTCCAGTAAAACTGCTCCATGACAACGCGCGGCCTCATGTGGGTAAATCGGTCAAGGATACGTTACTAGCGCTTGGATGGGAAGCTGTACCACACCCGGCGTATTAACCAGACTTAGCCCCATCCGATTATCATTTATTCCGGAAAATGCAGAACGATTTGTCTGACGTGCGATTCAAAACATTTGAAGAAGTGGAAAAATGGGTCGCTAAATTTCTCACCTCGCAAGACGAAAGTTTCTTTGCGAAAGGCATCCGCGAGTTACCTGAGAGATGGCTGAAGGTCATTCAGTGCGATGGAGATTACTTCGATGAATAACTGTGTTTTACTTCTTTTTTAATAAATCTTGAATTTTTTGAAAACTGTCCTAAAACTTATTTGTACACCTAATATATCTAGACTTCAGGGAGAATATCAGTGTGACAGGCTGAAAGATGAGGTATTTTTTGGAATGTTTTTTTTTTTTAAACGGCTTGATCAAATTATTTGAAATTTTGTGTATTAATTATTGAAGTAATGAAGCATACAAGAAAATTTTTTATTTTCATTTTTAGTACATTTTGTTAAGCAGAGGAGCGGTCGCAAAATGGCGTTTCAAAAAAAGACTCCCCGACGGTTGACAGCATAAGCGCCACAGCAAGCATGTGAAATCAAAAATTGAAAAAGATTATTAAATTATAATAGTATAGCTGTCGCAGCATCGTAGGAAATTGGAAATTTTGATTAGAAAAAAAATGGCGGCCATTTTTTAAAAAATCGAATTTTACACAAAAATTTTGCAGTAAATTGTTAATAAAAAAGTAAACAATTTTTAAAAAACTCTACGATGCGACGATAGCGATAAGTTTTCGGAAGAGAATCCTTTTTGAATGAAGTCGATTGGACAAAATTTGACAGAGTTATGCTGTCAACCAGGTCAAAAAACATGGTTTCGAGAAAAACGCGTTTAAATTATAGAAAGATCCGTATAGAGGGCTCTGAGAGCGTCGACGCTTGGCGCCAATTTCGAATACTTCTAAGCTGAATATTACTTTGAAAATTTGTAGGCATATGCTTACAGGCCAAAACTATCTATTTTAACGAAAAAAAAATCGATTTTTTTTCACACTGATATTCCCCCTTAATTGATATTTTTCTTTGTTTTGCAACCACGTATCTATTTAAAAATTATTATCATTTTTTGCTGACACACGGAGCTTTGTTTTCGTCAGCAATTTTTTTCCGACATTTGTATAGAAATCTGTTTTTTTTAATGAAAAGAAATGAAAAAAAAAAAAAAAAACATTTTAAAACTGCACTGTAGAATAAAAAAAAATATACATATATTCTTCGCTGTACAGAATAGAGTTAAGGCCTTAGGCGACAGTAACGGGTATAAAATCATGTACGAATTTAACAATTTTTGTTTCGTATGAAAAAGTGATTCACTCACAAAATTAATTACACATCTATTTAGTATGAATATCAAGCTGTTAAAAAATATACATTTTTTTCGGTGTACAAAATGGCCGGCTACTCGAAAATTCTCGAAACAGTTTTTTCCCAATTGGCGTGACAAATAACTTCAACAATGTTCACTCGATTTAATTCAACTTAAAAAGTTATGTTCCTAATTGCATTTCGCAGGGGGTACGTACGGAATTTATGATTAATCGAAAACTTTTCATTTTATGAGCAGTTATAACGAAATTTTTCACTGAAAATTCATTTCTTAAGTTCAAATACCTACAAGTTTTGAATAAAACAATATTTTTTGAATTCCGTTCGTACTTCTCTAGGTATTCTAATGTAGATTGACGAGAGTTTTTTGTTCTAGGTAAAAAATTGTGGATGCTAAATATTACGCCACGGAACGCCTAAAAAAGAATGTAACAAAAGAAAATATTAGCAGTCGGCGATTTTGTACATCAAAAAAAAAAAAAACTCTAATAGCTTGATATTCATACTAAATAGGTCGTGTTCGTTGGGTCCCACCATTTTGATACGAACAAGTGCGCATGCGCATCACGATGCGCAACGCGCAACTGCGCAACGAAATGAGTCATGCGCAAAACGAATGACTCGTTTCACTGCGCAGTTGCACGTTGCGCATCATTATGCGCATGCGCACTTGTTCGTATCAAAATGATGAGACCCAACGAACACGACCATAGATGCGTAATTACTGAGTGACTTTTTATATGAAAAAAATGGTTAAATTCGCACATGATTTTATACGCGCTCTTTTTTTTTAAATGGAAACCCCTTTAAAATGTGTCGAATCGTTGAAAAAAAGACATTCAGAAAAAGGTCGTGTTCGTTGGGTCTCATCATTTTGATACGAACAAGTGCGCATGTGCATAATGATGCGCAACACGCAACTGCGCAATGAAACGTGCGCATCATCAAATGCGCATCATTATGCGCATGCGCAGTCAAAATGATGAGACCCACCGAACACGACCAAAGTATGTAAGCGTGCGCGGTTCACTTCGTATACGCAAAAATGTCGAGTTTTTCTTACCTGACTGGACTTCGACACATCGATAATGTTTCACAGGAGTCACGTTTTAAATGAATTTAATGAAAATCGAGGAAACGCTCAGGATATTAAAGGGGTTTGAATTTTTGTGAAAAAATATGTCGCATACAGCACAGAATTTGTACCTTTTCAACGATCCTTTCCTCGGGATTCTGCAAATTTTGAAAAACCGCTTCCTTAGACGCGGTTAGAATCTCCACCAGGCTCCTCTGAAGATTAACTCGAATGTCCCGACTCTTGCAGACCTCCCAGAGCGCGTCGGCGTACTTTTTAACGCCGAACAGAACCGGCAACGACGTGTTGTACACAACGTCGATGTTTTTTCTCAAGTTTTTCTGCAATCATTTGGTGCTTTAACGAAGCGAGAAAAAAAAATCGTCGCTCATTTCCGCACGTTTTATGTATGCCTGTGTTATCCTTTTTTTCCATTTCGTATACGTACGCGACGCCAATAATCCTCGGCGATGTAGCAAATCTTTTGCGGCGCCCCGGGACACTTGACCGGCGAATTGGGAAAGGTGAATATTCCTTGTCCATCCCGAGTCTTCTCGATTCTTTTGAATACTTCGGTGACCGTTTCCGGTCCGTAGATCGAACACACTTGGGAATCGGGATCGCGAAGAGCATCCACCAAGCCTGGAATCTTGGCAAAGCGGAATTTTTATGAACGATCAACTTTTACATGAAATACATCATTTCGCGGATTTATCGGGTTGCTCGGAAAGTCATTTGGGGCCGTCCATAAATTACGTCATTTCAAAATAGGGGAGGGGGGTTCGTCTGCGGATGACGGTAAATGATGGATGAGGGGGGGGGGGGCGTTTCGAAATTGACGTCATTCTTGTGATACCAGTTACTTCAAAATGTACAATAGTATATTGTACAACTAGAGTGGTTTCCCCGCATGAGTGATGAAAAATATTTTGCAAGTACCTAATGGTATTAATTATTGAACTCATTATTTATTTATTTATTACATAAGGTTTGTCTACATTATATTCGAGAACTTCAAATAACAGCGTACCTATGAAAATAGTTCGATCGAGCCAAAATGAATATGGGGAGGATACGGAGATATTACCCGTAATCCAGGATTTGCAAGAATGGGTGAAAACTCCGTGGGAGCTATCCAAAGAAAACTAAAGAATAGAGAAGAATAATATTATTATGTTAATGAAAATTGCCAAAGTACAAAATAATAAAAGATGATTCTATAACAAAATGTGGGAGCTATCCAAAGAAAACTAAAGAATAGGGAAGAATAATATTATTATATTAATAAACATTGCCAAAGTACAAAATAATAAAAGATGATTCTATAACAAAATGTTTTAATGTTACCCAATTTTTCTCAAATCCGCAAATGTTTTAATTTTGCCAAACTGGTAATGACGTCAGTTTTGCGAGAGGGGGGGTCATTAGGAAATGACGATAGGATGATTGTAGGGGGGGGGGTCGAAAATCAGCAAAAATCGATGACGTAATATATGGACGGCCCCTTTCGTTTTTTGCCAATGATACTTGTGGACCCTCATTTCGCGGATTTTTTGGGTTGCTCGGAAGTCATTTCGTTTTTTGTCAATTACACTTCACCGAATGTTTGAAGAAAATATTAAGGGGCTATACCAGTATGACACTCAAAAAAATCGATTTTTTTGTTGCCTTTTTCGACAGATTATACTTTCAAGACTATCATTATCATTTATATCAATATCATTTTATATTGCAAAAATCGATAGTTAAATCTTTAAGGGGTTTACCGCCACTTGCAATTTTGAAAAAATCGATTTTTTTTATTGCAGTTTTTTGAAGTATAAGTATCTGAGAATATGTCCTGAAAATTTCAAGTCGATCCGAACAACATTGACTGAGATATGAGCGTTGAAAGAGAAGAATCCGTTGTGTAAACGACCGGAAATTGAAACTTTAAACGCGTTTTTCTCAAAATGGCATTTCTGAAGTCGGTGACCAAGATTACTCGAACACTAATGAACCGATCTTCTTGAAATTTTGCAGGCTTATTTAATACATAAAAATGTAGTCTTTGATCGTTCGATTTTTTTTTTTTCGAAAAAAAAATGGCCGTTTTATAGCCAAAAAACGGCCGTTTTTTTTCGTTAAAATCGAACCATTAACTTTGACTGTCCGCCATTTTGTGAAAAATGAATATTTTTTAAAATCCTTCGATTAAAGACTAGTTTATACTTATATTTGACTAAATCCATCCGCGTTTTTTTTTTCAGATGATCCACTTCGCCGCAATGTTGGTCACCGCGAACCGTGTATATAAAAACATTATTTCATTGACGGCCATTTGCCACTAAACAATGTAATATTTTTCAATAAAAAAATTACTGAAAGTTCTTCAAGATGTGTTCTTTAAGATGGTATATTGATCGATTAAAAAAGTTTTGTAGTTTTCTTTAAAAAAATTCATGAAAAAGGCCTTTTTTTGCGCTACAAGTGGGGGTAACGCCTTAAACGCGTTTTTCTCGAAGTGAGATTTTCCAAATTTGCTGACATTGTAACTCAAAGAGCAATTATCCGATTGACTTGAAATTTGAACTGAGTACTCTTGAATATATTTACTCTACAATGACGTAGGATATTTTTTATTGGATGAAAATTGACGATTTGGCATTGAAAAAAATGACCATTTTATACGCCATTTTGTTAGATTTTGATATTTTTCAAAAATCCTACGTAATTGTACAGAAAATACCTTCCAGTTTAACGACATTTTTTCCTTTTTCGGTTTCAGCTACTCAATCGGCCGGAATCATGCCAGCAGTGGAGGAACTTTTTTTTTTGGCGTCTTCGAAGGCAGCGCATAATTCGCTTGGGTCTCAATATTTTTCCATGAAAAAATTATGTAATATAGGTCAAATATAGCCAAATATATTCTTCATTTTCCGAAACATTTAATTGAGTACTTATCTTCCAAAAAATTCCCGAAAATCACCCAAATTTTCAGCGTTCACACTCGTGTAACCCCTTAATGTTAAAACTTAGAAAAATGTGACTAGCATAAGAATGTTCATAGCCGCGACTTGTCAGAGAAAATGTAAAAACTTCTAAATTTACGAAATTTGAGCGTAATTTTTTATTCCAGTTTATCGTTGGGTATAGTAATTTATTATGACTCATTTTTATCAAGCGCCACTGTAATTCACCAATGATTTAGACGGGCTTTGCTTATGCCCCCACAAAATACGACCCTCCGCGAAAGGAATACCTTAACATCAATAACAGAGTCTTGCAATACCTTGAAGAATAATCAACTAATTTTTCAATTAAACTTTACTTTCAGTAGGTTTTTAATTAAATGTCTTATCTTTCCATTTTTCCTGCAAATCGGCCCAACACTTTTTAGTTACAATTTTTTTTATCAATGTCATTATCTATGTTCAGCAGATAATGTTTAGTCTGTTTAAGGGGTATCCCTCTCTGGAAACATAAAAAAATAGTTTTTTTTTGCATATTGTTATAGTGTGAACTTTAAAGAATATTTTAAGACCAACCGGACCCTGAAATTCTAAAAATTGACGAAGTTAGACCTATTTTAGTGGAACAGTGTGTTGAGTTAAGGGGTAAGGCCACTGTAAATTTTTTGAAAAATCGATTTTTTTTTATTGGCTTAAAAAATAGTTTAAACCCTCTAGAATAAGAAAAAAAGGTCCTGTGCTTCTTCTTTTTTTAATTTTTTCCAATAAAAAACTATTCGCAAAACTTTAAACGCGTTTTTCTCGAAACATGGTTTTTCAAAATGGCACGCAGCATAACTCGAACAATTTTCATTTTTTTTACTTGAAATTTTAACCAGATGTGAACATTTACATTATCTTGAGAATGTCGATCGGAATTTTCAAGAACTTTATTTATTGATTTTTTATTAACAAAAAACTTGCCGTTTTTTTCGTCAAAAATCAATTTTTTTTTTCAAACGCACGCCAAATCCACAAAAATTGATACTTTTTAAAATCCGATCGACATTCTCTAGCTATAGCCCTCTAGATTAATGGTTTTTTTTTTGTTCTAGATTCAAAAGTGCACCAGTGGTGCTGCGTGCCGCAGAGCCCTGGAAGCAAAACATGTCCCGGGAAGATAGCTGTGGAACCGCCATTTTGTTTTTTTTTACTGTAAAAAAATTTTATAATAAAGTTTAATGTATGCCCGATAACACCATTAAAAGTTTTTTTTCAAATACCTTCAATTTCGGGAGCAAAAAATTAGTGAAAAAACCTTTTTTTTTTGGCCGTTACAGTGGCCTTACCCCTTAAGGCGACTCTAGAATTTTCGAAAAATTGATTTCTTTTTAATGGTCCCCTAGGACCTCAAAAATGATGCCCCAAAAGATTATGGCCGGGAAAAATCTCTAAGTACTGGGTTTTCGAATTTTAGTACAAGGCCGTCTGGTCCGCAGCTCACTACTCAAAACTTCAAACGTGTTTATCTCAAAACTGCATTTTTTAAGTTGGCCGGAAAGACAACTCAGACAATTTTCAACCGATGCACTTGAGATGTTGAATATATCTTGAAAAATACATTGTCTTTGGAAGTACGTAGAATTTTTTTTATATTGCATAGTTCATTTGTTATTAACAATTATCTGACGGTTTTTTAGGAACATTTTTCACTTTCCACTTTAGAAATGCGCCATTTGGTCAAAAATAAATATATCGAAAAAATTCTACGTACTTCTATGGCAGTTATTATATATAATCGAAAAAAAATCATTGGCTCATTATAATTCAAAAATTACAGGAGCTGTTTGTCCGGCCGTGGACCCTGGAAAAATGGAGACGTCATCGCAAAAATGCTGCACAGCCGCCATTTTGAAATCAATCGCTTCGAAAAAATTATTGTATATGGTCACTGATATGCAATGATAAACCTTTTTTGTAATCTCGATTTATTTTGTAGTTTTTCTAAAAAAAAATCCCCAAAAAGCCTATTTTTTCTGTCTCTGGAGTGGCCTAAGGCCTTAAGGATGATTCGCGTGTAAAGAAAGCGGACATCAAAGCACAAGAACACTCAAAAGAGGCCCGAACTGCCCGCAGATTGCATAGATCAGGTGTGCAACATGATCTCGATGATGAGGAAGGACACTTATTATGGTGCCGGAATCGCTGACTAGCGGTAAGACGACAATATTTAACAGGATCGTATAAAATATGTACCAAAACTTTGAACGCGATTGTCTCGAAAGTACGTATCTTGACACGGCGGGATTGATACTTTGAGTAACTTGACACGGCGGGATTGATACCTTGAGTAACTTTCACACTATTGACTTGAATTTGTACAGTTAGCGTTCGAACAGTAGTCATTTTCGGTTCACGATGAACCAATTAACGAATGGTTCATCCAATTGGGTTAATTGGATGAACCATTTGTTAAAAACAATGACTTCAGCATGCTGTTTTTGAAGAGAAAAATGAGGTTTTCTTTGACGAAGTTGTTAGTTTTCGTATTTTTCGAAATTTTGAAAAGTGGATCTTGAACCCATAGCCAGTTTGATATATTTGAAGAAAATGTTTTTGTTCTCGTTTCAGATTAGATTTGAGGCTGGTAGAGATCCCGCCGTTTCGGGCCTCGCCGTTGGAGGACTGCAACGCCAAGTGCAGCACCACGAACACTTTTCAAGATTTTCCTCCGCAAAATTACATTGTAACCACAAACATGTGTACAACATGCTGGGAAAAAATAATTTATTCCAACCAATGTTTTACTAGAAAAAAAATCATCATTCGGACCCGTCATATTGAGCTACCAGGGAAGGATACCCTGTTATCGTGCAGTACCTAGTCGTCGGCCCTAACTACTAGGTGCGCAACTAAGTTCCCGGGTTCCACACATGGACGGCGGTAGCGACACATGTAATCGGCATACAGGTCTGGAATTGGGTGTCTTTATAGCTTGGACATCTGTTAAGAATACCCTGTCGTGATATAAACAAATATCGCAACACAACGGCCTTTTTTCTAACCTCGAAAATGTCAAAGTTTGTGCCAAATAAACAGCATTTGCGGGAAGCATTGCTTTTCTGCTTCAACCTAAAAAAACAGCAGCTGAAGCACGTCGATTACTTGAGGAGGCTTACGGCGAACATATACCATCAAAAACAACGTGTGAAGATTGGTTCAAGCGATTCAGAAGTGGCGATTTTGAGACTGGGGACAAGGAGCGCTCGGGAAGACCGCAAGCATTTGCGGACGCCGATCTGCAAGCATTATTGGATGAAGATGACACTCAAACGGAAGATCAACTTGCCGAGGCATTAAATGTGACTCGGCAATGTATTTCGAAACGTTTGCCATGGGAAAAATTCATAAGGAAGGAAAGTGGGTGCCGCATGAGTTGACTGAAAGACAAATGGAAAATCGAAGAGCCACTTCCGAAATGTTGCTTTTGCGGCAGAACAGAGTTTCCTACATCGAATTGTTACTGGCGATGAAAAATGGATATATTTCGAGAATCCCAAACGCAGAAAATCGTGGCTTTCACTTGGCGAAGCGTCAACATCGACGGCACGGCCAAATCGCTTCGGAAAAAAGACAATGCTCGGCGTATGGTGGGACCAGAAAGGAATCGTGTAGTATGAGCTGCCGAAACCGGGCAAAACTGTCAATGGGCATCGCTACCGACGACAACTAATCAATTTGAACCACGCATCGTTCGAAAAATGGCCAGAATGGGACACGAGACACGAACGTGTGATATTGCAGCACAACGCTCCGTGCCATCGCAGTTCCATCGTCCGGGACACCATAAAAACACTGAAATGGGATCCGCTACCGCACCCGCCGTATTCGCCAGACCTGGCCCCTTCAGACTATCACTTGTTCCGGTCGATGGCGCATGACTTGGGTGGGCTACACTTGACCAATTACAATGCAGTACAAAATTGGTTGGACGAATGGTTTCAGTCCAAAGATGCGTCTTTTTATCGTCGCGGTATTTATGTATTGCCAGAGAGATGGCAAAAATGTGTAAATAGCGAGAGACAATACTTCGCATGAACCATTTTTTGTATTTGTCTTGAAATTTTCGATTTTTTATTGGTAAAAAAAACCCGGAAACTTCGTTGCGCACCTAGTACACGACACCCACGGGTGCTTGATCAGGATAACGCCCAATCAACGTGGCCCCCCAATTGCGGTACCCACCGGTTCGCACCCGGGATGCGGGTCCCAGGTGCAACTACCGGTCGAGCCGACTGACTTTCCAACACTCTAGCAGCTAAGCAGGCTGCTGCGCACCAACCGAGCTGTTGGTTTTTATCTCAAAAACTAATGTTTCGATTGGATCCGGGTTTTTTTATTGGAAAATATGTACATTGAGGTATGTTTAGGAATTTTTTAAAATAAATTCGTTGACCGGAAGCGATTCACACGCGATTATCTCGAAACATAGTTTTCAAAGTCGGTGCCAGGTGTATCTCGAAAACGGCTTGTCCGATTTGTCCAAATTTGGATACAATATTCTTCGATAGTTTTTCTCGTTCGCCACGTAGGATTTTTTTCAAATTTTCATTCTTGACGGAATTGCGACCGTTTTAATTTAACATTCGTTTTTCTTTCGCAATTTCCGACGATTTTGGATTGCATACACATTGCATAAAAAAGCAACGGTTCAATCAAATGAAAAACCCCTAAGTGGCGAACGAGAAAAACTATCGAAGAATATTGTATCCAAATTTGGACAAAATCGGACAAGCCGTTTTCGAAATACATCTGGCACCGACTTTGAAAACTATGTTTCGAGATAATCGCGTTTGAATCGCTTCCAGTCAACGAATTTATTTTTAAAAATTCCTAAACCTACCTCAATGTACATATTTTCCAATGGGGCCGTCCATATATTACGTCATTCTAAATTTGGGGGGGGGGGGGTTCGTCTGCGGATGACGGTAAATGATGGATGAGGGGGGGGGGGGGGGGGCGTTTCGAAATTGACGTCATTCTTGTGATGCCAGTTACTTCAAAATGTACAATAGTATATTGTACAACTAGAGTGGTTTCCCCGCATGAGTGATGAAAAATATTTTGCAAGTACCTAATGGTATTAATGATTGAACTCATTATTTATTTATTTATTTATTACATAAGGTTTGTCTACATTATATTCGAGGACCTCAAATAACAGCGTACCTATGAAAATAGTTCGATCGAGCCAAAATGAATATGGGGAGGATACGGAGATATTACCCGTGATCCAGGATTTGCAAGAATGGGTGAAAACTCCGTGGGAGCTATCCAAAGAAAACTAAAGAATAGGGAAGAATAATATTATTATATTAATGAAAATTGCCAAAGTACAAAATAATAAAAGATGATTCTATAACAAAATGTGGGAGCTATCCAAAGAAAACTAAAGAATAGGGAAGAATAATATTATTGTATTAATAAACATTGCCAAAGTACAAAATAATAAAAGATGATTCTATAACAAAATGTTTTAATGTTACCCAACTTTTCTCAAATCCGCAAATGTTTTAATTTTGCCAAACTGGTAATGACGTCAGTTTTGCGAGAGGGGGGGGTCATTACGAAATGACGATAGGATGACTGTGGGGGGGGGGGGTCGAAAATCAGCAAAAATCGATGACGTAATATATGGACGGCCCTAATTTAAAAAAACCCGGATCCAATCGAAACATCAGTTTGAGATAAAAATTCCCGAAGTTTACCTGTTTTTCTCGCCGTTTACTTAGGTACCACCCCTTAAAATCCGTATAATGAGGACAACTCAATGTGGATAATTCGGACAATAGGAATAGGAAAATTCATAAAAAAAATTACGGTTTGAACATGGAACTAACTATAGTAAAACAATAATTTCGGCATAGTGTGTAGTCAGTACACGTAGCTAACACATAATCTTAATTTAAAACATGTTTTTTTCCTTGTTTTAAATATTTTGTGTGACGCATTCAATAGTCATTCATTCAGAAAATCCCGCGCGACTCGCTCGACTGACAAGTTGCTTACTGTCTATTATGTTATGTCGTCCGCATTGCAAGATGCGTGCGCGGAATACGCTATACTACCGGTGCTATGTCACGTCAGAAGAGAGAATGGTTGATTTTTAAATCTTAGAAGAAAGAAGTTTTATGTTTCTTATTTGTTAATGATTGTTTCTCATTTTGTTTGATATTTTATGATCTCGTTATTACTGTGATAATTAGTTTAATTTTTAGAGGAAAGAGTTACCTCACTGTTTTCAATCACTCATATTTTATGTTAATATTTTGTGGTAAATAGTAGCATACTATTATGCTCGATCATTTTGCGATATTAAAAATGTTAATGTCGTCCATTAGCTATAGTAAGAAGAGAGGAATTTTGGTTTAATTTGAATAAATATGAATAAAAGTACTTTTTAACGGATTTCCGATGTGTTATTTTTTTCAAAATTGTCCGAATTATCCGAAAAATCCGGATAGTAAGCTCACTACTATCCGTATTAACCGATTTTTCCACGACCCTCCAAGGATCATACAATATCCTTGTATATTTTTGATATTTTCAAGTAAAGAAAATTAAACATATTTTCGAATGTATATACTTTTAGATAATTAAAACCCCCAATCCGAAATTTCAAATAGTTTTCCTTGAAAAAAAAATTCACAAAAATGACCTTTTTTCCGGCTCCTAGGTGTATATCTCCCCTTAAACCCGTCACTGTAGCCTAAAGCCTTAAGGGGTAAGGCCACTGTAAATTTTTTGAAAAATCGATTTTTTTTTATTGGCTTAAAAAATAGTTTAAACCCTCTATTTTAAAAATAGTTTAAATCCTTTTAACTTCTTTTTTAAATTTTTTCCAATAAAAAACTATTCGCAAAACTTTAAACGCGTTTTTCTCGAAACATGGTTTTTCAAAATGGCACGCAGCATAACTCGAACAATTTTCATTTTTTTTACTTGAAATTTTAACCAGATGTGAACATTTACATTATCTTGAGAATGTCGATCGGAATTTTCAAGAACTTTATTTATTGATTTTTTATTAACAAAAAACTTGCCGTTTTTTTCGTCAAAAATCAATTTTTTTTTTCAAACGCACGCCAAATCCACAAAAATTGATACTTTTTAAAATCCGATCGACATTCTCTAGCTATAGCCCTCTAGATTAATGGTTTTTTTTTGTTCTAGATTCAAAAGTGCACCAGTGGTGCTGCGTGCCGCGGAGCCCTGGAAGCAAAACATGTCCCGGGAAGATAGCTGTGGAACCGCCATTTTGTTTTTTTTTTATTGTAAAAAAATTTTATAATAAAGTTTAATGTATGCCCGATAACACCATTAAAAGTTTTTTTTCAAATACCTTCAATTTCGGGAGCAAAAAATTCGTGAAAAAACCTTTTTTTTTGGGCCGTTACAGTGGCCTTACTCCTTAATTGATTATTCGAATTTAATAATTTTGGATCGATTTTTTTCTAGGGCGCACTGGGTGCCCCCTGGCTACGGCGATGCTTGTGGGACAAAAAACGAAATTACTTTGCGTACAGTCCAATATAATTCGGGAGCGTAATGAGCGAATACTCGAGTTACCTTGTCCCAGAGCAATTGGAGGCCCATCGCCACTATCATGATCTCGTATTCCACCGTGTCGCCATTGCTCGTCACGACCCTATTGCTATCCGGCTCGAACGCCATCACGCTGTCCTTGATCCACTGTGCATTTTTCGGCAGCACGTCCTTCATCGGTCGCCTCGATGATTCAAAATCCGACAAGCCTCCACCGACCAGCGTAAATATGGGCTGATAATAATGAAGCTATCGGAACCAAAAAAAAAAAAAAAAAAAAAAAATTAATACAATCTATTTTGTATCCCAAATTGAGGGCAATTTCGTACGATCGCGCTAAATCGTGCGGAAATTCTTCCTGCATAAGAAAATCAACGGCCCTGGCCGTATTTTCGGTTCGTAGGGTCGAATTAACGAGCACGGACTTACTGACCTCGTTCGGCTCGATGACTATCACGTGCTTCGGCGGTCCCTTGAACTTCCGGGACATTTTTGCCGCCATCGAACATCCGCCGGTTCCGCCTCCGACGACCAGAACTTTGCAGCTGAATAGAATATCAAAGTCGTTGAAGAAATATATATATATATATTTTTTTGATCAGTTATAATTATTGTGAATTTTTGTGTATATGCTCTTGAGGCAGGCTTTGCAAATTGACGATTATAAGAATTTACTACTTCCGGTTTGGAATTTTGTGGAAAAAAAATCATACGTGTTGAAAAACCGTCCGTTGTTTCCTGTACGCTTCGTTCACTTGCTTTTTTTCACAAGTGGAATAAAAAAATTGCACTTTACAATGCGGATATTCTAATTATGACGTAATTTTTTTTTCATATGTGATTTCTGAATAAAATAAATGAGTGAAAAAATAATGGAATGCGAATTTCGAATAATTGCGTGATATTCTCATGTGAAAGTTCTTAATAAAATAAATAAATGAATGAAAAGAGCCACTTTTTAATGCGAATTTTTAATTATCAGGTGATGTTTTATGAAACGGTGTGAGTCGTGTCTTAAAGCCTACGACGTTAAAGTTTGCATCATTGGAATGCAATGAAAATTAATTCTTTTAAATTGCTCAATTTTTTTTTTTGATCCATCTAGGCTATGAAAATCACTCAAACGTTTTTGCGTATTCTTGTTCGGAACTTGTGACCTCAATTTGCGAAAAAAAGGCTCTCAATAATGATAAAAATGAAGAAATAAGAAATTAAGGGGAAAAAATCGTTGCGTTCCAACTATGCAAACTTCATCGAAATCTATTCTCTCCGTTCAGTTGAAATTCAGACAGAGCATAGTTCGTAACATTTTTCATGTGTTTATCCATGCATTACTAACGAATGATTACAGTTGTTCTTTGCGTCAAAAATCGAACTTTTTTCCATCGCTTGTTATCGCCGTAATTTTCAAAATTTCAACTCTCTTTCCGGGCGTACGATAGTTTTATTATTATACCGAACATCCTTTTTATGCACTTTCTTTGAATAATAATAACTTCATTATTTATTTTCAATATTTATCAATGAAAAAAACTCGAACTTGGAAAATTCGAGTTTTAAACTTTAAAGTTTAGTTTCAGAAGACATTAATTGTGTAATAATCGTCGATTTTAAAGTTTAACTAACGATTTCGAAGCTTGGTTAACCATTTTTAAATCTAACGATTTCACAGTTTAACCAATGATTTGTAAGTCTAATCCACTACTTTAAGGGGTAAGGCCACTGTAAATTTTTTGTAAAATCGATTTTTTTTTATTGGCTTAAAAAATAGTTTAAACCCTCTAGAATAAGAAAAAAAGGTCCTGTGCGACCCAAACAAACCCAAACAAACCCAAACAAACTATTCGCAAAACTTTAAACGCGTTTTTCTCGAAACATGGTTTTTCAAAATGGCACGCAGCATAACTCGAACAATTTTCATTTTTTTTTACTTGAAATTTTAACCAGATGTGAACATTTACATTATCTTGAGAATGTCGATCGGAATTTTCAAGAACTTTATTTATTGATTTTTTATTAACAAAAAACTTGCCGTTTTTTTCGTCAAAAATCAATTTTTTTTTTCAAACGCACGCCAAATCCACAAAAATTGATACTTTTTAAAATCCGATCGACATTCTCTAGCTATAGCCCTCTAGATTAATGGTTTTTTTTTTGTTCTAGATTCAAAAGTGCACCAGTGGTGCTGCGTGCCGCGGAGCCCTGGAAGCAAAACATGTCCCGGGAAGATAGCTGTGGAACCGCCATTTTGTTTTTTTTTACTGTAAAAAAATTTTATAATAAAGTTTAATGTATGCCCGATAACACCATTAAAAGTTTTTTTTCAAATACCTTCAATTTCGGGAGCAAAAAATTAGTGAAAAAACCTTTTTTTTTGGGCCGTTACAGTGGCCTTACCCCTTAAAGTCCAAATAACGACTTTAAAGTTTAACTAACGATTTCTATCTTCAATCAACGATTTTAAAGTCTAGTGAACGATTTAGAAGCCTGGTTAACGATTTTTGAATCTAACTAACAATTTCGAAGCCTGGTTAATGATTTTGAAATCTAACTAACGATTTTAAAGTCTAACCAACGATTTTAAAGCCGAACTAACGATTTTAAAGTTCAACTAACGATTTTAAAGCCTAACTAACGATTTCACAGTCTAGCTAACGTTTTTAAGGGGAGGGTAGGGATTTGCAATTCTGAAAAATCGATTTTCTGTTGTCTTTTCTTATAGTTAAACATTTCAAGAATATAATCCCAAAATTTCAAGTCAATCAGAGCAAAACTCTCGAAATTATTGACTATTTAGTCCCGCTCCTCTAACACTGTAGCTCCGACTTCTCTAAACGTCAAACGCGTTTTTCTCGAAACCACTTTTTCAAAGTCCGTGTTCACTGCCATTTGAAAACTGCATGACCGATTTATTTCAAACTTGGTACACACTTTCTACATATAAAATACCTGCCCCCAACGATTAGTTCGAGATTTTTTTACATTGAGGTGGTTTTCCACCCCCAAAATGGCGGAATTTTTCGTGAAAAATAGCACTCTCCACTTTTCATGACCACCAAAAATTTAGAAATGAAATAAAAAAATTATCAAAGACCGTTGGGTGGAGGATTTGATGATTGACTAAATTTTAATGGTACTTGATTTCAGATAATTTCTAGCTGAGATACAGTGAACACCGCAAATCGTGTTTTTCCAAAGGGGTTCTTGGAAAAGCTTTGTCACCGGCTTGTTTGTGGATATTTTCGCGTAGAAATTTCACGGAATGTTCTTGAAATGACGCTTAACGATGTACAAAAGGTTTCAATAAATTCACTCTATCCATATAGATGAAAAAAAATGGCTTGAAGTGTAACTAACGACTTAAAGTCTAACTAACGATTTTAAAGTCAAACTAACGATTTCAAAGTTCATCCAATGATTTCAAAGTCTACCTAACGATTTTGAAGTCTAACGATTTCTTAAGCAAAAAAACTCAAGCTTGGCAATTCTGCGTTTCAATTGTGCGCAAAATCCCAACCTTGTCATCCCAATATTCCAACAGAGAAAATATAATCGACCCGTTTTTTGGGCCCAACCTCGCACAGACTCGTTAAGGAGTAAGGCCACTGTAAATTTGTTGAAAAATCGATTTTTTTTATTGGCTCAAAAAATAGTTTAAACCCTCTAGTTTAAAAATAGTTTAAATCCTTTTAACTTATTTTTTTAATTTTTTCCAATAAAAAACTATTCGCAAAACTTTAAACGCGTTTTTCTCGAAACATGGTTTTTCAAAATGGCACGCAGCATAACTCGAACAATTTTCATTTTTTTTACTTGAAATTTTAACCAGATGTGAACATTTACATTATCTTGAGAATGTCGATCGGAATTTTCAAGAACTTTATTTATTGATTTTTTATTAACAAAAAACTTGCCGTTTTTTTCGTCAAAAATCAATTTTTTTTTTTCAAACGCACGCCAAATCCACAAAAATTGATACTTTTTAAAATCCGATCGACATTCTCTAGCTATAGCCCTCTAGATTAATGGTTTTTTTTTTTGTTCTAGATTCAAAAGTGCACCAGTGGTGCTGCGTGCCGCGGAGCCCTGGAAGCAAAACATGTCCCGGGAAGATAGCTGTGGAACCGCCATTTTGTTTTTTTTTTACTGTAAAAAAATTTTATAATAAAGTTTAATGTATGCCCGATAACACCATTAAAAGTTTTTTTTCATATACCTTCAATTTCGGGAGCAAAAAATTAGTGAAAAAACCTTTTTTTTTGGGCCGTTACAGTGGCCTTACTCCTTAATGTCCCAAACTTCGATACCAGGCTACAAAAAGACCCGTCAGTTTTTTTTGTAGCGTCAGAGATAACTATCCGATCTCCGATGCGCAAAAATGTTACTAATTTTCATAGTTATTGCCAGATGGAAAAAATCCATTCCGTATTGAGTGTCCGATCAGACATTAGAGCCTCTCTGCCAATCGCTCGAGCCGACCAGACCCACCTGTGATGCAGCTCCCGATGCAATCTGAATTTCGACGAGACCTCCAAAAGCCGCAGTAATCCTCGGTTCCCCAAAGGGCCCATCGTTACGGTGTATTCTAAATGAAGAAATAAAAGAAAAATATGTCACGCGCGTACTTCTTTTTCCGTTCCTCTGCCTCTCGATTGGCTCGACTGTCGATAATTCGATCGCCGGATTGTCAATACTCTCGCGGTATCCGATGCAAAGCTAGACTCGTACCCCGTACCGCGAGAGAGCCAACTGAAATTTTCGTTCGGTGATTTCTCCGAGACGAGAAATATTGCCGACGAAAAAAAAAAACGTCAAGCCCTGCGTATTTCAATGCCACAGAGCTTGACGTCCGGTGTTTCGCGAAAAGCTCGACCGTCGACGAGAAAGTTGCGCCGGAATGTTTGTGAGGTTATGTTGACGTACCGTTAAGGTGCTTCGCTGAAACGGTGCGCTATGCCAGACGATCTGAAAATAACGAAGCGACGAAAATTAAAGCCCGTTTCGCGCATAATGGGGGGAAAAAATTGGGATTATACGTTATCTCCCGCTTATCCGTATCTCGCGAGCCGCAAAATCATGCCCTCGTCAATGTACCCGCGATCTATTTACTTTTCATCGTTTTTTTGCATTATTTTGATCGCGATTTTGCGTCGTTCTCCGTCGAGAGAGGGGGAACGTTCTGTCGGTAAAAACGGTGACAAAAGTTCCTAGTACGACCTTCTGGGGAGTTTTTTTTCTCCCGACTTTCCCCCCACGTCGCCGCGCGATCGCGGCGGTTGTGAGGTTAGGTACACATAAATAAGACCGTCAGTTGTACTTTTCGTAAGATAAATCGGATTTCATTGCATTTGCGTTCAATCGAGCACGGACGTTCGTTCTCGTTGCGAGTTTCTCGATCGGGTGCGATATACGCGTACGTACGTCGTAAGCTTGTACATATTTATAACCTCATTTGCGTACAACGCACGGTGCGTGTATATCCAGTTGATGTGGCACACATCAGCACGCGTGTCCATACATCTGTGAAAAAAATAGCCGAATGACTCGCGACGTGATAAAAATTATTTACGAATAAGGAAACCGCGCGCGACTCTATTTTTCACTCGTCCGTCTTGCGCGCGTGCTTCGAGGGCAAAAAATAATCGCGTGAATGGATCTGTAGACTAGTCAAGTGAGTGCTAAATTTAAATAGCGCAGCAAACGTTTCCTTCGCCCTTATTTCGACTGTGCAACGTAGACGTTGCGAATGCGCGGTCGGAGAATTGCTTTTCGCCAAAGGAACAAATTCGATGAGGGGTCAGAGTACGTGTATGCCAATTTGGGCGAGAAAGATGCTGTGAAATTTTATTTGGAGTTAAAATTCGCAATTATCGTGTTTACTCTTTGTACGTATGTATATCGTATTCGTTCCTTCGGGGAGAGATGTTCTACTGATTTGGGAGGTTTCATTTGAAATTTAATTTAATTTACGTTATTTTTATGTCAGTTTTTTCTGTTTCTGTCTAACGGTTTTTGAGTTTAGTGGCGATTTTTAAGAAATGATAACGACTTTTGGGTGTAATTATGATTTTGCAGTGTAATAGGCAATTTATAAATTTAACTAACGATTTTAAAGTCTAAACAACAATTTTCAAGGCGATTTATAAATTTAACTAACGATTTGAAAGTCTAAACAACGCTTGTGAAGGTTAACTAGCGATTTTAAAGGCTAATAAGTGATTTTAAAGGCCAACTTAGGGAAGTGTAACTAACGATATTAACGTCTAACTTAGGATTTTAAAGTCTAACCTACGATTTTAAAGTCGTACCGACTATTTCGCAGCCTAACTAACGATTTCTAACTCCAACTAACAATAATGAAGTCTAATTAAAGATTTCCGAATGTAACTAACGATTTTAAGTTGTAATTAACAATGTTGAAGTCTAACAAACGATTTGAAAGTCTAATTAACGATTCCTTAATTCAACTAACGATTATAATATGTAAGTAACGATGCCCCAATCGAAATAAAGATTTTAGAAGTTTTGTTAACTATTTCTAGATCTAACTAATGATTTCTCAATCCACCTAATGACATTAAAGTCCAACTAACGATTTCTAAATCTAACTAATGATTTCTCAATCCACCTAATGATTTTAAAGCCTAACTAACGATTTCTAAGTCTAACTATTGATTTCGAAGTCTAACTAACGATTTCTAAGTCCAACTAACGATTTTGAAGTCTAATTAACGATTTTTGTATCTAACTAATGTTTCCAAGTTTAATAAAAGATTTTAAAGTGTACCTAACGATGCCCAAGTCTCGTTAGCGATTTCTGAATCTAACTAACGATTTCAAGGTCTAATTAACGATTCCTACGTCGAACTGGCGATTTGCAAGTCTAATTAACGATTTTAGCGTCTACTTAACATCGAATTTTCAATTTAACATCGGTTTTTCAAATCGAATTAACGATTTTTCAAACCAAATAACGATTTCAAAGATTATTTAACGATTTTAACATCTAACTAACGATTTTTAACTTTAACTAACGATTTTAAATTTCCAATAACGTATTAGAAAAAGTTGGAAGGACTTTAAAACTGTAAGTTAAAGTTCAAAATCGTTAGTTAGGTTTTTAAATCGTTAATTGGACTTTAAAATCGTTAATTGGATGAAAAAATCGCCAATTAAATTTGAACATCGTTAATTAGCAGTTAAATTTGGAAGACGTTGATTAGACGACTAATAGTTAATTTACAATGTTAGTCTAATTAACCAGGTTAGTCTACCTAACAATGTAAGTCTAATTAACAATGTTAGTCTAATTAACAATGTTAGTCTAATTAACAATGTTAGTCTCATTAACAATGTTAGTCTAATTAACCAGGTTAGTCTACCTAACAATGTAAGTCTAATTAACAATGTTAGTCTAATTAACAATGTTAGTCTCATTAACAATGTCAGTCTAATTAACCAGATTAGTCCACCTAACAATGTTAGTCTACCTAACAATGTTGGTCTAATGAACTATTTCTAAATTTACCGCTTAGTTGATTAGACTAACATTTATTTAACCGGTTAGTTAATTAGACTAACATTTAATTAACAATGCTAGTCTAATTAACCAGGTTAATCTACCTAACAATGTTAGTCTAATTAACAATGTTAGCCTAATTAACAATGCTAGCCTAATTAACAATTTTAGACTAATTAAAATGTTGGTCTAACTAACAATGTTACTCTAATTAACGATTTCTAAATTTAACGGTTTCGAAATGTAACGAACAATGATTAAGTGTAATTAACGATTTTTAAACCCTAGTAACCACTTTCGAGCCTGCTTACTTTCGCTCCAATTTTCGAGAAAGAAAATTTATGAGTACATTTCCCGGCCGGCATTTGCCGCAAAAGTTGAAAAATAATTTCATACCCGATATCGACCGAAAATCATTCAACGTTGTAACCATAAACGCGTTTATTTTCAACAAGTCATGAGTTAAAAATAAAAGAATAAAAATATTGTTTGAAAACTAGTCTGCCCGCACACTAAAGTTCCAACAGTCCAAACAAGTATCTCCTTTTCTCCCATGTTGGCGCTCATCCGAGGCACTCGATTGAGTCGTACGTGGGAGTTTTTTAATGTTCGGTGCGTCTCCGCGTGTGTTCTCACATGTGCAGAATCGCGGTGGTCGCGCATTACATCCGCAAAGTGGCCGCGCGGCACGATGCGCCGCGACCGGCAGGAGGAGCAGCGTCGGTTGGCGGGCAGGTGGGGGGAGGGGGGGGGGGGGTAGCAGGAGCAAAGCAAAGCGCCAGTCGTGCTCGACGAGTCGTCGGCTACGGTTACGTTGAATTTTTGACATCCGCGTCGCACGCGCGCGCGCATCGACTTTTATCACAAAGCCGGTCGTGCTTCCTCGCAATATCGGACGGCGATGTAAAACAGAAAGTTAAAATTCCAACAACAAAAACGCGTAAAATCGTCGAAATTCATCCGCAGTGCATATACCAACAATCGAGGAATCGCGTCGCGAAATAAATTTCGCTCGACACGCGCGTTCACGAAAGGTACAAAAAGAAAATAATCGCCGTGAAAATTTATGCACACTTTCGATGTTTTTTTTTTTTTCGTCGCGACGATTTTTTTCGGCGTTTTCCGGTTCGACGAGAAGTAGCAATTTTACTCGAACTTCCGGATGGATTCGTTAGCGCGTATCCGACCTAACCTATATTCGCGAGTTTTTTGTTCGCTGCCCGCTTGTGCCTTACCGCACACGTATGCATATATACGTGGATGCACGAAATATCGTGGGTGTTGAAAAACGCCGAATGAGCGTAACTTTCATCATCGTATTTGTTGTTCGCGCGTGTGTGTGTGCGCGCGCGCGTCGTTGCGTTACACTTGACAGCTAAAAATACACGAGTATTCCCACGAAGGAGTGCCGAATGTACGATATTCCGCCTCGTATCTCGTCTATTTCGGTTTTTCGGCGTCCCCAAAAGTTGCATCCATGACGCCTCCCCCCTACCCCTCGACCGTCGCGTCCCACTCCTAATATCTCGCGTTTCACGATTTTTCGAATATTTATCACGACGCTGCGCTATTTATCGCGAAGCATTCGATTTATTTATTTTCTCGCTCCCGACACACTTTTTTCTCTCGATCTACGCGTCGTTCGAAATTTTCGATATTCACCACGATACTCGCTCACGCTCGAGATGTTTTTTTTTTTCTTTTCATTATTAGTAGATTTTATCGGTACCGCTGAAATTTGCCGATAAAAAAGTTACCCGAGATTCGTGAGATAACATTTTTTATTCGTTCACAAGAGCAGCGAACACGCACTCGTGACACGAGCAGACGACGCGCACTTCGTATTTTCATTCGCATCATTTTTCGTGCAGTGTTTCTTCGATGACAGATACGATGGTAGCGGTGATAATTTATTTTTGAAATTCCGTTTAGTGTTTCGTATCGATGAACGCATGACGATTCTGTTCGGTGCTTACGGTCGGGACTGTTTGAGGTTAGGTTTCCTTCGGAACTGGTCTACGGAAGCCTGGAACTTTTTTTTATCCTAATCCCATTCAGCGCAAAGTGCAGATCATTTTTTCTTACTAACTCGAGTGCTCTCGCAGCTCGGCAAAAATGTCGCATTCGCTACGCAGTTTGGAGCTTTGACGCCTCCAGGTTGACGTCCGTCAGCGTAGGGAATGCGTCAGATGTAGTTCCTATTCATACCTTGGATCCAAATCTTTGACGGCTCAAAGTGACACCTAGTATTTGACGGACCCGTCAAGTGGGAAATGCGTTAGGAGGGTGGAATTGCTCTTGACAACGGGAGGTCAAATTTTCAGAAAAATTTAAGCTTGGCGATGAATTTATGAAATTATTGCTGGAGAGTTGGGTATCTTTTTGTGTCATTGAAATAATTTTTTAAGAATTGAGTATCTTATTGTGTAGTTGAAATAATTGCAGTTACTTCACATCGTTAATCGTCAAAAGTAACGTTTCATTGATAATCGTCAAAAGCTACGACACGTTGTTACTCACGAAAAGTGACATTACATTGTTACATTGTATAAAGTTACTTGTCAAAAGTTACGTTACACCGTTGATTGTAAAAAGTTACGTTACATCGTCAATCGCTAAGAGTTACGTCACATCGTTTATGCGCCAAGGACAATATCCCGTACGAGGAATTTCTTCTGAGAAACAATCGAGAGCGATTCGAAGAAATATTGTTTTTCATTGAGCAAATACGGGTTGCAGTCGCCGAGTTTGTTCAGATACCGAATAAATAACAGATAATATGTATCGGCATGTTCCAAGGCCCAAGTCTCGGCAGTCGGAGATTATCCCGACTGCTGATAATGAGGCAATTGCGGTCTGGCAAAGGTAACGTCCCGACGAAGGGCGAATGTCTCGTCCGCCCGAGATCAATGTTGTCAAGATGTAACGATGGTGAAGTTTGCATCGTTGGAATGCAACAAAAATCAATTCTTATTAGGTGTTCGACATTTATTTTCTGCTGTGAACATCGTTCAAACGTTTTTAGGTCTTGTTATTAGAGATTTACGACTTCCACTTGCAAGAGAGAAGGCTTTGAATGAGGATAGAGGTACAAAAATGGAAAATTACGAAAATAATGGTTGCATTCCAATGATGCAAATTTTACCGTCATCGAGCTGTACCAATTTGAAAGTCAATTCTGAATTGGCGATTCTTGGAAGCTTTACTGTTTTCATCTATCCGGATGGAAAGAGTCAGCGAGAAAATTATTCTCCCTACGAGCAGGAATTGAATTTCAGGGGCTGTGCGACACTCCACAGCGGTGGATGATTTTGGTACTAATTGTGGGCAAAGATACGAAGGGTATGATCAAAGGGTTTTTTTACGATCCGAGTAAAAAATGAGTAAAGTAAATTTCTAAGAAAAATATTTAATAGATAAGGAGAATTTAGTCATGAATAAATAAGTAAATAAAAAGATATTTAGTAATAAAGAGACAATTTAAAAAATCGAAATAATTTAGTCCTGCAATGGATGCAAGTTTCAACGCTGTCAAACTAAATCTCTGGGGTCATCTACGTTAATGACGTTGAAGTTTGCATCGTTCGAATGCAGCGAAAATACATTTTTTTTTTAAGTTTCTAAATTTTTTTTGCTTCGAAATACAGGAACACTTTTTTCTAGGATTCTTGATTTGCGTTCTACAACCTAGATCTGCAATAGATGATTTTGGATAATAATAAAAATGAGTAATTGGAAAGAAACGATGCAAACTTATAGCCCATCTTCGTTAACGAGTTACACTTAGCTCCTGGCCGGAAGAAAGAGGAATTTTCGTGAACTTTTTCTTGGTGAACTTGTGCAGGTGTTTGAATTTTTATTTTTTACATTAAAGAGTGCGGTTTTAAGTATCTTCTGCAATTTGTGACCGCTGCTGCTCGGAAACAAATCATTCGAAATAAAACGTGTCAAATGCATTTAGTTTTTGCATGGAATTACGTAGGGCTTGGACGAAGGATTTAATAAAATATTGACTTTTGAAAAAATGGCCGCTGTCCTTAGTGAAAGTATTGATTTTCGGTGAAAAAGGCGATTTTCGTTGATAAATAAAAAACTATGCATAAAAAAAAATCCTTCGTTCGAGCAGTGCTTTTTGATATGTAGAAGAAGCTTGTAAAATTGAAAGTTTATCGGTGCAGTGATTTTTAAGTCATCCTGGTCACCGATTTTGAAAAAGTAATTTCGAGAAAAACGGGGTTAAGGGGTTATATACAGTGAGGAGGCCCAAAAAGATCGATTTTTCAAGAATTTTTCTCGAGAAAACCTTCAAATCGATTAACGTAAAAGTTTGTACACATATTATTGTAACTTTTAACTGTATTTTAACATTTTTTATTTGTAAAAATAATTATTTTGAAAGCTGCTACAGCTGATCTCCGGGAGCACCATCTAAAATGAAAAAACCATAAATATTTCGTTAATATAATGGATTATCTTGTAATTGATCGAAGAAATAAGCAAAATAATTTTTTTTTGACAAAATGGCGGCTTCTAACAAAAAAATCGATTTTTGACAAAAATTTAAGCCTTAAATTGTTTATAAAAAGGAAAATATTTATCAGTGAGAAAAAACCTCCGATTAATTGCTAAAAAATATACTTGAAAAGATTGTGTTAAAATTTGAGACTGATCGGTTCAGCCGTTTCCGAGAAATCTTGCTCACCTACTTTAAAAACACAGTTTTGAGAAAAACGCGTTTAAAGTTTCAAAAGCCCTTTCGAACGCTCTGACACGTCATTACAAATGTGCGTGTAACTTCGAGATTATTCACCGGATTGACAAGACATTTTCTGTGTGTGTACTTAAATATGTGTACATTACGAAAAATGAAAATTTAAGAAATCGATTTTTCGAAAATTTTAACTTTATATAACCCCTTAAAGTCAAAATAAGTCCCTCAATTTCAAACTGATTGACTTCAAATTTTCCGAGAATATTTCCAAACTGTTATATTTTGAAAATCCGTCGAAAACCAAAAAACGATATTTTCGAAAATTTCAACCAGGTGGAAGCCCTTAAGGGGATACCTTTAAGCGAAAAAAAAAAATTGCTGCTTTTTCATGATATTTTTTGAAGGAAAGATTTCTTCACCACTTTTGACACTTAGGGTATGTTTGTAAAATTTGTATATAGCTTGTAGAATTTGAAGTTGATCGGTGCAGTGATTTTTTAGTCATCCTGACCACCGATTTTGAAAAAGTCATTTTGAGAAAAACAGGGTTAAAATCAAAATAACTCCCTCAATTTCAATCCGATCGACTTCAAATTTTCCGAGAATATTTCCAAACTGTAATATTTTGAGAAACCGTCGAAAACCGAAAATCGATATTTTCAAAAATTAAACAAAAAAAACCACCTAACAGCCAAAGTGGCTAACAAAACATAGGAGAAGCAGCTGTACCTTGAAACCCCATGCACCTTGAACCACTCAACGTTTTTCAAATTTTCCCGCCCTTTTTACGAATATTCGTTTATGGTGCCGTGACGTATCGAGAAGGCAAATCAACATGAAGTTAGCTGCAGACAGTCACGCCTCGGCGTTTGGACGTGAGACGATTTTGAATTTTTTTGTGCCGAAAAGTAAGATTTACATTTTTTTTTTGCTTTCTTCATAACTTGCGTTATTATCTACATAATATTTCATAACTTGCTGTTTTAGGGTGGTACTTTATTAGCGTTTAAGACGTATTAGGCTAATTTTAGCTAAGGACGACCTCAATATTTTTATGTGTGAGTAAACATCAACAGGTGGGGGTGTCCTCGATCCTGGCAAACCAGTTGTACCTTGATCGTGGTCAAGATACCTTTAGACATGTTTTTCTGATCGGCATTGTACAGATAGTTGGGATTTCGCGATAATGCATTAGTGTTTTCACGAAACGAGGGAAACCTTAACGTATATTGGTATTTTTTGTGCCTTTAAATATGATGGTATCATTTAAGGGGTTACGCCACTCTAGAGGCCGAAAAAATAGGCTTTTTGGGGATTTTTTTTTTTCAGAAAAACTACAAAATAAATGAGATTACAAAAAAGGATGTTTATCATACATATCAGTGACTGTATACAATAACTTTTTTGAAGCGATTAATTTCAAAATGGCGGCTGTGCAGCGTTTATCTCAAAACTGCATTGGGGCCGTCCATATATTACGTCATCGATTTTTGCTGATTTTCGACCCCCCCCCCCCTACAATCATCCTTTCGTCATTTCCTAATGACCCCCCCCCCCCTCGCAAAACTGACGTCATTACCAGTTTGGCAAAATTAAAACATTTGCGGATTTGAGAAAAGTTGGGTAACATTAAAACATTTTGTTATAGAATCATCTTTTATTATTTTGTACTTTGGCAATGTTTATTAATATAATAATATTATTCTTCCCTATTCTTTAGTTTTCTTTGGATAGCTCCCACATTTTGTTATAGAATCATCTTTTATTATTTTGTACTTTGGCAATTTTCATTAATATAATAATATTATTCTTCCCTATTCTTTAGTTTTCTTTGGATAGCTCCTACGGAGTTTTCACCCATTCTTGCAAATCCTGGATCACGGGTAATATCTCCGTATCCTCCCCATATTCATTTTGGCTCGATCGAACTATTTTCATAGGTACGCTGTTATTTGAAGTTCTCGAATATAATGTAGACAAACCTTATGTAATAAATAAATAAATAATGAGTTCAATAATTAATACCATTGGGTACTTGCAAAATATTTTTCATCACTCATGCGGGGAAACCACTCTAGTTGTACAATATACTATTGTACATTTTGAATTAACTGGTATCACAAGAATGACGTCAATTTCGAAACGCCCCCCCCCCCCCCTCATCCATCATTTACCGTCATCCGCAGACGAACCTCCCCCCCCCCAAACTTAGAATGACGTAATATATGAACGGCCCCATTTTTTAAGTTGGCCGGAAACATAACTTCGACAATTTTCACCCGATTCACTTGAAATGTTGAATATATCTTGAAAAATACATTGTTTATGGAAGTACGTAGGATTTTTTCGATCTATTGATTTTTGGCCAAATGGCTTACTTCTAAAGCGGAAAGTGAAAAATTTGCCTGAAAAAATCAGGTAATCTAAAGTCAGATACTTGTTCATAACAAATGAACTATGCAATATCAACAAAAAAAAATCCTGCGTGCTTCCATAGACAATGTATTTTTGAAGATATATTCAACATTTAAAGTGAATCGGTTGAAAATTGTCTGAATTATGTTTCTGGCCAACTTAAAAAATGCAGTTTTGAGATAAACGCTGCACAGCCGCCATTTTGAAATTAAGCGCCTTGAAACAATTATTGTATACAGTCACTGATATGTATGATGATAAACACCCTTTTTGTAATCTTGATTTATTATGTAGTTTTTCTGAAAAAAAAAACCCCCGAAAAGCATATTTTTTCGGCCTCTAGAGTGGCCTAAGGCCTTAATTTGTTCTAAGTGGCCAGAAAATAAAGATTTTAACTTATATCCCTGGTCAGATATTGAAGAGAAAATAAAAAGCTTAAAAAACAAATTCTAAGGGGGAATTCTATTCCGTTCGTGAAATGAACAGATATTGGGAGCTTGCCTATTGAGTAAGAATCCTCTAAGAACAATAATTAGTTTAAGAGAAGAAGATAACAGCATAATTTGATTATATAGTTCCTAATTTAGATTTTAAGAAAAAACGTAATATTTTTTTGTATTTTGAACTTAGAAACTAAAGTTAGAAAAACGTGTGTATGGTGGATATTTTTTTGTTAAAATATAGATCTCTGTTTTTACATAAGTTGAATAAAGATACCATAAACAGCATAAATTTTAAAAACGTAGATAATATTGAAATTTGTCGAAAATTGCCTCTTATTTGACTGAATTCTCATCAAGGTACAACATAATGCGGATCAAGGTACATCAGCAATGTTGTACCTTGATCAACATACCACTTTTTTTAATTGCGTAAAAACGATTAAAATCTTTCTCTATGATTTTGTGTAACTTATATTATGAGCCCTACTAGTTGTCCTTCGGGATACAATTTATTTCATCATTATACGTATTATATTTTCAGTTTTATATATCATTGAACGCAAAATGTATCAAGGTACAGCAGCTTCCCCTACCCCAAGTCACAAAAATCTCAAATAAATCTTTCCTTCAAACAAAAAGTCACGAAAATCAGCTAATTTTTTCCTCGTCCAAAGGTATCTCCCCCCTTAAAGGCCTGGTTGAAATTTTCGAAAATATAGATTTTTGGATTTCGACGGATTCTCAAAATATAACAGTATGGAAATATTTTCGGAAAATTTTCAGTCGATCGGTTTGAAATTGAGGCAGTTGTTTTCTATCTCCCCCTTGACGCGTACACCACAAAAATACGAAAAAAAGGCCTGCAAAAATTCTTTTCCATTAAGGCGGGATATACGTTTAGACAGGAAAAAATAAGCAATATTGAGGGATTTTTTAAACTAGGAAATAATTATTCTACAATTATCAAACTTTAGGTATACTTTAATAGTATATTTGAGTATACAAAACAATTTTTTAAATTAATTCATCATCAAAATGACGGAGCTGTGGCAGAGGAATTTTTTTATAGGGCATAAAATAATCTTATCATTTCAAATTTGGACCTGAGTTTATTATAACTGTCAAGTTAAAAAAAAAATCGGTTGTCTGTAAAGTCGGTTTACTGACGATAGTTGAACGTGACAACGTCATAAGAAAATACTGATGGAATGGTTTCATTTTTCAAAAGAAAATTTTTATTTTGTTTGTTTGATAGATATTTTGTATGGATATAGGGAAGGAGGTAAATGGAAATCACAATTGAATTGATCAAGTTACATTTATTTGTACGCATAAATACAATTATGTCAATTTTTTTTTTTTTTTTTTTTACAATGTACATATTTTTTACAAGTATGAATGTGCTTTGAGCAATTGTTTTACAACTTTTATTTTTTCATAAAATTCTTCGTTCAGAAAATCATTTTAAATTTACAAAATACTTGAATAAAATTTATTGTTTAAATTTCTACTCGACTGTTAAAATTTAATTTTTGGTTTTATTATTTTATAATAATAAATTTTGTATTGACATTATTTCTTTCAGCAAGTAAACTGAATAAAAGTTGTTGTTCAATTAGTTGCTTAATTATTTTTGCAAATTTAATTGTAATTTGTTGTAAAAAAGTAATAATTTTGAATAATTTATTATAAGAATAAACTGTGATTAAATTATTGTTCATAAATCTTAAATTAAAAATTAAAAATTTGGAAACATCATTAAAATTTTTGTAACTCTAGCTTTTAAAAAGCCCGCCTCAATGTGTTTGATATAGGAGAAAATTGTTCCCTTTGACGGCTGGCTGGTCCAACCTGTCATTTCAGACACGTTGTTATGATATGTGGAAGATTTAACATTTATGTTTTAATTTTTTGAAATCATAGCTACGCTCGATAATTATTTCGATCGAATAGTAAAGTAATTGATTTTTACTCATCGTGAAATAGTTCTGTTAACTTATTGTTATAGTTTTGTCAATTATAGCATCACCTACAATCGCTGCACTAGCGGACCGATGCTATTTATTTTAATGATGAAAGCACGAATATTCGACAATATATCACTGAACATATATTTAATATCGAAAGAATCATTACCTTTATCGCCGCAATTATCGTTGCTATAAACAATTGACACCACATTCACTTTTCACTGCACTTCATACTTGACGAAAATATGTACATGTATTATTGTATAGCAGCTGTCCACGCGGACGCATCGCTCATGGCCTCTGCACACTGCTCGCGATGGGCGACAAGCGATGAGCGATATCCAATGAGAGCTCGAGTATGACGGAAATGCTCTATGAGAGTGACGTTGCCATTGGATATCGCTCATCGCTCGTCGCTCGTCGCTCGCAGTGTGCAGAGGCCATCACTCAAGTAGGAGAGCGACAGATGTCGAACGCTGCCGAACGCTGCCGAACGCGGAGGCCGATTGTACCTCTTTGTCGCTCGTTCCGCGCTCTCGCTTGCACTTCAAGCCTTAAATGGAACGCTTCAAATCGAGGTAACGCCGCATGAGTCATGTTTTTTCGTGCGTGCAGCCGGTTCCATCGAATTATAAGACGTTGTCACGTCAAAAAAATTTGGGATGATCAACAATATGGCGGCGTTGTTAAGGGTCTTCGGACGCCTGTTTTCCGCGACATTGAAAAGTGCTGCAGTTGTCACTCTTTTTCTGTTGATCTGAAAAAGATTTAATAAGTGTCATTGGTTTACTGACATATTGAGGGGGAGGATATACCTAAAAAATGATGAAAAAGTGCAATATTGAAAATTTGGGAACCTTTTTACTCCAAAGTTCGAATTTTCGACCATTTTTTCGACATATTTGACCCCAAAAAAATTATTTATTTACCCGCTACCTTTCAAACTTTAGGTATATCCTTTCGATAATATTACTGAGAGTAACCTCCCAAAATATCATCCAAATCGGTCGATAACTTTTTGAGCTACAACACGAGCAGTTTTTGAAAAAGTAGTTTCGAGATAATCGCGTTTAACGTTTCAACATATGCTCCAGACTATGCTATAGGCGATATGCTCTAGACTATATGCGATAACTCCGAAAATACTCAATATTTCGAGTTTTCCTTTGGTCAGTATATTCTTTGGGTATCATGCTTTCGAAATATGTAAAAAAAATCGATGTTTTGAAAATTCTAAAGGGATTTCTCGCCTTAAGGTGGGAGCATGAATTAGAAGGTACCAAAAAGCGTTTTTTTGGGAATTTTTTTAGAAGGGAAAAAAAATTGAGCCAGTGAACATTGGGTATCTGTTGATGTATATTTGCGATGTGTAAAAAAAATGTTTCAACATGAAACAATAAATGACTGCCAGATTTATCAGTCTGAAAATCAAATAAACCAATCAAATTTTCAATCGTCATATATTTTTCTTCTCGGTGAATTAAGAAAAAGCTGAAAAAATCGTGAAAATATAACTATTCTCAGGTTTGAACAAAAAAATGTGTAAAACAAAATACTTTAACGTCCTATAAAAATTATTTAAAGACTTTTCCAACGACTTTTTTAATTCACTTGGAAGAAATTTTCATACTGAAGAAAATAAACTATGTTTTGATTCAATAGGTCGTTTCGTTTTTTTACTATCACGCCCGCCAATTTGGATAAATCGTGAAAATGAAAATCGGAGAAAACGTGCTTCGAAGTTTTCAATAGGATGAAATATCAATATCAAATATCAATCGTTTATCTGCTTTTGGCCTTGTATCTTCGGAAATATTTAGAATTGGCTTCTGTAGCTTTGTGAATATATTCTTGGATAGTTTATCGATCAATTTGATCAACAAAAAAAAACGATTTTTCGGACCTTACAATGTTGAATTTTGGGTTATTCGGGAATTTTTTGGAAGAACTCAATTAAATGTTTCGAAAAATTAAGGATATATTTGGCTATATTTGACCTATATTACATCATTCTTTCATAGAAAAATATTACGATATTTTTCAATGCGCCAAAAAAAAGTTTGGCGCATTGAAACCACTGCTGACATGATTCCGGCCGATTGAGTAGGTGAAACCGAAAAAGAAAAAAATGTCGTTAAACTGGAAGGTATTTCCTGTAAAATAACGTACGATCTTCGAAAAATATCAAAATCTAACAAAATGGCGTAGTTATGAAAAAAACGTCTGTTTTCTTGCCTATAAAATGTTCGTTTTTTTCAATGCCAAATCGTCAATTTTCATCCAATGAAAAATATCCTACGTCATTGTAGAGTAAATATATTCAAGAGTACTTCGGAGTACAACTTTGCAGTGACCGTTTTTTTTCAAAAGTTTAAGGCTTTATTATAAAAAAGTGGCTACATATTTTTTAATCAAAGTACTGCCCGTCGCTAGCTACGACCTCGGCCCATCTTCCAGGTAGCATTCGAATCCCGCGTCGATAAAAGTCTTGGTCCTTGGAGGCAATCCAGGAATCGACCCAATTTTTGACTTCTTCGTAAGTACCGAAGTGCTGGTCAGCCAAATCGTGTGCCATTGACCAGAACAAGTGATAGTCGGAAGGGGCAATGTCTGGAGAGTACGGCGGGTGGGATAAAACCTCCCATTTCAGCGTTTCCAAGTACTTTTTCACGACATTTGCAACATGGGGTCGGGCATTGTCATGCTGCAGTATCACCTTGTCATGTCTTTCGTTGAATTGTGGCCGTTTCTCTTTGAGTGCCTTACTCAAGCGCATCAACTGACGTCGGTAGAGTTCCCCTGTGATGGTTTCGGATGGTTTGAGCAGCTCATAGTTCACAACGCCCAGCTGGTCCCACCAGATACACAGCATCACTTTGGATCCGTGAATATTCGGTTTGGGCGTCGACGAACCACCGCCGACACGTTTTCTCATTAATAGAATCCTCCCCGTAAGCATCTACAAGCAAACGGTGGGCCTCAGCCGCAGATTTCTTGATGTTGAAGAAGTAAATCATAACCTCCTGCAAATGCTGAGAATTCGGCTCCTAGGTTGCCATGTTTGAGTGCCTATGACTTTATAATGCATACACGTATCCGTTAGCTTTTTTAAATTGTTTACATTGGCAGAGCCTCTAGTTTAAAATGCAACTTTTTTTATTGAGCTAGGTCCACTACTTCGGCCGCAGTGGCTCTCTAAGTAAAACGGTCACTGCAAAGTTGTATTCCTCAAATTTCAAGGAAATCGGACAATTGCTCTTTGAGTTACAATGTCAACAAATATGAAAAATCTTATTTCGAGAAAAACGCGTTTAAAGATTTAACTATCGAATTTTGCAAGATAAAATAATATTGATATGAATGGTAATTATATTTTTGAAAGTACAATGAGAAAAAAAAACCAATTGAATCAAAAAAATATATTGGTTGATCCAAATAAATGTGCTGCTGCGAAGTGCCACCGATATATGAGATCGTTTCAATACTATAAAATATTGGAAAATGTTATTGATTTAAATAACATATTATTTTATTTGAAAAGGCTGAAATAACATATTATTTTATTGAAAAGGCTGTATAACATATTATTTATTTGAAATAAATAACATATAAATATTTTAAATAACATTTCAAATACATAACATTATTTATTTGAAAAGGCTGAAATAACATATTATTTTATTTGAAAAGGCTGTTCTCTGAATATCTACATTATCCTTCAAATAAAATTATATTCTATTGAAATCATTCTATATACAATCCGTAGATGTATTGGATTAAATAATTAAGCGGTCGCTACAAACATTTTTTATTTCGTACAAAAATATAATCAATAGAATTAATTATTTCTTCACTACATCGAAACGAATATGCCATGGGACGTAAGTTTTTCAATTTGTTTCAAATCTTAAATAAAAAGTGAGCATTAGAATGATCATTCACGATAATAGTGGAGAGAACATCAGATATCCAATGGAATATCCATGGAGAGAATATGAGATATTCAACTGATTAAAACAGATAGTACACTTTGATCTTAGCCACAGGCCAAGAAGCGATACTCTTGAGAGTTTCTCCAGCGTTTAAGTAGATTTTCGGTTCGCACTACGCTTACGAGAAACGAGCGCGCGTGCGGCCTCTAGCGGTTACTCCGAGAACTACGGGTTTCCTCACACCTATAATTTCGGTGGCGCTCGGCCATGATTTGGTTAAAATTTTCAACCAGATATGCAAGAAATAAATTTTACTTTCGCATAATTTTTTAACCAATTCAGACATTTGCTTAATATTTTTCAATCAAAATAAAATATTAATATTTTAACGAATAATGTACTTAAAATCAATATCGAACATGGTGAAAACAACAAAATAACATATTTACTCAATAGAAATTTTATTTGAATCAAACGAGCAAAATTCAATTTTTCTTGTGTACTCGAGTCAACAATATTCACGTTATGAATTGAGACGCTTTTTTCGTTCGTTGCAGAAATTGCATTCAAAACTATATAATTTGTTCGCGATAATTTTTTAGATACTTTCAATAATATATTGTTCTCGGCTAACAATATATCTTTTGAATGAAAAAAAAAACTTTCAGTTTTATCATGTCATTGAAGTCAATAGCGTTTTATTTGGACTAATAAATCCGATTATTTACACCAAAAAATGTACAATTGAATCAACGAAATTTCATTCAATAACACCCATGATATTGGATCAATGATTTTTTTCCTCACAAGGAACATCCCTCCGCTGTCCGCCTCCGATTTTGTTGAAACTCATATATGTGATAGAGCATCGAAAACTTTGAGGCACGTATTTTTTTTTATCGGCGGAAAAACGGATTTAAGGGGGAAAACCGCCCTTCAAAGAAAGGCGTGTCAAGGGGTGATTTTGCATTTTCACCCAGAAGCAATCCACCGAATGAAACAAAAACGAAAATTCTTCCAATGAAAAGCGATGAAAAATCCACTACGAAAGTGTTAAGAAACAATTTAATTTGGGGTAAACCACCCCTCAATTTCACCCCTCAATTGTCCCGCTGAAATGCAAAAACACGTCAACTTGAATTTTGATTCCCCTTCAAAATGATACCTGTTTTATTAATTTTCATACAACCCTCTTAAGCGTGGGGTGAAAAACGGCAAATGGAGGGCTGGTTTATCCCTTAATTATATTTCTAATCAACATTCTTGTAGTGGATTTTTCGTCGCTTAATATTAGAGGAATTTTCGATTTTGTTTCATTCAGATCGGTGGACTGCTTGTGGGAGAAACTTCGAGGGGTGGTTTCATCCCCTAACACCGTTTTTCTGCCGATACAAAAAAAACATGTTTAATATTTTGCAATGCTTTACCACATATATGAGTTTCAACGAAATCGAAAGCGGATACTCCAATGATGTTTCTCGTCAGACGGGTAGTTACCCCTTAAGACGAGTGTAATAATTTTGAAATATGATAAAACTAATGTTTTATCTTAATAATAATAATAATGATAAATATATATGTATATAATACATATCTTTATCTTAATAATTTTTTTCTTAATAAAGTTTTATCTTAATAATAATAATAATGATAAATAAATAATAATGATAAAACTAATTGTAGCTTATAGAAATATTTAAAATCAGCGGATATACTTTAAACACAGAAAAAACGACCATGATAAATAAAGTTACGTTAGGGGTGGTTTACCCCCTTAAATTTGCTATGCCGCCAAAACGCAAAAAACCCGTCAACTTTAATTTTAATTCCCCTTCAAAATGATACCTGTTTTATTAATTTGCATACAACCCTCTTAAGTGTGGGGTGAAAAAAAGGAAAATTGAGGGGTGGTTTACCGCCTAATTTAATTTTTTCTTAACATTTTCATAGTGGATTTTTCATCGCTTTTCATTAGAAGAATTTTCGTTTTTGTTTCATTAAGATCGGTGGATTGCTTCTGGGTGAAACTGCAAAATCACCCCTCGGCACGCCTTTCTTTGAGGGACGGTTTCCCCTCTTAAATCCGTTTTTCCGCCGATAAAAAAAAATACGTGTCTCAAAGTTTTCGATACTCTATCACATATATGGGTTTCAATAAAATCGGAGGCGGACACCTGAGGGATGTTCCTTGTCAGTGTATAAACTGTCGAAGAAGGAAAAAAAATCGATTTTATGAAAGTCCACCCTTAAATTCGCGCTCTGACGATTTTTATTTATTTTTTTCCGCGGCATCCAGGTAGACATCTCTTTGAGAAAAGGGTGCCTCAAGAGGATCAAGTGTCCGGCCATGTCCTCGCATCACTTCGTAACCGTGTGCGTGGTTTGCGTGCTGTGCGCGGCCCACACCCCGTGCTCGGCCCACACGGACGCGTCGTCGCCCCTGCCGACGAGAATGACGAGCGCGGCGTCCTCGGATTCGCTGCAACTGGTGGCCGCCGAATGGGGCGAAGAACGCGCGGGTGGAAGTCCGGACGGGACGGCTGGGCCAGCCGAGCGTACGAGAGCGCGGCGCCTCGTCGACGCCACACCCGACGTCGCCATACGTCGCGTCAAGGACGCCAAGCGTGTCACGCCGGCCAAGAAATACTCGCACTCCTATTCCGAGGAGAAAGCGTCGCGAGTAGCAGCTGCTGCTGCTGCTGCTGCTGCTGCTACAACCCGATCCGACGAGAAGAATCCCTCGGTCGAGGATTCGGAAATTCACACTCTCGGGACCAATCGACTCTTCTCCGGAGCCTCCGAGAACGACCGCGCGGCCTCCTCGCGAAAGTGGCGCCCTCGTCGAAACGTCGAAATCGACGAGAAACGCTTCATGCAAAAATTGTTCGACACCTACGGGGACGGTACGAGCCTCAGTATCGAAGGCTTCGAGAGGTTGCTCAAGAAATTGGGCCTCTTTCGACTGATCGATAATATCGAGATGCTCGACGATACGAACGTCCTGGAAAATCGCCGTAGCGCTCCCAAGGGTGAGAAACTATTATTCGCCCTCCCCCCCCCCCCCCTCCCCTCTATGATGCTCGTACCTACATGAGGTTGAAGTTTGCATCCTTGGCATGCAACGAAAATTAATATTGCTGAATTCCTTTCATTTCTTTTGGCACATTATGCCTTCTGAAAAGCCTCGAACAATTTTTTAAGCTATTTATTTGCCGATCTACAATGTAAATCTATGAGAAAAAGAATTCGATAATAATAAATACATGAAGAATAAAATGGAAAAAAAAAAATTCGTTGCGTTCCAACGATGCAAACTTCATCAGCATCGTATCTACGGTCTTACATACAGGTCTGGAAACAACGATGGTGGGGGTACGTCCGCTTAAGGAGTTTCGGTAAAAAAAAGTCAAAATGTTAAGGGAGACTTTGTCCTTGGAGTGCCATATTTCAGGTGTTTACATTTTATTTTTTTTTAAAGAAAACGAGTAAAGCTTTTTGAGTGCGGTTTTTTTCTTGCTTTTATTCATGATATACAGAACGTTAAAAAAAAATTTTTTTTGAAAAAAAAACCAAAATGGCGGCCGTTGCAGCTCCGCGAAAACAGGTCCTCAAATCGCGGGACGTAAACGGCTGACATCACTGCCCCCTCTTTGTTGATCTGAAACACAAATTCAAAGCATATTATCAATCTGTGACCCTTTGGTCATGGAATGACGGATGGGTTTTTCGTTTAGTACAAATTTCGGAAAATGGCGGCAATTAAAAAAAAAATCGAATTTTCGCGTTTTTTTTCGCATAAAAAGATAAATAATAAATGCAAAAATGTATCTATCGAAAAAACGATCCGTCATTCCGTGAAGACATATTTTCTGAGTATGCTCTCGAAATTTCAGGTCGATATGTTAATTACAGCGGTCAGGATAATGTCAGCCATTTTAAAAAACGTGTTTTCGAAAAAAAACGCGTTTAAAGTTTTGTAATGTGTTTACACAAATGTGTTCATAATTACCGCTAATCGGCAATGCCTGGTCCATAGAGGCATCCCTCCTCTCCTTCTAGCTGCTCATGTCGAGCCGCTAACATCTCCCGCTGCAATTTCAAAGACAAAGTCTCCCTTAAGGGGGGATTGTCTTTTTTTTTCGCAAAATTTACCGCTTTTTGGGAATTTTTTTGTGAAGAAAGTACACAACGGAAAACTTGTGAAACTTGGCATATAGTTTTATTGATCTGTTTACTACATACAAAAAAATTTTTAAACAATTTCATCAAAAAATCCGCCTCCCACCCCCCTCGACGCGCGATGGTCCTTTTTTGATGGTGTGCACGATTACAGCCTTCACGTTCATCCTGCAACAAAAACCCAAAAAGCATTTTACTTTAGACACGTATAGCTATCGTTGGATGAAGGGGAAAAAAAATTGACGATTCGGTGACGTTTTGAACTTGAAGTATCGATTTTTCGAAAAAAGTTGATCGATTTTTTGTTATAAATAAAAAACTATTAAACGTATTGCTTTTTTGCTTCATCAAACGATAAAAGGATGTCAGCTGAGCATTCTGTCCAAATTTGAAGGCAATCGGTTGAATAGTTTTTGAGAAATCGTGCACACCATCAAAAAAGGACCGTCGCGCGTCGAGGAGGGTGGGAGGCGGATTTTTTGATGAAATTGTTTAAAATTTTTTTTGTATGTAGTAAACAGATCAATAAAACTATATGCCAAGTTTCACAAGTTTTCCGTTGTATACTTTCTTCACAAAAAATTCCCAAAAAGCGGTAAATTTTGCGAAAAAAAAAGACAATCCCCCCTTAAGAAATTGATGAAATTTGGTGATAATGTTCGTCAACATTAAGTGCGAAAACACAAATGTTTTCAAAATTTTCTTCTACTTAGTTATCGAGTAATTAAGCATTAAAGCAGATTTCTTACGCCCGCAATGTATACCTATATATACGGAAACGCTATGCTTATACATGTGAACTATAGTGTTAACTTACTCGATAACTGTGCAGAAGAAAAATCTGAAAAAAATTGTGTATTTTCACATTTGGTACTAAAGAATATGTTCACCAAATTTAAAAAATTCTGAACTTTCTGAAATTTGTTATGTTTTTAACATGGTTTAGCATGGCAACATTGTATCGCCTGTATCGAACATTCTTAAGGGGCTATACCAGTGTGAAGGCTGAAAATTTGGATGAATTTCGGGAATTTTTTGGAAGAAAAGTACTCAATTAAATATTTCGGAAAATTAAGAATATATTTGGCTATATTTGACCTATATTACATAATTTTTTCATAGAAAAATATTAAGATCCAAGCGACTTATGCGCTGCCTTCGGAGGCGCAAAAAAAAGTTCCTCCACTGCTGACATGATCCCGGCCGATTGAGTAGCTGTAACCGAAAAAGGAAAAAAATGTCGTTAAACTGGAAGGTATTTCCTGTACAATGACGTAGGATTTTCGAAAAATATCAAAATCTAAAAAAATGGCGTAGTTATGAAAAAAAAAGTCTGTTTTCTTGCCTATAAAATGGTCGTTTTTTTCAATGCCAAATCGTCAATTTTCATCCAATCAAAAATATCCCATGTCATTGTAGAGTAAACATATTCAAGAGTAGTCAGTTCAAATTTCAAGTCAATCGGACAATTGCTCTTTGAGTTACAATGTCAGCAAATTTGAAAAATCTCATTTCGAGAGAAACGCGTTCAAAGATTTAACTATCGATTTTTGCAAGATAAAATGATATTTACCATAAAAACTGCCAATCGGCTATACAATGGACCCTCCTCTTCCTCGAATAATGCCTGCTGAGAGAATGAAGCTTTTCACACTGGTATAACCCCTTAAGGCCTTAGGCCACAGTAACGGGTATAAAATCATGTGTGAATTTAACATTTTTTTTCGCATGACAAAGTGATTCTCTCATAACATTAATTACACATCTATTTGGTATGAATATCAAGCTGTTCAAAGTTCAATAAAAGATTTTTAAGTCTACCTAACCGTACCGAAGTCTCGTTAGCGATTTCGGAATTTAACTAGCGATTTTAAAATCTAACTAACGATTTCGAATTCTAACGATTTCTAAATACAACTAACGATAGCAATGTCTAATTAACGATTCTTACATTCAACTAACAATTTCGAAGTCTAATTAATGATTTATTCATCCAACTGGTGATTTGAAAGTTTAATTAACGACTTTAAAATCCAACTTACGATTTTAGAGTCTACTTAACGTTTTTAAAATCGAATTAACGATTTTTGAAACCAACTAACGATTTTAAAGTTTATTTAACGATTTTGACATCTAACTAACGATTTTTAACTTTAAGTAATGATTTTAAAGTCCCAATAACGTATTAGAAAAAGTTAGGAGGACTTTAAAACCGTAAGTTGAAGATCAAAATCGTTAGTTAGATTTTAAAATCGTTAATTAGACTTTAAAATCGTTAATTGAATGAAAAAATCGTCAATTAAATTTAAAAATCCTTAATTAGCAGTTAAATTTGGAAATCGTTGATTAGACTAACTAATTGTTAATTACACCTTGCAAATTTTAAGTCTAATTAGCAATGTTAGTCTAATTAATCATGTTAGTCTAATTAACCAGGTTGGTCTAATTAACGATTTCTATATTTACCTGCTGGTTTTTAAATGTAACGAATAACTATTATAAAGGTCTTAGGCCACAGTAACAGGTACAAAATCATGTGCGAATTTGACGATTTTTTTCTTTTTAAAAAGTGATTCACTCATAAAATTAATTACACGTCTATTCAGTATGAATATCAAGCTGTTAGATAATTTTTTTTTTTTCGATTTACAAAATGGCCGACTACTAATATTTTCTTTTGTTATCTTTTTTTTTAGGCGCTCTGCGGAGTGACATTTAGCACCCACAATTTTGTACCTAGAACAAAAAACAAAAATTCTCGTCAATCTACGTTAGAATACCTAGAGAAGTACGTACGGAATTTGAAAAATATTGTTTTATTCAAAAGTTGTAGATATTTGAACTTAGGCAATTAATTTTCAGTGAAAAATTTCGTTATAACTGCTCATAAACTGCTAATAAAATGAAAAGTTTTCGATTAATCAGAAATTCCGTACGTACGTCTCTGCGAAATGCAATTACGAACATAACTTTTAAATTTGAAGTAAATCGAGTGAAAATTGTTGAAGTTATTTGTCGCGCCAATTGGAAAAAAGCTGTTTCGAGAAGATTCGAGTAGTCGGCCATTTTGTACATCGAAAAGAAAACAAATATTTTTTCTAACAGCTTGATATTCATACTAAATAGATGTGTAATTAATTTTGTGAGTGAATCACTTTTTCATACGAAGAAAAATTGTTAAATTCGCACATGATTTTTATACTCGTTATTGTGACATAAGGCCTTAAGAGTCGAACCCTGAAGCTTGGGGTTACCAAACAACGATTTGGTAATTCGGCACAAAGATCGTTTATGTTCATCATAGCTGCTTGGTTTTACAAAATTGTCATATGATATGCAGATCACCTCGATTATGATGGTATATGTCAATCATTTTGGTCTTCAGTGAGCTTATTTGTTCATTTGTTTTTTTAAATTTCGTATCCCTATCAAATATGCGATAAACTGGGTTAGGGGCACGGACCCCGACGCATGAGCCTTCATCAGGAGAGTGAGAGAGACAGAGGTCGTGTTCGTTGGGTCCACGGTCTTACATACAGGTCTGACAACGGCGGTAGTGGGGGTAGGCACCGTTAGATGTTTTGCTTTTTATTCCGATTTCTGCCGCTTGGTGCGTGACAGCAAGGGGAAGTAGTGGTGCGACGAAGAGAGAAATAGCTCTTGTGTCCTTTTCCCTCCTGACCGCAACGCATGCGCCGTTGGCTGCGTGACGTAAACACCATCGGCCCATTCGCCGTTAAGAGGTAAGGGGGAAACTACTTCCCCTTGCCAGTAGCGACGCGTAGCGGCGCCTAGTGAATCGAAAATTGAAACATATAAGAGTGCCTACCCCCCACCACGAAAATTTAGCTTCGTTGCAAGACCTGTATGTAAGACCGTGGTTGGGTCTCATCATTTTGACTGCGCATGCGCATAATGATGAGCATTTGATGATGCGCACGTTTCATTGCGCAGTTGCGCGTTGCGCATCATTATGCACATGCGCACTTGTTCGTATCAAAATGATGAGACCCAACGAACACGACCAGACAGAAGCTATTCGGTCCTTGTCGCACCGTACCCTTCAACAGCAGTGCCACGTAGTGGCGAAAAATGTAAAGAAACGCGTATCGGCCAAGCCTACCTACCAAATCATAGTCGTTTCCAGACATGTATATAAGATCGTGCTCGTACCTGAGGACGGGGGAAAAAAATGTGTGTGCCTCCCGAGAGGTGTCTCGGGACGGAGTGCTTTGCTCGTGCCTCCGGGCCGATGACGAAATCTTTTTCTTTTTCCCTCAAATTGCTATTTTTAGGCACGGGCTCGTATTCGGGGATCACCCGCGGACGAGCTCGCGGGGTGAAACTTGAGATCGCTCCGGAGACTTTTAGGCACCGTGGGTTAATTTTGTAAAAAAGAAAAACCGTAGTCTCGTTACGCGGAATAATGGAGGGAAATTTATCTGCAGGCGCTCGAGGATTCAGGTCGGTTTGAAATTGAGCTGAAAATTTTTAGCTTGATCGGCAAATGAGATTGATAGTCATAGGGATGAACGCAAAATGCCGGAAAGTTTTTTCTCTCTCTTATTCCTTGTCGCGCCCACGCGGGGTTCATCGACAATGGAACATCGAAGCACTGTTGATCCGTTCGAATTTCACTCAAGGTCTCAGCCGACGCGATTTCTCCGATATCGAAAGTTTTTTTATTGCGCTATCGTTCACCGGGGACCCGATAGCGTCGGACATAGCTTGATTCTTGAGACCCATTAGTCATCGATTGCGAAGCTTAAAGGAACATGCAAAAACCGAACGGTTCTTCGGGGCTCGGTTGGAAACGGAAATTCATTTTCCTGACAGACAGAGAGAGAGAGAGAGAGAGAGAGAGAGAGAGAGAGAGAGAGAGAGAGAGAGAGAGAGAGAGAGAGAGAGAGAGAGAGAGAGAGAGAGAGAGAGAGATTGATTGATTGATTGACTGTTTATTATATGCCTTGGCATAACCTCTACGCAACAAGGTACAAGTAAAGTAAAAAATCATTGAATAAAGTATATAAAATTATAAAAACACCACCTAAAGTGGTTAAAATAACAAAAATGACAAATAAAGTATACAAAGATGACAAACATCCAAAAAGAAACAATAAGATCGAAATCACAAATGGCATGGCTTAACATTTACGTAGTAATATAACGAAAATAATAATAAAATATACAAACGAAGAAGCGATAAGACCCAAAGAAAAATATACAAAAGTAAAAATAACGCAATGCAAAAACATAAGTAGAATAGAGTAAAATAAAAAATTAAGCCGATAAAGCAGACCGAGAGAGATTGAGATTGATTGATTGTTTATTATATGCTTTGCTATAACCTTTAGGCAACAAGGTACGAGTAAAGTAAAAAATCAACGAATGAAGTATATAAAATTATAAAAACACCGCTTAAAGCGGTGAAAATAACAAAAATGACAAATAAAGTATACAAAGATGACAACCATCCAAAAATAAACAATAAGATCGAAATCATAAATGGCATGGGTTAACATTTACGTAGTAATATAATGAAAATAAAAATAACAATAAAATATATAAACTGAGAAGAGATACGATCCGAAGAAAAATATACAAAAGTAAAAATAACATAATAAAAATAACGCAATGTGAAAACATAAGTGGAATAAAGTACAATTAAAAATTAATCCGATAAAGCATGCCGAGAGGGAGAGAGAGCGAGAGAGAGATTGATTGATTGATTGATTGATTGACTGTTTATTATATGCCTTGGTATAACCTTTAGGCAACAAGGTACAAGTAAAATAAAAATCAACGAATAAAGTACATAAAATTATAAAAACACCTCCTAAAGCGGTGAAAATAACAAAAATGACAAATAAAGTATACAAAGATGACAACCATCCAAAAATAAACAATAAGATCGAAATCATAAATGGCATGGCTTAGCATTTACGTAGTAATATAGTGAAAATAATAATAAAAATAAAATATATAAACGGAAAAGCGATACAATCCAAGGAAAAATATACAAAAGTAAAAATAACATAGCAAAAATAACTCAATGTAAAAGCATAAGTGGAATAAAGTAAAATTAAAAGTTAATCCGATAAAGCAGAGCGAGAACGAGAGCGAGAGAGAGAGAGAGAGAAAGAAATCACTGAAATTGCACGTATTGGTTATAATTATCAGTCTGTTTCATTTGTCACGGTCAAACTCTCCTGATTGTCTCTCAAGATCTCCCAACAATTAAATATAATCTCAAGTTTACTACTGCAATCTTTGAGTGCACCGAGTAATGGTTTTTCTCAATTGGATCAAGGTCGTATATATATATATATACAGGGTGAGTCACGAGAAACATAACACCCGAATATCTTTGTTGGATTTGAAAATACGAAGTATCTACATATCGGAATTCGAATGGCTAGGAAGGACGCACATGGCTATCATAATATTTTTTCTTCGGTCTTTTCAAGGTCATCAAAGTTGTTTTCAATGGAATTACATGTTCTTTCCTCTTGCACATTGTAGCCGGTATGCAAACGAATTCAATCATGTAACATAGTATGACCTTCAAATGACCGTCAGCCCAGAAATATTGAATAGATAATAATTCACCGTGTAAGAGTGTTTTTTTCTTTTTCTTTATTTCTGTTACGTTAAACGATTGCTGTGAGCTGGGTTACATTTAAATGTATCACGATAACACAACAGAGTTAGCGGTTCGGTGATGAAGGAAGGTTTACGAAACACATTCACCTATTCCCATGTACACAATCGTCTTTATCAGCTACTTAGTACTCCGAATACCTTCTCGCTATCGGATTTCTGAAGTTTCTAACATTTCTAATCAATTTATCGACGAACGTTTCACAATGCGTTACTCGAAGGAAGAAAAGATCTACGTGATCTTCATTTATGACGAAGGTCGATAGGGTTGAAGGTGATTTGGAGGTCATACTGTGTTGCATGGTTGAATTCGTTTGGCTGCTGGCTGCAATGTGCAAGGGGAAAAATATGCGATTCTATTTTTGAAAAACTTTGATGACCTTGGAAAAACCGGAAAAAATAGAAATAAAGAAAAATGTTATGACAGCCATGTGGGTCCCTCTCAACCATTCAAATTCCGATATGTACGTAATTCGTATTTTTAAATCCAACAGAGATATTCAGGTATTGTGTTTCTAGTGATCCACCCTGTATATATAAGACTTTCATCCTATATATATATATATATATATATATATATATATATATATATATATATATATATATATATATATATGTATATACATACAGGGTGTCCCAGAACTCAACGTTAAGCCGACACGGGGTGACAGGATTGATTGTAACCATCATGAGAAAAATCAGAAAAAAAATAAATCAGAAAAAAAATAAAGCCAAAAAAAATAAAGCCGGGCCTTTCAAAGTAGACAAATTTTGAAAATTTTAAATTCATAGTTTAACAAATAGTCTTAATTCTAGGAAACTTGGGTTTGTTTGGGTTTGTTTGGGTTTGTTTCACAATAACCGAAAAATGGTTACAGTTTGACCAAATTTCTAGGTTTTTCTTAAATGCCCATAATTTTCAAACTGCATGGGATAGATTTTTTTTCTGATTTTTCTCATGATGGTTACAATCAATCCTGTCACCCCGTGTCGGCTTAACGTTGAGTTCTGGTACACCCTGTATTTATGTATAGGCTGATTTGCAACTATAAAGGTGAGCGCATAGGGTTCGATGTTGCAAGTAAAACGCTTTTTTTCAAAAGGATTTAGCCTACTGTGACGATCCGAAAATCGGAGTTATTTAAGAAAATTAATTTTGAAGGGGTAAGTACAAGGTGTCCAATAGGAAGTTGCTGAAACTAATCGACTGTCATTTTAAAACACGTGCACAGACTCAGAAAAGCCAAATTGCTTTAAATAGAGGAAACTCTGCAGTTTTAAACGCACATAAATAAAACCCAGTCAAATATTTTTTATGTCAATTTATTACATGTTATAAAAATAACGAAAAAGTACAGTGATTAATGATAGATATTTTCGAAGTGCGAACCGTTAGATTGTGCACAAAAATCAATTCTCTTGTGAAAACTGTGAAAAACTGTGTCCAACATATCGTTCGTAATGTCGCGAACCACTTCCTGGATGGCCGCGATCAGTTCTTCTACTGTGCTGGGGTTTTTAGCGTAACAATAATCTTTAATGTATACGCGATATACGCGATGAATAGCTTCAAACACCTCATGAGTCCGGTGCGGCGTCGCTCCATCTTGCATGAAGTAAACATTTTTAACCAGTCCCCTCTTTTTTGCATAAGGGAAGAATTTCGTTTCCAAAAGCTGTTTGTAACTCTCTCCTGTTACCGCAGATTCCAAGAATTGCAAATAAACTCCTTTTACTGAAATCGCTGCCCATGCCGTTACTTTCTGTGGATGAAGGGACTTCGCTAGCGATATGTTGGCATTTTCCGTTCCCCAAAACTGGTAATTTTGCTTGTTTACGTATCCATTCGTCAAAAAATGTGCTTCATCGGAATAAATAATCAATTTCTCATTAAGTTCTTCGGCTTCAAACATTCCCCTAATAGTGTTACAAAATTCGATGCGTTTCGTCGTGGCATGTTCAGTTAACAATTGATGAGTGCTTATTTTATACGGATGAAACTTTAAAAAATATTTCAAAATGTTGTGTAATGATGATTTGGTTATTTTTAATGCTTGAGCAGCTTCTCGAATCGAATCATTTGTATTTTGTTTGAAATAATTCTCAACTTCGTTGATCTTCTCTGGTGTAGTCACCGTAACAGATGGACCTGGCAACTCGTGTCTACGATCCTGGAGTGTTCCATACTTCACGAAGTTATCGATTATCCTACTAAAATTAACGTAAAATTACTTCAATGCAGTTTAATCGAATTGAAACACAAGTTGTGCGATAGATGAATATGAATAAATATTAAATTCTTACCTTTTCAGAGTGTTTTCGCTGGCAACTCTATGAGTTCCAAACTTAGTACGAAACACTCTATACGCATTACTATAAATTTTTCCCCTCGAGAAGAAGCACTCAGTAAGATATACTTTTTCTTCCGTGATGAGCTCACTCATTTTGACGCGCGCGTACTTGCTTCAACCACGGCTGGAATAAAACTGCGGGGCCTCAGGTATGCGCCTTAGAAAAAGGGACCCCTATTGGATTAATGGAGGGAAGAGACACTTATTTAGTTTTAGCAACTTCCTATTGGACACCCTGTAAGATGATTGAAAAATATTTTGAGCATTTATTTTCATGTACATCGACAAAGTTGTGTATCAAATTTCATTTGAAAAAATCTACAGATATTACACAAAGTGCAACTATTTCGTAGCATTGAAAATGTAATCAGACTTTTCGGGTAACAGATGGGGTACGTGTAAATAATATGATTCGGTTTTTTGGTATTTTTCAAAGAATATTGATACATTGAGGCATATAATAGGGTTTGTTTGGATTTGTTTTGGTTTTGTTTGGATTTGTCTGTATAATAATTGTTATATAATTTTTGTTATATATTTGTAATATAAGTTGCAATATAATATAAAAATTGACAAGATTAGAACTGAGTGGGGAGAGGTCATTTTTCAACCAATCACAGGCATTCAGAATGTCGCTGCTCCCCCTACTCTACTGTGCCACTCCCCCCACAGTGGCAGTGGAGTGGGGGGTAGCGTTACTTTCGTGTGTCATCCAGCTATCTCAAACCCTCATACCCAGCCTACCTCGCCAAGCATACCGTTTTTGAAGCATTTTCAATGCTAATGTTAATAATTAAAGGATTGAAGGACCTTTGATCGCGGGGCCTCAACGGTGTACGTAATTTTTGCCACCCGGTTGATCTGAAACAAAAAAAAAAGTATTTTTTCAATAGATAATATTGGCTAAGATTTCACCGAGCTTTTTTTGTTATCAGGTTTCAATCATCGAAAAAAGTTTTGAAATTTTTTCTTGATTTTTCGAGAAAAAATGACATTGCTGGTATTAACTAATGAAAAAAAAATGTTAAAAACGTCGGTCAAGACTAAAATATGATTACGGTGAATAAGTGTACCAAATTTCAAGTCTATCCGTTCATTAGATGTCGAGAATTCGTGTACACCGTTTTGAAAAACATAGTTTCGAGAAAAACGCCCTTAAGGGGGAAATCCTTTTAGACGCCCGAAAATGAGTCATTTTATTCATTCATGCATTTGTGCAATGAGTCATTTCATTCATGGCTGATTAAAATGATTAAAATGACTCATTCATGCAATGAGTCATTTTATTCGTGCATTTGTTTTAAGGTGATAAAATAATCGCATCGTTAAACAAATTTTAATCATTTTGAATGATTTTGACATTATCTTACTGCAACTTTAAAGTGTTCAATTTTTCTTATCTTTTTCAAACAAAACGAAATGGTGGCGTCTTTTGAAAAACTGCTCATGTTATAGCTCAAAAAGTTATCGTTCGATCTGGCTGAAATTTTGGGAGGGTTTCTCACTACAACATTATGGGAAAGATATACCAATAAAAATTCAAAAAAGTATAAAATAAAAAATTAAGTAGGCTTTGTAATCAAATTTTCATATTTTTGACCATTTTCTCGACAATTTTTTCCCCAAAAAGGTAAATTATTTACGCGATGACCTTAAAACTTTAGGTATATCCTTCCAATAATGTTATAGTGCGAAACCTCCCAAAATTTCAGCCAAATAGATCAATAACCTTTTGAGCTATAAAATGAGCAGTTTTTCAAAAGCCGCCTAAAGGAATACCTTATAACGCCGCTATTTTGTTTCGTTTAAAAAAGAAAACATTTTTTAACACTTGAAAAGTGTAATAGAATAATGTAAGAATTTAAAAACGACGCGATTATTTTATCTCCTTAAACAAAATTAATGAATAATTACGCATTTTCGGGAGTTTAAGGGGATTTCCCACTTAAAGTTTTACCAGCAGTTATATCCCTGTAATCATAAGTTTGCCTTCAATCTGCGATTCCTGCACCACACGTCGGACCTTCCTCTTCAATTTGAATTTCCTCAAGCGACCAACGAGCCTTCGTCATTCTCGCAGTAGTCTAACCCCTTAAATGTCGTGCGACCAAAATTGCCCGAGATATTCGCGTTCAAAGTCCGACGCTGACTGAACAATGAAGCACGGTAGTTGATCACGCGCGATTTTTTAACAAATTTTAATTTAACTTATGAATATTTGTAAAATTCAATTTAACCTAAAAATATTAACAAAATTTAATTTAACGTAAAAACAATAACAAAACTCAATTTAAATTAAAAATAATAACACAAGTTAATGTAACTTAAGAACAATAACAAAATTCAATTTAACTTGAAAATATTAACAAAATTCAATGTTTTAGTAGAAAAAAAATTCAAAAAACGCGATTTTTCTTTTCTTCAATTATTAAATAATGAGCGGCAATTATTGAATCGTATTATTGATTTGTAAAGCGAATCTACGTGTTCACTATTTTTTTCGAAAAAAAAAAAAAAAAAAAACAAACAAACAAACAAAAACAATTTAAGAAAAAAAAACAGAAAGATCGAAGCGGCGCCGGATCCGGCTTGCAGGTTCCGCGCGCGAGCAACTACTGGGCCATTGTTTACTACTTAAGGGGTTATATACAGTCAGGAGGCCCAAAAATATCGATTTTTCAAAAAAAAAATTATTTTCTGGATAATCTAAAATGAAAAAACCAAAAATATTTTGTTAATATAATGGATTATCTTGGAATTGATCGAAGGAGTAAGCAAAATAATAATTTTCCTTTAATATAATAATTTTAAAAAAAACCTTCGATTAATTACTAAAAAATATACTTGAAAAGATTGTGTTAAAATTTGAGACTGATCGGTTCAGCGGTTTCCGAGAAATCTTGCTCACCGACTTCAAAAACACAGTTTTGAGAAAAACGCGTTTAAATTTTCAAACGCACTTTACATATAGTAAAAAAAACAATTACAAATGTGCGTGTAACTTCGAGAATATTCGCCGGATTGACAAGAAATTTTCTGCGTGTCTACTTAAATGTATGAACATTACGATTTTTTTTAAATCGATTTTTGCAAAATTTCAACTGTATATAACCCCTTAAAACGCTTTGCTTGCGATTAAACTCTTTATGCTGACAATTGGCACTTTAATGGTTGCGAATCGCTTTGTAAATATTTCCATGTGTATGGACAAATTTTTCGTACTTGCTCATACATAAAAATTGCCACGACAAAAGCACCGAAAAAATGTCCAGCTAGAAAGAACCTCCGGTAAAAGATTGGTTATCCACGAGATTCGTGATAAAAAGAAGTGATTGGAAACTAAACAGGATGACAAATCAACTGCGTGACCACGATTCCCTCCAATGGAATTCGTCTTTGGTACGATAAATTCTTTTCTTCTTTTTTTTCGTGGAACCTCTATCGAGTACACTTGATTATCGCGATCACGAAATTGTCGCCAATTGACCTACCGAAATGCCGCTGATCGACTCGTAGGAACAGTCCCACGGTTTTTAAGTTTCGTTAATTCGTTTTTTTTTTTTTTTTTTTTTTTAATCGATTCGAATTGGATTGTCCGCGGACAAAAATTGTCTGGAATTTAATTTGTGAGTCTTTTTTTTCATCTCCCTTGTTTGGCAAAAGTTATCTCGGAAGAACGAGATCATTGCGAGAATATATATTTACTTCGGATATATTTTAAGAGGGAATGATACCTCATCGCGGTCGGTATGGTAGAACAATTATAGATTCCCAAAAATCTCGAAATCGGCTCTTCAGATTCCGTCGAAACTTTGCCAAACGACGTCAAATAGATAGACGAACAGCTGTCTTCCCCTAAAATTTTCTGAATTTGAGAAAAAAACTAGATTAACTTATGATAAGCCAATCTACATTTTTTTTCTCAAATTCAGAAAATTTGAGGGGAAGACAGCTGTTCGTCTATCTATTTGACGTCGTTTGGCAAAGTTTCGACGGGATCTGAAGAGCCGTTTTCGAGATTTTTTGGAATCTATAATTGTTCTACCATACCGACCGCGATGAGGTATCATTCCCTCTTGAGGGGAGATATACACCTAGGAGCCGGAAAAAGGTCATTTCTGTGAATTTTTTTCAAGGAAAACTATTTGGATCAGGGGTTGGGGTTTTAATTATCTAAAAGTATATACATTCAAAAATATGTTTAATTTTCTTTAATTAACGGCGGGGTAAAGTTAATTCGGCGAAAAAAAGGCATGTTTTTAAGATTTTTTTTGGCGTAACGAATAGTGTTCGTTTATTGAAAAATTTACATATAATAAAGTAACATTTGAACAATATTCTCCTAAATTTGCATTGCAAAATATTCAAAATTGAGCGAGCGAAAATTAAACCCCGGAGGCGCCTCGAAAAAAAGTTGGTTTGCGGTGTGCACCATAACTCGCAGCAGAATCATTTGAAACAAAAAAATCAAAATGCATTCGTTAAAGGAGATGTTTCTCGAGGTAATGACGGGAGGATTTTTTTTCTTTCGATTTTTCGATTTTTCGTAGCACTTGGGAGCCAAAAATCCGATTTTCGCTAAAAAAATCGGCTAATTTGTTGTTGAAAAATTAGCAATTATTTTAAAAAAACTAAAAAAGCTCTCGACAATACCTGGTGAATTATGTGAAGAAGTACTGTGCAAAATTTCAAAGCGATTGGTCCAATAGATTTTGAGTTATCGTGCACACGGACTTCAAATATGACAAGTCTCAGAAAAACGGTTTGAAAAACGCAGAAGAGAAGAGAACGGCATGGAGCAATAGACGCTCAAATACTCATAACTTCGTCAATTTTACTCCGATCGACTTGAAATTTTAACACAATATTCTTGATATATTATGCATTCATTTTAAAAAAATTTTTAAAATTAAAAAAAAAATTTTTAATACTTTACCCCGCCTTTAAAAATGTCAAAAATATACAAGGATATTGTATGATCCTTGGAGCGTCGTAAAAAAATCTGCTTATACGGTACCCACTGGCGTTTCTTCAAAAATCATCTGAGAAAAAAAAACAAAAAGATTATTAAATTACATACTATAATCCAGTACTTGTCACAGCCGATTTTGAAAATATCGATTTATGACAAAATGGCGGACGTTTGAACATAAATAGTGATTTTTGGGCCAAAAATTAGTTATTATTTTGCCCATAAAACAAGAACTAAGTAACGGGAAAAAAAATCCTACGACAAGTACTAGACAATGGTGTATAGAATAACCACAAAAAACCTCAAGGCAATCGGTTCATTGGTTTTCGAGAAATTTTGGGTACCGATTTGAAAAACGTGGTTTTGAGAAAAACGCGTTTGAAAATTTGGGAATGAATAAATCATTAAATTTGCCAACTTACATGGAATCATCGATATCAGGCCCATAGTGTAGGTCTTCTACGGTCGTCGGAATGTTCATAGCTTCTAAATCCTCGACCACGACCATCTAGGATGTATATCTCCCCTTAATGGAGCTCGCGAATCTTGGCAAATATTTTGGGGCTATGTACAGGGTGTACATAGCCCATAGCGAAAAGTGACGTCCACAAGGAAAATCAAGATGCCTCGTTATGTTCTACGAACTTTCCTATTTTTCGATAAAAAATTATTTTTTAACTTTCCTCGAGTGTTCCTGAAAAATTAAAAAACATTTTAATTTTAATTTTATTTTGATAGCACTTGTATTTTGATAGCATTTTTATTTTTCTCCTTTGTGTATGTACTTTTCTCTCTGAAGTTTTTTTTTAAGCAATTGAGTCATTCGGACTAGTAAACGTATTTTTTTTTATCGTCTGAACTTCAGAGACCGATCCTCTTAAGGTTAACGACCGAGCGGTCCAGTTGAGTCCAAACGATAGTTTATTCATTTTTTTTTCAATGACCCTCACAAACGTGTATACGAGGTATACATTTATTCTGCAGATGCTAATTTTTCACAAAAGATATAATTAAAGAGCAAATTTATGCATTTTTATATTTTTATTACGTAAATGAGAAAAACTTTTGTGTTATTATCAACTTGAAAAAGTATAACACTATCGATGATCATTATGAAAAAACTGCGTCAGCGAATGTTTTATACAACTCAGAATGAAATTTGAAGTGATTTATAATTATGCCTATTTATATTTATGTCAAGAGGTTATTTATTATTATCTATATATAATCTCCATTCGTCAGCCAAGATTCGTGATCTTCCATCAACTCTTCATGGTTCAATAATGAATATATATGGTTTACGATGGGCGAAATGGGGTTTTTAAAAATGTTTACAAAGTTTTAGTTTTCGTTGGGGGGTCTTCTCACTTTAAACGCTAAAAAAGTCTATTTTCATGAATTTTTTGATACGTTTCTATTATAGATATTGATATAAACGTTGTTACACTTAAGGCATCTGGCCAGCATTTAATTTTTTATTTTCCTTTTTTTAATATATTTTTTTTAATCAACCCTGAACTGTTAAGAACAATTTAAGCCATAGTATGTATTAAAAAACGCAAAATTGCTCAAGTTACAGTTATTTTTCGGCAGGAAGGTCGAGCCGTTGCGGGCGGTCGACCGTGCGATTCGATCCGTGTTTATAACTCGCACGGTTTAGCTCACGCAGCTGTCCTGCGTTATCTCGAAACTACATTTTTTGAACTGGTACTATCGAAATATCGTAACCTATCGGTCCGATTGCTTTCAAATTTGTACACAATACCTTCAGATACATTATCTTAAATGTCACGTAGGATTTTTGCGAAAACTTGATTAGTTTTTTGTTTTATTATTGTTTTTGCTCGAAAAATTTCGGTGAAAAATACAATTTTTTTTCTTCGCCTCACCATAATTTTTTTAATGGTCGAAAAAAAAAACCGCTGCACTACATTATAGCGACACTACTCACGAATGAGCTCATTTTTTTTTCTGATGTGACACGACCGGGTAACAGCTGGGACAACGACCGCGCGTATCGTGCGGAGGGCCCCCACGGCAATGTGCATAACGGCGCCATTTTTCAATATTTTGAACGGAAATTTATTAACGTTATTCTTAAAGCCCTTTCTGACATTGTGTAAAAAAATAAAAATATTCCGGCCCATACTTTCGAGTTTATTATTTTTTTTTAAGGGGTAAGGCCACTGTAACGGCCCAAAAAAAAAGGTTTTTTCACTAATTTTTTGCTCCCGAAATTGAAGGTATTTGAAAAAAAACTTTTAATGGTGTTATCGGGCATACATTAAACTTTATTATAAAATTTTTTTACAGTAAAAAAAAAACAAAATGGCGGTTCCACAGCTATCTTCCCGGGACATGTTTTGCTTCCAGGGCTCCGCGGCACGCAGCATCACTGGTGCACTTTTGAATCTAGAACAAAAAAAAACCATTAATCTAGAGGGCTATAGCTAGAGAATGTCGATCGGATTTTAAAAAGTATCAATTTTTGTGGATTTGGCGTGCGTTTGAAAAAAAAAATTGATTTTTGACGAAAAAAACGGCAAGTTTTTTGTTAATAAAAAATCAATAAATAAAGTTCTTGAAAATTCCGATCGACATTCTCAAGATAATGTAAATGTTCACATCTGGTTAAAATTTCAAGTAAAAAAAATGAAAATTGTTCGAGTTATGCTGCGTGCCATTTTGAAAAACCATGTTTCGAGAAAAACGCGTTTAAAGTTTAGCGAATAGTTTTTTATTGGAAAAAATTTAAAAAAGAACGCACAGGACCTTTTTTTTCTTATTCTAGAGGGTTTAAACTATTTTTTAAGCCAATAAAAAAAAATCGATTTTTCAAAAAATTTACAGTGGCCTTACCCCTTAAATATACCTATTTTTCGATCGACCAACGTGGTCAGATCGTCCAACTATGGATCGACAAATGGATCGACCAACATCATAAATACACTTTCAAAATGCATTTTAAAAAAATGTATTCAAGTCACTATATACGAAAATGTTAGTTAAAAAATGTCCTAAGAAAATTGTAGGTCTGCGCTGTTGATGAAATCTCGGAGATGGATCATCCGAAACAAAAAAAATCAAACGGTTTTAGATTCAGTATGTTAATGGCTATAGCGCATATCATACGATTTTTGATATATGCAAAAATAACAAAATGGCGGACATTTTTATAAAAAACAAAAAAACGTGTTTTCTTCACCGTTTTTGGTAAAAAAATAGTAAATATCAAAATCCTTGATATGAAAAAAATCTTTGATATGCGCTATAGCTATAATCGTAAAGAATGTGGTTAAAATTTCATAAGGGCCGGTTCAGTAGTTTCGAAGATTTTATCAACATGCCGTCGAAAAACGTTGTTTCGAAAAAACGCGTTTAAAGTTTGTTTGCGTTACATAAAAATATTTAAAAAATTTTAAATGTATTTCGAAAGTGTATTTATTAAGTGTAAACTTTTATATGAATATCTATAATATAAACCTATCCAAAAATTCACGAAAATAGCCTTTTTTAGCGTTTAAAGTGAGAAGACCCCTTAATCCGTTGTTAGAAATGGTTTATCTTGATGCTAAATAGCCAAAAAAATTACATCACCCGTAGCATATTAGTCTAGGATTTTGTAGTGAATTTTTTTTTATCGTAAAGACTCAATATAGGCTAGAAAATGACATATACTGTTTATTATGATTTAATCTTGGATTGTGGCTAACGCTCCAACCGCCCTAAACCTTTTTTTTACGATGTTGAAGTTTGCATCGTTGGAATACATCGAAAATTCTTCTTTATTTTTTCATTTCTTCGCTTTTTCACCATTCAAACTCTCTATTTCCGAGTTTAGGTTGTGGATCCCTACATAAGGATGTTCAAAAAGTTTTCAGGGATTCCTGTATGTCGTGAAAAAATTGGGCTGTACGAGAAAAAAAAAATTATTTGCATCCCAACGATGCAAACGATTGATACGATTTTATAAAAAAAACTTTTGATCGAAATCTCCTCTTCGATGTTTTTTGCAACAACTAAAAGTCATTCGGACTAATATGAGTATTTTTTTTATCATCTGACCTTTGATGGCCAATCCTCTCAAACTTTTTTTTATAGCGTTTGAAGTTTGCATCGTTGGAGTGCAACGAAAATTCTTTTTATTTCTCCATTTTCTCATCTTCTTTACCAAATTATCCCAACTCTTTATTTCCGAGTTACATTGTGGATCTTTAATAAGGATGTTGACAAATGTTTCAATGATTTTTGTAGCCTAAAAGTGACGAAACAAAATTTGCCGGTACGAGAAAGAAAAAGTATATTAGTTGCATCCCAACGGTGCAAATTTTGATAGCATTGTTTTAAAAATCTAAGGTATCAACGTTAGTGTTCGGTTTGCCATTTATTGATTGCTCAACAGTGCACTTCGTGACGGTAACCCAAATGAAAAAAATTGTGAGGAAAGTACACACGTAAAATGAAAAAATAAAATAATGCTTTTTTCCTACTGTGTCCTACTATACGCTGGAATTTCAGTTTAGTAAAAGTCCCACGGTTTTCGAGCTTTTAGGGGCTTTCTGTTATTTAAAAAAAAATCATCTGTTTTTGGTTTTTCGTATGCCATTTCTACAAATGATATGAATCGACAATAACTAAGCAACTTTTTTAAGTAATTGGCACGATATGCGTAGTCGATTTTTTTTTTACACCGCAGGCTATCAAAGTCAGATGTTCGAATTGGTTTGTATGAAAATTCTGCATAAGATCTTTTTTCATAGTTTCCTTAACATTTGAGGTTAAAGAGAAGACCTTTTTGAGATAAAACACACAACCAAGAGTATTTTTTAAAAAAACGGGTAAAAAAAGTTATCATTTGTAAAAATGGCATGCGCAAAAGTTTTGAACGTTGATTCTTGACATTTGAACCAAAATATTGAGAATTACAAAAACAAAAAATGTGACGTTTCGGCTTTCTTGAGGAATTATGAGCGCTTTTGGCGGTAATTGGAAATAAGCCAAAATTTAATGAATGCTGTTGGCTCATGGGTACAATATCGTTATTTTATCGCAAATAATGGAAATTGACCGGGCAAGCTTCAAAAAGTATTTCTTTGTTTGGGTTTGTTTGGGTTTGTTTAGTGGTATCATTTAAGTATCATTTAAGTATCATTTAAGAGATTATAACACTTTATTCATTCATATTCTCTATTTATTTATAACAATAAGAATTGTTCCATACAATTACTACAACAAATTACTAAACGATATATTTTACGTAAACATAGAGCCTTGCAAGTCCGAAGAGGGATGAACCGTATACTTTTAATCCCTCTTCGGACTCCAAGCGATCAAAAGTACTACTTTACTCTCTGTCTAGTCGCACTTATGAGCGAGGAAAATATGGAAGTGGTATTTGAAATACATTTTTGGCTTCTGAGACACCGTTAAAACTATACATTTCCAAGTTACCTTGCGAGATGTTTCTTGAAATGTTCAAATTCGAAAAAATCGTCATTTTCGATGACTATCGAAAAATTCCAATTTGAACGAAAAATAAGCGAAATATTAAATTTTAACCACTCTTCATATTTTGTTTATTTTGACTCGATAACCCTAAATTCACCGTAAAATCTTGGGGCTCCGAATATCGTACTCTTGCCCGAAAAACTAAAAGCAGTTTATTTTTATATTAAAAAAACCGTGGGACTTTTACTAAACTGAAATTCGGCAATATGGTAGGACATGATCTGACCTATCGACAGTTGCAGGTTTAGCCATTCATAATAGGACACCCTGTACATATATATATATATATATATATATATATATATATACACACACACATATATATACAGGGTGTCCCAGAACTCAACGTTAAGCCGACACGGGGTCACAGGATTGATTGTAACCATCATGAGAAAAAAACAGAAAAAAATAAATCAGAAAAAAAATAAAGCAAAAAAAATAAAGCAGGGCTTTTCAAAGTAGACAAATTTTGAAAATTTTAAATTCATAGTTTAACAAATAGTCTTAATTCTAGGAAACTTGGGATTGTTTGGGTGTGTTTGGGTTTGTTTCACAATAACCGAAAAATGGTTACAGTTTGACCAAATTTCTAGGTTTTTCTTAAATGCCCATAATTTTCAAACTGCATGGGATAGATTTTTTTTCTGATTGTTCTCATGATGGTTACAATCAATCCTGTCACCCCGTGTCGGCTTAACGTTGAGTTCTGGGACACCCTGTATATATATATATATATATGAGGTATTCCACGTGATTCCGGCGGACTTTTTCCCTGACCCCCACCAATTCGATTAATTTTTTAAAATCTGCTTCCACTGACTCTAAAAGACACCCTGAATGTTTTTTACATTTCTCGAAACAACCCTTAGTCAAAAAAAAAAAATTTCTCCGAAAAAAACGCCCCGATTTAAAAATCTGCAAAAAATTCCCAAAAATGCATGATTATATATAAAAAATTTCTAGCTATCACCCGCAGTGGAAATACGATTTTTTTCTGCGCCTTCTGAGCAATTAACGTTAAAAAAATCCGAAAAATTGACTGCTAACTGTTCAAGGTCCGTGATTGTGATTTGATTATTAAAAAATGGTCAAAAAATTCATTTTGGGTATCAAAATATTTAACACTTCGTCTGCAAACGTTTTTTTCGCACCTCTCGTCTGCAAACGTGGGTATTTCGCGTCTGGCCATTATTTCATCCCCTTAATGTACTCAGAAATTTTGAAAAAATTCTGGCTACTTCTTAAAACATTCATTTTAAAGTTCCATTTGTAAAATTTCTGAAAAATAAATTCGTTCATACATTCTTTTGTTAAATAAATAAAAAAAATTTGGAAAAAAATTTTGATTTACAAAAAAAAATTGTAACTCAGCGAAAAAAAAGGTAGCGTAATTTTTCAAACTGGAAATTAAAGGTAAAGATTGTGTCTTTAAGAAAAAAAAATATTTTGTTTCATTAATTTAAAGTTAAGTGCTTAAGTTTTGGACATGAAAATGGGCAATAAATTACGTACAATGTATATTGCTTTTTACACATTTTATTGGCAACAAACATTTTTTTTTCTTTTTTTACCATAAAAAGTTATTACAGTAACATATTATTACGATTCTCAATCTAACAGAGTATTTTAATTGATAATTATAACCATTCTATACATTGAACGCAGCAAACGACGCGATGTTCTTCGCATACGGCTTTTTTTACATTTGACGCAGCAGTACTGCGTCTTATATCGTTATATTTGATGACCTGCGGCCACGATTTTCTGCAGGGTTACGGCACCATTTGTATTTATCCCTACCATACATGAATGTATGGCGTCGAACTGGCTCGGTATCGTCCTGCTCTTCCTCGACTTCACTCTCGCTCTCTGTCGATTCCACATTAGATACACTCATTTCACTGGCCTCACTATCAACTTCTTCAATTGCATCGATTTCATCTTCACTATTTTCACCGCCAAAATAATTTATTGCTTCTCGTTGACGCAGTACGCGCGTAATTTGTTCGGCCGATCGTTGCTCCATTTTTGAAAATTCTGCATAAAAAAAATCCAAAATTTTTTTTAGGCATACTGACTATTTTTGGCATAATTACCGATGCCAAAATAACCGTAAAACACGAAAAAATTTTTCACGAACTTACCTATTTTGTGCACGTCGTCTGCAAACCTGGGTCGTTTGTGTCCTCTGCAAAGTTTGAGTGCTCGGTACAACTACCTGGAAGGTACTAAAATTTTGAAACTTGGGCGTAAGTTCCCCTTCCTATATAACTTTTTTTTTCAGACAAAGAGGAGTGTCCGCCCTTTCCCTATTTTCGCGGTACAAACCAAAACGGTTTTCGCTCGGACACGAACGACCCACGTTTGCAGACGAAGGGTCAAGTATCCGCCCGAAGTAAGCGGTTCTTGAATTTTACGGAATTTTTTTAACGTTTATCGCTCGGAAAGCATAGAGAAAATCGTACTTCCACTGCGGGTGATTGCTTGAACATTTTTACATATAATCACGCATTTTTGGGAGTTTTTTTAGATTTTTAAATCGGGCCGTTTTTTCGAAAAAAAAAAATTTTACTAAGGGTTGTTTCGAAAAAAATGTGTAAAAAAAATTCAGGGAGTCTTTTAGAGTCAATGGAATCAGATAAAAAAAAAATAAATCGAATTGGCGGGCGTCAGGGAAAAAGTCCACCGCATCACGTGGAATACCTCGCGTGTGTGTGTGTGTGTGTGTATCTATATATATATTAGACTGATTCAAAAAAAAAAATTATTCTGGATTCTCGTGCTATTGTTGGGCACTAACAAAAGAAAATTTCTCTAAAAAAATGGGCGCGGTCACTGAATATTTAGAGGTGGCTATCTCGACTTTTTTGTATTTGAATTTTTTTTAACGAACGTATTGCATTTAAGCATAGTCATGGCTTCGGATTACGGATAAAAATCGGAAAAGTTTTGAGTTTGTTCTTTTACAAACATAACAGAGAAAAACTGACCATACGTCGAAGTGCACACGAAACGATGAAAGAAGTTTTCGAACAATGGAAATTTGCTGAAATTCCAACGCGTCAATTGAATAACGCAATCTCGAAATCAATAAAACACCATCTAGTCTTGAAAAAACTTTTTAAAAAATCGGGTTAAAAAGAATTTGCCGTCACAAATATCGAAGGAGCGTAAATTTAAGAGAGATTTGGACAAACTGTTCAACGTTGCACATTTTCGTTCTGCCCAAAATGTTAACGAACTTGAGAATGGCTGGGAAGAAATGTAAATGAGTTTGAAGATAATATAAGCGTAGCATTTTGAAATCCAAATATACGATTTATGAATAAAAGTTTATAATTTAATTTTTCGTAAAAAGTGCGAAATGTTAATGCGTATAAATAAATCTACATGAATAACGAGAGTAGTATAGACGCCATTATTGATCTACCTGGATTTGAATTGTGAATATTGCAATCTTTTCAAATTGTTAGAGTTTATTTTTGTTACGAAAAAGCTGCTGGATGTGATTTTTATCCGTAATCCGAAGCCATGACTATGCTTAAATGCAATACGTTCGTAAAAAAAATTCAAATACAAAAAAGTCGAGATAGCCACCTCTAAAAATTGAGTGACCGCGCCCATCTTTTTAGAGAAATTTCGTTTTATCAGTGCCCAACAATAGCACGAGAATCCAGAAGGAAATTTTTTTGTGAATCAGTCTAATATATATATATATATATATATATATAGATCATGTTTAAGATAAGATGGGGTTGATAATCGTAACTCGATCGCTTGGACGGTATCGCCGCGACTTCCTTCTGTTTACTGCTTACCTTCTCGTGTACACAGCAGTCGCGATCACGTATAAGAGGTCTACCACTCGTAATCGCCTGCTCTTCAACGTCACCGTGTCAATTCTCAACTTGTAGTAAAATACGCTGCTGCACGGAAAAAAAGAAATAGTACAAAATACAGGGGCTTCACAGTTCGCATGGGACTCGAGCGATTGCACGGCGATATTACCTGAAACACAGTGCTCAAAATACAGTGTGCTCAAAGTAAATTATTACAGCTCCTATACTGTCCTCTTTGGACTCGAACCGCTCTACTGTATCTTTTACTGGAACACACAGTCTAAAATACAGTGTAGTCAAAAGTAAATTTTGAACAGTTCAACACTGTAAAATAAATTTAACAAAACTTGTAATTTGACAGTTGGTTAATCTGTATTATATACACTGAATGCGCCAGTTATGTCGACAGAGTTTACGTAGGTGTTTCAACAGTGAAGTCCTCTGTTCTAGAAACTGGTTAACAACAGATATAGTTTCAGTTTTGAACCGTTGCTTTTTACAGTGTAAACACGGGAAACGTTCTTGTTTTAATCCTGTAATTCAAACTTGATGAACCCGGTAATTTAACAGTGCCACAACTCGTATATTATACAAAATTAGGGGTAAAAATAACATTAGATAGCGCTGAAAGAACAATCGAAGCGCTGAAAGAACTGCCAGTCCTTTGTGTCCTGGTCGCGCCACGCTCGAGACAAGTCCTAACCAGTGAATACCGTTCACAACGTCACACTGTAAATTTGATTATAAAAATGAAGTAAAAAAATTCGGCGAAACCTTTGCTTACAATGTATATTGTAAGCAATGTAATATATATATATATATATATATATATATATATATATATCAAGAATATAATAAAGTGAACGAGCACACAAAAAAAGTTTATCCATAAAAGAAGTTTGAGAAAAATGTGTAGAAAATATTACAAAATCAGTCACATACACAGGAACGTACCTTTTTGTAAATAATTCTCTCTTTTTTTATAATTTCTTGAATTATGTCGCACAAATTTCAACGTTCGCATCCTATCGACCACGCACTACTAACTGGCAATCCTTTGTGTCCTGGCCACGTGCCTCACCCCACGCGCGAGACAAGTCCCAATTAGACAAGAACGTACCTTGTTAAAAAAATTCTCTCTTTATAATTTCTTGAATTGTGTCGCACAAATTTCGATGTCCGCGTCCCATCAACCACGCACTACTAACTGGCAATCCTTTGTGTCCTCGCCTCGTGCCTCATGTGCAGTATAAAAAACAGTGATCGCATTTAAATTTTACAGCTGAATATTTTTACTGCAATCACTGATGTATTCACAATATCAAACTGCAAATAAACCAGTGTAACTGTAAAAATCTCAGAGTGCACAGATAACGTCACGAACTGTCGAAAGAAGAGTAAAACTGCCGTGCCGCACTGTGAAATTTAATGAATCACTCTGTACTCAATACAGTGTACACTAGACTGATTCAAAAAAAAATTTTCCTTCTGGATTCTCGTGCTATTGTTGGGCACTGATAAAACAAAATTTCTCTAAAAAGATGGGCGCGGTCACTCAATTTTTAGAGGTGGCTATCTCGACTTTGTTGTATTTGAATTTTTTTTAACGAACGTATTGCATTTAAACATAGTCATGGCTTCGGATTACGGATAAAAATCGGAAAAGTTTTGAGTTTGTTCTTTTACAAACATAACAGAGAAAAACTGACCATACGTCGAAGTGCACACGAAACGATGAAAGAAATTTTCGAACAATGGAAATGTGCTGAAATTCCAACGCGTCGATTGAATAACGCAATCTTGAAATCAATAAAACTCCACCTAGTCTAGAAACAACTTTTAAAAAATCGAGTTAAAAAGAATTTGCCGTTACAAATATCGAAGGAGCGTAAATTTAAGAGAGATTTGGACAAACTGTTCAACGTTGCACATTTTCGTTCTGCCCAAAATGTTAACGAACTTGAGAATGGCTGGGAAGAAATGTAAATGAGTTTGAAGATAATATAAGCGTAGCATTTTGAAAATGTAAATATACGATTTATGAATAAAAGCTTATAATTTAATTTTTCGTAAAAAGTGCGAAATGTTAATGCGTATAAATAAATCTACATGAATAACGAGAGTAGTATAGACGCCATTATTGATCTACCTGGATCTGAATTGTGAATATTGCACCCTTTTCAAATTGTTAGAGTTTATTTTTGTTACGAAAAAGCTGCTGGATGTGATTTTTATTCGTAATCCGAAGCCATGACTATGCTTAAATGCAATACGTTCGTTAAAAAAAATTCAAATACAAAAAAGTCGAGATAGCCACCTCTAAAAATTGAGTGACCGCGCCCATCTTTTTAGAGAAATTTTGTTTTATCAGTGCCCAACAATAGCACGAGCATCCAGAAGGAAAATTTTTTTTTGAATCAGTCTAGTGTACACTGTAACCCTTGCAGTTTGCGTACAGTATAAAAATCAGTGATCTCATGTAAATTTTACAGTTGAATATTTTTACTGAAGACACTGATGTATTCACAATACCGAACTGTAAATAAATCAGTGTAACTGTAAAAATCTCAGTGTGTACAGGAAAATTCGTCATTTTTGTAGGACAGGATTTGACATTACTCTGTTTTACTGTAAAATGAAGTATGGCACCCTGTTTTTCATGCGGTTTATACTGTGATTTTCGCTGTTTCTTTTTTTCCGTGTGCTTGACAGTTATACTTCGTAATTTTTTTCCCAAATATTTCTCACAATTGAAAGTTCCAAAGACCAAGTAGACGAAGCAAAAAAAAAACGTCTATGGAGGCGGAAAAAGCCAAGTTAATCGTGAAAATCAAGCATCTCTAAAAAATAAGTGTGCTCCTTTTCCACGGGAGATGCGCAGTTTTTGTTTTCTTCGATCTTGCGACGCAACGGGCTCGAAGCTATCGGGAGTTCGGTGATCTTGAGGTTCGATATGTGAGATGCGATCACATGATCCGGATTGCAGGGATTAATGTTCGGAAACTTTTCGCCTCCGACGCCGGGAATTCAGCCAGTCGGTTTCTCTTTGGCTGTTGCGAGCTCGATGTGAGTTTGACGCGTTGCGAGAAAGACTTTATTGTTTTTTGTTTTTTTTTTTACGCAATGGTAGTATCGCGGTCGAATGGACGGAAAAATAGATGAAACAAAAATATAACGAAGGGTATCGAAGTCTTCGAGGGTGAGATGCATCGACGAACGTGAATAAGTTCACTGGTTTGGGTTTGTTTGGGTTAATGTTCAGTTATGGAGTTTTAAACACGAACGAATGGCGATTTGGTTGGGTGAGGATCGATTTTTAAATTTTTTTACATTTAAACCCAAACTATTGTCGATTTGTTTGGGTTCGTTTGGGTGTGTGTTAATTTTTGGAGCTTTAAACTTGAACGAATGGCAATTCGCTTGGGTGAGGATCGATTTTTAAATGTTTTTTATTTTTAAACGGAAACTAATGTCAATTCGTTCGGATTTGTGCGGATTAATATTCATTTTTGGAGTTTTAAATTTCAACGAATGGTAATTTGTTTGAGTGAGGGTTGATTTTGAAATGTTTCTATTTTTAAACCTAAGCTGTTGTCAATTTGTTTGGGTTAATGTTTATTTTGAAATTTTTAAACTTGAGCGATTGGTAATTCTTTTGGGCGAAGGTCGATTTTTAAATGTTTTTACTGTAAAACCCAAACTATTGTCAATTTGTTTGGGTTCGTGTTAATTTTTGGAGTTTTAAACTTGAACGAATGGCAATTCGCTCGGGTGAGGATCGATTTTTGAATGTTTTTTTCTTTTTAAACGGAAACTAACGTCAATTCGTTCGGATTTGTTCGGATTAATTAATTGTTAATCGTGACTTTTTACAATCACAATTAATTAATCGTTAATTGTTATAGTCGTGATTAACAATTAATTAATTGTCAATCTTTAATTACCCCTTTTAATTTGCGTTATTTTTCTTTGCTCGCGACAAGAAACCCTTGCAACGTATAACGAACGATAATTATTCTTTGGACATGCGTTACGTGTAACAATTTATTGTACCAGGCGTTGTAAAGACTGCGTCGTTGCACAAATTACGCTCGACGAAAGTAGATCACGAATGAATTATCGTCGAAAAATTATTTGCAAATTCAGGCTTTTTCTGATCTTCGGGCAGTTCAATTGGACGAATATACACGCGTGACGGTTAATTACGAAGCCGCTGTGCATTTCTCGTACGAATGTCCGACGAAAGATAAGAGCCTGCCGGTCTCGCTCGCGCGATAATCGGAATCAATGTTGAGGATGTTAAATGGGTTCGGAGTGCTCGTCCTTAAGCGTCGTATACAAATTACGAATGTGACACTCGCCACGAGCGCGTGCCGTATATGTCGTCACGTTTTTCACTTCTTCCTATTGCATTCTCAGGAGTTTATACGTATGCTAAAATCACGCGAAAAAAAAAAAATATGTATGTTTTTCCTGGGCCATAGCCTGGGCCGTCCATATATTACGTCATTCTAAATTTGGGGGGGGGGAGGTTCGTCTGCGGATGACGGTAAATTATGGTTGGGGGGGGGGGGGGGGGGGGCGTTTCGAAATTGACGTCATTCTTGTGATACCAGTTACTTCAAAATGTACAATAGTATATTGTACAACTAGAGTGGTTTCCCCGCATGAGTGATGAAAAATATTTTGCAAGTACCTAATGGTATTAATTATTGAAGTCATTATTTATTTATTTATTACATAAGGTTTGTCTACATTATATTCGAGAATTTCAAATAACAGCGTACCTATGAAAGTAGTTCGATCGAGCCAAAATGAATATGGGAAGGATACGGAGATATTAGCCGTGATCCAGGATTTGCAAGAATGGGTGAAAACTCCGTGGGAGCTATCCAAAGAAAACTAAAGAATAGGGAAGAATAATATTATTATATTAATGAAAATTGCCAAAGTACAAAATAATAAAAGATGATTCTATAAAAAAATGTGGGAGCTATCCAAAGAAAACTAAAGAATAGGGAAGAATAATATTATTATATTAATAAACATTGCCAAAGTACAAAATAATAAAAGATGATTCTATAATAAAATGTTTTAATGTTACCCAATTTTTCTCAAATCCGCAAATGTTTTAATTTTGCCAAACTGGCAATGACGTCAATTTTGCGAGAGGGGGGTGGGGGGTCATTAGGAAATGACGATAGGATGATTGTAGGGGGGGGGGGTCGAAAATCAGCAAAAATCGATGACGTAATATATGGACGGCCCCATAGGAAATGTTGGATTTTTTTTTATTTTTTCCACACAAACGAATTTGTTTAATTCGCCTAATTTTGATATTGAATTATTTTGTTGTCTTGTTGATTAACAGTAAACAGTAAAGTAAAAACGACGAGAATTTTTTTTTTTTCGCCATGATGTTGTTTATTCCGTTATAGTAAGGGATATTCCGTCGGGGGAGACTGACATTTCCCATTAAGACTTTAGGCCACAGTAACGGGTATAAAATCATGTGCGAATTTAACAATTTTTTTTTTCGTATGAAAAAGTGATTCACTCATAAAATTAATTACACATCTATTTGGTATGAATATCGAGCTGTTGGAAAAAATATATTTTTTTTTCGATGTACAAAATAGCCGACTACTAATATTTTCTTTTGTTATCTTATTTTTAGGTGCTCCGCGACATTTAGCATCCACAATTTTTGACCTAGAACAAAAAACAAAAATTCTCGTCAATCTACATTAGAATACCTAGAGAAGTACGTACGGAATTCAAAAAATATCGTTTTATCCAAAAGTTGTAGGTATTTGAACGTAAGAAATGAATTTTCAGTGAAAAATTTCGTGCTCATAAACTGCTCGTAAAATGAAAAGTTTTCAATTAATCAGAAATTCATTATGTACTTCTCTGCGAAACGCAATTAGGAATATAACTTTCAAATTTGAAGTACATCGAGTGAAAATTGTTGAAGTTATTTGTCACGCCAATTGGAAAAAAGCTGTTTCGACAAGTTTCGAGTAGACGGCCATTTTGTACGTCGAAAAAAAACATCTATTTTCTAACAGCTTGATATTCATACCAAATAGATGTGTACTTAATTTTATGAGTGAATGACTTTTTCATACGAAAAAAATTGTTAAATTAGCACATGTTTTTATACCCGTTACGGTGGCCTAAGGCCTTAAGGGGGGAAATCACAGTAGCACACAAAAAAATAGGCATATTTTCGGGAATTAATTTTGGCTGAATAAAAGTATCAATCGAAAATCTGTAAAGTAGGTTTTATAGCAATACTAAAAAAGTACAAAATGTAATTTTTTCAATAAAAAATATTTAAAAATGGCGGCTGCGCAGCATATGCCCCAAGGCGCCTTTCTTTTGAGCTCGCCGAACACATAACTCGAGCAAATTTTTACCGATCGACTTGAAATTTTGACAGTAGCTTCGAAACATCTTTCTCCACGGGGCTACGTAGGATTTTTTCGATATATTGATTTTTTGCAAAATGGTGCATGTTTGAAAGTAAAGTTAAATTTTTAACAAAAAAAAACGCCATAAAGTCGTCGATAAAAAAAAAGTAAGCCATATAAAATAAAAAATCCTACGTAGCTCCGTGGAGAAAGATGTTTCGAAGCTACTGTCAAAATTTCAAGTCGATCGGTAAAAATTTGCTCGAGTTATGTCTTCGGCGAGCTTAAAAAAAAGGCGCCTTGGGGCATATGCTGCGCAGCCGCCATTTTTAAATATTTTTTATTGAAAAAATTACATTTTGTACTTTTTTAGTATTGCTATAAAACCTACTTCACAGATTTTCGATTGATCCTTTTATTCAGCCAAAATTAATTTCCAAAAATATGCCTATTTTTTTGTGTGCTACTGTGATTTTCCCCCTTAATTCCATACGTTATAGGGTTTTGAAGTTTCCAGAAACAGGTAATATTTCGACGCCTCGCTAAACAGCTACGTGTTTCGTTATAGATAGTGTATTATGAAGGTGACAATGTATATATTTTGGAACGACGAGATACGTTTTGATTTCGGTGACCACAACTGCCCTCTCTCACACTATTTCTATTTCTATTACTTTCCGAAGTACCAAAGAGAAAACAAGAACAGCTCAGTCTCGATTATATCGTGAATAATCAAACACCTTTCTTTCGAAATGAATTGTACCAATTGCTCGTACGGATTACGCCAATTCCATCGATTGTGTGAAGATTCCGAACAATTGATGCAAATCCTGCAAGCGCACGACGTTTTGTTTCGCAATGTGAAGTGTCCAACTTGTGGGGAAGTAGCTCAGTGGAACGAGGCAGGTTTGGGTTTGTTTGGGCTGAAGGAAGCCAGGGTTGGGTTGAAAGAGCCATGAAGGAAGAATAGAAATTTCGACATTTTTCGAAATCAGTATTTTTCAAGATTTTTATCGGCTCTTGTTAGGGTTAGAAAAATTACCAACGTAATACAATTGTATAATACTCCATACTGCCCAATATAGGCGTCGAAATATTCCAAAAATTCCCTAGTTTATCACGTGTTTCCGCGAACTTGAAAACCCTGTAACTTATTAAATTAATGGAAAATGTCAGCCTCCTCCGACGGAATATCACTCAATATAATGGAATGAAGAAGTTCACGATGAAAAACAAAATTTCCCGTCGTTTTTTTCGGAAAAGTTCTCATACTGCATAATTTTCAAAAATAATTGCAAAATGTATTTTAAAAAGGCAACGAAAATTTGTCGTAATTCTTGTCAATCGCCAGAAATTATCGATTAAAAAAATTAATTCGCCTATATTTATTTTTCATAAAAAAGTTAATGAGTTTGCCGTAAATTCGATGTTTCGATGATGAAGTGGATTTTTTAATAAATTTTCTACATCATTTGGGGTCGTGTTTTAGACAATGAGGTTAGAAAGATTTATGCCAAATTTCATCCTAATCGGTCAATTAGTTTTTGAGCTATACGTCACGCCAGTTTTGAAAATGCAGTTTAGAAGATCGAGCCATAGCTCTGCCATTTTTTAAGATTAATAAAAAAAAAATACCATGTAATAGCCAAATGTAGTAATAAAACAAACCCCAAATCCCAAAAATAGCAAAGAAATCTTTGCTTAACAAAAAAAATTATGAAAACCAGGAAATTTTTTCCTCGCCCAAAGTTATCGCCCCCCTTAAAGTTCGTCGTTTCGCGGGGCCCACCTACAAACGCCCATGAATCCCTCAATTGTAAACGGCTCGACTGGACATTTTCGAATGACATCTTCGAAACGTTATATTTTAAGAATCCGTCGAAAATCGATATTTTCAGTCTTCAACCGGCGTTGCGAAATTTGTAATGAAAAAGTAATGCATTATTCATTACTTTTTTAATGGGTAATGAAAAAAAAATTTATTACCCATTACATTAAATTCAGTAATGTAAAAAAATTTCCTTACTCATTACATTATATGTTGTAATGTAAACAATTTCCGTTACTCATTACATTGGATTTTGCAATGTAAAAAATGTTCATTACTCATTACATTCACATTACATGTACTCATTACATTTACACTACTAATGTAATGTAAAACACCTCCATTATTCATTAAAAGGTAATATGGATTATTACTCGTTTCCCATCGGGTCAGATCGACCCAGTGCAAAAAACTGCCGCCCCTAATGGGAAACGAATAATAATCCTCATTACATTGTAATGAGTAATGGAGATTCTTTACATGGCATTGCATTAGCAATGTGAAAAAATTCCATTACTCCTTACCTTATATTTTTTAATGTAAAAAAATGCCATTGTTCATTAAATTACATTTTGTAATGTAAAGAAAATCCATAACTCATTATGGAGTACAACTTTGCAGTGACCGTTTTTTTCAAAAGTTTAAGGCTTTATTATAAAACAGTGGCTACATATTTTTTAATCAAAGTCGCTAGCTGCGACCTCGGCCCATCTTTCAGGTAGCATTCGAATCCCGCGTCGATAAAAGTCTTGGTCCTTGGAGGCAATCCAGGAATCGACCCAATTTTTCACTTTTTCGTAAGTACCGAAGTGCTGGTCAGCCAAATCGTGTGCCATTGACCGGAACAAGTGATAGTCGGAAGGGGCAATGTCTGGAGAGTACGGCGGGTGGGATAAAACCTCCCATTTCAGCGTTTCCAAGTACTTTTTCACGACATTTGCAACATGGGGCCGGGCATTGTCATGCTGCAGTATCACCTTGTCATGTCTTTCGTTGAATTGTGGCCGTTTCTCTTTGAGTGCCTTACTCAAGCGCATCAACTGACGTCGGTAGAGTTCCCCTGTGATGGTTTCGGATGGTTTGAGCAGCTCATAGTTCACAACGCCCAGCTGGTCCCACCAGATACACAGCATCACTTTGGATCCGTGAATATTCGGTTTGGGCGTCGATGAACCACCGCCGACACGTTTTCTCACTAATAGAATCCTCCCCGTAAGCATCTACAAGCAAACGGTGGGCCTCAGCCGCAGATTTCTTGATGTTGAAGAAGTAAATCATAACCTCCCGCAAATGCTGAGAATTCGGCTCGTAGGTTGCCATGTTTGCGTACCTATAACTTTATAATGCATGCACGTATCCGTTAGCTTTTTTAAATTGTTTACATTGGCAGAGCCTCTAGTTTAAAATGCCACTTTTTTTATTGAGCTAGGGCCACTACTTCGGCCGCAGTGGCTCTCTAAGTAAAACGGTCACTGCAAAGTTGTACTCCTAATACATTTTGTAATATAAAATATTTCCATTACCCATTACAATGTAATTTTTTACATTACAAATTCCATTGTAATGAGTAATGGCAATTGTTTGCATTACAAAATGTAATGTAATGAGTCATGGAAATTTGTTTCATTACTCAATGTAATATAATGGGTAATGCATTTTTTTTCATTACCAAATGTAAAGTAACGAGTAATGAAAACGCTAATGCATTACAAAAAGTAATGCATTAGCAACCCTTGTTTCAACTAGATGTAAGCCCTTATTAATTTCGACCCGTTTCAATTTTCAGACGGGGCGAAGCATTCCTCGGATATTGTACGCGTCGATGCCGACAGCCCAAGTTCACAACAGAGAGTACGTTGTCCACGAAATAACGATGAGGGAGACTCGTGTCTGCCGAGTTCGCGCATGAATTATTCGATGACCGCGGACGTCCTACCTGGCAGGCCTATTCGTTACGTCAGACGCCATATTTCTCCTGAACCAGAGGCGATTTTTCGCTGCCCCCCGCGCTTGTTTCTCAATTGATGCGTCTGCAGACCGAAACCTTAGCTGCAGCTCAATTTTCGTTATTATTCATGGCAATTTGGGCGCGATTGAAGAAAATATTTGGCTAAAAAAAAATGAAGATTAATTGCAAAACCGGAGGTTTTCGTTCTCCACGGAACGCCTCGTATGTTTATTTCTCCGATAAGAAATCGATCAAGATCGATAACCTTGTCTTTGGCACAGTTATTGAAGTCCGTTTAAAAATCCCATTGTTCTGAGACGCGAGATGAAAATTATCGTCGCATCGACGAGAGTGAAAAAAATTCCGTCCACGTTGCGTAATAATTAAATTTTTTTAACACAATTTTTGTTTTGTTTTCTTTACGAACAGTGTCTGAACAGCGCTGAATTATTGAGCACGGTTTCTCAAAATTCGAGTTTCACGAGGGCAGGCAACAGAACTACGTCGACGGCGACGGTGCCGACGTCGAGTTCAATAAAGAATTTACCCGGATGGCTGTTCTCGCGTGTCTGTCCCATTCTTATCTATCATCTCGCCAGTAACGCGAGGTCCGAGCGCGAGGGCTGTATAGTTCCGATGAACGCTTATTCCCCAACGATGACCAGCGGGGCTATCGACGATTTCGTCGTCGTGAAAAACGTCGAGGATATGGATCAGGAAACACGAAACATGGTTCAAGGTAACGCATGCGAGCGTCAACGAATTTACTTTTGTTAAATACTAAACTTCATACGAATTTACATTCCAATTGGGTTACGAATTCACGAAAATTTTAATTGTATAGAAATTCTTGGGTAATTCGAATTTCAAGTGAATGCAAATTTACTTGAAACTTGAACGTTGAATTGAAAAATCAATTAATCGAAAATTCGATTCAATTTACATTTAGATTCAAATGTAAATACAAATAAAATCCAAATCAGCCTTAAATTCTATCGACATAGACTTACAATTTAAGTTTGAATTCATTCGAAATTTTGTTAAAATTGAATTTAAATCGAATTTAAATTTAATTTAAATGGAATTTTAATCGAATTTTAATTTAATTTTAATGGAATTTAAATCGAATTTAAATTTAATTTAAATGGAATTTAAATCGAATTTAAATCGAATTTAAATTTAATTTAAGTCTAATTTAAATGGAATTAAAATTGAATCACTTTAGAGCGTCAAATTCAAACCGAATTTAACTAAATTCGAATCGAATCGCTTCAGGGTGTCAAATTTAAACTGACCTTAAATTGAGTTTAAATTTCATCGCTTTAGTGTCAAATTTAAATCGAATTTGAATTAAATTTAAACTGAATCGCTTAAGATTGTTATTTAAACCGAATTTAAGTTAAATTTAAATTGGATCGCTTCAGAGTGCCCAATGTAAAACGAATTTAAATTGAATCCCTTTAGAGTGTCGATTTTGAACCGAAGTAAAATTAAATTTTCATTAATACATTTAAAGTCTCAAATTAAAATCGAATTTAAGTTAAACTTAGATAGAATTAAAATTTAACTTTAAATCAATTAAAATTGACCTTGAAACGACTTTAAATTTAGCTTAAAACGAATTAAAATTCAACTCAAGTCCAATTTAAATTTCACATACGTATAGTGGTATGGATATCCTTCACGGTTATTAGTTAGAAACTAGAAAAAGTGCCAAGTCCAGGGACTATTAAACTTTGTGTCCATTATAAAGAGGAAAAAAAAAACCAATTGTTGCAGTTTGGACCTATTCTACTATAAGCATCGTATTCATAAGTGTAAGCGGCCTATTGGGCATGTTCGTCGTTCCGTTCATGGGCAAGAGATATTATCATCAGGTTTTGCAATTTTTCGTCGCCCTCGCGATCGGCACGTTGTGCGGTGACGCTCTCATACATTTGCTGCCGCACGTGAGTTTTACGACAGTCGCGAATTTCCACTAATTTCGTAATTGCGACGAAAAATCGAAAACAAACGATTTTTTATCTTCACAGGCAATGATGCCGCCGCATCAACACAGTCACGAAACGTCCCTCGCGCGTAGCGACGCGATCGACAGCGAAGCCGATCACAATGTCAACATGTGGAAGGGTCTCACCGCCATGATTGGTCTGATAATATTTTTCTTCACGGAAAAGGCCCTCGCGATGATCGCCGAGTGGCGCAAACATCAGCAGCGTAAGAACAAAGTGAGCATGAGCCAAAGCGCGAACGAACACTGGGAATGGGAATAATGTTTTTTTTTTGTTGTTGTTGTTGTCTCTTATTTTCGTGTGCTTTATTTACGTTTGTGCTCGTCACGTGTGCCGTGTCGTCGCGTCGCCGAGAGCGAGTCGTCGGGCGAAATTTTTTCCAAACAATGGCGGCGCGACGATTCGCCAATTCTCGCGAGACGATTGTCCATGCAATGCTCGTCGTTTCTCAGATTGTCTCTGACGACTTTCAGCTGCCGTCGAGGGTTCGTGTGATGCGCGAGACCGACGGCGCCAATAGCAACAACGTGGGCGAAAAATTGTGCAAGCACAAGTACTCGTCGTATCCGTACTGTTACGGGGAAATAACGACGGAAACGCGAGGTGAGACGTTTGAAGGGAGCACGAGGAGAAGAGCCAAGAGAAACGGGAGGTTGTCACGCTGGCCGTTACGAGGCGACAATCGTCACGATGTTCACGAGCCCCGCTTATGGCCACTTGTTTGCAGGCTGAAAAGATACGCTGGGTGCGTTCGGACGCTTAGACGCGTTCAGCGTTCTGTAAGCGCCGTGTACGCTTACAGAAACACTTATGGGGTCACGAGCAGGAGGCTGGCATCTTTCAGAATTTTTGCTACGCAAAATATCCTCTGTTTGTAGTGTCCTACTCTGCCACTCGTGGCGCTAGTTGTTCTCGAACGATCCTGATGCGCGACGACACACGCACACATGGGGCTGTCCATAAATTACGTCATTTCAAAATGGGGGGAGGGGGATGATCGCTGGTCGCTGGATGACGGTAACGATAATTGGATTATGACAATAGGAAGGATAGCATGATTTTGGGGGGGTTGAAAATCAGCAAAAATCGATGACGTAATATATGGATGGCCCCCATGTGATTCGAAGACTTTCCGTAGCTTCGAACGCGAGGATCGGCTAGTACGGTGAAAAATGCAGCTTTTCAGGATTACGCGGGTACCCTGAGGTACAACCGTGCACGGCATTGGCACACGAGTATAAGTAATTTTGGTAATTTCATCAATTCCGCACCGCGGCTTTAGAGATTGGGCAACTCTAGAGGCCGAAGAATAGGCTTTTTGGGGATTTTTTTTTTTTCAGAAAAACTACAGAATAAATCGAGATTACGAAAAAGGGGGTTTATCATACATATCAGTGACTGTAGAGAATAATTTTTTTGAAGCGATTAATTTCAAAATGGCGACTGTGCAGCGTTTATCTCAAAACTGCATTTTTTAAGTTGGCCGGAGACATAACGCGGACAATTTTCAACCGATTCACTTGAAATATTGAATATATGTTGAAAAATACATTGTCTATGGAAGTACGTAGGATTTCTTTTTTATATTGCATAGTTCATTTGTTATTGACTTAATTTGTTATTAACTATTATTTAATTGAATTAATTAGTGAGTAAATTATTACTTAATTTGTTATTGATTTCAAAATGGCGGCAGTGCAGCGTTTATCTCAAAACTGCATCTTTTAAGTTGGCCGGAGACGTAACTCGGGCAATTTTCAACCCATTCACTCGAAATGTTGAATATATGTTGAAAAATACATTGTCTATGGAAGTACGTAGGATTTCTTTTTTATATTGCATAGTTCATTTGTTATTAACAATTATCTGACGATAATTTTTCACTTTCCTGAAATATGCCTAAAAAATCGTCAGATAATTGTTAATAACAAATGAACTATGCAATATAAAAAATAAATCCTACGTACTTCCTTAGACAATGTATTTTTTAAGATATATTCAACATTTCAAGTGAATCGGTTGAACATTTTCTGAGTTATGTTTCCGACCAACTTAAAAATGCAGTTTTGAAATAAACGCTGCACAGCCACCATTTTCGAATTAAGGGGTAAGGCCACTGTAACGGCCCAAAAAAAAGGTTTTTTCACTAATTTTTTGCTCCCGAAATTGAAGGTATTTGAAAAAAAACTTTTAATGGTGTTATCGGGCATACATTAAACTTTATTATAAAATTTTTTTACAGTAAAAAAAAACAAAATGGCGGTTCCACAGCTATCTTCCCGGGACATGTTTTGCTTCCAGGGCTCCGCGGCACGCAGCACCACTGGTGCACTTTTGAATCTAGAACAAAAAAAAAACCATTAATCTAGAGGGCTATAGCTAGAGAATGTCGATCGGATTTTAAAAAGTATCAATTTTTGTGGATTTGGCGTGCGTTTGAAAAACGCATTCTCAAGATAATGTAAATGTTCACATCTGGTTAAAATTTCAAGTAAAAAAAATGAAAATTGTTCGAGTTATGCTGCGTGCCATTTTGAAAAACCATGTTTCGAGAAAAACGCGTTTAAAGTTTTGCGAATAGTTTTTTATTGGAAAAAATTTTAAAAAGACGTCGCACAGGACCTTTTTTTTCTTATTCTAGAGGGTTTAAACTATTTTTTAAGCCAATAAAAAAAAATCGATTTTTCAAAAAATTTACAGTGGCCTTACCCCTTAATCGCTTTATAAAAATTATTGTATACAGTCACTGATGTGTATGATAAACACCCTGTTTTGTAATCTCGATTTATTTGGGAGTTTTTCTGAAAAAAGTCGTATTCGGCGTCGGGGTGGTTAAGGCCCAGTCCACTTTGGAGCCACGAAAAAGGCTATTTTCGCGATTTTTTTTGAGGATTTTATAAAACATATGAATATAACAGTTGTAGGGCTTGATAAATAGTCTTGAAATACATTAAAAAAATAAATTTAATTTATTTTTATTCATTTTTAAGTATAAAAACTATACTTTCACGTAACGCCTCAAAAATAGATGGACTAGGTAGCTCCATCACAACTCGGCAACGGCTTGGCTGAAACAAAAAAATCAAAGTCCATTAGATTCGGTATGACACCAGCTACAAAAAGACCCTCGGATATAAAGTTCTATCAAAAAATTAAAAAATGGCGGATGAAAAACGAAAAAAGTAAAAAAACGCTGTTTTTTTTGCAGTTTTTCGCAAATGAAAGAGTAAAAATCAAAATTTTAAAACCATCGAGGGTCATCTTGTTGCGAATCATGTTTACAATATGTGGTTCAAATTTCAAGAGAATCGGTTTATTAGTTTTAGAGATACGATGGAGCTAGATTTTGAAAACGTTGTTTCGAGAAAAACACGTTTGAAGTTTATACTATGAAAAACTCTTACCTAAACTCAATCGGCAATTCCTGCACCGTACAAAATCCCTTCTGATTGCTCTCATCATCGTCGATTTCTTCGAGTCTTTCTTGCTTTCGATTTTTTTAAATTTTCAAAGTGGACCGGCCCCTTAAGAGGGAATGACACCTCATCGCGGTCGGTATGGTAGAACAATTATAGATTCCCAAAAATCTCTGAAACGGCTCTTCAGATCCCGTCGAAACTTTGCCAAACGACGTCAAATACATAGACGAATAGCTGTCGGCCCCTTAAGTTTTCTGAATTTGAGAAAAAAAAACTAGATTGGCTTATGATAAGCCAATCTACATATTTTTTCTCAAATTCGGAAAATTTGAGGGATTCGTTTATCTATTTGACGTCGTTTGGCAAAGTTTCGACGGGATCTGAAGAGCCGTTTCAGAGGCTTTTGGGAATCTATAATTGTTCTACCATACCGACCGCGATGAGGTGTCATTCCCTCTTAAGTACGCCGTGTGGGCCTCGCGCTTGCGCAATAAGAATATTGTCAGTGACCTACTAGCGCCACGGGGAGAGGTAGAACTAAATAAAGCGGTCAAAAAGCGTAGCATTTTCACATACGTTAAGGAATAGGAGGTGCCAGCCCCCTGGTCACGGGTGACGTCATTATCGCTACCGTATTTTGCTCAAAAACACTTTTTTTCAGCGCGGTTGGCAGGGAGCCTATACCAAAGGACTCCGTACTCTTATGGGACGGATAGGGGAAAAGTGGTACGCGAATCTGTTGGATTTAAGTAGTACTCGATTGAGCCACCAGCAGCGCTGGGTAGCTCTGATGACGCATGGCGCAATGAAGGTAGTCACACGTGTGAAAGAGATGAAACGAGTTTGTTGATTGTCGTAAACAATCAGCAATAATTATTGGTCGCGTTCGTTGGGTTTCGTCATTTTGATACGAACAAGTGCGCATGCGCATAATGATGCGCAACGCGCAACTGCGCAATGAAACGAGCGCGTCATCTGTTGCGCATCATTACGCGCATGCGCACTTGTTCGTATCAAAATGACGAGACTCAACCACGGTCTCATAAACAGGTCTGGACACTGGTCGTGTTCGTTGGGTCTCATCATTATGATTGCGCATGCGCATAATGATGTGCGTTTGATGATGCGCACGGTTCATTGCGCAGTTGCGCGTTGCGCATCATTATGCACATGCGCACTTGTTCGTATCAAAATGATGAGACGCAACGAACATGACCACTCCCATTATACTTTGCATAGGCCGTCGTGTGACAAAAAGTGAGGCCATTTAAGTTCCGAAACGGGCCACACTATTTGGAGCGCTAGTATCGGAGCGGCCGATTGTGGGACAGAGAGCGATATACTAGCGCATGCGTACTGTCTTCATGGTTGTAATAAGAATACATCCTCTACATAGGTCGTGTTCGTTGGGTCCCACCATTTTGATACGAACAAGTGCGCATGCGCATGATGATGCGCAACACGCAACTGCGCAACGAAATGAGTCATGCGCAAAACGAATGACTCGTTTCATTGCGCAGTTGCACGTTGCGCATCATTATGCGCATGCGCACTTGTTCGTATCAAAATGATGAGACCCAACGAACACGACCATAATTACACATAGCATTTATCATAGAAACGTCTTTATGGATGAAGTGGCGCACAATGTCGGATTGATTAAAATGCTTCTCGCATATTTTGTGCGTTGTTTTTAATACATTTATGAGTGGCGATACTGTCTTTACCCATTTTTCACGCAATATTGGATCTTTCAGGCATTGCAAAATTTTGACTTCAATTGTCAATTCACTTGAATTATCGGTTCACTTCAATAAAAGACACTTCAAATAAAATAAACATTTCCACTCCCGTTGGCCGTCGGTATACGGTGTGGTAAGGTGGCGACGAGGTTATACACAATATACTAGCAACACACAACAACACTGGTATATATAAGCAAATCGGCCGCTCCGACGCTAGCGACGTGGCGAAATTTGGAACTCAATTGGCATCACTTAGTGTCAGACGATTTTAGCCTCTGTGCCCAGACCTGTTTATAAGACCGTGGACCCAACGAACACGATCACGATCGTCTGGTTCGCGTGCGCACGAGCATGGGGCGTTTGATGAAGTTTTTGGTTATGTTCCTTTTCATTTTCCCTCAATGGAATGAAGTTTCTCGCGATTTACCCCCCCCCCCCCCCACCGCCGAAGCATCAGCCATCAGCGGCGCCACATAGTGGCCGCAATGGGAACTGTGTTTTTCCAACACATTCGCATACCATTTCCGTAGTACATAGTTCGGACTCCTTTAGTACAGTCTCCATGGCGGCAGGGCAGCAGAAGCGAGAGCGTTAAAAGCGCGCTTATTTTTCAAACGAACGCCACGTGAGCACAACGAACACTTTCCCAGGTAGCAATTTCCAAAAAGTCGACCAAAAGTTGTCCAAATGCGTACCAAATGTCCGCTTGGAAGTTAACCAAAAGTTATCGTGTGCCCAACACATGGCCGTTATCCTTTTTGGATGGTCAACTCGAAGGTAACCTCCGGGCGGACATTTGGTACACTTTTAGCCGACTTTTGGATAACTTTTTGAAAATTCCTACTTGGGTTACCAGTTCTTTGTGAGCATTTGTCAAAAATGGCGGCAATAGCTTCACGCAAACTGTTTTTAGTTAATTTGAGGAACGCTGTTTCCAATAACATAACCTCTTCAACGTAGTTCTGGGTCTGAGTTGGCGGAATCATTTTGAGAGAGATATCCAAAAATGAGGAAAAACGTCCCTATTTCACCTCTTCGTTACTGCCATTTTCTATTAGGGGCCGTCCATATATTACGTCATCGATTTTTGCTGATTTTCGACCCCCCCCCCCCCCCTACAATTATCCTATCGTCATTTCCTAATGACCCCCCCCCCGCCCCTCTCGCAAAATTGACGTCATTACCAGTTTGGCAAAATTAAAACATTTGCGGATTTGAGAAAAATTGGGTAACATTAAAACATTTTGTTATATAATCATCTTTTATTATTTTGTACTTTGGCAACGTTTATTAATATAATAATATTATTCTTCCCTATTCTTTAGTTTTCTTTGGATAGCTCCCACATTTTGTTATAGAATCATCTTTTATTATTTTGTACTTTGGCAATTTTCATTAATATAATAATATTCTTCTTCTCTATTCTTTAGTTTTCTTTGGATAGCTCCCACGGAGTTTTCACCCATTCTTGCAAATCCTGGATCACGGGTAATATCTCCGTATCCTCCCCATATTCATTTTGGCTCGATCGAACTATTTTCATAGGTACGCTGTTATTTGAAGTTCTCGAATATAATGTAGACAAACCTTATGTAATAAATAAATAAATAATGAGTTCAATAATTAATACCATTAGGTACTCGCAAAATATTTTTCATCACCCATGCGGGGAAACCACTCTAGTTGTACAATATACTATTGTACATTTTGAAGTAACTGGTATCACAAGAATGACGTCAATTTCGAAACCCCCCCCCCCCCTCATTCATCATTTACCGTCATCCGCAGACGAACCCTCCCCCCCCTATTTTAAAATGACGTAATTTATGGACGGCCCCTTAGACCGTAATCTTCATCACTATCAGTTTCGTTGTTAATTATGTTAGATAACTCGTCAATAATTGAAAACGAACAAAAGCTTCTGCTGTGTCCGCCATCTTGATACTTATAATGCCAACCCGATTTGAGTTTCGGAAAGCGTAAGCTCGTCGAAGCGCGCACAGTTTAACCGAAACGTGCCACAGCACCGCGAATAAGCGTGTAAGCGGCCGAGTCGAACGCACCCGTTGGCTCTGCGAGGCTTGCGGAATGACGAAAGCAGTAGTCCAGTCAAAATAGCATTTCACCTGGAATTAATTCCGGGCTTCGATTTTCTTTTTTTATACTTAGGGTGGGGGGGTCGGGGGTGTGGTTGGTAGTGTAAATCTCGATTTTCGGGAAAATCCCCCTGGTGCGTTTGCTGCCATCTTGATTTGAAGAGGGATTTTTTTTTTGTTTTTCGAATAACTCGCTTATTTTCAACCTTAGAGTGAAAATGATTGTATTCAAAGTTGTGGGAAATATAATTCTCCACAAGTTTGGTGATTATAATTTTTACCCTAGGATCGATATTTATAGAGTTCTAAAAGGGGTAAAAAACGTTTTTTTTTAAAACTTTTTGTAAATTGTAAATATGGTAATAAATAATGACATAGGAAATTTTATTTCCTCCAACTTTGGTTATTAGCATTTTACCCTCGGATCAATATTTTCGGACTTATACTTAATTTAGGGGTGAACGTTTTTTTATGTTCAGTTATTTCGTTGATTATCAAGTTTATCGTAAAAATGTTGTGGAGTAATCGGGTAGGAAATTTTATTCTCTTCAACTTTGGTCAGTACCATTTCTTACCCTAGGATCAATATTTTCGGACTTATACTTAATTCAGGGGTGAACTTTTTACCCCTATTTGCAGTGTAACTCTATAAGTATCGATCCTAGGGTAAAAACTATAATCATCAAGCTTGTGGGGAATTACATTTCCCACGACTTTTGATATGATCATTTTCACTCTAAGGTTGAAATTAGGCGAGTTATTTGAAAAACAAAAAATCCCTCTTCAAATCAAGATGGCGGCAAACGCACCAGGGGAATTTTCCCGAAAATCGAGATTTACACTACCAACAAATATAAAAAAAGCAAATCGAAGCCCGGAATTAATTCCAGGTTAATCGAATTTTAGACCTATCTTGACTGGACTACAGGTCGAAAGTAGAAGGTACTGCGGTATCTCCGCCACGCTGCAATGCGCGAAGAGAATATTGGGCGCTAATGAGCGGCGATCTTGAGGAGGCACTTTTCGCTATCGCACTTCTGCCTAATTCGCAAGCACCACACGCTCCTGTGTCTCTTGGCTCTTTGGTATGAAACGCGTCAGATGCGAAAAGCGCGCTCGGTCGGTAAAGAAGCGAGCCATAGAGCTTTCGCTTGGAAGGATTTCACTTTGGGCAAACGGCGAGACAGTTCACAGGATTGAGAGTGGCTCTCGACTTTCCGCGTTTGTTTCGTATCGGTTGCTTTAAGGGGGAGATACCTTTGGGCGAGCTAAAAATGGCCGATTTTCATGATTTTTCTTTTAAAAGAAAGATTTCTTCTCGATCCTTGAGACTTGGGGTTTTGTTTATTAGTACTTTTGGCTATTACATGGTATTATTTTTATCAATCTTTAAAAATGGCGCGTTAAGGAGTCATCGCAGTGTGGGAAAAAGCTGATTTACGCATTTTTTTTTTCGACGGTTAAAATACCCTTATCAGTCTGATTTTTTAATGTGAAATCAACGCACACATGAAGAATAGAAAATAATTTTTAAACGTTTAGTTTTATTTTAAAAAATCTTAACGCTCGATAATGTTTTTGAAAAAGGAGTCCTCACGGTTTACACGGTTGTGGCCGTAAATATAACCTGAAACAAAATTTCTAAAAACATTGATTAATGGAGGTTTTTAAAAATAAAAATCGACAAAATGGAGGTCGTTTGAAAAAAAAAGTATCGAATTTAGCCTATTTTTTTCGACATTTTTTCGTTTGAAAAATATGAAGGTTTCTTACAAAAAAGGTTTCATAGCGAGATAAAGAATGTTGTGTCAAAATTTGAGACGGATAGCTTGAAAACTCTTCCTTTGAGAGTGTACACCCTTTTGAAAAACGACATTTCAACAAAAACGCGTTTAAAGTTTCGATTGCGGAATTTTCGTATGAATTGTCTACTTACGATCAATCGGCGATGCCAGGTCCATGTTTGTAACCATCTATACTATCGGATAATGCAAAAAAAAATCGATTTTTGAAAATTTTACACTGCGATGAATTCTTAACACTCATACACAGAATATGAACTAAGAAAAAGTGAGAAATGTTGAAAATCGATAAAACGGTACGCTTTGAGACAAAAAGATCGAATTTTCCGAAAAAAAAATGGCTACAGTATGGGATAAAAGACACTTTGTTTTAATTTTCACAAAAATTGACGTTCATGTTTCGACAACAAGGTTTATAAGATTTATACCAAATTTCATTGGAATCGGTCGATTAGTTTTTTAGCTATACGTCACGCCAGTTTTGAACGCAGTTTAGAGGACCGTGCCATACCTCCGCCATTTTTAAAGATTAATTTAAAAATAATACCATGTAACTGTCAAAAGTAGTAATGAAACATACCCTGAGTCTCAAAAATTGTGAAATCTTTATTTTTTTTTTACGAAAATCATGACAATCGACAAATTTTTCCGCCCTTAAGGTCTTGACCACAGTAACTGGTATAAAATCATGTGCGAATTCATCATTATTTTTCGTATGACAAAGTGATTCACTCATAAAATGAATTACACATCTATTAGTATGAATATCAAGCTGTTGATTTCGATGTACAAAATGGCCGACTACTAATATTTTCTGTTATCTTTTTTTAGGCGCTCCGCGGCGTGACGTTCAGCATCCACAATTTTTTACCTAGAACAAAAAACAAAAATTCTCCTCAATCTACATTAGAATACCTAGAGAAGTACGTGCGAAATTAAAAAAATATTGTTTCATTCAAAAGTTGTAGGCATTTGAACTTGAGAAATGAATTTTCAGTGAGAAATTTCGTTATAACTGCTCATCAACTGCTCACAAAATGAAAAGTTTTCGATTAATCAGAAATTCCGTACGTACTTCTCTGCGAAATGCAATTAGGAACGTAACTTTTCGATTTGAAGTAAATCGAGTGAAAATTGTCGATGTTATTCGTCACGCCAATTGGAAAAAAGCTGTTGCGAGAAGTTTCGACTAGTCGGCCATTTTGTACATGGAAAAATATATATATACAGGGTGTCCCAAAACTCAACGATAATCTGAGACCGGATGAAAGGCCAAGTTATACCAGTTCTGGGAAAAATAAAAAAAAATCCATATCACTCAGTTCAGCGATAATAGGCATTTTAAAAAAAAAGTTGAAATTCGACACCCTTGGTCGCATTTTCAAGTCCTGTGATTACCAATGTCACAATTTCGCTGTGATTTTTTTAATTTCGTGATCTTCATTAACGATGCTATTAATCGCAACTACAAATTAATGCAAAAAACATTGTTAATTTAATAAAATAAGTTAAGTTTTAGTGAGTTATGGTTCACAAAAATATTGTTAGTTAACTTTGACACTTCATTTTGAAAAAAAAATGTACCACACTACCCTTGGCAAGTTATTTGAAAAGATGGCGCATTTAATCAAGATTTCAAAATGGTGCAACACTTGCCACTTTTCTTGCCATTAAAAATTTTATTTCTTATTTTTTTTCAAATTGAGCTCATTTTGAACAACTCAACATTAGGAATTTTTGTTACTAAAATTTGTTATTTTTTGTTTATGGTCTGAAATAAAATTATTATTTTTAGTAAAGAGGTAATTGAGTCAGTTAATAACCAATTTTTATTGTAAAAAACATATGTTTTTTACAATAAAAATTGGTTATTAACTGACTCAATTACCTCTTTACTAAAAATAATAGTTATTTCAAAAGATGGCGCATTTAATCAAGATTTCAAAATGGTGCAACACTTGCCACTTTTCTTGCCATTAAAAATGTTATGTCTTATTTTTTTCAAATTGAGCTCATTTTGAACAACTCAGCATTAGGAATTTTTGTTACTAAAATTTGTTATTTTTTGTTTTTTGGTCTGAAATAAAATTATTATTTTTAGTAAAGAGGTAATTGAGTCAGTTAATAACCAATTTTTATTGTAAAAAACATATGTTTTTTACAATAAAAATTGTAAAAATTGTAAACATGATAAAAAACATGTTTTTTACAATAAAAATTGGTTATTAACTGACTCAATTACCTCTTTACTAAAAATAATAGTTATTTCAAAAGATGGCGCATTTAATCAAGATTTGAAAATGGTGCAACACTTGCCACTTTTCTTGCCATTAAAAATTTTGTCTTATTTTTTTCAAATTGAGCTCATTTTGAACAACTCAACATTAGGAATTTTTGTTACTAAAATTTGTTATTTTTTGTTTATGGTCTGAAATAAAATTATTATTTTTAGTAAAGAGGTAATTGAGTCAGTTAATAACCAATTTTTATTGTAAAAAACATATGTTTTTTACAATAAAAATTGGTTATTAACTGACTCAATTACCTCTTTACTAAAAATAATAACCAGAGACCAGGAACAAAAAATAACAAATTTTAGTAACAAAAATTCCTAATGTTGAGTTGTTCAAAATGAGCTCAATTTGAAAAAAAATAAGAAATAAAATTTTTAATGGCAAGAAAAGTGGCAAGTGTTGCACCATTTTGAAATCTTGATTGAATGCGCCATCTTTTCAAAGAACTTGCCAAGGGTAGTGTAGTACATTTTTTTTTTTCAAAATGAAGTGTCAAAGTTAACTAACAATATTTTTGTGAACCATGACTCACTAAAACTTAACTTATTTTATTAAATTAACAATGTTTTTTGCATTAATTTGTAGTTGCGATTAATAGCATCGTTAATGAAGATCACGAAATTAAAAAAATCACAGCGAAATTGTGACATTGGTAATCACAGGACTTGAAAATGCGACCAAGGGTGTCGAATTTCAACTTTTTTTTAAAAATGTCTATTATCGCTGAACTGAGTGATATGGATTTTTTTTTATTTTTCCCAGAACTGGTATAACTTGGCCTTTCATCCGGTCTCAGATTATCGTTGAGTTTTCGGACACCCTGTATATGTACTAACGGCTTGATATTTATACTAAATAGATATGTAATTAATTTTATGAGTGAATCACTTTTTCATACGAAAAAAATGGTTAAATTCGCACATGATTTTATACCCGTTACCGTGGCCTAAGGCCTCAAGAGGGAACGACTCCGAGATCCCGTGAATTTCGATCGATAACCGATCGAAACGTTTGGCCAACCGTTTTTAGACAATCATCACGACCGTTCGCACAACGACCACGAGCGTCCGGCTGACATAGACGAGGAGAAGCCACTGACCTCGAAGTGCAACAGCGTGACGAAGATCAAGGAGAATTGCGACGAGGCGATAAAGAAAAACTTGTCGGGCGACGATTGGCACTTGGAGGGCAACGAGAACGGTCAATTGAAGATAATCGGAAAAGTCGGCTCGCCCAATATGGCGAACAATAGCGTCGGGATCGTCGATCCCGAGATCCACGAGGACGCTGCGCTGAACGAGTCCGAGAGCTACACGGTGATCATACGGGAACACGAGAACAAACATCACGGCCACACCCATTCGCACGGTCACGTGCACGCGGCGCCCGATTCCATGTCCAGCGTCGCTTGGATGGTCGTCATGGGTGACGGTCTTCACAATTTCACGGACGGCATGGCGATCGGCGCGGCTTTCGCGGCCAACGTTGCCGGCGGCTTCTCCACCGCGATTGCCGTATTTTGTCACGAATTGCCACACGAACTCGGCGACTTTGCCGTATTACTGAAAGCCGGCATGAGCTGGCGACAGGCTCTCTTCTATAATCTTCTGTCATCGGTGCTGTGCCTCTTTGGCATGGTCATCGGTGTTCTACTCGGCGCTACTCCCGCTGCTACCAGCTGGATCTTTGCCGCCGCCGCCGGAATGTTCATTTACATTGCCCTCGTCGATATGGTGAGATTTCTTATCTCACGCTCGTCTTGCACACGTTGAAAAACGGGAATTCAGCAATTAGGTTAATAATTAGGGTATTTTGGATTTTTATAAAATACTAGATACTGGCTAAATAATCTTTAAGGGAGACTTTGTCCTTGGAGTGCCATATTTCAGGTGTTTACTTTTTATTTTTTTTAAAGGAAACGAGTAAAGCTATTCGAGTGCGGTTTTTTTCTTGCTTTTATTCATGATATACAGAACGTTAAAAAATTTTTTTTTGAAAAAAAACCAAAATGGCGGCCGTTGCAGCTCCGCGAAAACAGGTCCTCAAATCGCGGGAGGTAAACGGCTGACATCACTGCCCCCTCTTTGTTGATCCGAAACACAAATTCAAAGCGTATTATCAATCTGTGACCCTTTGGTCATGGAATGACGGATGGGTTTTTCGTTTAGTACAAATTTCGGAAAATGGCGGCAATTTAAAAAAAAATCGAATTTTCGCATTTTTTGTTTCGCATAAAAAGATAAATAATAAATGCAAAAATGTATCTATCGAAAAAACGATCCGTCATTCCGTGAAGACATATTTTCCGAGTATGCTCTCCAAATTTCAGGTCGACATGTTAATTACAGCGGTCAGGAGAATGTCAGCCATTTTGAAAAACGTGTTTTCGAGAAAAACGCGTTTAAAGTTTTGTAATGTGTTTACACAAATGTGTTTATAATTACCGCTAATCGGCAATGCCTGGTCCATAGAGGCATCCCTCCTCTTCTTCTAGCTGCTCATGTTGAGCCGCTAACATCTTCAGCTAAATTTCAAGGACAAAGTCTCCGTTAAGGTAGTCCTATCGCCAGGCTTCATAGGATTTTTATACATTTTTTTTGTTGTCCGGACAATTTCCAAAAATACCGATTCACGATAAGATTTTTCTCTCCATGCGCATTCATCAACGTGATGGAATTTTCAGATTCCGGAATTGTCGTCAAGTCACTCGGAGGAGGGTGGCTCCCATTGGGAGTGCGTACTGCAGGCTCTCGGGCTACTGACCGGTCTCGGTATAATGCTGATAATCGCGCTCTACGAGCATGACCTCAAGAACCTATTCAGCGATTAAAGCCTCTCCATTCGCCATTCGCATTCGATTGTGAGAGCCCGAAGTTTTTCGCCGACCGCGCGCGCCGGGAGTACGGAGATGAAAGAGCCAGGAAGTAGCCGAAAATGTTCGGTCTTTTTTTTTTGTTGACGTACGAAGTACGAAAGTGGAAATTCGTCGTTGCGACGAATTTTCGATGGTGCTATTGAGTATTCGAAGCATCAAACACCCACACACACATACACACAGATATATATATACATATACACACACACACACACACACACACACACACACACACACACACACACACACACACACACACACACACACACACACACACACACATATATACACACACACATATATACATATATACATACATACATACATACATACATACATACATACATATATATATATATATATATATATATATATATATATATATATATATATATATATATATATATATATATATATATATATGCATGTATGTATGTATGTATGTATATTTATAACGTGGCGACATAACGCGTAGTTTAATTCTTTATCCACCGGTTCTCTCTTTTTTTTCTCCGACAATCGTGTCTCTTTTTTTAACCTAGTAATTTTAATTGCGTAATCTCCGGTTCCGTCACTACCGCGGATCGAATTAAAATTCGCATCGATAATAAAAACAAAGGACCCAAAGAACATTTCTTGCCTCCTTCATTTTTATTATCGTCGGGAATTTTTATTTATTTTTTTTCGCAGATTCAGATCGTAAAACGCCGACGAAGATTTCGCGGAAAAAAAACAGTTCGGTTGGTCCGCGTAGGCTGTATCTGGCGAAAAGTGAAATTTGGGCGATTAACAAAAGAATAATGTGTTCCTTGGTGCGTTTTACGAATCGAAACTCGCCCGATCAATTCGTCACGCGTATGTTTACGACTGAACCAGTTATTTCCGGTATATAGAAAAATCGCGCGATTTATCGCGAAGAAAGGAAAATACGCGAAAGACTTTGTCATTGAACACGTTCGATGGAACAATCGCCGATGTCGACGCACCGTCGATATCTTCGAAAAGCAAAATCGCTCCGGTGCCGTTTTTTTATACACGCGATGGCGCGCTCCCCTAGCGGTGCGCGGGGGTACTACTTTTGGTTCTCTCGTCGTCCGTCGCTTGGCAACGTTTAAATCGTGGAAAAAAACATTATTTTACGCTTAACTCGACACTGCGAACACACACACGTAACGCTAAATAATAACTCGGTGCTACTTCCAATAATTGCATAATAATCGTCGCCAGGTGAATTATTATTTTCTTTTCCAGCGATAAAACGCGTTCTATCCAAAATCTCGGTAATCTCGCGCCACGGATTAAAGGGGGTTTCGGCAAATTTGTCTTTCTTTTTCTTTTCTTTCGTAAAGCTCTCGCGCCGACCGACGGATATTCTCGTAGCGAGTAAAGTTTCACCACCGAAACAGTATTTTTTAACGTTTTTCGTCGATCACGTTGTTCTTTTTTTCTTTTTTTTTGTTATTCGAATAATCGTGAGCTTGCGAGAGATCTTTCAAGCTGATCGACGTACTTGCTTTCTCTCTTTCTCTCTCTCTCTTTTGAGCGGAAGAGAGGGAGTGCGAGCTATCGAATTCGATCCTTCAATTCTTGTACCGGTAATTGTTTAATCTCGAGGCAGCTTTTCCTATTTCGGTGAACTTGAGCTTTTTTTTTCGTTTTCTCACTATCCAATTATATTCTTGAAAGAAACAAAAAAATTGTCGCGAAAGCTGCGAGCTGTTAAAAAATATTTGGAGGTCGCTCAAGTCTACAAAAATTCAAATTTTCATTAAAAAATCGATTTTTTGCTCACTTTTCACGTATGTTACGCTTTATAATTTTCAAATGAACCTCGCGAAAGCTCCGGTCGGGCAATGAATATTAAGTGGTCGCTCAAGAGCTTCGAAATTCCCAATTTTCGCAATTTTTTTTTACTCTCACAAATTTGACGCTTTGTACATTTTTTGAAACAATTCTTTTTTTCTTTAGAAACGGATTTTTCAAATTTACCTCATACTTTTTACGAGATAATGCGACCTATAATTTTGTTTACGGACAAGAGCTTTGAAGAATTACTTTGTGAGAACAAAGATTATAATTCTTGGGTTAGAAGTGTGAGGTAAATTTGAAAAATCGGTTTCTAAAGAAAAAAAGATTAATTATTTTGAAGGTTTTACAAAGCGTCATATTTATGAGTGAGTAGAGTAAAAAAAATTTGCGTAATTTGAAGAAAAAAAATTATAAAGCGTGAGAAGTGGACGAAAAGGAAAACGTTTTTTAAATGAAAATTTGAATTTTTGGGACGCTTGAGCGACCTCTAAATATTTTTTGACCGCTCGCAGATTCCGCGACAATTTTTTCGTTCTTTAAAGAAAATAATTGGATGGTGAGAAAGAGGGACAAAAAATAGAGCTCAAATTTGTGCCACCTTAATGCGCATGTACCGACTGAGCCAACAACTAGTAGCAGTCAAAATATTTTCTAGCCTATTACTTGGAAGACTTGGGAGAAAACTTTTCTTACAAAAGTTGCAGAGATCGGAGGGCCTCGTCGAATGGCGGCTACGAGTTTCATCCAGGTGGCGCTTCGGAGGCGCTTCGAAGCTTTCAAGCTCAACTTAATTCTTTCAAATCGAATCACTATTTTTCGTGCAGATTTTTAACAAATACGCACTTAAGCACTTAAAATACGTTCGAAACCCAAAGCACTTAAAATACGTTCGAAAACCAAATTTCAATTATCGATCAAGATTTGATATATAAAATTGACGAAGAAGAAATTTCAATGTTTTTCGCCTCGAATGGATTGACAAAACGCCGCAAACACTTACTGCTATGAAAAGCGCTCAAAGTGACGGCGGCCACTTTCAATGCACGCTTGCAATTGGAGCAGCGTCGATTGTATCTTCTTATTAATCGCGTAAATCTGTATCAACGAATAGGCTCTAATTATTCTTCCTTTCATATCTTATCTGGATTTTGCTTGGTATGAAACTATCGAATCCTCAATTAGAGCCTGTTCGTGACCATCAATTTGACCAACTTTTACAGAACTACGTGTTTTCTCCATTCTTCAAGTCGATTTGAGGATAAAAAACATTCAAATTTATTTTTCATCGATTTTTTAATACTAAATCTTGATTGATCATCTTGACATTTGGTGTGTAAACTTATTTTGGTACAATAAAATTGTGAAAAAAATGCGGGCTTAAAGTCTCAGATGCGCCTGTACGTCGATAAACCGCGTAGGAAAAGTCTTCTCCTAGCTCCGATGGGTTAGAAAATATTTCTACTACCAAGTTCTTGCCTCACCCTGTTCGTTACATACACATAGGGTGCCGGACTCTCGTAGATTCTTAGTTACAAGCAATCGAAATATACAAACCCCGAAAAACCTCAAAATACTTGCCAAAATCGCGATAATATCGACGTCTCTTTTACAAATTTTCACTCGCAATCGACACATTTCGGCGGCTTCGAAAGTACAAGAGTCCGGTGATATATGTATATACAGCAGAGTCGGGCGTTATTCTATTTACAAATACGAATACGAATTTATTCACATCGTGATTTTCATGTGAATATAAATACAAATGTATACATACTTTACATATTGTAAATACGAATACAAATACAATTGCATTCACAAGCATTCTGAATATACAAATAAATTCACAGAAAACAAATTGTGAATATTCACGAAAAATTCTGTGAATTAAAAACAAAATTCGCATCAAAATCTGTAAATGCAAATGTATTTACTGTAAATGCAAATGTGAATATTCACGAAAAATCCTGTAAATTAAAAAAAAATTCGCATCAAAATCTGTAAATGCAAGTGTATTCACAAAAAATTGTAAATACAAAAAATATCACAAAATAAGTTGTGATTTTTGTCTCGTATTTAAGACAAATTAAAATCAAATTCACGATGATTCGATTGAAATTTACAGCAAAAGTGAGTTGTTACGTATTTCGAGGGAAAACATTGCGTCGAGGCAAAGAAATTTTTGCAAAAAAAGTTGTGAGTTTCAAATATTACATTATGAATGTGAAAAAAATTCACAAAACGAGTTGTGAATTTTCTCAAGTTGAAGAAAATTAAAATCGAGTTCACGACAATTATATTGAAATTTACACCACAAGTGAGTCCTTACGTATTTTTAGAGAAAACATTGTGTTGAACTCAACAAGTAAGAACTCACTTTTGGTGTAAATTTTAATCTAATCATTGTGAATTTGATTTCAATTTGTCTTAAATACGAACAAAATTCACAACTTATTTTGTGCATTTTTTCGTATTTACAATTTTTTCGTGAATACATTTGCATTCACAGATTTTTATGTGAATTTTTTTTCAATTCACAGAATTTTTTGTAAATATTCACATGTTTTGTGAATATTCCGAATTTTTTCTGTGAATTTATTTGTATTCGTATTTACAATAAGTGAAGTACGAATAAATTTGTATTTATATTGACATGAAAATCACGATGTGAATAAATTCGTATTCGTATTTATAAATAGAATTACGCCCAACTCTGATATACAGGGTGTTTGGCGCATGGACCGACATAATTTTCGGGAAGATTGGGGGGGGGGGGTTATTTCCTATTTTTTTTTCACCCTTAGACCCCATGCCCTAAGTGTCACGATAATTGACACTTTTTAGATATGACCTTTTTTCGTTTCCTTTAAATTACGCGAAATTTCGCCTTTGAATCGTCATAACTTTTTTGTTTGTGGTTGTAATAGCACGAAATAACTTTTGTCGTATTCTGCAATGTATGTTCATTATAAATAAATCATTATTTGATACAATTTGTTTCAAGAAAGTGACTCGCGAGCTTCCAAGGTCTTGAAAATGCGTAAATGTGTGAAAAATGTCAACTTTTAAATTCATTATAAAAAACATCAAAGAGCTATTTTTAACTTAGGTTTGTTTTAAAAAATTCTCTAGTTTATGCCCTTTCCAACGGTATGCTACACGTCATAGAAATCATTCATTATGTGGTCGAAATAAAGAGAATAATTTTTTTTTATAATGAATTTAGAAGTTGATATTGTTCATACGTTTACACATTTTTAAGGGGGGAAATCACAGTAGCGCACAAAAAAATAGGCATATTTTCGGGAATTAATTTTGGCTGAATAAAAGTATCAATCGAAAATCTGTAAAGTCGGTTTTATAGCAATACTAAAAAAGTACAAAATGTAATTTTTTCAATAAAAAATATTTAAAAATGGCGGCTGCGCAGCATATGCCCCAAGGCGCCTTTTTTTGAGCTCGCCGAAGACATAACTCGAGCAAATTTTTACCGATCGACTTGAAATTTTGACAGTAGCTTCGAAACATCTTTCTCCACGGAGCTACGTAGGATTTTTTCGATATATTGATTTTTCGCAGAATGGTGCATGTTTGAAAATAAAGTTAAATTTTTAACAAAAAAAAAACGCCATAAAATCGTCGATAAAAAAAAAGTAAGCCATATAAAATAAAAAATCCTACGTAGCTCCGTGGGGAAAGATGTTTCGAAGCTACTGTCAAAATTTCAAGTCGATCGTTAAAAATTTGCTCGAGTTATGTCTTTGGCGAGCTCAAAAAAAGGCGCCTTGGGGCATATGCTGCGCAGCCGCCATTATTAAATATTTTTTATTGAAAAAATTACATTTTGTACTCTTTTAGTATTGCTATAAAACCTACTTTACAGACTTTCGATTGATACTTTTATTCAGCCAAAATTAATTCCCGAAAATATGCCTATTTTTTTGTGTGCTACTGTGATTTCCCCCCTTAAGGCTGGAAGCCCAAGACTAATTTTCTTCAAACCAATTATATCAACTAATGATTTATTTATATAAGCATACATTGCAGAATAAAATAAAATCTATTTCGTGCTATTTCAACCACGAATAAAAAAGTTACGGTCATTTAAAGCCGAAATTTCGGGTGAAAAAAAAACGAAAAAAATCATATCTCAATTACCGTGACACTTAGGACGTAGGGTCCAAGGGCGGAAAAAATCGCAATCAACCCCCACATCGCCCAAAAAAATGTGTCGGTCCATGCGCCGAACACCCTGTATTTAAAAAACACTGAAATAAGCGAGGAGGCCCGTGAAAGTAAACGTAATAATCTTGTGCGTCGAGTCTTTTGGATCGAATTCCCGTTGCAACGTCGATTCGCCGTGAAATACTCGATACGCCTCAATCGAGATCTCTATTGTGATATTTATGATGGAAAAGTTGCGGTTTGCAAAAAAAAGAAAAAAGCGACAAACTTACTTTGGAGTTTCGCGAATCGTCGCATTTCTTGTACTTCTCCGAACGAAATTTATACACGCGAAATTTGGAATGCAAATTCCCGATATCTAGAGAATTCGGATGGTCTTAAAAAACAAAAAAAAAAAAACAAAAAAATAATACAGTATTCAGTGCTGTAAAGGAGAAAAATCGCCATGAGGGGGAGCAAGGAATTTTGGAATTTCGGAAAATCGAATTTTCCGAGCACTCGATCGATAGTGGAATTCGAAAGAAAAAAAACGGACGATTTTTTAAGCAACGGTCTTTTCTTTTTTTCTTCTTTTCTTTTAATGTTCCGAGATGAGGTTGGAGTTTGAGAATTTATCGCCTAACTTGTGTCGTATATAAACGATCGTAATATACTGCTAAGGGGGAAAGGAGAAGAAGAAAAGAAAGAAAAAAATAACAATCTATACCCGTGTACTATATTTCTCATTAGTGTTTATCGGATAAGGAGGACGTTGTGCGTGTAGATATAAGCGAGGCGAAAGGAAACATGACTCATCGGTTAGCTAGAACGATTAGCTGAAAATTCAATTTTGCGTAAACTTATTTTTTTTTTTTTTCGTCTTCATTTCGGATCGCCGATGCATTTATTTTCTCTTTTTTTTTTTTTAGCGCGATAAGATCTTTTTGGCTTACGGCCCACGTGAATTCTCGAGTTTTGAGAGGGAGGAAATCCACTACTATTAATCGATACTGCTGTAACGATATATTTATCATTTTATCGATGATACTCTACACTAGCGTATCCGATAATTGATCCATGAATTTTTTGGTGCTCGTTTTCCAACGAGTCACGCGAGTATTTTTTTTTTTTTTCGAGAAATCAGAGAGACAGAGATATTTTTCATCTCTAGTTTCGCTCGATTCTCCCGTCTGCGTATTCGAACTTAATTTGCGAATTACTTAAAAAAAAAAAAAAACTGCGGTCCGCACTGTCGATGCGGACCGCGAGCGAAGAATAAATAATAGTCGTAACAATATCTAAACTATGTAGGTACGATAAATATACTTTTGTACGTAAACAAACAAACAAAAAAAATTATAAAGACAAAAACGAAGTCGAATATTTGTGCGAAATTACTTTTTGGCAATTTTGCGCGAATTTTTCGTGGTACGTTCGGTATTGTGAAATTTTGTCATTTTCTTCTGCGGACGGAGGATTAGTGAGGCACCTCCGCGGTGCACCGGGCGAAACGAACGCACCGCGTTATTGTTGCGCGATGACACTGGTGAACTGTGAAGAATATTGGCGAGATTACGAATTTCCTTTTCTTTTTCTTTGTAATAGAGAAAAGTAATAAAAGAATGACTGGGTACGAAGTGAATTGAGATGAGTGTCTTCAAGTTTCCCTTAGCTGGTTTCGAAATTAAGGGACAACACCACTGTGACCCCCTGTTTTTTTGCCATTTTTCAAGAATTTTTTTTTGTGGGAAAAAAAGAGATATTCGAATTTTTTTTTTTGTTTTGTTCGTTGTTTATTGAAGATACATAAAAAAAAATTTCAAATTTTTCACGCCCCATGGTGACGCTGGGGAAGCTCCCGCGTCAGGTACTGTTGCCTCTGCAGTGGTTCGCGGCACGCAGCAGAACTCTCTTCAAAGTCGATCTGAAAAAAATACCGAGTGTTTTCGTTAATAATATGATATTTTGAAGAGAAGTACATAGGGATTTGAAAAAATATTGATTTTAAAAAAATAGGCACGCTTTTGAAATTAAAGGACGATTTTCGAGCAAAATTTCTCGTCGAAAATAGGCTATAACTTTTTTTATTATTGAGATATCGAAAAAATCCTATGTACTTCTTTAGATAATCTAGTTTTATTGATGCAGTCCAAATTTGAAGTCGATCGGATAAAAATTGCTCGAGTTCTGCTGCGTGCCGCACTCAAAAAAGTGGTTTTGAGAAAAACGCGTTCAAAGTTTTAGGTTTGTAAATTTATGCGATAAATTGGAAAAAAAATTTTTTACCTTTAATCAGCGATGCCGGCACCATATAGCTGGCCTTCAAGAAGCAAATCATTGTCCCTAGCATCTTTTCTCGAACTTGTAGAGGCTCTTCTTGTCTCTTTTGCAGCGTCTGTGAGCGAGCGCTCCGCCAGCTCGATCCGCGCTGCGTCGGTTTCAACGCAAAAATTGAAACAATTTGGGCCGATAGTTATCCCCAACGTCTCCAAAACTTTCATGAGGCTTCTCAGGCCATCATTGAATAATAATACCGCGATATCAGCTGCAATATCGACGATTGACGATTGACGACTTGAAAATTTTTCAATTATCGCCACCTATGGCTTTTTTTCGAAACTATATTTATAACAATAGCCGGTTTTTGTGAAGGGAGACAAAAGAATACCTGGGAAAGACCCGCAGGACCTGGGAAAGGCCCGGTATACCTGCCGACCCTGAGGCGCGCAGCTGCACGGGACCCCGAGCGTCACGGAGCGCTGCACCGCTCCACAAAATATTCAATATCTCCGAAAATAATTATTTTTTCGACCTGGGTCCAACGGCATCTTAATCTTAAATGTATTTTAGATTTTTCTGGATGGTTTTCAAAAAATCGATTTTTTAAAGCCGTCACAGTGGTGTTGTCCCTTAAGGCGAGAAGTCCCTTTAGGAGCGTGAAAAATAGATATTTTTCGGGAATTTCTTTAGAGGGGATAAAATAATCTCATCATTTTCAAATTTGGACTGAGTTTATTATAACTGTCAAGTTAAAAAAAAAAATTTGGGATGACCAACAAAATGGCGGCGTTATTAAGGGTCTTCGGACGCCTGTTTTCCGCGATATCGAAAAGTGCCGCAGTTGTCACTCTTTTTCTGTTGAACTGAAAAAGATTTGATAAGTGTCATTCGTTTACTGACATATTAAGGGGAAGGATGTACCTGAAAAATGATGAAAAAGTGCAAAATTGAAAATTTGGGAGCCTTTTTACTCCAAAGTTCGAATTTTCGACCATTTTTTCGACATATTTGACCCCAAAAAAATTATTTATTTACACGCTACCTTTCAAACTTTGGGTATATCCTCCCGACAATATTACTGCGAGTAACCTCCCAAAATTTTATCCAAATCGGTCGATAACTTTTTGAGCTACAACACGAGCAGTTTTTGAAAAAGTAGTTTCGAGATAATCGCGTTTAAAGTTTCAACATGTGACTCGCTACCTGACTTGCATGCTGTCCCCGCGCTCTAGACTATTCGCGATAACTCCGCAAACATTCAATATTCCGAGTTTTCTTTTGGTCAGTATATTCTTTGGGTATCATACCTTGGAAATATGTAAAAAAAATCGATTTTTTGAAAATTCTAAAGGGATTTCTCGCCTTAAGGGTTTAAATCTAGCGGCAGAAAATAAGGTCTAATTTTGACAATTTATTTTGGGAGTATGAAAAAAGAAATAGGATTTCTTTTAAGAGGGTTTATTTAACACATATTAAGGTATTGAAAAAAATGTTTATTATGATTTTCATACAAAATGGCGGCGACGGAGCCCGTCTTGAAAAACGCGTTTTTTTTACAAATAGCTTAACGGGAGGACGATTTTCTCGTAAAGTATAAGACCTGGAACAAAAACCGAATAAAAAAATATAATCTATATATTATTAGCTATGGGACTACGTAGGGATTTTTTTATATTAAATTTTGAAAAAAATAGCGCACTGTAAAAGAAATAAATCGATTTTTTGCCCACAAGATAACCTAAAAATTATATTAATTATACATATATATATATAATTAATATAATTTTTAAGTTTTTAAAAAAATCGCGCTGACTATATATATATATATTAGGGGTTACCTTAAAATATTAAAAGGAAGGTTTGTGCAAACTTTCAGGTCGATCAGAGGCGTGGGAGGTTTCGGAACCGTACCCTAAAAAAAACATTAAAATTCAATATCTCGAAAACTATTGCAATTCGTCAAAAATCTCTTTAGGGGTTGTCTTAAGGAGGTTGGAGCGGTCCAGTTGAGCCAAATGACGATTTATGCATTTTTTAAAAATAACCTCAAAAAATGCATACGAGGTATAGATTCATTCTGTAAATGGTAATTTTTTGAAAAATATATAATAAAAGGACAAGATTATGCACTTTTAGATTTTTATTACGTGAACAAGAAAAAGTTTTCGTCACTACCAAATTAAAAAAGTAAAACATTATCGATGATTATTATAAAAAAGACTGCATCGGGCAATGCTTTATACAACTCAGAATGACAATTTTCAGCGTTTATAATTATGCCTATTTATATTCATGTCGTGAGATTATTTATTATTACCATTAATTAATATTAAGTGTTGCCGAAATACGGCAAATTCGCGGACATTGAGGTTGGCAGCAATGCTCTTCGTTCGCCAGCCAAGATTAGTAATCTTTTATTAAACCTCGATGGTTCAATATTGGACATTTACGGGTTTACGATTATCGAGATGGGAGTTTTTTTTTCTTCTAAATGTTTACAAAGGTTTTCTTTGCATCAATTCGTTGTTAGAAATGGTTTGCCTTGGAATGAAATAGCCAAAAAAAAATTACATCACTCGTAGCACTCGTGCATCTAACCGCAAGTAAAATTACATACACTAAATGATTATTCAGCTCTGGTGTTTTGTGGTGAAAAAATTTACTAAAACTCGTAAAGCCTCAGTATCTAGACTATTACAATCAGTACATACAGTCTAGATAATAACACATAATATATATTTGTTCAAATCTCGAATTGTGGCTCACGCTTCAATCTCCTTAAGGAGGGAGGTCTAGTTAGAATTTTCAGAAAATCGATTTTTTTTTTCATTTTCTAAAAGTATAATATCTTACGAGTATTTTCCGACCAATTGAATGTAAATCGAACCATTATTCGCCGAAATACATAACTTTGAAGGACGCCGTGTTTGAGCCATATAAAGTAAACAGGTAGCAAACAAACTCGTTTTTCTCAAAACCATGCTTTCGAAGTCGGTGATCAATGTAACTCGAGAACGGCTTTACCGATCGGGTTGAAATTTATATCACTTCTTCTATACATAGTTTTTCTCCGGATGAACGAAGGATTTTTTTTGGACAATTATTTTTTTTCATAGTCAATTTTTGGTAAGTGAAATTTTGGTAAAAACAACACTTTTGACTTTCAACGTCCGCCATTTTGTGAAAAATGGAAATTTTTCAAAATCCTTCGTTCAACCGGAGCATTATATCATTAACTAAAGATTTCCCCCGGTTTTGTTGGTTTCAGATAATCCGTCACAGCGTGAGAGTGATCACCGCAAAACCTGTTTTTTTTTGCAGCGTCCTCGGCCATTGATACGTATCGGCTTATTTTGAAACATATTTCTTTAAAAAAATTATAATGTTTACATTAAATATATATCTTTTAAACTGAAGAACTTTTGTTGTAAATTATTTTATCGTTTGGCCGAAAAAAAATCGGAAAAAGGCCTTTTTTTAACGTTCCAACTAGATCTCACTCCTTAAGGGGTAAGGCCACTGTAACGGCCCAAAAAAAAAGGTTTTTTCACTAATTTTTTGCATCCGAAATTGAAGGTATTTGAAAAAAAACTTTTAATGGTGTTATCGGGCATACATTAAACTTTATTATAAAATTTTTTTACAGTAAAAAAAAACAAAATGGCGGTTCCACAGCTATCTTCCCGGGACATGTTTTGCTTCCAGGGCTCCGCGGCACGCAGCACCACTGGTGCACTTTTGAATCTAGAACAAAAAAAAAAACCATTAATCTAGAGGGCTATAGCTAGAGAATGTCGATCGGATTTTAAAAAGTATCAATTTTTGTGGATTTGGCGTGCGTTTGAAAAAAAAAAATTGATTTTTGACGAAAAAAACGGCAAGTTTTTTGTTAATAAAAAATCAATAAATGAAGTTCTTGAAAATTCCGATCGACATTCTCAAGATAATGTAAATGTTCACATCTGGTTAAAATTTCAAGTAAAAAAAATGAAAATTGTTCGAGTTATGCTGCGTGCCATTTTGAAAAACCATGTTTCGAGAAAAACGCGTTTAAAGTTTTGCGAATAGTTTTTTATTGGAAAAAATTTAAAAAAGAAGAAGCACAGGACCTTTTTTTTCTTATTCTAGAGGGTTTAAACTATTTTTTAAGCCAATAAAAAAAAATCGATTTTTCAAAAAATTTACAGTGGCCTTACCCCTTAACCCGTTTGAACTACTCTACCCCTATCTCGGATTTATTCCCATAATTCAAAAAACCCGCGGCTAACTTCATAAAATCGCGACGATAATCTTCGATCTCTTCGAAACACGAGATTCGTCGCGTACTTCGGGTGCCTCGCCATCGTTGTGTAGCACAAAATTGGCACAAATCCCGTTCGCGGTGGTAACCCGACATCGCGAAACGCTCGCCGAGTCCTCGTTTTATAGGTTATCTTCGTCAAAATGGTAAATATATTGCACGAAATTACGCGAAAAATCAACGAAACGTTCAATCTACCGGCAGATACGCATACGCGTGACGAAAGCGTCATTACGACGAAAAATCGTCGCGCTTTTGAGGTTATGTCAGTGTCAAATGGTCAGATGACATTGCATGTTTCGTACTTTTTACAATGCGATACGCGAGAGCGTCGTGACGATGAAAAAAATCAGATTCCATTGTTCCCCAGAGTATCTTCGCGTACAACGGCGGTGCAATAATCGCCATGAAGGGCAAGAATTGCGTGGCGATAGCGGCCGATCGAAGATTCGGCATACAGGCGCAGACGATAACTTGCGACTTTCAAAAGATCTTCGAAATGGGCCCTCAGCTGTTTCTGGGCTTGCCCGGCCTGGCGACGGACGTTCAAACCGTCATGGAGCGCCTACGCTTCAGGCTCAATCTCTACGAGCTCAAGGAGAATCGACGCATGAGACCCAAAACCTTCAGCTCCGTAGTGGCGAATCTGCTTTACGAAAAGCGCTTCGGACCTTACTTCGTGGAGCCCATAGTCGCGGGCCTCGATCCCATCACTTTCGAACCTTTCATCTGCAGCATGGACCTCATCGGCTGCATCGACGAACCGGAGGACTTTGTCGTCGGCGGCACTTGCATCGAACAACTCTACGGCATGTGCGAATCCCTGTACGAGCCCGACATGGAACCTGACGATCTTTTCGAAACCATCAGCCAAGCTCTCGTCAATGCTTGCGACAGGGACGCCATCTCCGGATGGGGCGCTATCGTTCACATAATGTGAGTCTTACGGAGATCTCTGCGGGATCTTGAGACTCGGGACCCCGAAGCTTGCATCGTTGAAATCCAACGAATATTTATTAGTTCTAATTTTTTAATTTTTTTTGTCATTTAGGTGCGGAATATTTCAATTTTGAAAAAAAGGTTTTAGATGATTATGAAAGTATAGAAGGAATTGAAGAAAAAAAACAGAAGTATTGCTGCATTGAGCGATACCAATTTTAACACCTTGGGATTGTGAGTAAAGGGCTTTGGGAAACTAGCGAAGCATCTTGAACTGGAAGAGAGGAGGCGAAGTGGAGTTTTTTAGAGGAGGGAATATTGTTAGGTATTTACTATGGAGGAGACGTGCACAAAAAAGAGGGCGGATTTATTTAAATACTGATGACTTTGTAGGTGGAATTTTAAGGATCGAATATTGAGTGAAATACTGAAGAGTTTATTAAGGGAGACTTTGTCCTTGGAGTGCCATATTTCAGGTGTTTACATTTTATTTTTTTTAATGGAAACGAGTAAAGCTTTTTGAGTGCGGTTTTTTTCTTGCTTTTATTGATGATATACAGAACGGTAAAAAAAATTTTTTTTGAACAAAAAAACCAAAATGGCGGCCGTTGCAGCTCCGCGAAAACAGGTCCTCAAATCGCGGGAGGTAAACGGCTGACATCACTACCCCCTCTATGTTGATCTGAAACACAAATTCAAAGCATATTATCAATCTGTGACCCTTTGGTCATGGAATGACGGATGGGTTTTTCGTTTAGTACAAATGTCGGAAAATGGCGGCAATTTACAAAAAATCGAATTTTCGCGTTTTTTTTCGCATAAAAAGATAAATAATAAATGCAAAAATGTATCTATCGAAAAAACGATCCGTCATTCCGTGAAGACATATTTTCTGAGTATGCTATCCAAATTTCAGGTCGATATGTCAATTACATCGGTCAGGAGAATGTCAGCCATTTAAAAAAACGTGTTTTCGAGAAAAACGCGTTTAAAGTTTTGTAATGTGTTTATACAAATGTGTTTATAATTAGGCATCCCTCTTCTTCCAGCTGCTCATGTTGAGCCGCTAACGTCTCCCGCTGCGCACAAAGGACAAAGTCTCCCTTAATGATCTGCATAAATTTGGGGCCTAAAAAACGGGTCGATTTTCAGTAGTAGATGTTCTTTATTCCAAATTATGGGCTTCACCTTTTACAATGCCAACTATTCATAACAGTGTCTTACAGTGAATTTGGTTATTCGCTCTCGTTTAGCAATAAATTTCTTTTCATTATTTCTAATTCCATTTACTTCTATGTTAATTTAAATCAAGTTCTAAACTTAAAGGTCGATTTTCGGTACTTTTTTTATGATGAGAGTATCGAGACGACAAGGCGGGAATTTTACACACAATTGATACATAGTCTTGCCGAGATTGAGTTTTTTTTTATTGATGAATGTTCATTAACAATGAACTTATTATTATTTGAAGAAAGTGCCGCTGTTGCGGCTGGGCCATTCGGCGTTGGTGCTTCTGGCAACTGGGATTATCTGTAATGAAAAATGAAAAACTACTTTTGGTATAATAAAATATTCGTATGACTGGATAGTTTTTTGAAATTGTCAAGGTAATGAAAATTGCACTGGGGCCTCCATAGCACAGTAATCTTATCTTTAAAAAGATCATCCCAACTTGGTCAGCTTTCAAAATTGTCACAAAATCCTCGTTGCTTATTTAAATTAATACCCTGTCTATAAACATACACAAAAAAATCACGTCTAACAAATTAAGGTTCTGCAGACCCTTTGATTTTGGTAAAAATCAACTCCAAACTTATAACCTTCTCTCATATATATTGCAAAACAAATTGTACATTTTTATCAACCTTCATTATTTTTTGCAAAATTAACATCAAAGGCCCCTTAAGTTTTTGACCTAGCATCGCCATTTGTGTAGCCAGAAGGGTGGGCACGCCCCCCATCAGAAATCTTGGTGCCCCGCCCGAAAACAATCGACCCAAAATTTTTATTTTTGGTCGATTGGGTTATTCAACCCAACAAAGATTAATTTTAAAAAACTGGATAATTCAACCCAACATTGTTAAAAACAATTTCAACTAAAGAAGTGTTGCGCTGATTTGCAGAAAAAAATAGAAAACTGAGACTTCAATTGAGGCCTTAGGCCACAGTAAGAGGTATAAAATTATGTGCGAATTTAACAATTTGTTTTCGTATGAAAAAGTGATTCACTCATAAAATTAACTACACGTCTATTTAGTATGAATATCAAGCTGTTAGAATTTTTTTATGTACAAAATGGCCGACTACTAATATTTTTTTTGTCATCTTTTTTTAGGCGCTCCGTGGCGTGACATTTAGCATCCACAATTTTTTACCTGGAACAAAAAACAAAAATTCTCGTCAATCTATATTAGAATACGCAGAGAAGTACGCGAGGTATATTAAAAAATATTGTTTTATTCAAAAGTTGTAGGTATTTGAACTTAAGAAATGAATTTTCAATGAATAATTTCGTTATAACTGCTCATAAAATGAAAAGTTTTCGATTAATCAGAAATTCCGTACGTACTTCTCTGCCAAATGCAATTAGGAACATAACTTTTAAATTTGAAGTAAATCTAGTGAAAATTGTTGAAGTTATTCGTCACGCCAATTGGAAAAACGCTGTGTCGAGAAGTTTCGAGCAGTCGGCCATTTTCTACATCGAAACAAAATATGTATATTTTCTAACAGCTTGATATTCATACTAAATAGATGTGTAATTAATTTGATGATTGAATCACTTTTTCATACGGTGAAAAATTGTTAAACTCGCACATGATTTTATATCCGTTGCTGTCGCCTAAGGCCTTAAGTACCTACTGAAAGTAAAATTCAAAGACTGGTAACTGAATTAAAGAAACATGAAAAATTAGTTGATTTTTTTTTAACGTATTGCAAAGTTTGATATTAATGTTAACATGAACGTGTGATTAAAGCTTCATATTTTATGTTACGTGATTATCATCCATAATGTAAATTTTATTTAAAAAAATGATTGCGAACGAAACCACTTTTTTACCCCCCCCCCCCCCCTTTAAAAATGATACCATGCGCTGCACCTTATAAAAATTCGATTTGAACATCGATGAAGCTTGATCAAACCTATTTTCGTTTTACAGCGAAAAGGACAAGATCACAACGAGAACCGTCAAGACGCGTATGGACTGAAAAGCTCGCTCCGCGTCCTCGCGCCTTCATCGCCGCTCTTTTTTTTTTCTACTCTACAGGAAATCCGCATTTCCTCTCGATGTATCAAGCTTTAGGTAATAAAGGAACGAAAAACACGGAACGTTATCTACTTCTCCACTGCGATCGTTTTTGCTTTCTGACGATTTTTTTTTACCCTCAATTTATAACGCGCCACAATCGAAACTTTCAATTCGAATTACGCAACGATCGAGAGTGATCACGTGACAGGCTTGCGAGATGGCCGACGCGCGGCTGCCTTAGCGAGCCGGCCGAACTTTCGTCGTCGGAATTCTCATTTTTTGGACGATAAACGTCGAACATGGTTATCAACGCGTTGTGCAAAAACTTTCAGCGGCTCGAGGCCACCGCGAGACGTACGTAATTGTGTTTTATCCGGCTGAACTGGCGACAAATCGCCGATCGTGCGTCAGTAACCTAAAAACTTCGCACCTAACCTCAATCGCTCTATTTTTTCTCGTTCGTAGAGTTCTAATTTTACGTTTATTCCGCGTTTTACGGTATTCCCCAATTTGGGCGATATTCTTGGGTCGTTTTTATTTGGGATGCTCGTGTAAACCCGTCACGAGGCGTGAGGTCCGCTCGAGAAATGGAAATTCAACCCCCTGCGGACGCTTTTTCTTTTCCCTTTGCTGACATGAGCTTTGAAGAACGCAGGAAGTTTTCTAATTGTTCGGGCGTTGAAAGGATCGAAGAAAATAGCTGTGAAAAAAAACGGAAAAAAATCGTTTTTAAAAAAAAAACGCTATTTTTTTTTAAATCGGGAAAAATCGCCGTTTTTTTTTAAAACGATAGTTTTTTTTAAATAAAAATGGCAATATTGTTAGAAATGCAATCACGTGGTACATTTCGAAAAATATTGCCATTTTTATTTTAAAAAAAGCGGCGTTTTTTCCCGATTTTTTTTTTAAATATCGATTTTTTTCAACAACAACGATTTTTTTACGTTTTTTTTAAGTATGCTGTTAAAGTTTGCATCGTTGGAATGCAATGTCGACTTTTTCAAATATTTTTATTAACTCATTTTGATTATTATACAAAATCTTTTCTTGCAAATCAGTGTTTTTGAAAAAATGGATAGTTTTCTAAATCGAAGTGGAAATATTTCCTAAAATGCAGTCACGTTGAACTGTTAAGACGTATGCTGTTAAAGTTTGCATCGTTGGAACGCAATTAAGATTCTTTCAAATGTTTTAGTTAACTTTTTATTATTAATATACAAAATCTTTTTTTGCAAATTTAAATTGTATGTCTCTGAACAAGGATCTCAATGTTAGGGACATTTTTGTGGGCAGACTCCGCAAAGAGAAATGACGATGTTGAACTTTGCGTCGTTGGAACTCAATAGAAATTCATTGTTATGGATCTCCAAAATATTTTTCTAGCGGATTTAGACTAGAAAAAACTCTTCAAGGTTTTTCAGGATCCTCATTAAAAATCCACCTTTCAAATTGGTAAGAAAGTATTCTTGTTAGTAATGAAAATAACTAAATGGAGGAAGAAAAGAGAATTTTCATTGCGTTCCAACTATGCAAACTTTAACACCATCAGAAATTTATAGCGTCGCAGTTTGCATAGTTGAAATGCAACGGAAATTCTTTTCTATATTTCAATTTTCCTTTTTTTATCATTATTTGAAATATTTTTTTGTGAATTTATATTATAGATCGGTGAATAAGTATCTTTAAAAGTGGTTGAGGGTTTTTCGAGTCTCTATTAAAACAAAATAAAGGGAATTCGAAATATTCAGTTTCATTGCGATCTAACGATGCAAACTTCAACTTCATACAAGTTGAAGTCTGGAATTATGGAAAAATAATTTTCGTTGCATTCCAATGACGTGCTGCAATGTTATTTCATAATTCGCAAGGTTGCCATAAAATGGTGTCGAAGTTTGCACTATTGGCATGCAACGGAAGTTCTTTTCTACATTTTAAGGGGTCTTCACTTTGGACGCTAAAAAGGCTAATTTCATGGATTTTTTTGATAGCCTTATCTTATAGATATTGATATAAAAGTTGTCACACTTATTAAATACACTTTAGAAATACATTTAAAAAACATTTTTTATGTATTTATGTAACCCAAACAAACTTTAAACGCGTTTTTCGCGAAACAATGTTTTTCGATAGCTTGTTAAAATCTTCGAAACTACTGAACCGATTCTTATGAAATTTTAACCATATATTCTTTACAACTATAGCTAGAGCACATTTCAAGGGTTTAAAAAAAATGTTGATATTTACTATTTTTTTTGTTGCCAAAGACGGTGAAAAAACACGTTTTTTTTGTTTTTTAAAAAATGTCCACCATTTTGTTATTTTTGCATATATGAAAAATCGTATGATATTTGCTACTGAATCTGAAACCGTTTGATTTTTTTTGTTTCGGATGATCCATGTCTGAGATTTCATCACCAGCGCAGGCCTATAATTTTTTTAGGACATTTTTTTAACTACCATTTTGGTCTATAAATAGTGACAAATGAATTAAATTTTTTTAAAATGTATTTTGAAGGTGTATTTATCAAATGTAACAACTTTTATATCAATATCTATGATATAAACCTATCAAAAAAATTATGAAAATAGCCTTTTTTTAAGGTCTAAAATGAGGAGACCCCTTAATTACCCTATTTTGATCATTACTCGAAAAATTTATTTTGTAGGTCGATGGATAAGTAGCTTAAAAAATTGTTGAGGGATTTTTGGAGGCGATGGGGCCGGGTTGAAATACCGAACTTTGAACGATCAGAACGCTCAAAACTCCGAAAGAATACTACCCCGAAGATCAAAACTCCGAAATAATTTTACACGAAAGACCAAAACTCCGAAAATCTGTACACCGTTAACATAATTCGGCTATGGAAGTTTTAAAAGTCTCAAAATTTTCAATAAATCGACGAATTATTTCAAGAATTTTTTTTTTTTATTAAGAAGCGATTCTACGTCAATTTTGAAATTTGTCTAGACAATGTTATACGTTCTACATCATTTACAGTCTACTGTGTAGACTTTCGCTGGCATAATCTTGACGAACCATGCAAATTCGGAACATTAAGATTAGGAATTTAAACCGTCGGCGCATTCAAAGTTCGGAATTTCAACCCGGCCCTCATGTCAAGATCATGCCAGCCAAAGTCTACACACCTAACTGTAAATGATGTAGAAAGTATAACATAGTCTAGAAAAATTTCAAAATTGACGCAAAATCACTTCTCAATAAAAAAAATTCTTTAAATAATTCGTCGATTTATTGAAAATTTTGAAACTTTTAAAACTTCCATAGCCGAATCATTTTGACGGTGTTAATATTTTCGTAGTTTTGGTCTTTCGTGTAAAATTCTTTCGGAGTTTCGAGCGTTCTGACCATTCAAAGTTCGGAATTTTAACCCGTCCCCGAGGCGATATCTACCGAAACAAATCAAGGAAATTCAGAAACATTATATTTCATTTGATTCCAACATTGCAAACTTCAAAGTCATGCCATAAATGAAGAAAAATACTTATAGAATTTGACATTCGCAGCAAGACACTTTTTACTTCATCAATCAGTTATTCGCCATCTCAATTTACGTTTTTCAAGTGTCCCCCCATCAATTTTAACATCTTTGTAATTTTTGGAAAAAATAATTGGCCTAAAGACAAATTTTACAGACAAAAGTGATCTGTTCTTTGTTACACAGCCGCAGATACGCCCTAAAAATGAGATTTTCATTTTTCCAATGTTGACCTTGAAGTGACCTTGAAGGTTTGACTAAATGAAAAAGCCACCCTGCCATTTTACTCCCCGTTCGAATGTGGTCGATAAGCAACTTTGGTTTTTTCAATTGACTTTGTTGTAAACTTCTCCAGTGATTTCTCACGTTTACGATTTTTATTCCGTGCAGATGCCGTCCTCGCGCGTCATTGTTCGACACGCGTCTCCCGAGTCGCGACCAACCGCGCCAACTTCCTGTGCGCCCTTCGCGTCGACTCTGACGGTGCAGCCTACCGGCCGAATTTTCTCGCGACGTCCGTGCGCTCGTCCCTTCCCATCGACCTTGACCTTCCCGCGGTGTCCATCGGCCACATCCGCGAATTTCCGGTCGTCGAGCGGAAACCGACGATCGGCGAGCCGCCGAGGATACGTCGCGCTCGGGAGGACACGGTCGTCGACGCGTCGCTGGAACTGCCGTGCGGCGGTACGACGACGGAGAAACGCGCCGTAACCGCGATCGTCATAAGACGACGCAAGATGAAGAAGCACAAGCGTAAAAAGTTGAGAAAACGAATGAGGTTCTTGTGGGGCCGGATAAAGCAGAAGCGAGAAATGCTGAAGGAGAAAACCTTTCACGCGGAGCTACTGGCCAAGATTAAAAAAGCGGAGAGCTTCGATCCTGCGAATCACATACAGCGTCGCTTCGAGATACTCGACGAGGTTCGATGGCCGAACAAATATCGAGGCGTCGATTTGCCCGAAGCACAAGTACGCGAATTCATCCTACGGGACAGAGAGAAACGCGCGAAAAAATTCAACAAACCACGCCTAACGCTGTAACGTCTTATTCTAACGTAAGGGCTGGAAAAAAAAATACGAATAAAAGACCGATGAGTACGCGCGAATTGGAAATTGTTTTCTGGCGTTTTCTTCGATGCTACGTGTCACTTTGAGTGAGCGGAGAAAATTAATGCAATTCAATGAAGTGCGGGCTCGGTGGTCACTGAAGTTAAGCAGCATTGGTGACTGGCAATACTTGCGCGTCAACCTCTGAGCGGGAGGCAGGTTGTTTGAGTTTCTGATGGTAATACAATTGATACTTAGCCAAATATAGCCGCCTGTATCGGCCCAGATTTTACGCAGTTTCCCTGGGCCCTCGTGCAAATGCGATACAGTGGTGCATTACGAAAGAGTGGCTGCGGTCAACACTCTGGGGGGAGGGGGACTCTGGAAGGATTGTGAATGTCGGAAGGAATGGAAGGAATGAAGGAGGGAATGGTAGAAGGGAAAGGATCCCGTAACTCTGAGGAATACATAAAAAAAAGAAAATAGATTTAAAAAATTGCTCGGTGCATCGAAACGTTTAATGTCTCAAGCTACGAATTTACCGGAATTTGAAGCCCTTGATTAAGGAGTTCGGCCACAGTAACGGGTATAAAATCATGTGCGAATTTGACAATTTTTTTCGTATGAAAAAGTGATTCACTCTTAAAATTAATTACACATCTATTAAGTATGAATATCAAGCTGTTAGAATTTTTTTTGATGTACAACTGATACTTAGCCAAATATACCCGTCTGTATCGGCCCAGATTTTACGCAGTTTCCCTGGGCCCTCGTGCAAATGCGATACAGTGGTGCATTAGGAAAGAGTGGCTGCGGTCAACACTCTGGGGGGGAGGGGGACTCTGGAAGGATTGTGAATGTCGGAAGGAATGGAAGGAATGAAGGAGGGAATGGTAGAAGGGAAAGGATCCCGTAACTCTGAGGAATACATAAAAAAAAGAAAATAGATAAAAATCTGCTCGGTGCATCGAAACGTTTTATGCCTCAAGCTACGAATTTACCGGAATTTGAAGCCCTTGATTAAGGGGTTAGGCCACAGTAACGGGTATAAAATCATATGCGAATTTAACAATTTTTTTTTCGTATGAAAAAGTGATCCACTCTTAAAATTAGTTACACATCTATTAAGTATGAATATCAAGCTGTTAGAATTTTTTTTTCGATGTACAAAATGGCCGACTACTAATATTTTCATGTATTCACGCACTCCGCGGCATGACATTTAGCATCCACGATTTTTGAACTAGAACAAAAAACAAAAATTCTCGTCAATCTACATTAGAATACCTAGAGAAGTACATACGGAATTAAAAAATTTTGGCTTATTCAAAAGTTGTAGGTATTTGAACTTAAGAAATGAATTTTCAGTGAAAAATTTCGTTATAACTGCTCACAAACGCTAAAAAAAAAGAGTTTTCGATTAATCAGATATTCCGTACGTACTTCTCTGCGAAATGCAATTAGGAACATAACTTTTAAATTTGAAGTAAATTGAGTGAAAATTGTTGAAGTTATTTGTCACGCCAATTGGAAAAAAGCTGTTTCGAGAAGTTTCGAGTAGTCGGGCATTTTGTACATCGAAAATAAATATATATATTTTTTCTAACAGCTTGATATTCATACTAAATAGATGTGTAATTTATTTTATGAGTGTTTTGTAATTTGTGCAAATAAAACTCGATTATTATTGTTATTATTTTATGAGTGAATCACTTTTTCATACGAAAAAATTGTTATATTCGCACATGATTTTATACCCGTCACTGTGGCCTAACCCCTTAATTGTAGGCACATTCGACACCCACCAGAGTATAATAATCTGAATGATAAATTATGGCTGGAAACTTGACGGGCTACAACTAACTCGTGGCCGGTAAATAGAGGAATTTTTTTCGTGGAAAACATGTAAGGGTTGAATTTTTTTTCACGTCAAGGTGGTTTTCTGACAATTTTTGTATCGTAAAATATTTCGATAGCTAAAACAAAATCGATAGAAAAAAATCACATTACATTGGTAAACTGTCATTAGATTTTCGATTTGTTGCCGCGTTTTCGCATAATGTCGAGACAAAGTTAAAAGTCGGCTGCTAAAAGGCCATCTTACAATAAAAAGAGTCGCGGCGTATCGTCGGTTTGTCAGTGGCGTCGAAATTGGTGGCGTTGTCAGTAGCGTAGAATTTTTTTATTTATTACTTGGCGTCAAGATGCTGCCGCGTCTCTTGATAAATGTTGTGGATACAATGGTTCATGCGCGGTGACCACTGCTGCTCGGGAACGAATCCGGAATAAAACAAATCGAACATATTTAATATTTGCATGGAATTACCTAGTGCTTGGACGCAGGATTTAATAAAATATTAATTTTTGAAAAAATGGCCGCAGTCCAAAGTGAAAGAATCGATATTCGGTGAAAATCAAAGAGCTCTACTTTCGTTCATAAAAAAAAATTCTGCCCTGCTTTTTGATGTGTAAAAGAAGCTTGTAAAATTAGTAGTTGAGCGGTGCAGTGATTTTTGAGATATCGTGATCACCGATTTTTTAAAAACGCTTTTAGCAATTTTTAAACTCTATTTTTTCTGTCAAAAACCAAAAATATTGATTTCCAAAAATTTCAACTTGTAACCCCTTAAGTTGAAGAATTTTTCGAATCAGAATCATCTTCCATCGACTTGCGCCAATTTCAACCCTCAACCACCGATCGACGGCACTCATCCCGGATCACGAATTTCATCCCGACATCGCAGAATTTCTCAATGCTGAATTGCCGACAAAAACGATTTTTTCCAACGTCTTGGGACATTCTGAAAATTCTTGCATTAAAGAATTCACCAAAACCAGATTCTTCGATGACGAGGGGATCCAAGGTGCGGAATGAGAAAACACGATGTTCTATTCAAAAACCATTTCATTATTTTTTCTTTCGTTTTTGTTTTCTTTTTTGTAAAAAAAATAAGTCGCTCTTGCTCATGTTCGACCACTTAATCGTCTACTATTTACACATATGTCTTTCGCCGTTTGTATTATAAAACAAAGCGCGCGTCTTTTTGTTTTTTTTTTATCGGCGCGAGGACTTTGGCTATTTACAGTACATTTTTATTCGACGTTCAACGCTATAATCGCGTGCTCTGCCTCCAGTCGAGGCTCAGGCCCGACTGGTCTTTCTTCACTTCATCAATCCGGTTCTCGCGTAATAAATAATATTTAATTAATGCGAAAATGCTGCAAAAGCTATAATCTCTATTCGCAAATTTCGCGAAACATTTTGTTTAAATATAAAATCGGATCTACAATTTGTTGCTATTAAAAACAAACATGCTTCTTACCACGTCGTCGAGCGTGCGAGACTCGCACGCAACGTACGTGGACCGTACGCACGCCCACAATCGCAATGATAAAAAAAAAGTGGGGGCCGATCCTGTATACGGTATTTTACACGGGTCTTGAAAGGATCCCAATTTCCAACGATGAGTCCGTTCTTTGCATACTGTTCCAGCCAAGTATCGTCGCCGCGCAGCGCAAGTGCGGCGGGCTGACGCATGAAAAAGTTCGCAACATAACCTATATTTGCTTTTTTCGTCTCCAGCACCTCTTCCACAAATCCATTACTGTCGAAATTCTGCGCTATGCCTAATGTGCAACGCGATGGAATAATTTTATCCGCTAGTTTCCTATTTCGAATAGGAGAGTAAAGAATGATTCGAATCAAAATGAGACTATGCACGTATGCACAAAATGGAAGACTATCATGAAATACGCATGCGCCGGCTCGTGAGCCCGCGATCGTGACGCCCTTGCGGCTGCAAGACGAAATATCTCGGTGTGCTTTGAGCAGACCCCAACCGTTATCATCTTACAACCGTATTCATAGATGCTCCTAGAGGAATAAGACAAAGAACAAAGGAATCCTTATTCCTTAAGGAACACCTATGAATACGGGCGAAGTGTAGAGTGAAGAGAAACAGGATGGAATGTATCGTTGGGGGACTAGGCGATACTAACAGAAGTGCGTCATGTCAGCCATCTTGAGGTAGCACCTCTCGAGACGTTTACGAGCGCCGCCTAAAGCCACTTCTTGTCTGTAGATACGTTGCTTTAAACATGGCAATATTGTGAATAAGATAAAAAAAAACATCATGGTGCATCGCCAGGCTTGTGGAGCAACGAAAGCAGCTCAAAATTAGAAGGTATTTTCAGTATCTCCGTCACGCCGCCGTGCGCAGTTCAAACTGGGCGCCATCTTGAGGTGGCACTTGGTACTTCCGTCCAATTCGCACTACCCGCTCGATCTTGGTTTCTCTTTCCTCTCAGTCGTCAAGACCGCTAAGGCCGTGTTCCTTCGGTGTCCTCAATCACGATTGAATCTCTTCGGCAATTAAGACTCCGAGCGTCTCTATTTAGGCAAAACTTCGCTCTTCGGTAGAACGAAGGTCTGCTGGGCTCTGCTCTTTCCCGGCCATCTTCCAGTCTTCAGTGTATTGCTCCTACCGGAGAAGTAATCTTCGATCTCTTGGAGCGACTTGTTCTTCGTTTCCGGCAGGCACACGTAGAAGTACAAAGTGCCGAAGAACGAGATGAAGCCGTACATGAGAAATGTGCCGTGTCTCGTGATGGCCACGCACAAGAGTGGATAAGTTTTCACGACCATGAAGACAAAGACGTGAGCTGTCATGGTGGTCAGGCCGCCGATGACGCCCCTAACGGCCACCGGATAAACTTCACCGATCATCACCCAGGGTATGACGAGAAAGCCGAGTGTGCAGGTTATCGTGTAGACGAATATACACACCACCGGCACCCAAGTCCACATAGGCTCGATCGAGGCCTCCCGCCATTGGGCCAAGAGCCACATGTAGGTGCCCAAGCCAAGCATCGAGAGTCCGCATCCCACGGACGAGATCATCGTCAGCGGTCGTCTACCGCATCGCCGGCAGAGCACGCATGCGACAATCGTCGAAAATAATCTAACGACACCTAGCGCCACAGTGGCCAAGTACTTGTCTACGCTAGTCCCCGATTCGTGAAATATATCGACCGCGTAAAAAGTCACGGCGTTCGTCCCGGACCACTGATATATCATGAAGTAAATGAACAACAGGGTGTAAGGCTTCAACGCGTTTGGCTTCAGAAGCGCACCGACGATCTCCCGTGGTCCCGACAAACGCTTTATGTTGTTCTTGGCCGAAAAATTGATGAGTACGTTCATTTCTTTGTCCAGGTCGTAAGTACTGCCGCGGAACTTCTGCAAGGCAACGCGCGCAGCTTCCGGCTTGCTGCGCGATATCAGGTAGGACGGAGTCTCCGGAAATATGAACATCAGCACGAGAGCGAGGAGGGGTAACAGGCCGCTTATCGCGGCGCATATGTTCCACGAGAGCATACTACCGAGCGCGTACTCTATGAGGACACCCGTGCTCACACCCACGCTCGCCATTGCCGTCAGCATTCCACGCAAATGCGGCTGCGTCACTTCGCTCGTGTAGACACGGGCCGGCGCACCCACCATACCCGAACCCAATCCCACGAAGAAACGGCCCGCGTAAATGAATTGCACGTCGGTGGCGAACGCTATCAGCAGCCAGCCCAGCAGCGCCGGAATTTCCGTTATTATCAGGGAACGCTTGCGGCCGAGAACGTCCATCAAGTAGCCCGACAAGAAACAGCCGATGGGCGTACCGATCGATGACATACTCGCTGTGGAAAAAAACAAACAGTTTGACGGTCAAAGTGGAAGGTCATTTCGGAGGATGTATGGTGTTACAGACTGGGCTGGAAGCTTGTGGGGGGTGGTTGCTGGGAGTAAAGACAAACAGGAGGGAATGCAACTGTGGTCGGGCATCGCGAGGCGGCAGGTCTCGTTGTAGAGATGCCTAATGTTGTTGGTTGGTGGCCTTGTCCTGTAGGTAAGTCAGGAAGGTAAAGCATGCTTGCGTTTCGTCACGGGAACAGTGACAGACTCATCAGTAAGGCTTGCAGCCTCCCTAGACTCCCATGCATGGAGGCTAGAGAGGGGGAAGTCCGATCCGTGCGTTTCAAAGTGGCTACAAAAATGTGGTCAAACAGGAATGGCGCCATTATCTCTAAGATGTCGAGAAGTTAGCTGAGTATCGATGTCGTGCAAGAGAGATGGAAGAGGATCGAATATACATCCTAGCCTCCATGGCAAATACAGGCGAATTTTTCTATCACTGCGTATTGCATTATTATTTTTTTCGACCTTTTTCACCGTTAATTACGCAACTAATGTATATTGTTCATTGGACATTGCTACATTAAAAATATTCTTTTATCTTTACGCATTTACGGAGATCTCTCCGGTTTATATCATTTTACATCTCGCTCGCACGCAGCCCACTTCTCAAGATGCCTCATACACAGCTCACTTCTCGCATTTGCTTGATACATGGCTGCCACAGCTTTCAGGCGTTTAACAAGTGCCTTTTTTTCTTGAAAACTTTCCTTTGTATGGCATTTGGGTTGACATTCTCGCGCTTTTTTATTTATATAAAATATTTCGCGAAAGACGGATCGTAGGAAGCTCAACGCTATGGCTGCTGGAAAATTGCGCTGTTGTCACGATTACAGTGTCGCTCTCTATACGAGTATGAGACTTATCTATGCACGAGGTGCGAATGTGTGGGACATATAGAGGGTACAAGCTCTGTCAAAAATGTACAACCAACAGCGTCGTATAAGCATTGGATGGTACTATACGCTTCGACCGAAACTTTTGGCGCATACGTGTACCTACAGAACTACCTTGAGCTTCAAATATTATCAATATGATACATCATGGTGCATTGCCAGACTTTTGGAATATCGAAAGCAGCTGAACATTAGCAGGTACTTGGGATCTTTCATGCTTGCAATGACGAAAAATCATTCAAATTGGGCGCCAGGGAGCTGCCTCTAGAGGCGGCAGTTTGGACTACTGAACGCTTGCCTAGTTCGTTCAGCAGACGCTTCCTCCTGTTTGTCTTTACCTTTAGGCTGGTGGATTAGTTTGATGCAGCTAACGAAGAGAGATATTTTGGGCCATTTTTATTTCGTTCTTACCAATCCAAGAGGCCTCAGTGACGCCGATCGGAATAGCGCTGTCATCTTGACGCAGTTGAGGTATCGCGATAGCCGAAAAACCAAAAACCATTCCCGTGTTTATCGTGCCGAGCTGGGCGACGAAAGCGGCCAGCACTTGTCGCACCGCGCTCCCCCTTGCTTGCTTTTCACTCTGGGCATTGTCTCGTGGACTATTCCCATTCGCGGTCGCACTCGCTAGAGCTGCTTTTTCATCTTCCACCAGAGTTATAGAGGGTTGTATCTTCGGCTGGATCAGAGTTAGGTTGTCCTCGAGATTGCTTTCCTTTTCCTTCACCGGGTCGGTGGGATTTTCGCTGCAACGAAAAAAGAAAAAGAAAATTAACGAACGTTGATTGGGAATGCGAGACTTCTGAAATTTAATGAGGGGGACTATCTGGAGTTATATGAAGCAAATTTCGATAATTTCGAATTCGTCAAAAACCAAAAAACGATATTTCAAAAAATGTCCACTAGGTGTAAGCCCTCAATACCGAAAATTCATTCACTGATTCTCAAGGAAAATTGTGAAAATAAAAAAAACACACACACTAAAAATAGCGCGATTAATTGCTCATAATTCATCACGATCGACTTTCCTCATTTTTCTTTGCTTATCTCTCATCGCCAATACGGAGGCTCTCAAGAGAGATGACCATTTGTCACAAGTGTTTACAATTTTCCTCGACGTGTGCGCGTACGACGAGCCTTTTTAGCCTCGTCAAATCGTCGCACTTTTTTTTACCCCACTTTTTTCACGATCGTCAGCCAAGAGGAATGTTTTTTTTCCGATAAACGTCCAACGCGTAATCACTCGCGGATCTCCTCGAAGACATACACGTATAGCGATATTATACACGTAGTTAGACGCTGCCAGGATTTGTCTTATTTTTTTTACTTTTTTTTTCGAACAACGGTATTAGTGTCGCATTCCCTTGCCGCGCAACAATGTGTGCACATGGGATTGGCGCTTATTCTCGTTTTCTTTCATTTTAATTAGATCCACTTGTAAGGTTTAAGGGGCTTGATAACACGTGCCGCGCGCCGACACACTTACAATCAGCTACGATACAATAACCCTTACATATCCTTCGAATCAGCGGATGTGCCACGTTACGTGTCTATACTTCACGAGAGTAGTGCGAAATTTAGGCTCGTCTTTTCTTTTCGCACGTGGCATGAACGACGATTCGCTCTACGTCATTTTTATTCGACACTGCTTTCTTCACATTATACACGCGCACACACACACACATACACACTGAAAAATAGTTCCTACATTTTGCGAATTATTTTATTTTTATTTTATCCTAAGAAAAAAAAAGACGACGAAAAATGGTCATTTTCAAAACCGGCTGCTAATTGTAAAAAAAAATCGTGAACATTCTTGAAAAAGCCAAAATGAAGGTAAATCCCTCCCCTTTAGAATGCCGGTTATTAAATTGGCCTAGGTCAACTACTGGCGAAATGGCATAGAAAACCGTTCCGGCACTCTTTTAAACTTTTGCCCGGAAACTTTTCGCCGGTAGTCTATGCGCACGCAATTACTTCTCAATTAAAGTAATTGAGTTGAGAATTACTCAAGTTAAGTACGTCTTAATTGAGACTTTCAATTTTTTTTTGCTTAATGCGTTAAACTGTAAAAAAAATCTTCGATTTATTTTTGGTGTGAAGTAAGAAAAAAATGTTCGCGAAAATCTTTTTTCTCTTGAACATTAATGTATTGTGTATTAATTTAAAATTAATACACAAGTATTAATTTAAAAAATAGGTCCTACATTATATATAGATAGATAGAGACACATACACACAAACACACACATACACAAACACACACACACACTGAAAAATCGTTCCTGCATTTTGCAAATTATTTTATTTTTCTTCTATCCTAAGAAGAAAAAAGACAACGTATTTTTTGGCCAATATAAAAAATTATGTGTGAGTGTGTGTACATATATATACATATACATATACATACATATATATATATATATATATATACACACATATATATATGTACACATATGCAGAGTGAGGCACATAAAGTGTTACAGAGCAATAGCACTCAAACTATTGATCATATCCAAAAATGTTTTAGACAAAAGTTTCAGTGCTCGAGAAGGCCGTCATACTGGACCACCCTATTTTTTTATCGGTGGAGGCGGTGAAGCTACGTCAAGGTCAACTCCACTTTTTAAAATGGAATGGTACATTTTTTTCAACCATCTTGTCGAGCACTTCATGCCGCACAAAAAACATCGGGGCGTCGAAGTCGTTCAAGGTCATTCAAGGTCACTATCGATGATACAAGTCTAAATATCTCGGATCACTACCAAATATTTGATAGTGATCCGAGATATTTAGATTTGTATTTTATTTTAATAGGTGACCTTGAATGACCTTGAACGACTTTGACCCCTTCATGTTGTTTATGCGGCTTGAGGTGCTTCACGAGATGGTTGAAAAAAAAATGTACCATTCCATTTCAAAAAGTGGAGTTGACCTTGACGTAGCTTCAGCCCCTCCACCGATAAAACAATAGGGTGATCCAGTATGACGGCCTTCTCGAACATGGAAACTATTGTCTGAAACATTTTTAGATATGATCAATGGTTTGAGTGCTATTGCTCTGTAACACTTGATGTGCCTCACCCTGTATATATCATTACTTCGTAATTAAAGTAATTGAGTTAAGGATTACTTAAGTTAAGTACACCTTAATTGAGACTCTCAATTATTTCCTGCTTTATTTTTGAAGCTGTCAAAAAAATTCTTCGATTTATTTTTTATGTGAAGTAAGACAAAACAAGGTCGAGAAAATCTTTTTTTTCTCCTCAAAATTTGAGTTATTTATGGACTTGTGTATTGTTTTGAATAATAGGCCCTACATTTTTTAAATAAATTCAATGTTTTATTGAAAACTGTGAGGGAAAAACGACTTTCTCCAATTTTCTTTAAATTTATGGCAAAAATGAGAAATCGAACTATTTTTTCGACAATTCAAAGAATTACAGCAAGTCCTGCATTTTCAGAGTTGCTTCAATTATTCAAGTTGTCAAATAAATAGTTCGTTTTATCATTTTTTATGAGCAAAACAAGAAGTATTCACTTGAAAGACGTTCGAGAGAATCGTTTTGTCCTACAGCTTTAGTCCTGCCCATCAATTTTAGTCCTGCATTTTAAAAAGCAGGACACAATTGATTGTTTTTGGTGTGGAGTAAAAAAATGCACGAGAAAATTTTTTCTCACCACACTTTCAAGTAAAATATCAATTTTACTAAACAATGGAGCACCTTTTAAAAAAAATTAATACATAGTTAAGTAAATACAAAAAATTGTTAGGACAAACCTGCTTTAATTCTAATTATTATATCTATATACCGAAACAGGGTGCCTGTCTATTAAAAATGATTTTTTACGAATATATATATATACACATGTTAATTTAAAGGAAGATAATTTTTCCGAAGGAAATACATAAATTTTGCCAACATGACGAAACAGAAAGTCGTAATTTTTGTTTCGAAGTAAAAACAATTAGTAAGAGAGACAAAAAACAATTTGCAACGTCGCTACAATAGTGCACGCGAAAGATAAAACGATGGCCGGTGACATTTTCAATATTTATCAAATTCATGAAACAAAGTGATTGGGTCCGCATTTGTCTCGACACTACGACGTGAGCGTTTCTTATTATTCGCAATTAAGAGACCATTTTTTTCGTCCGTTTTGTTTCCGTTCGCTATTATTTACGAGCCTCGTCATCGTCACGAGAGAAAAAATCTCAGGAGCTATGCGTTTTTATTTATTGTTTTTTATCTTCTCGTGTGTACGCGCTTGTCCCTCGCTCGTGTCAAACATGCATAAATTTGTTACAATGCCACTGTAAAATTGCCCTTGCGATTATTCCGAGAGTTCAGCGTAGTCGATTGACCTTCCGCGCACACTCGCGTTGCAAGTCTTTTTCTTTTTTCTTTTATATATCATTTCCACTGGATTTTCACACTCTCACCGCGGCATTGTCAATGCTACTTGCGGTTGCTTCCCATTTTCGGTATCGCTATTAAAGCACTTTGTTTTTTTTGTTTTTTTTTTGTTATTTTTTTGTGGAAGGGCTGGTATGTATTTCGAGCGGGGGAAAATATGGACGAGCGCAGCATCCGGAGTCTGCATAATTAAAATAATTATATTCTCTTTAATTTTTAATATAATTATATTCTCTTTAATTTTTAAAATAATTGTTTGTTTTAAAAGTCGGGATTTTTTAACAGATCGAATGGATTCTACTCGTTTCAATTCTTTTTTTTCAAAAATTAAAAACGAAATATCTTTAAATATTCTCAAAAAAGGTTTTTTTTGAGAATATCATTTTTTAATCGAATTTTCGTAACTCTTTTCTTTTTGTTTTCTGACAATATTATTTTTATTTTATGACATAGACTGTATAAATAATATAAAATTGTTATGAATTTTATAAATTATTTGTACTCTCTTTGTTTTATTATTGATGTGCAAAAATAATTTTCATGATTTCTCTTGATTCCATTTTATTCTACGGAACTTCCGACGCGTTATTTTCAAGATCAATATTATTTCTTCTCCCCTTTCGGTATTATTTTTTTCCCGATTAAATGTTTACTCTCGCGCGCGCTCTCTCTTTCTCTCGTGCCTCGAAGAAATTATGCAAATTGATGAAAAAAAAAAAATGACGCTACGAACGCGTCTCGAGCTGAAATAAGATACCGTATGATTTTATGTTAACGAGCTATTTTTGTGTGCTTTTTTATTTCAATATTTGTTTGGGTTTTTGTACGCTACATTTTTCTCGCACGTATTCGATAAAAGTGCAGCAGCATATGCACGAAAAACAACGCGGAGCTATCGTGGGGTAAAAGTGCACGCGGTAGAGATAAAGAATGACTGGCCTGCGATAACAACAATAATAATAATTCTTAATTTTTTTCTTTAAAAAATATATTTTTTTCAATGTTATATTATCAATTTATATTAAACTAAACATTTATTGATTGAGAAATAAAAAATGCATAATTTTCCATAAAAAAATAATTGTAGTAAAAAGGAATTATTATAATAAATTATAAATGAGATTTATAATGATATGATATTATTATTTATATATAATTATTAATAATAATAGCGTTAATTCATAGAAAATTATTAATATCGATAATATATTGTAGTAGTACTTATTATTCCTGGTGTACCCCTTCAGGGTGTTTACACATAAAAAAACCCCCTTTATGCACGTTTCCCCTTACAGAATTGTCTTATTTCTAACTTATATCCTATTGTCATTTTGCCCTTCGTTTTGTCTCGCATTCGCCTCCTCGCTTACTACTTTCCCAATTAGTTTCTCGAAGTCTTTTATGTACCGACATTATTAGGGTGTCCCAAATTTGAGCTCTATTTTTTTTCCTTTTTCTCACCTTGTTTTCTCAATCGTTTTTTCACGGCTTTCCCTCTGTGTTTGGAAATTACAATCTTCTGGCCGAGATATATCGCGAGCAAGTACATCTCTTCACGTAATGTCTACCCGGCCAGAACATTGACATGTTCTGAAAAGTGGAGCCTGTCTTTAATAACTAAAGAAAAGCTACTTTGCTTTTCACCTCATCAAAGATATTTATAATTGATTGTGATGGAACCAACACATCTGTTGTAATTCTATTCATCATTAAAAGCATTCATTTCATCAATGATAATCGACGAGAATAACAATGATTAGAATAAATACCGGGATTACGATAACTAATTATTTAAGCATAAAGAATAGCCAAATTATTCTACGAGGCAAAAAAGTAAAGCAGGTAATTCGTGGATTTTGAACGCCTTGTCGCCATGTTGGGAAATATGAATGTTCTGGCCGGGAAGACATTCCTTAAGGGGTAAGGCCACTGTAAATTTTTTGAAAAATCGATTTTTTTTTATTGGCTTAAAAAATAGTTTAAACCCTCTAGAATAAGAAAAAAAAGGTCCTGTGCGACGTCTTTTTAAAATTTTTTCCAATAAAAAACTATTCGCAAAACTTTAAACGCGTTTTTCTCGAAACATGGTTTTTCAAAATGGCACGCAGCATAACTCGAACAATTTTCATTTTTTTTACTTGAAATTTTAACCAGATGTGAACATTTACATTATCTTGAGAATGTCGATCGGAATTTTCAAGAACTTTATTTATTGATTTTTTATTAACAAAAAACTTGCCGTTTTTTTCGTCAAAAATCAATTTTTTTTTTCAAACGCACGCCAAATCCACAAAAATTGATACTTTTTAAAATCCGATCGACATTCTCTAGCTATAGCCCTCTAGATTAATGGTTTTTTTTTGTTCTAGATTCAAAAGTGCACCAGTGGTGCTGCGTGCCGCGGAGCCCTGGAAGCAAAACATGTCCCGGGAAGATAGCTGTGGAACCGCCATTTTGTTTTTTTTTTACTGTAAAAAAGTTTTATAATAAAGTTTAATGTATGCCCGATAACACCATTAAAAGTTTTTTTTTCAAATACCTTCAATTTCGGGAGCAAAAAATTAGTGAAAAAACCTTTTTTTTTGGGCCGTTACAGTGGCCTTACCCCTTAAATGTATTTCGCCAACAATCCGCCAGGTGGCAACATGCGAAGCGCGTCGCGTAAGCAAGGTGCCATCGTACGAGGATAAAAGTTCGTTCTGTGAGTTGTACCACGTATAGAAGTGCTATGCTTACAGCGTGCACTTACGCTTATGATTTTGCGATACTTGTGTAATAACCCTTTGCACTATAGGCCTTTTTCGCTCGGACAGTGATCTGTGTACGTTTTTCTGTCTCTTTGTCTACCAGGAAATGCGAGCAAGCGTATGTGAACACTCATATACTACCTTAGCAAGTAGATAGCCAACAAACAATATGTTGTCGAAATACCAAATTGAATACACTCCCGATTTAAGGGGTTAGGCAACTCTAGAGCCCGAAAAAATAGGCTTTTTGGGGATTTTTTTTTTCAGAAAAAACTACAAAATACATCGAGATTACAAAAAGGGTGTTTATCATACATATCAGTGACTGTATACAATAATTTTTTTGAAGCGATTAATTTCAAAATGGCGGCTGTGCAGCGTTTATCTCAAAACTGCTTTTTTTTAAGTTGGCCGGAAACATAACTCAGACAATTTTCAACCGATTCACTTGAAATGCTGAATATATCTTGAAAAATACATTGTCTATGGAAGTACGTAGGATTTTTTTTTATATTGCATAGCTAATTTGTTATTAACAATTATCTAACAAAATTTTTCACATTCCGAAAATTCGCCTAAAAAGTCGCGATTTTCTCGAAAGGTCGTTTGTCAAAAAGGTGTACACTCTCGAAAGAAGAATTTTCGAGCTATCCGTCTCAAACAACATTCTTCACGTCATTCTTTGTCTTGCTTTGGAAGCTTTGCTTTTTGAAATCTTCATATTTTTTGACAATATTGTCGAAAAAATAAACTAAATTCGATACTTTTTTTTCAAACACCCGCCATTTTGTCAATTTTTATTTTTTAACCTCCATATCAATGGAGCGCTTTCATACTGATTAATAATCATTTTACAAATTTTGTTCCAGATAATATTTAGAGCACAAACGTGTACACCGTGAGGACTCATTTTTTTCGAAGATATTTTCAAACGTTAAAAAAATGGAAAAATAAATAAAAATAAACGTTTTAACATTTATTCCTGTTCTTCATGAGTGCTTTGATTTGACATAAAAAAATCAGACTGATTAGCGTCTTTGACCATAGAAAAAAATCAGCGAAAATAAGCGATTTTTCGACCCGTTGCACTCTGATGATCCCTTAAGGCCTATCGCCATTTTTACATAACCTCCTTGGAGTTTTTCCACCAGCTCCCGTCTTTTCCACCCCTATGCTTCATTTCCGTACAGTATCCCACTCTTAACAGTCGCATCCATCAGATATAGTCTTTTTTTTTCAAACTGTTTATTCCGGCCCTTTTGAATGTTCCCCATGTCGCGTTGGTGGCTCTTCTTATTTTTTTCGTTATATTTTTTTTTTGTTTTCCGAGGGTGTTTCCTGTCGAAGAAACTACTCTCAGGCATTCCTTTGCTATTTCTAGTTCTTGGTTGTTATATTTCCATTTCTAGTTTTTCTTGTTCCGCCCCCCTTTTTTGAATTTTACAATTTTCGTCTTTTCAATGTTTACCACTAACGACAATATCCAATAATTTTTATATTATACGTGTCATTTGTCCTCCTATTTATAATTGTTTTCCACTTATTTTCTTTCATTTTGTTTGCATTTATTTGTTTACCCATTCTTGCCTCTCGGGCTCATCATACGTTTATCCCTTGCCGAAACTTTCAAGGCGATAATCTCGAAACTGTTTTTTCAATGAGTTGAAAATCGTACACGATTACTCAAAAACTATTCGACCGATCAAGCTCATATTTGGCACACGTTTTTATGATACTTATATGTCATTGATGAACCTAAGACCAACCAAAAATTATTAAATCAAACAAGTTTTTGGCTGGGTCAAAGTTTGAAATTATTTCCGAAAAAATCAACTTTTTCGTTCTATCGCCTCCCCCCTTTAGCCAATTATCGTTATTTTTCCAATATTGATGGTTCATCAAGTGACCACATTTATATACTGATCAATTCTTTTGCGTAGACTATTTCAGATAATCCTATGAGGTGCTGGGGTGTTCACCGAATTCGGCCTCACTTCCGGACAGCTTCACGGCGACTGTTTATAGCTCCGCCATTTTAAACTTTTTGTCAATCAACAAAAATCGTTTTGAAAACTAGAATTATGTAATAAAAAGTACCTATGAACTTGAAAACATATATACATTACTTGCCCTACAGAAAAATCGTAAAAATCAATTAAAATGTGGCTTTCTATGTGGAGTGCCCGCCTTAAGTGTCCTTTTTTGTTGCAACTCATATATATGGTAAAGCATTGAAAAATATTAGACACGTGTTTTTTTTATCTCCGAAAAGACGGTTTTAAGCAGCGAAACCACCCTTCAAAGGAAGGCGTGTCGAGGGGTGGTTTTGCAGTCCACCGATATGAACGAAACATAAACCAAAATTCTTCTCATGTAAAGCAATGAAAAATCCACTATAAAATAATTTAAAAAAAAAGAAATTAAGGGGTGACACGCCTTTCTCCGATGGGTCGTTTGTGGAATTGAAAACGTTTATCTACACATATAAAAAAATACGTGTCTGATAGTTTTCTATGCTTTATCACATGTATGAGTTTCAACAAAATTTAAGGCGGACAATTAAGGGAACGTTCTGCTTTGTCGGGCCAAAAATGTTCGGTTTTCACCAATTTTTAATGCGAAAAGTATTAAATATAGAATGCTGACATTTGGTATGTTGACTAAGCGGTCTTCATTGAACATTGTAACGATTGAACTCATATGAGTTTTGAAACTACGCGCGTAATTTCGCATTTCTCCCGTCTCTGCGAGCGAGGTCATGTGATCGATAGGCGAACTGCGCAGGCTTATCGATCAAGACCGTCGAGCTTGGGAGATTATTGAAACCCCTCGGCCTCTTTCGTCCTGGGACCGGTCAACGATCGACATCGACTCAACAAGCATCCTGCAGATCGATCCAAGGCTTCCAAAACCTCACGCAAATCATCGGAGATTGGCCGCCTCTAAGAACTTTGCGTTAAAACCAATTGGAAGGAAGTACGCCAACGGGTCCCAGGACATCGAAAAGAGCCACCGAGGGAATCAATACCAGAAAAAGATAAGCGCAATCGTTTACCTCCACAATCAATCAATATATATGTATATATATTCTCCCAAAATTATTGTACAGTATGCAGGAGTGCGTGTGCGAACATTTTATTGAATCTGATGCTTCTGCGAAATAATGCGTAAAATGCGTTAATCATATTTTATATTTGCGAAAGTTGAATAACCATCGGTTAGCAAAGCGCCGAATAATAATAATAAATAAATTGTTCGAAAATCATTATATATTCAAACTATTACAAATGGCGCCCAACGTGCAGGCACGATCCAAAATGTCGAGCACAATTTTTCTTTAATGTAATTCTATAATTTATATACATGTCCGACGATAGAACGCGAATCACGAGGTCAAGCACTCGTGAATTGTATACAAGACCATTACCGAGAATTAAGACCTCAGTACAAACAAAAATAAACACGCGTAAGACATTATCTCAGAGCATCACGAAATCTGTTTCCGATAAATCAAGGACTATGGCGGATAAAGAGAACACGAAATTAACAATGGACAGGTCAGGCCAAAGCGCAAATTCACATGGAATGACGACGGAGCTAAGCGAAAGTATAAGAACAGAGTGGGAGCGTCTGAAGGCAGCCCAGGGAAAATTAGACGCAGAACGAGCAGCCTTCGAACAGCTTCGCATAAGGAATATTCCCTCGTGCTCACCTGAACACATGGAAAATCAACCAATTGGCGATCCGCAAGGGAATCGAAATGAAGTTCCTGTTAATGACCAATTTGTGAGCGGCTTGGTGAGACATTTGCAATATTTACACATCGACGTCAAAATTCCCAAGTTTACGGAGGACACAAATCCTCTGGAATATTTGGAAAATATTGAAAAATATATTCGATGCAAAAACGTACAGCAGCAGCACCCATATGTTGGTGATAGAAAGTTTTTTAGAAGGCCGTGTAAAACTATGGTATGAAATTTCTAAAGATAGTATCTATAACTTTGAATTGTTTAAACAAGCATTTGAAGATGAGTTCTACTCCGTGCCAATTCAAGTGAAATTCAAAAGCCAGTGGTCATCACGAAAATATAAATCATCAGACGGTAGCTTCCAAGCGTACTATTATAAACAAGTCAGAGAAGCTAAATATTTTAAGCCAAAACTATCTGATTACGAAATCAATTATACAATCGTTCAGCAACTCCCATTCAGAGTACGGTCGTCCCTGGCCACAGTTGACTACAACAACAGTAATCTCGTGAGTCAGGCGCTTACCCAATTAGACGGTACGCGGAATGATTATGAATCAGAAAAAAACAAGAGACCACGGCAATACTAATAACCATAATGTCTATCAACACAATCGAGCAAGTCGAGTCAACAGTGTAGGGATTACTCGCGGTCGAAATAAACACCAAGCAGTCTCACATAGCAAAAACCCACACAATATGAACATACAGAGTGCTGGAATTCAAAATAATAATCCAAACTTTGCGGGCTATCCATTCGTGAATTACCCCCATATGGGAGTACCATTTTATTATTCGCCACACCATTTTGGTCAATTGTTGCCCGATACGCGTATACCTCCGCCTAATATGCAAACTAGTCATCCAACGGGAAGTACATCAAATAATGCCACACAATCTGTAAATGAAAATAATTTAAACCACTAATTGGTACGAGGAAAGAAGGTCCGACATCGTGCCAAAATTTTTACGACTTTATTGAGGACCTAGCAATGGACGCGGAGGGTAACCCGATCTCAAATACCATTCAACAGAAACGCATTTTAAAATCACCTCGACTTATAGTGACAGTTACCTCCGAAAGTGTGTCCGCGTTAGTGGACACTGGCAGTCAGGTGACCTGTGTTTCCGAATCATTTTATAATAAAATTCGAGTTGAAGAAAAGGTCAATGAACTTCCGGTGACCAATATGCATGTAACGTCGGCAATTAGCAAGAAGAGTACCGCAATAAAACGACAAATCTTCATGAAATTCGAAGTAGGCACTCACGTTTTTAGTTTTATATTTCTCGTTGTTCCATTTTTAACATCAGAAATGATAATCGGTAATGATCGGCTGGATCATAATGGGGCAGTAATTAATTATCACGAATATGTAATCGAGGTCGACGGCAAACGCTGTGAAAGAGAGTCGGTGTCGTTTGATCGAGGGCCGGCGGAGAGGATCGAGTCAGTGACTTGTAATGGCACCACGCACATTAAAATCATCACGTGCATAGAAGAAGGACGGACAGATGAAATTTGTTGTAAATAGTCTTGACACGAGGAATAAAGGTTCCCACGATGTACACTCCATCAATCAAAAGCGTGAAATATTTAAATATATTGAGACCAAGGAGATGGATAATATAGGCATAAATGACGTACAAGTTGACACGGCTCAAAAGGAGTGTGTCAATAGCGTTTCAACGCTGAAAGAATGTAAGGAAAAATACCAAATGTGCGCGACAATTAATTTGTCCTATAAAAGTGATTCAACGATTAATTGTGCCAATGATAATTCAGTCAATGAATATATGCGTAAAGATAATCATGCAACGTCATCTTCTAATTATCGCATGAGAAACTGCGACTCAACCACAAGTACAGTCTTGGCTTTCAACGCGAGAAATCATGAAAATGCCAAGTGTCAGGATATAGATAGAGTGTCAGAAAATACCTGTGATTCGAGTAACGTTCTCTCCCGTGAGGGCGCGACTTTCTTCGAAGACCTTCGATCTATCGCGCTTAGGCTTTCGCCACTGACTCCTGACCAGGCTGGTCAGCTGTTCGATCTAATTACATTATACCGACCATTATTTTCGAATAAGCCCGGTTGTACAAAAATATACGAACACCGAATAGAGTTATTAAAAGATAAACCCTTTATACGACGCTCGTACCCCGTACCACTGGCTCTTCGAAGTGCGGTTGATGCGGAAATACGAGAAATGTTAGACGCCGGGGTTATCGAAAGGTCAAATAGCGAGTACTGCAACCCCCTAAGAATTGTCAAGAAAAAAGATGGCAGAGTTCGCGTGTGTTTGGACGCACGGGCTTTGAACGACGTGATCCGTGGTGATAACGAAGCACCTCCAATAATTAGTGAATTGATGCAAAAATTTCATGGTGTGCGAATCCTATCTACCTTAGATCTGACGCATGGGTACTGGCAGGTCCCATTAGAGAAAAATTCAAGGCAGTATACGGCATTTTTACATGATGGTGCCGTATATACCAGTTTTGCAGAATTCCGTTTGGTATAAAGACAGCTGGTAGTGGTTTTATCAGAGCCCTCAGTATGGCTTTTGGACGTGAATATCATGACTTTCTCACATATTATATAGATGATCTCCTCATAGCCTCTTCTGATTTCCGGCAGCATATGATTCATTTGGAAAAACTTTTTCGTGTGTTGTTGAAAAACAATTTTAACCTTCGCCTTGGTAAGGCCAATTTCTGCCAAGAGAGGGTATCATTTTTGGGATTTATTCTTTCGCCTACTGGGATCGTTCCTGAACCGGATAAATTGAGTGTTATACGAGACTTTGAATCCCCTGTTAGTAAGCTGCAACTGCGAAAAATTTCTTGGAGTCTGCAATTACTACAGGCAGTTTGTCGTCGGGTACGCACAATTTTTGGAACCGTTCCGCATGTTACTAAAAAAGGACGTAACATGGAACTGGACAAGGGAACACGAGTGTGCATTCATTAGGCTAAAGAATGAATTCGCCAATGCCATCCAATTGAATCATATTATGCCCAATGAAATCTTTAAAGTCCAAACCGATGCGTCGGATGCTGGAATCAGCGGCATATTATACCAAACGGATAGTCAGGGGGATCATCATCTAATATCGCTAGTGAGCAGATGCCTTAATTCAGCGGAGGTCAATTATACAACCACCGAAAAGGAGCTGTTGGCCATAATATATGCAATAAATAAATTCAGAGTATACCTCTTGGGACGTAAATTCGAAGTAATTACCGACCATCAATGCTTGATTTTTCTGAGGACAACCTTATACCAAACGGCTCGACTATGTAGATGGAGTCTTTTGTTGCAGGAGTATGATTTCGTGGTCAAGCATTGTCATGGACGAGATAATTATGTCGCCGATTTTTTTAGTAGAAATCCAAACGGCAGGTTTCACAAGGACAAACCTAAGGAGATTACCATTTCCAGTCTAAATAACTGTATTCTTTTATCAATGTCATCCGTCGATGGTGGGATCAGTGCGTTGTGTGCGGTATGCAGTTTAGAATTGGATCCTGTTCTTCGTGATAATCTAAAACACCTCAAAGAGTTGCAGGCCTGTGATGAAGAGTTACAAAGGGATATCGCGAGAATGAAGGAGAAAGATCTGAAACACATGCAAAATTATAACGGAATATGGTTTAATAAAAGTGCGTTATCGGCCGATTGGTGTATAATTGTACCACGTCAACTAGGGTCACTGATAGCAAAATTCGTCCATGAGCAATTAGCGCATCCGGGAATATATAAGACGTTGAAGTATCTGCAGCAGTTTTATTATTGGAGGGGCATGAATCGAGATGTAAAAAGATTTATCGTGACATGTGATCTCTGCCAACGCGTAAAACACCTGTCCTATAGTATGGAGGGGGAGTTTCAGATGGTTAGTGCAAAACAGCCGAATGAACTTATTGCGGTTGACTTCTATGGACCGTTGCCTAGATCCATAGGGGGTGTGCAGTACATTTTCGTAATTGTAGATGTATTCTCGAAGTTGGTCACGCTTTATCCGATAAAAAGAGCTACAACGACAATTATTTTGAAAAAGGTACTTTGTGATTATATTGTGCGTATTGGCAAGCCCGCTAGGGTACTGTCGGATCATGGAACCCAGTTTACGGCACACGCCTAGAGAGCAAGTCTAGAAAAGGAGGGAATTGCTGTTAGTTTTTCCTCGATTCGTCACCCACAATCCAACCCTTCGGAGCGTATAATGCGAGAACTAGGCAGGCTTTTTAGGACGCTCTGTGCGGACAAGCATGCAAAATGGGCAAAGTGTATACCAAAAATACAGAATGTTCTCAATGTTACGACGCACCAAAGTACCGGATATAGCCCCCACGAGTTGTTTTATGGAAGCAAACCGTATGATGAGATCAATAAAATCGTTTCATTCCCATCAACAGATCATGAGAAGAAAATTGATAGGTTCGTGCTGGCAAATGACCGCTTGCTTAAACAATTTAAAGCTCGAAAAAAGCAACAAAAATCTAAAAGTAAAGTAAAGCTAAATGTCAATGATTTAGTGCTGCTCCTGGTTCCACGTCTTTCGAATGCAGGGGATAGAGTTACGCATAAATTTTTTCACCTTTATGAAGGGCCGTATATTATCACTCGAACAATAGGTACCAATGCTTTCGAATTATCCTACGTTGATGATAAAACAAAGAAAAAGGGAGTCTTTAACATGACAAGTCTCCGTAAGTATCACCAGCCCGCTCCATCTGTATAAGGGAAGTTCTCCTGAGTCAAATTCGAACGCTCCTATTTCTGTCATACTCGTGCATAACTAGGTCATGCTGTTCTGAAAATTTTGTGAGAAACAAGTCTGACGGTCGATTATTATCGACTATTTAGAAATAAGACTGACGATCGATTATAATTAGTTATTTAGAAATAAAACTGACGATCGATTATAATTAATTATTTAGAAATAAGACTGACGATCGATTATAATTAATTATTTAGAAATAAGACTGACGATCGATTATTATCGACTATTTAGAAATAAGACTGACGATCGATTAATATCGACGATTTAGAGATAAGGCTGACGATCGATTGTGTTGATCGCGATATATAAGTGGATTAAAATCGCCAATTCACGGAACTCCATACTGACAAGGAACATCCCTCAGGTGTCCGCCTCCGATTTTGTTGAAACTCATATATGTGATAGAGCATCGAAAACTTTGAGACACGTATTTTTTTTTATCGGCGAAAAAACGGATTTAAGGGGGGAAACTGCCCTTCAAAGAAAGGCGTGTCGAGGGGTGATTTTGCAGTTTCACCCAGAAGCAATCCACCGATCTGAATGAAACAAAAACGAAAATTCTTCTAATGAAAAGCGATGAAAAATTTACTATGAAAATGTTAAGAAAAAATTAAATTAGGGGGTAAACCACCCCTCAATTTGCCTTATTTTCACCCCAAACTTAAGAAGGTTGTATGCAAATTAATAAAACAGGTATCATTTTGAAGGGCAATTAAAACTAAAGTTGACGGGTTTTTGCGTTTTGGCGGCATAGCAAATTTAAGGGGGTAAACCACCCCTAACATAAATTTATTTATCATGGTCGTTTTTTCTGTGTTTAAATTATATCCGCTGATTTTAAATATTTTTATAAGCTACAATTTAATGTTTTACCATATGTCAAAATGATTACATTCGTCTTAAGGGGTAACTACCCCTCTAACGAGAAACATCATTGAAGTATCCACTTTCGATTTCGTTGAAACTCACATATGTGGTAAAGCATTGCAAACTATTGAACATATTTTTTTTGTATCGGCAGAAAAACGGTGTTAGGGGATGAAACCACCCCTCAAAGTTTCTCCCACAAGCAGTCCACCGATCTGAATGAAACAAAATCGAAAATTCTTCTAATATTAAGCGATGAAAAATCCACTACAAGAGTGTTGATTAGAAATATAATTAAGGGGTAAATCACCCCTCCATTTGCCGTTTTTCACCCCACGCTTAAGGGGGTTGTATGAAAATGAATAAAAAAGGTATCATTCTGAAGGGGAATCAGAATTCAAGTTGACGCGTTGTTGTGTTTCAGCGGGACAGCAAATTTAAGGGGGTAAATCACCCCTAAAATAAATTTGTTCATTTCCATTCATTTAAAAAATCAGAAGATTTTGAAAATCCTGTTACCTTTGCTTTTGGTGAATCGAACACACATTGTGAAATACCCGGTTGCAATAATTTGGCCATTATCAGATGTGCATGGTGCAAAAAATCGTTGTGTTTAAAGCATTTTTTTTGATGATTATCGTTATTGCAGGAATTATGAGCCATGATTGTTGATGGTTGATAGTTGATAGACTAGAAAAAAAAAGTATATATCACAAGAAAATGATTTGACGGCATATGACTGCAATACTTTTCACAAGTACTATTAATTACATCAGCTGATATGATTACCAAATAAAATATGTAAAAATATATTAAAAACATGTTCGTTAACCTACTATAAAACCCTCAGTTTCATTAATATGTTTAATAAAATAAACGGTAAAATAATAAAAATATACATGCCTCCACAAAACTACGTCGCTGGCTAAATTGTCGCTTGATCCAGGCGCATCATCGTTCCGAAATATACGAAGTGAGCCTTATAACTTATTCTGGGAATTATTATAATTAATGATATAGTAGAAGTGTATTTTTATTCCTATGGAGATGCTTAATGGACGTGCATATTAAAATCGGAAGCGTTTCGACACGAAAATATCAGTCGTATGAGTAAGAGGTAGCCCCACGTCCCCACTCCCAAAGTACCGCTCCTAAAGCTCAAAACGAATATGCCTGCACACACAAACATAAAATTGATATTACCGATGGAATGAAAACAGTTTTAACGAAATTCGTGAAACCTTTCGCGAAACTTCAAACGAAAGGCAATTAGAGGGGGTAGTTTACCCTGAAAATGTAAAAATTTAAAAACGTAATAATTTAAAAACGCGGGAGAATATTTTGGATCCGCGGATACATGTTAAACACAGAAAACACGACGGTGATGAACAAATTTATATTAGGGGTGGTTTACCCCCTTAAATTTGCTGTCCCGCTGAAACGCAAAAACGCGTCAACTTGAATTTTGATTCCCCTTCAAAATAATACATGTTTTATTAATATTCATACAACCCTTTTAAGCGTGAGGTGAAAAACGGCAAATGGAGGGGTGGTTTACCCCTTAATTATATTTCTAATCAACACTCTTGTAGTGGATTTTTCATCGCTCAATATTAGAGGAATTTTCGATTTTGTTTCATTCAGATCGGTGGACTGCTTGTGGAAGAAACTTTGAGGGGTGGTTTCGTCCCCTAACACCGTTTTTCTGCCGATACAAAAAAAAACATGTTTAATAGTTTGCAATGCTTTACCACATATATGAGTTTCAACGAAATCGAAAGCGGAAACTTCAATGATGTTTCTCGTCAGAGGGGTAGTTACCCCTTAAGACGAATGTAATAATTTTGACATATGGTAAAACATTAAATTGTAGCTTATAGAAATATTTAAAATCAGCGGATATACTTTAAACACAGAAAAAACGACCATGATAAATAAATTTATGTTAGGGGTGGTTTACCCCCTTAAACTTGCTATGCCGCCAAAACGCAAAAACCCGTCAACTTTAATTTTAATTGCCCTTCAAAATGATACCTGTTTTATTAATTTGCATACAACCCTCTTAAGTGTGGGGTGAAAAAAGGCAAATTGAGGGGTGGTTTACCCCCTAATTTAATTTTTTCTTAACATCTTCATAGTGGATTTTTCATCGCTTTTCATTAGAAGAATTTTTGTTTTTGTTTCATTCAGATCGGTGGATTGCTTCTGGGTGAAACTGCAAAATCTCCCCTCGACACGCCTTTCTTTGAGGGGCGGTTTCCCCCCTTAAATCCGTTTTTCCGCCGATAAAAAAAAATACGTGTCTCAAAGTTTTCGATGCTCTATCACATATATGAGTTTCAACAAAATCGGAGGCGGACACCTGAGGGATGTTCCTTGTGAGTTCATAACGAAATTGCATGTTTGATGAATGCGTCATAGCTATGTGATTGCACGAGATATGCCCGATGTTTATGTATATGCAAGTCTGAGTGTGTTTGTATGGTGAAGATGTATCATTACATTATCCCCCATACAAATGGGGGATAATGTAACGATTGAACTCATATGAGTTTTGAAACTACGCGCGTAATTTCGCATTTCTCCCGTCTCTGCGAGCGAGGTCATGTGATCGATAGGCGAACTGCGCAGGCTTATCGATCAAGACCGTCGAGCTTGGGAGATTATTGAAACCCCTCGGCCTCTTTCGTCCTGGGACCGGTCAACGATCGACATCGACTCAACAGCATCCTGCAGATCGATCCAAGGCTTCCAAAACCTCACGCAAATCATCGGAGATTGGCCGCCTCTAAGAACTTTGCGTTAAAACCAATTGGAAGGAAGTACGCCAACGGGTCCCAGGACATCGAAAAGAGATGTTACATTATCCCCCATACGAAAGGGGGATAATGTAACGATTGAACTCATATGAGTTTTGAAACTACGCGCGTAATTTCGCATTTCTCCCGTCTCTGCGAGCGAGGTCATGTGATCGATAGGCGAACTGCGCAGGCTTATCGATCAAGACCGTCGAGCTTGGGAGATTATTGAAACCCCTCGGCCTCTTTCGTCCTGGGACCGGTCAACGATCGACATCGACTCAACAGCATCCTGCAGATCGATCCAAGGCTCCCAAAACCTCACGCAAATCATCGGAGATTGGCCGCCTCTAAGGACTTTGCGTTAAAACCAATTGGAAGGAAGTACGCCAACGGGTCCCAGGACATCGAAAAGAGCCACCGAGGGAATCAATACCAGAAAAATATAAGCGCAATCGTTTACCTCCACAATCAATCAATATATATGTATATATATTCTCCCAAAATTATTGTACAGTATGCAGGAGTGCGTGTGCGAACATTTTATTGAATCCGATGCTTCTGCGAAATAATGCGTAAAATGCGTTAATCATATTTTATATTTGCGAAAGTTGAATAACCATCGGTTAGCAAAGCGCCGAATAATAATAATAAATAAATTATTCGAAAATCATTATATATTCAAACTATTACAACATCAAAATACTTTTTTAAAGTTTGACAAAACATGGTAGTGGCAGTGGGAGGAGCCATGACCCGGCGATGACATTCTTCGCTTGCGGAAGTCCTAAGTCCCAGACAGGTGATATGAAGCAAAAAAATCAAACATATTTTTTACTTTGTACAATATTGCGTATAAGTTGACCTAGAATCAAGAAGAAAAATTGAAAAATAAAAAAATAGCGAGCAAAAAACTGCGAAAATTTTTGGGAAAAAAACAAACTTCTTTCCGATCGCTCAGTATTTTTTATTTTTCGATATTTCTGCTTGATTCTAGCTCAACTTATACACAATATTGTACAAAGTAAAAATATGTTTGATTTTTTTTTGCTTCAGATCACCTGTCCGCCACTCAGGCAGTCAGCAAGTGAAAAATATCATCGCCCGCGCACCGACATACGTGGCTCCTCCCACCCCCACTACCATGTTTTCGTAGTGGGGGTGGGACCCAAATTTTAAAAAAAGGGAATCCAAACTTTAAAAAATATTTTGATGTTCAATGAACACCGCTTAGTCAACGTACCTAATATCAACATTCTATATTTAATACCTTTCGCATAAAAAATTGGTGATACCGGTGTGTTGGGACTTATACCCCCATAATTGTTTTCATCCTACCGCCCCCGTCACCCTTTTCATTTCACTTCTCTCATTCCACCCCCAATTTTTTCGAAACTATAATTTAATAATAGATATATTATTATTAATATTATATATCCGTTATATATATATATACATATAATGGATATACATTAATAATAATATATCTATTATTAAATTATAATTATAATATATATACAATTATTAATATTATTATTATAAAAAAATAATAAAATGTATGAGAATAAATATGTAAAATATTTATCCGTGCGGTAATGAGTTATCAAGACTGGGACAATGAGAATGAAACGTCAGTTGTAATGCGGAAGACCGAGACGATCATTTTTACTCGCGGTTTCGAGTGATGAAGAAAATGCATATCTCATCCAAAAGCTCAGCACCTTGAGTCTCTTGGCAATGGGTAGGATCCGACAGGCGAGATGCTGCAATCGAGTCGATCAACATGTAAACACGAGACGCACGGCACCTAATGTCCTACCGTCATACCGCCAAGTTGTTCTTGACAGCTCACGTGCTCCCACTTCCCTCAACCCGAATTAGAAACGAAATTTTGCAATAACGATACGATCCGCGCGTGTGGAGGAAGAGAGGACTTCACTGATGTCAAATTTCTCGTTTTCGAGAAAGCTCCTCCTGTCGACGTTCGAACTTTTATGGGGGATTTTTTTTAAATTTTATTATCGTATACGAAGGGAGGATTATTTTTATTTTGATGGTGGTTTGGGCGAATAAAAAAATGTTTCGTTCGATTTGCCTCACTTGCGATGTCCGTAATTCAATTTTCATCAAGTTTCATTTCCGGTTTCGGCGCTTCGGAGGTTTTTTTTTTTGGAAAAGGGATTGCGAGATAGGAAGGCATTATTTTTAAATATGATAGTTGTAGCCTCAATACGCGCTATTATTTTTAATAAATTCATTATGTCATAATTGGTTTCATGTACGTGGGTGTATATAAAATTTCACAATTAAGGCGGGACACCACTGTGACGGGTAAAAAGAATCAATATTTTTTGCATTTTCTTAGAGTGTACATATTGAAGAATATGTGAAAAAATGTTCAAGTTAAAATGTTGAAAATCGACGAAGTTGTAGACGATTTAGTGATAATCATAACTAGCTATAGTTGTTCGATTGTTAATTTTAAAAAAACAATTTTTTTTACAATTAGAAAATATCGTTGTACGTAGTCGTTTTTTTTGCTGAAATTTAATATTTTTTAAGCCCTCGAATATATGTAAATATTTCGCCAAAATCACTCTTTGTTCGAACAGCTGTGATCTCGTGATTTTTTTTTTCGAGAAATTGCTATGTACAACGTGTACTACATTCGTATAGATTATAAAACTTTTTTATTTCTATTTTTCAAACTAACCATTGCCAAGTATAGACCTGGCCATTGGATGACATTTTTTTTACAGCGGCTCTATTATACTTCAATAACGTTAATTTTTAATTTTTATAAATAAAAATTTACACACAACAAGTTCAATGTATGCTTAATAAAATATATTTTTTTTTCAAATCCTGAATGGATAATCTAGTAGACAAAAAAATTTGAGAAAACGACCTGTATTTGGCCCGTCACTGAGATGTCCTCCTTTAAGGGGTAAGGCCACTGTAAATTTTTTGAAAAATCGATTTTTTTTTATTGGCTTAAAAAATAGTTTAAACCCTCTAGTTTAAAAATAGTTTAAATCCTTTTAACTTCTTTTTTTTATTTTTTCCAATAAAAAACTATTCGCAAAACTTTAAACGCGTTTTTCTCGAAACATGGTTTTTCAAAATGGCACGCAGCATAACTCGAACAATTTTCATTTTTTTTACTTGAAATTTTAACCAGATGTGAACATTTACATTATCTTGAGAATGTCGATCGGAATTTTCAAGAACTTTATTTATTGATTTTTTATTAACAAAAAACTTGCCGTTTTTTTCGTCAAAAATCAATTTTTTTTTTCAAACGCACGCCAAATCCACAAAAATTGATACTTTTTAAAATCCGATCGACATTCTCTAGCTATAGCCCTCTAGATTAATGGTTTTTTTTTGTTCTAGATTCAAAAGTGCACCAGTGGTGCTGCGTGCCGCGGAGCCCTGGAAGCAAAACATGTCCCGGGAAGATAGCTGTGGAACCGCCATTTTGTTTTTTTTTTACTGTAAAAAAATTTTATAATAAAGTTTAATGTATGCCCGATAACACCATTAAAAGTTTTTTTTCAAATACCTTCAATTTCGGGAGCAAAAAATTAGTGAAAAAACCTTTTTTTTTGGGCCGTTACAGTGGCCTTACCCCTTAATGATCTGAGCGATAATTAATCATAAAATAGTATCGTCAGTGCGACCGTTGATCAAACTACAATAAATCGCTATTAATTATAGTTACAATCAACAGCTACATGCACATTCTCATTTCTATTTTTTTAACTATACTGAATATTATTTTTTTTAAATGTTTTGTCTATTTTCTATAGTTTTTCACAATCGATGATCTAATCGATCATTAACTATGAAAAGGGAGCGTTACACTGTAACTCTAATTAATCGTTATCAATTATAACTAAAATTAACACAGACAAGCCCATTTTTATTTTTTCTTTGGCAGCAAATTTTAAAATAAATCTTAAAATTAATCTGTCCTGGCAATATTAAATATATATTCTCTTTTTATTTTTATCTTCACAGTGTTTTTATCTTCTCTACGCATGAGCAATAAATACGAATGGCGAATTGCCGCGGAAATTGCAAAGCGCATGAGAGTTAAACTTTTATGGTTCGGTGTATTGTAATTTTTCATTCCATCTTCTGTGAAACAATTTATTCGCTCCTACGAACGAGGATGGAAATTTTCCTAGTTTTCCATCGTTCTCTTCAATTCGATGTGCTCTTTTTTTTTTCAATTTAGACGAGTTTGCAACTCGCTCACGCAGGCGCGGCTGCATTTTTTCACTATAAAGTATGTTGTTGAATATGCAAGGCTACGCGCGCGTTCAGCCTGGCGACTTTGCAATATTTGCTGGCGATAAAAACCAGAGGAGGCAGAAGAAGAAGAAACAAAGAGAACTTTGTCGAATAATTGAATTTCCGGGTTTTATTGCGGGGCAAAGCTTTTTTTCTCGGGGAAAAAAATGTATCTCCGGCGGAGACATTCCGCGGGGATTTTTCAGAATTATACGAAGTATTTAAAAATTGATAAAAAATAAACGGTGATTATTGCATATTTATTTCATACCGACTCGTGGCTTACATATATATATATATAAGCGTGCTGATACCACGAGTCAGTATAAATAAATTTGTAATAATCACCGTTTCTTTTTTATCAAGTTTTATATTATATATATATATACACACACACACACACACATATATAGAGCGAGAGCGTAGCTGGAGAACAGGAAAAAAAGACTTTCGAAAATTTGAATTTCCGGATTGTATTGCGAGGGTAAGCTATTTCTGTTAGCAAGATGAATGTGTCTGGCGAAAAACGGTTTTATAAAAATAATAATCCAAACCAATCGTCTAATAATCACCGTTCCTTTTTTATTGTGTTTTTATACTTAAAGAAACAATAAAAAAGAACGGTGATTGCTGATAAGAATGTTAATATGAATTCTAATATTAACTCATTAATATTAATGATTGATCAAATATAGTTTTCGACCACTTTGGATAATAGCAACGTTTTCCATCGTGCCGGATAATTGCAAAATTACATTAGAATAATGAAATTCATTTTATTTCTTATTTTACGAAGATAATCGATAGCTCTATAAAATGAATTATATTATTCTAATATTATTTTGCAATTATCCAGAGCGATCGAAAGTTTTGCTACTATCCAAAGTGAACGAAAACTTTTGACCGGTAGTGTCAAAGGTCAAATATGATAGATAATGATAGATATCACAAGTCAGTATTCTTCTCTGTCTGTCCCCCCCCCTCTCTCTCTCTATCTATCTTCATTTTGATAAAATATATATTTTTTGAACAATAACGAATGTTGCTTTTAACATGTTATATATATTTTTTAAATATTTTCTATTTTATTTTCTAAAGAAACAATTTTTTTATAAAAACAAAAAAAGGAACGGTGATTATTAGATATTTATTTTATACTGATTTGTGATGTCAGCAAGCTTATATATAGATAGAATGGACTGCGTCTTATCTCATTGTGTATTTTCTTAAGGGCGGGGTAAATTTAAAAAATTTTTTTTTCATTTTTGTTTAATTTTGAAATGAATGCATAATATATCAAGAATATTGTGTTAAAATTTCAAGTCGATCGGAGTAAAATTGACGAAGTTATGAGTATTTGAGCGTCTATTGCTCCATGCCGTTCTCTTCTCTTCTGCGTTTTTCAAACCGTTTTTCTGAGACTTGTCATATTTGAAGTCCGTGTGCACGATAACTCAAAATCTACTGGACCAATCGCTTTGAAATTTTGCACAGTACTTCTTCACACAATTCGCCAGGTATTGTCGAGAGCTTTTTTGTTTTTTTAAATAATTACTAATTTTTCAACAACAAATTAGCCGATTTTTTTAGCGGAAATCGGGTTTTTGGCTCCCAAGTGCTACGAAAATAAGAAAAATCGAAAAAAAAAAAAATCCTCCCGTCATTACCTCGAGAAACATCTCCTTTAACAAATGCATTTTGATTTTTTTGTTTCAAATGATTCTGTTGCGAGTTATGGTGCACACCGTAAACCAAGTTTTTTTCGAGGCGCCTCCGGGGTTTAAGGGGTAAGGCCACTGTAAATTTTTTGAAAAATCGATTTTTTTTTATTGGCTTAAAAAATAGTTTAAACCCTCTAGAATAAGAAAAAAAAGGTCCTGTTAACTTCTTTTTTAAATTTTCTCCAATAAAAAACTATTCGCAAAATTTTAAACGCGTTTTTCTCGAAACATGGTTTTTCAAAATGGCACGCAGCATAACTCGAACAATTTTCATTTTTTTTACTTGAAATTTTAACCAGATGTGAACATTTACATTATCTTGAGAATGTCGATCGGAATTTTCAAGAACTTTATTTATTGATTTTTTATTAACAAAAAACTTGCCGTTTTTTTCGTCAAAAATCAATTTTTTTTTTCAAACGCACGCCAAATCCACAAAAATTGATACTTTTTAAAATCCGATCGACATTCTCTAGCTATAGCCCTCTAGATTAATGGTTTTTTTTTTGTTCTAGATTCAAAAGTGCACCAGTGGTGCTGCGTGCCGCGGAGCCCTGGAAGCAAAACATGTCCCGGGAAGATAGCTGTGGAACCGCCATTTTGTTTTTTTTTACTGTAAAAAAATTTTATAATAAAGTTTAATGTATGCCCGATAACACCATTAAAAGTTTTTTTTCAAATACCTTCAATTTCGGGAGCAAAAAATTAGTGAAAAAACCTTTTTTTTTTGGGCCGTTACAGTGGCCTTACCCCTTAATTTTCACTCGCTCAATTTTGAATATTTTGCAATGCAAGTTTAGGAGAATGTTGTTCAAATATTACTTTATTATATGTAAATTTTTCAATAAACGAACACTGTTCGTTACGCAAAAAAAAAAACTTAAAAACATGCCCTTTTTTCGCCGAATTAACTTTACCCCGCCGTTAATACGTTCTCTCTCCCTCCCTGAATATATGTGAAGATTGAACAGAGAAAAAAAATTAAGAGAGAGACGAATGTACAAAAGAAGAAAATTAGCATCACTCGTTGTCTCTTTCTATTTCTTGTATCGCCATCAGCTGTACCAACAGTCCGCGCATGTTTGCATGAATAATTTGGCAGTTTCCTGCTTCGTGACAGAATTCGCAAACGCCTCGAAACGCGGCTAAATATAACGCAAAAGAAAACAAGAAGAGACGAAAAAGATATTGTCAGTGAATTTTTTGTCCATTGATGAATGAAAATAATCCCTCGACACTTGCCAAACCGAAAGAAGAGATTCGCGAGAAAGGCCCGCTCGCGCCGAGCCAGAGTACATTAATGAATAATTATTTTTAGTTCATTCACTCGTTGATTAATGAGGCAAGAAAAAACAAATTTACTCTACAATTGGCGGTCTCTGTTTCGTCTGCGTTTTACGATACGAAGTGATATTCTTACGAAGGCGATTTTTACTAAAGTTTTTTTTTTACTAAAGCCGATTTTTAGTAAAGTTTTTTCACTAAAGGCGATTTTTACTAATGGTTTTTTTAAACTAAAGGTCATTCTTACTAAAGAGTTTACTAAAGGCGATTTTTACTAAATTAAAAAAAAATAAAGGCGATGTTTATTTAAGTTTTTTTAAACTAAAGGCGACTTCTGATAAAGATTTTTAGTAAAGTTTTTTTTTACTAAAGGCGATTTTAGCACAAGTTTTTTACTAAAAATATTATCTAAAGTTTTTTTTTTTTTTTTACTAAAGGCAATTTTCAGTAAAGTTTATTGGACTGAAGGCGATTTTTAGTAAAGTTTTTTTGCACTAAAGGCCATTCTTACTAAAGAGTTTACCAAAAGCAATTTTTAAGATTAATAAAAAAAGGTCGTCGCCTTTAATATTAAAGGCGACGTTTATTAAAGATTTTTTTAACTAAAGGCGACTTCTGATAAAGATTTTTAGTAAAGTTTTTTTTTTACTAAAGGCGATTTTTGCATAAGTTTTTACTAAAAATATTTTCTAAAGTTTTTTTTTTACTAAAGGCAATTTTTAGTAAAGTTTATTGGACTGAAGGCGATTTTTAGTAAAGTTTTTTTGCACTAAAGGCCATTCTTACTAAAGAGCAATTTTTTACCAAAGGCAATTTTTCATATTAAAAAAAAAGGTCGTCGCCTTTAATATTAAAGGCGACGTTTATTAAAGATTTTTTTAAAACTAAAGGCGACTTCTAATATAGATTTTCAGTAAAGTTTTTTTTTACTAAATGCAATTTTTAGTCGTTTTTTTACCAAAGGCGATTTTCAGTCAAGTTTTTTTCAGCAAAGGCCATTTTACTCAATTTTTTTACTGAAGATTTTTTACTAAACATTTCTTTTTACTAAAGGCGATTTTTACAAACGTTGATGTTCAATCGGGAGAAAAAAGTTTTGAACTCGTCGGGGAACTTTGTGCGCATTTTTATCTGCTTGCGGGCTGAGTGCTCATTAATTACGGCGAACGCTCATCTGGACGAGACAAGTTTGAAATAAATTATTAATAGATGGATTACATCAGTAGAAATGTGATTGCATTTTGTAGCTTTATCTTTGTATTTTCTCTCTCTCTCTCTCTCTCTCTCTCTCTCTCTCTCTCTTTCCCTCCCCCCTCTCTTTCTCCCTATCTCTTTCGCTCGGCTCGACTATGGTTTGACACACGCGCTTTACAATCCAAGCTCGCAATATACAACGTCTCGTACGATCGAACATTTATAACGAGCTTTCGCGAAACTCGAATAAAATGGAGTGAATTTCAATTCCGCGATAACGGGCTACGACCTTGCTACATTTTTCCAGACCATCCACGTAGAACGATTTATCGCAAATTTTGCAAGTAACGAGGGCTTATCGGCCGAATGTTATTTATTTTTTATCTTTCGCCAAACGAGAACTACAAATATACGCAACATTTTTGTCACTTGACAGCGACAAGATAGTCGATGATTTAGTAAAAAAAAAAAAAAAATGGCAACCAATTTTATCAAGGAAGTCATGTTTTTTTTCTTTTTTTTTTTGGTCCCCCATTGTACAAGTATGTACTTCGTACAAGCGCCGAGCAGCGATGAATTACTTTGGGATTAGTTCGCGAAATTAAATCGCACACCGCGGAATACGCCGAGCCAAGAAATTTTGGCTAATCGATTTGCACGAGCGTCGTGTGGACACAAGTGTGCGGAGCAGACATCACCCGAGTGACGCAATCGTAGAGAAGCCTCGAAATTATGAAATCGCAAATTATTTCGCTGATAATAGAACGACGCTGTTTTTTCGCGGTCAGATCGGCAGAATATGAAAACTAAATTGTAAGGAATACGAAAGACGAAACGGAAGCTACATAATTGCATCCCCGCTTGCAATATGATGCAACTGTTAATTCAAAATTATGGTAAATTTATTTTGATGTTTAATTAAAAAATTTGATATACCAATTTAGTTATTTCTTAAATGTAAATTAAAAAAAATGATTTTAATAATTCTGTGAATACTATTTCAATTCTAGATTTTCAGGCGGCACAGCACTGTGGCGGCTAAAAAAATCGATTTCCGTTTGCCTTTTCTCAAAGTATACGTAGCCGAGAAAATGTGAAAAAAATGTCAAATTCAAATATGGAAAATTGACCAAGTTACAGACGATTCAGTGAAAGCAGGTAGCGCAAGGATTTACGTATACTCAAACTTTCAATCGCGTTTTTCTTGAAACGACTTTTTTCGTTCTCGCCGAAATCATGATTTGAGCTTTTTATAGTTATCCAATTTTCAATATGAAAAAACCAAAATGTCTGTAAGTGCAGTAATTATTGCTATAAGTAATCGTTTTTTTTTGTTTAAATTTAGTATTTTTTAAGCCCCCGAATATACGTTTTAAACACGCGCCATTTTGTGAATTTATTTTTCGAAAAAACGGCTGCGTACATGGACAACGACATTTTTATAGATTATAAAACTTTTTATTTTTCAGACCAACAAAGTTATCGATCTGGCCGTTGGACCTCATTTTTTATACAAAGGCTCTATTATACCTTACTAACGTTAATTTTTGATTTTTCGAAATATAAATTTACACGATAGAAGTTCAATGTATGCTTAATAACATATAGTTTTTCCAAATCCCAAATAAGTAGTCTAGTGGAAAAGAAAATCGGAAAAAACGACCTTTTTCGGTCATTAGAAATACATTATAACATTGTTTTCTTCAAATAGATATATTTTATTCTATAATATCAATCAATTAAAAATAATATTATCACATAATTTTTGAAACATATATCTATTCATAAAACAATATTTTACAATATTATGTTCAATTAATTTAAATTAGACATTTGAATTTATTTAATTGACGGGAGAATCTTAAATTTCAGAAATAATTAAATTAGGATGTTAATTCTTCAATTTGTAAATTCAATTTAAGCTATAATCAAATTATTGCATCAATTCATTCATTTGTAGAAGAATTATTCTGTCAATGGCTAATTCAGTTCTATATATTTATTTTACAATATTATGTTCAATTAATTTAAATTAGACATTGGAATTTATTTAATTGAGGGGAAAATGATACAATTTATTTCCATAAAATTGAAATTGAAATATTATTTAATATATTATCAAAATAATTCCTCAAGTGAATGTTAAATTTCAGAAATAATTAGATTATTATGTCAATTCCTCAATTTGTAAATTAAATTTGAGCAATAATCAAATTAGTGCATCGATTAATTAATTTGCAAATTAAATATTCAGTGAATGGGTAATTCAGTTCTATACATTCATTTTACAATATTACATTCAATTAATTTAAATTAGACATTTGAATGTATTCAATTGAAGGGAAAATGTTATCACTTATTTCCATAAAATTAAAATTGAAATATTATTTAATATATTATTAAAATAATTTCTTAACTGAATCTTAAATTTCAGAAATAATTAAATTAGTATGACAATTTCTCAGTTTATGAATTAAATTTGAGCAATAATCAAATTATTGCATCGATTAATTAATTTGCAAATTAAATATTCAGTCAGTTCTATATATTTGCAATCATACGTATCCACTTTTTTCGATCAACGTTAAAAACTCCAACGAAAAGCCACTTACTCGTCCATCGTTACCATCGTTTGGAAAGGAGGGGATCGAAGACTCGCGAAGTATTTTCGTGATCGCAGTTCTCAACGCGATGACGCTGCGCGCAGAAAGAGACGAGAAAACAAAAGAACGAAAAAGGAAACGAAAGAGAGTATATCACAGTTCGTCGATCACAGAGAAGAACAGCACTTTTTAAGCCTTTTATTTCAATTTAATACGATTAGAATTTTCGACCGATAGTTCGGTGGTGAAAAACAATTTCGCGATAACGCGTCAGTGCGTTTTCTTCTCGAACGTTTCATTTGTGTCGCTTCTCGATTCCTGTCGAAACTTCGGCACCGGCGTGAATTTTTTTACTTCTCGATTTACCGATCGCTACGAGTTCGCGATGATTAATAATAATAGCGAGAAAGAAAAGAAAAAAAAAAACTCGAGTGAGAAACTTCGAGTATTGGTCAGTGGCAATGACGCGTGGTACGTGCGATTGTTTTGTCGTCCGGTGTACGGCGCAACATCGTGCACGTTTGAGTAATCGCGAGACACTGTGAACTCACGCTCGTGCCCGCCAAAGCTTTATACTTGTAAAGCGCGCTTTTGGTGATGATGAAAAAACACGACGATCGCGTCACACATCGGCGGAGTGGAGGAAAGATTTGACGTACGCGGACTATCCGATAGGAAACTCGCTCTTTCACGCTGATTCGAACGGTTCGAGGCACGTTTCCCGCCAAACGCGACAAAGGCCTGTTTCGAAGACTGCATTCGAGGAGAGATTTCCTAGGGTATTTATGGAGAATTTTATTACAATTCTTTGAATTACTACTTTTTTCAATTTATCGAATTTTACCCAAATTATCATGATTTTATTACGATTTTTTGAATTATTTTTTTGTTCAATTTTATCCAATTTTATCAAAATTATCATAAATTCGTTACAATTTTTTAAATTATTTTTTATTCAATTTTATCCATATTATCATAATTTTATCACAATCTTATAAATTGTTTGGAATTCAATTTTTAATATTGTTTTTTTAATTTAATTTATGCACATTTAAACGAATTGTAATCATTTTATTACAATTTACGAATTTTATTACAGTTTCCAAATTATGTATCAAATCTTACAAATTTTAGTACAATTTACAAAATGTTATTTACAATTTACAAATCTTATTACAATTTTCCATAAATGCATCCTTTAACGGCCTTACGGACTCTCCTCAAGTGCAACACTTGTGTCACAAGCGTTAATCGGGTTTGGCGGGAAAAATTAAAATTTGATTTAAATTCTTTAACCGTCAAATACCGACGTAAAAGCTACAAGAATAAATGTCTCGCTCGAATTTGTTTTTTTTTTCCTTGCTAAATATTATATATCCGAACAAATACGTATATAATATTTCGCAACAAAAAATCAAATTCTAGCGTGATGTTTTTTTTTCTTGCTTTTACGTCCACATGTGACGGTTCAAGAATTGAAATAAATCTTCAATTGTCTACCTTACTTCTGGATACAATACGAGTAAATGATTTTCAAAAAATCCTATTTAAAAATATCTTAGTGTCCTTTCTGTACACGGTAAAAAGGATTTCTGGATTCGAGAAAAGTATATACAATTGCTAAGTTTGAATTACAAACCCAGATCCGTATTTGAATGGATTGAAAAATAGAATGAAAAAGCAGCCAAAAGAACCCACGACCAAAATAATTGTATTGTATATATTAGTACGCAACACAATTATTCTTACTTTCCATTTTTTATTTTTTATTTTTATTATATTTTTTTATTGCAAATCCACTGTTCCATAATTTCGCTGACATTTTAATTAAATCAAACTTTAGAAATTGTATATATATGGGTATATATATATATATATATATATATATATATATATATATATATATATATATATATATATATATATATATATATATATATACATATATATATATTGGGTGTAGTAAAAAGAAATCCATTATTTTTGGATGAAATCGAAGGCAAAATGAATGAATTTCTTTTTACTACACCTACTATACTTTTATATACATATATATGTATGTATGTATTTATATATATATAATATATATAATATAAATATATATATATATATATATAAATACATACATACATATATATGTATATAAAAGTATAGTAGGTGTAGTAAAAAGAAATTCATTCATTTTCCCTTCGATTTCATCCAAAAATAATGGATTTCTTTATATATAGATATATATATATAAGGTGTTAGGGAGGTCGATGCAAAGTCTTAAGGGGGCGATGGGCCACCTCATTAGGAACATATCAAACCTAGGTTACCTTAGTCCGAAGTGTAAAGATTTCAAGTTATCATGGTAGGTATGATTTTTGGAAAATTTCCCTAAAATTAGGTACGAATTCTTTTACTCTTATGTTAGTGCTATTTAAAAAAAAATACCATTAACATAAGAGGTATTTTTACTTTTTGATAAGTTTTCAATTATTCAACACGTTCCATTTAGTTAGTTGGGTGGATACAGTTGAGTGTATTGGTGTTTGTCGATTGAATACACATTAAGCTAAGACGCAAATAAGTTTTTAGTTACCAATTATTGTCTGTTCGAACATTATGAACGAGTTAGTACCTAATTTTAGGAAATTTTTCAAAAATCATACTTATCACGATAACTCGAAATCCTTAGACTTTGGAGTAAGGTAACCTAGGTTAGATGTGTTCGTAACGAAGTGACCTATCACCCTCTTAAGGCTTTGCATCGACCTTCCTATATATATATATATATATATATATATATATATATATATATATATACAATACGATCATTTTGATCTTAGCTTCTCAGTGTTTTCTTTTTTTAATTATTATTTTTATGCACCAAAATCGAGGACCAGGTTGACCATTCGAACTTAGCAATTAAAAGGTACATCTTTCAAATTCAGGAATTTTTTCACATCGTCTACACACACGAAATACCACGATGAACTAAATTATTATTTTTTCTCATTAACCTCATTTATTCACGATGTACCCAAGTGTCATATATCCCAACTCGACATGAAACAAATAAAAATAAAAATTTTAATATGTCACGCTCGAGTTTGTTTACCATTGCGAAATATTTTTTGGCAATATCGCGTGAAATATTTGTTGGCAGTTATACTTTCGTGGAGGAGGGAAACGCGACTACGTACTTGCCCGACGATCTTGAAAAGTTCGACGAAACTTTACGCGATAATGTCACAGGAGGCCAGACAGGAAGTGAGGCGAGAGGCAAGACGGCGATGAAAATTGGCCATTTTCCAATGAGACAGCGAACGAAGAATTCGGTTTTAATCGCTGCGCGAAATGTTCGCAGCGATTGAAAAACAAAAGAGAAAAATATGGCATTTCGGAAGAAAGAGAGAAAACAAACGGTATGAAAAATGGTTGAGAAACGTAAGAATTATCGTCCGTCATCATTGGCAGAAATGATTTATTCTTTTATGATTTATAAGATCGATCGATTGGCTCGAGATCTTCGCATTTGGATCAACGTCCCTCGACGCTCGTTCGCTCTTATCTCGCGCTTGGATCTCCCATTTTGATAAGTATGGACAGTCAATGTGATCGTATAAACAAGATTGTGCTGCTTCAAAAAAGACGGAAAAGCTGCTTGTATTGTGAAGAAAAATAAAGGTGTTCTATATATATATATATATATATATATATATATATATATATATATTCAGAGAATTTCGGAGCAATTCCAGCTCCATTAACGAGCCCCCAAATTCTATTCTAATTAGCTACAATTAATACCAAATTAACAACGATAATAAGTAACATCATTAGGATTTTTTTTTAGCGATACCCAAATATTTCAACACGAGGAAGAATAATAATAACAATCAATATTTACTATGAATAGATATCTTTCTCTGTTACTCAAATAATTATGAACAAGTTCATTATTTATTCAACAATTCTCTATTTATATACGATTATTACGAATCGTATATAAATAATAATAATAATTATTGTTATTACGAATGTGTATTTTTCACTGATAGTCGATTGTACTAAAAAAAAACCTTATTATTACCATTATTTTCACGAAAGGAATATAAATAATAATAATAACGATAATAATTCATTTTTTTTACCGATAATCAAAGAATCATACGGATGAAGAAATAATACTCTTAATTATTACTATGAATAATAATAATAATTGTTATATATTTTTCGTATAACATAGATAATAATAATAATTCGCCAATGATTCGCCAATGATTCGCCAAAAGTCATGTAATTATGACCAAGAAAAAAAATCAGCATTATTTCTACGAATTCTATGTAAATACTAATAACAATGATTGTCATTGCGAAAATATACTTTTCACTCATACGCGATTACACTAAAACAAATAATTATTGTCATCATTACCATTACGAGTGGAATATAAATAGCAATAATGATAATAATCCACTTTTTTACCGCGACTCAAAGAATCATACTTGAATAGAACTAATACTCTTAATTATTGTCATGAATAATGATAATTCTTATAACTTCATACATTATTCATATAATACAAATAATAATAATCATTATTCACTTTTTCAACGATACTCGTATAGCTATGAGCTGGAAAAAAATCAGCATTATTGTTACAAATCGTATATATCGGATAATAGCGATTATTGTGATTACGAATATATACTTTTCTGTCGTTTATATTATTGTAAAGATTGAAATAATAATAATTGACTTTTTACCATTAATCAAAACATCATACGCAAGAAAAAATAAGGCTCTCAATTGATAAATTTAATATTTATTTGTTACTCTCAATTATTGCTATGAATAATGATGATTATTAAAATTATGATATATTTTTTACCAGTACCCAAATAATTATACAGTAAATATAATAACGAATTGATTTTTATTCACGGGAGTTTGCCCCCTTAAGCCTACAGCGTTGGAACAATTGACGGTGACAAATGGAAACTCGCTCGTTTCTGGCCAAACAGGTTCCCAATGCTAATTACCGTTCGTCGATAATAAAGAGCAAACAATATCGATCCGAAGATCCTCCATAGGGATGGATATTTGCGTCGAGCGTGTCCTTCGATCTATACATAGAACTATATATACATGCATACATTTGTTTATTTATTTATAAACGGAACGAAAAAAAAAAATAGGTAAACAAATAAATAAATTAATAGGTGTTATTTATTCATTCATTAATTTATTTATTTATTCATTTATTAATGAATTATACATTTTGTTCGTTCTACACTAATTACGTCCGAATTTAATGAGAGCCGATTATTTTACGTTTAAATTTGAATGCACGAGACAATGAGAAAAAGTGGCGCGTACATGAGTGTATCGTGCCGTTAATTACTAGCAATGAAGGTCAAACAAAATAATTGACGATGATGGTAAACAGTACAATGAAAATCAACTAATTTGTTGGTTCCCTCCTACACGTGCTAATACGGTTTTAGAGCTCGATTTAGTGACGAGCGCATCGCGTTGTTATGTTTGCTAAGCAATGAGCGTCGGCGTTGGAAGTGCAACGAGCACACACGAGCTGACGTACAGCCCGCATCGTTAATGTCCGTGTGACAATTTTTATATTGTCACGTCACATACCCGTGGAAACCACGTGGATTCGTCTGAATATATATCTATACAGTGAATGTTATTTATATAACTATTTGGGTACTGGTTAAAAATATGTATCTGTAATAATTATTACTTTTAGCAATAATAATGATTATTATTTCTTCTCGCGTATAATGTGATTTGAGTATCGGTAGAAAAAGATCAATTATTATTATTATCGTTACATATATGAGAATAATAATAAAAATCAAATAAATCGATATTATATCTTAAATATAGTTATTATTATCATTATACATATATATGCACAAAGTATGGTCCGATTCGAGGCCGGACTGCGTTCTTCTCGTCCCGACAAACGATTTATCGCGCTCGGCAAGTGTTAACTTCAAAATTCATTAATAACAATTATGCGAAGTCCCGAAACGTTGATCTGGTCACTCTCGTGGTGAAACAGGTCGGTTGATTAATTTTTTTTGGGATATTCTTCGATAGGTTGGCGAAAAAATTATCTCACAGAAAATTCATTCAATTTTCGGATATTTTTTGGGGATTTCCGGCTCGATATATCAATTTCATTGAATGAATTAATTCCTTTCATTCATTCAATTTAAATCGTCCACTTCATTCCATTCATTCGATGCACTTTATTCGAAGAATTAATTTAATTCCTTAAGTTCATTTCATTCGTTCAATTCGTTGTATTCCTTCAATTCGTTTCATTCTTTTAATTCAATTAACTTAATTCAATTCATTTTATTGGGGCCGGTTTGAAATTTCCAACTTTGAATGCCCCGACGGTTTAAAATTCCCAATTTTAATGTTCCGAAATAACAAGATTCGTCAAGATTTTGCCAGCGAAAGTCTACACAGTTGACTGTAAATCATGTAGAAAGTATAACATTGTCTAGACAAATTTCAAAATTTACGTAAAATCATTTCTTAATAAATAAAAAAATTTGAAATAATTCGTCGATTTATCGAAAATTTTGGAACTTTTTGAACTTCCAGAGCCGAATTATTTTGACGGTGTTTAGATTTTCAGAGTTTTGATCTTTCGACTAAAATTCTTTCGGAGTTTTGATCATTCAGGGTAGTATATTTTTGGAGTTTTGAGCGTTCTGATCATTTAACGTTCGGAATTTCAACCCGGCCCCATTTCATTCAATTCATTACAGTCAATTCATTTCATTCAATTCATTTCATTGAACCCATTTCATTCAATTCATTATATTCACTTCATTTCATTCAATTTATTTCATTCAATTCTTTTCAATCAATTCATTTGACCTATTTAGTTAACTTCAACCATAGAATTAAATTTATCCATTCCATTAATTGTATTAATTCGTTTCATTAATTCAATTGAGTTCATCAATTAAATTAAATATTTCTCGCGACATCACTGGGTTCATTGAATTCATTCAATTAATTTGATGCATAAACTCACTTAGTTTAATTAATTTGATCAATTTTATTCATTTCATCAATTAAACTTGTTTCATGAACTCAAACCGTTCTATGAACTTAATTCATTTCCATATATGAAATTCTCATACCGAAGAACTCTTATTCTTATTGCCACTCGAAGAAAAAAAAAAACTGTCACACCCTCTTTTAGCCGAGAATCGATGCACCCCAATCAAAAACTCGGAGCAATCGCTCCTTCGAAAGTCACACCGCGCGAGAATCACTGAATAATTCGACGATCTCCAAAATTCCGTCACTTTCGAATTACGCGCGCGCCCAAACCCCCGCGTGGCGCTCTTCGTTTCGTATCAATGAACGAGACACGATGGCAAACTACTCACCCTTCGCGATCGTCGACGAAAGTATTGTAATTAGCGCGGTAGGCCATGTCCGATCAATGAGGGATACGAACGTTTGTGGGTGCAACGAGCATGGGACACTTCGTTAAATAGATGACTTGGTTTTATCATTTTTGTTTGGACCGCCGTCGCCGCCTCGTCGATCACATGCTTCATTCGCGTATCATATTACTCACTCCCGCCGCCCTGCGCGGTCATGTGCTTGCGTCGGTGTCGTAATTTCTGTATGTGAGTTTTGATCTTCTTTTTTTTTTATTTATTTTTTTTACTCCTTTATCGCCTCTGCTTTGTCTTCCCTTATCGAGTGTTCCAGAAGCACATCGCCAAAATACTAATCGGACACGATGAGTCTTGTTTTCACCAGACGTGCAGTCACTCAATTTATTCAAGATCAGCAATCGAAACAAAAGTAAATAAAAAAATGGGTTTTTTTGCAGATATATAGTATCATAGATAAATACTTAATACTCGATTGAATAGTGAACAAAAATACAGACCAAAAGGTTATTACCAATTACTAAACTAAATACTGAAAAAGTAAATACTAAAACTTTTTCAAAAAACTAGAACGATCAATACTAACCAAAATACTAAAAATAAACTAAAAAGTTAAATACGAAGTTCTAACCTAAAAACTGAAAAAATAAATACAAAATGCTAAAGGAAATACTAACAAAGAACTAAAAGGATAAATACTGAATACTAAACAAGATACATGCAAAAAAATTGAAAACAAGTAAAAAGATAAATACTCAATACTAAAAAATATACAAAAAAAGTTGGAAACAAGCAAAAAGATAAAGACACCATACTAAACAATATACCAAAAAATTTGATAGCAAAGAAAAAGATCAAAACAAAATACTGACTTAAAAAAAAAACTAGAACGATCAGAACTAAATACTAAACGAACTACTAAAAATAAACCCAAAAGTTAAATACGAAGTTCTAACCTAAAAACTGAAAAAATAAATAGAAAATACTAAAGGAAATACTAACAAAGAACTAAAAAGATAAATACTGAATACGTGCAAAATACAAGATACATGCAAATACTGAACACATGCAAAAAAATTGAAAACAAGTAAAAAGATAAATACTCAATACTAAACAATATACAAAAAAAGTTGGAAACAAGCAAAAAGATAAAGACACCATACTAAACAATATACCAAAAAATTTGATAGCAAAGAAAAAGATCAAAACAAAATACTGACTTTTAAAAAAAACTAGAACGATCAGTACTAAATACTAAACGAACTACTAAAAATAAACTAAAAAGTTAAATACGAAGTTCTAACCTAAAAACTGAAAAAATAAATACAAAATACTAAAGGAAATACTAACAAAGAACTAAAAAGATAAATGCTCAATACTAAACAATATACAAAAAAGTTGAAAACAAGCAAAAAGATAAATACACCATACTAAACAATATACCAAAACATTTGATAGCAAATAAAAAGATCAATATAAAATACTGACTTTTTCAAAAAAGTAGAACGCTTAGTACTAAATACTAAAGAAAATACTATAAAAAACTAAAAAGTTAAATACTCAATACTAAACTGAATACCAACAAAAAAGAAAACAAATACAAAGATAAATACTCAGTCCTGAACAAAAAAAAATAAAGCAATTATTTTTTAACTAAAGAAATAAATACTAAATACTAGATAAAATAGTAAAGATTTTTTGTTAACCAAAGAATAAATACTGAATACTAAACAGATAAATACTAAATACTTAACCAAATACTAAAAAAATAAACACTAAACCCTGAACAAAATACTAAAAACATAAATAATAAATACCAAAGAAGCAAATATTAAACAAAAACGTGGCTTTTTCCGGATAAATGCCAAACAAAAAAATGCTCTTTTTCAAGATGACTACTCACTGATCGGAGTTCGAAAATTCCTCGCCATACGTATCGTAATCCGTGTGTGTCATTTCGATCTCAACGATCGCGGATGATAAGTACTTCGAGACAATTGCCACAGAATGAACAGAATAAATAAATAAATGAATCGATAAAATGTCTCGCGACAATTAATTTCGTTCGTGATATTCGTATACGCGTTCATCGGGTACAGATAGGAGTGAAAAATCGCCCCGAGTGGGATCGAGAGCGCGAACACCTTCGATACGCGTCAAGTACATCTGTGGAGGCAGGACGAGGGGATCCGTCGATTAAATACCCGGTTCGAGGAATTTATTATCAGCATTGAGAATCGAGTATCGTACGGCTCCGTCACGAGACCGCGATATCACGAGTCGTCTGGTCATGTGACCGGTCTTGGAAAAAAGCAAAAAATAAAAAAAAATAAAAAAGAAACCAACTAAAAGAAGAGAAAAAACGCGCTAGAGCAAGAAAAACCGAGCCACGATGACGGGACTCTTTTCTTTGCGCGCCCACGCACGTGAATGCTCGAATTTTGTCCTTTCTCCGCGCAAAGCCACGTGAGAATGACAAACCAACGTGACGAGGATTTCGGATCAAGAAACTCTTCTGGATGCGAATGAGAGAAGAAACTCCGAACTTGCGTGAGAAATTGTCCGTCTGACCACATCGGGACTTTTCCCCTCCGCTCCACCCGTTCACCCGTTCACGCATGCTAATTTTATCGCGCCAATACCGCGGACACGTATCGGTGCGAAACGTCCTCGACCTCGTCACCGTGAAACGCCAGACGAAAATCCTACACTGCCTAACCCCGGGAATTTCACCCGAGAATATTCATTTAAGGGGTAAGGCCACTGTAACGGCCCAAAAAAAGGTTTTTTCACTAATTTTTTGCTCCCGAAATTGAAGGTATTTGAAAAAAAACTTTTAATGGTGTTATCGGGCATACATTAAATTTTATTATAAAATTTTTTTACAGTAAAAAAAAACAAAATGGCGGTTCCACAGCTATCTTCCCGGGACATGTTTTGCTTCCAGGGCTCCGCGGCACGCAGCACCACTGGTGCACTTTTGAATCTAGAACAAAAAAAAAAACCATTAATCTAGAGGGCTATAGCTAGAGAATGTCGATCGGATTTTAAAAAGTATCAATTTTTGTGGATTTGGCGTGCGTTTGAAAAAAAAATTGATTTTTGACGAAAAAAACGGCAAGTTTTTTGTTAATAAAAAATCAATAAATAAAGTTCTTGAAAATTCCGATCGACATTCTCAAGATAATGTAAATGTTCACATCTGGTTAAAATTTCAAGTAAAAAAAATGAAAATTGTTCGAGTTATGCTGCGTGCCATTTTGAAAAACCATGTTTCGAGAAAAACGCGTTTAAAGTTTTGCGAATAGTTTTTTATTGGAAAAAATTAAAAAAAGAAGTTAAAAGGATTTAAACTATTTTTAAACTAGAGGGTTTAAACTATTTTTTAAGCCAATAAAAAAAAATCGATTTTTCAAAAAATTTACAGTGGCCTTACTCCTTAATGCATTTTTACTACACACATTCGAATTTTATTTATTGGGATGAGTAGTGGAATATGGTGGCGAATGTAATAACGGGGAAGATCCCGTACAGTGGAATCTACAACGAATTAAAAAATTAAAATTTACACATTTAAAGAAATATTAGAGCGGTGCAACAAAGAGTATCGGATCAAATCTGTGTACATGAAATTATCGATATATATATTTTTTTCCTGTCAGGACAAAAATGGTACGATTCGTGGGTTTGATTAGCAATTAGTAATTAATGAAAAATTTTATGAGTTCAGAGTCCATTTGATATTTTACATTTCAACATATTACGATTGTTTGAAATAAATATTAAATAAGTATGTATATTAAAAATCGAATTAAATAAAAAAAAATATAAAATCAATGAACGTCATATTGAAACATTAAATATTCTATGCTATATTTGAATATGTATATATATCGTAAAATATTTGGCAAGGACGATGGGTGGAACGATCTACACCCTCCGCAATTAAATTAATTGCATTTTACTCATCAAACTAGAAGTGTGGAAAATTAATTTGCTGATGGTTTACCTCGTGCGATAAATAAAGCAAACAGAATTGGGAAAGAACGTGTTCTCACGTGGACGAGCCATGCGAAAGAACTTCGCAATGTCCTCGTGACGACGTGGTAACCGGAAAGTTTTTTTTAATCGATCGAAAAGAATCCTGTTCGGGACATCTCGTTCCTGCGCAGCTGTAAACAAACGTTTCCATCGCTAACGTTGCACATCGGGAGATCGTATAATATCAGACTGCCCGAAGAAAATAAGTGCGATCCTTGTGGACAAATTGTTGCATACTACATTACACGTTTTTTTTCTTTCTCGCTCAACATGAATGTCGAAGCGTACGTGCGATTAAAAAATTGTTTGGTTCAAGTTTGGGTTTGTTTGGGTTTACAAGTAAATATTCGAGAATTTCCGGTCCACGGTAATTATTGCATATTTATTTTATTATCCGTTTTTCTTCTTCACTCGGCATATTTGCTTAAACGTACGTGCGATTAAAAAATTGTTTGGTTCAAGTTTGGGTTAACATGAAAATATTCGAGAATTTCTGGTCCACGGTAATTATTGCATATTTTATCAAACGTTTTGCTATTTCACTCGGCATATTTGTCCAAGCGCACGTGCGATTAAAAGATTGTTTGGTTCAAGTTTGGGTTTGTTTGGGTTAACAAGAAAATATGCGAGAATTTTCAGTCCACGTTAATTATTGCATATTTTATTAAACGTTTTTCTTTTTCACTCGGCATATTTGTCCAAACGCACTTGCGATTAGAAACTTTGTTTGGTTTAAGTTTGGGTTTCTTTGGGTTTACAAAAAGATATGCAAGAATTTCTGGTCCACGGATTTTTATCACACGGCATGTTCGTCGAGGCGAATGTGCGATTGTAAAATTGCTCGGCAAAAGTAAAGTCGTGTTATCCAACTTGTCCACTCGAGCGCGAGTAGCACGCGAGAGATGGTAATTAGGGATTTGTCGAGAAAACGCGAACAGGTTTGCACGGATTGGAAATGGCATTGACAACACACGTCGGAGCTCCCGAACATTCAACAAACTCCATGAAATTTATAACAGAGCTGGCATCGCGTTTTGAATTTCCCGCAAAAATCGCCGCAGATCGCAGCGCCGCCAACAGTTTGAAAAATTTCCGCCCCTGGATAACGGACTTTTCTCGAATAACGGACATACTCGAACTTCAAACTCGAATCCTCAAATCCGTCAAGGTGAACCTAAACATACGTTAACCAACGATTTTTATTTGTGAACTATGAGAATTTCGACTGTCTCTGGAATAACACGAAATAACCTTGCGCGCATTTTGATAAACGAAAAGATAGGCTTTTGCGATTTACAGCGAAGCGAACGAAAAGTCCTTCGAGCGAATCGTATAATTGATGAGATTTATCTAATTTTCGCTGATGCTCGATAAGATATATTCCATATTTAGCGGAGCAATTAGCACGACTGAGATTTTCCGATAAATATTTACAATCGGTGTAAGGTCGATCCGGGATTGGTTCGAATCTCTCGGAGGAGTATCGAACGAAGAAAAATCTTTTCCTATCTACGAAATCAGTCAATAACCTCCTGCTGACGAAAACATATTTCTCTCTCTGTCTATTTCTCTCCACTCTCATTTTCTCTATAAATACATCGCAACCACGTCATCGAGGAAAAAAGATAACCTAACCTCAAAGTCAACGCGCACGACCGATCGACTATTTGATCTCTGCGATATTGAACTGCGTCTAATCGATTGCATCATCGCGCTCACGAGAATGAAAATCTCCGGCAGACTGTTTGGCGTCTGTGCGAACGCCTTTGAACTCTGTGTATCCCTGGCTTTCTCGTCGAGTCTCAAAAAACACGACGTAACTGTTCGTTTGACCTCGGCAGTGCAATGTCGCCGCCATTACGCGGTCGCCTGAAGTCCTCCATTTTGATGCCATCTATGAACGGGTACAGTCGCCGCACTTCGAAGCGTTTGCAAAATTGTGAAAAATAATAGTGCCACTCAAGTGGCGCTGATGTAGACCGAGGCCGATATGTCGGCCTCGGCATACGCTCAAAGCGTATCTTATTTTGAGAGGAACATAACCTCATTTTTTTTCGTATTGATCGAAAATATGAATGAAAAGGTATTAATATGTTTTTAGCAAAACTTCGAACCGTGAATATAAATACAATGGAAATTGGTAATCCTTCTCTAGTGTTTTTCATTATCGACAGGTGTAAAATACAAAATAATTTTTAATTTAAAAAAGTACCAATCTTGTGATTTATAAAAAGTACCAATCTTTAAAAAAAGTTCTAGCTTATTTTTTTACAAAGTACCACTTTCACTCTGTGCTCCGGCTATAACTATACTGCTCGGTTACTTGTTATCGGAGCGACACCAGTGGTGAAGTTTTGCACCTGATTTTTTTGCATTTTCAGGGAGGCTGTTTCTACCGCTAGTCCTGTGGAATTTGGGCCCGTCTACTCTAACTTCCAAATTTCCATCACCATATTTATCGAATAGTGCGCACAAGCAGCCTAGATACCAGGACACTAAACTCCCATACAAAGACACTGGAAAAAGCGTTACCCGAAGGTGGTTCCAGCGGTGATGGCGCTGCAGTGCCGCGGAGTCCTATATATAGTAACACATTGGTCGACGAGGTGAAAGTGACCGATCTTTTGCGTATATCTATATATACGGCACCGGCGCACCCCAGCGTTATCTTAACGTCACCGTTTTGGGGACCAGTTAAAAGGCCGAGTGTGGCCTCCTGTATCTAGGCTCCATGGAGCCTAGATACCAGGAGGTTCAGCGGCAATGCAAAGGCGCTGAAAAAAGCGTCCCCGAAAATGTCCCGAAGTGATGGCGCTGGGGTGCAGCGCGACCGAAATATATAGTAATATATTGGTCAACGAGGTGAAAGTGATCGGATGAGTTTCTAACCTCACGACAGACCGATCGTGACATCAGACGTCAAAATTTCCGCCGATTCATAATTTCCTCATTACGGTGTGAAAAAAAATCAAAAGCGAGAAAAGATGAGTCTTTTGTTTAATTATATTTAATATTCCGTATATTTTATCTTTACCGTCGATACCACAATGTCGTCAACAACAGATTTGTTTTTGGGCTGATTGCTTCTACTATGTGATCTCGTGTTCTTGTTCTTGACGGTGTCCTGTCCTCTTGGCTTCCTTGAGTTGTGATCGACTGGGACCAGGGCTGTTTTGCGCCCACCAACCGCGTTCGAATGTTTCGTGGCTCCTTTGCAGACTGTATGTTTGGTCATACAAATGTTTTCATATTTCCGTTTTCAACTTTAAAAAATTACGCACGGGAACAAAGAACTGTATTGTTCAATTTAAAAAACTATGCTGCATCTGTTCTTCATGCGTATTAATCACCGTAGCACTTCGACGTAAATTTTATTATACTGTGAATGAGGGTTAAGTACATCAGCTGTGATCTGTCACAGATCGCACCCATGTTTACGTATATCTATATACATATAGGTTGCGGAACACCCCAGCGCCATCCTTTCTCGTTCTCGTTTTGGGGACGAGTTGAAAGGCCTCGCTGAACCTCCTGGTATCTAGGCTCCATGCTAGGCTCCATCAATGCGCACTTTTCGAATAAGAAAAAAAAAACATTTCCGCTCAAATTCAAAATGCACCGGCAATTGCCCATGGAAGACATTATTTGACATTGTACGAGCCCTATCTACTAGTTCCCTCACTTTCATCATGATTAAAATGTCCCTAGTTATCTCTCGTATTTCCATTATTAAAAACACAAGACTGCATCGACCCATGTACAATAAAAAAAAAATATTTCTCTTCGAACCGCCGCAGCAGCGCCACGACACCATCTTGTTCACCGCCTAACCTCACATTTGCATCATAAGCTGCGGCACGAGACATTTCCTCGCTCTTCGTAATAATTATTCAACAAACGTGGGGAAGTCGGCGCCCAAGAGGAGAAAAACAACGATACGACCTCAAAAGATAATGCGTCTGGCACATGAGAAATTCTTTTGGCATCTCCCTTTCGAGTTTGCGGCGATCGATAATATGGATCGCGCGCGGGGACCTCGGCAAATATTGGACCAAGCTGTAAACACATACGCGCGACCGTGGAACACGCGCCGTAGAAACGTTACGAGAGACGAAAACAGTCGAGGAATACTTCCCTGCTAACCGAGTTATTATCGTCGATCCATGTACTTACGAGCGCGGACAGGAGGCGTACGGCTGGTACGATTCTAGTACATATGTATATACAGGGTGTATCTTAAGGCCTTAGGCCACAGTGACGGGTGTAAAATCATGTGCGAATTTAACCTTTTTTTTCGTATGAAAAAGTGATTCACTCATAACATTAATTACACATCTATTTAGTATGAATATCAAGCTGTTAGAAAATATATATTTTTTTTTTTCGATGTACAAAATGGCCGACTACTCGAAACTTTTCGAAACTTTCGAAAAAGCAGAAACGAAAGAAACTGTTCGAAACAGAATTTTGCAGAGAAGTATGTACGGAATTTCTGATTAATCGAAAACTTTTCATTTTATCAGCAATTTATGAGCAGTTATAACGAAATTTTTCGCTGAAAATTCATTTCTTAAGTTCAAATACCTACAACTTTTGAATAAAACAATATTTTTTAAATTCCGTACGTACTTCTCTAGGTATTCCAATGTAGATTGACGAGAATTTTTGTTTCTCGTTCAAGGTCAAAAATTGTGGATGCTAAATGTCACGCCGCGGAGCACTTAAAAAAAAGATAACACAAGAAAATATTAGTAGTCGGCCATTTAGTACATCGAAAAAAAAATATACATGGGGCATTCCATGCCGATTCCACCCGGGTCCGACCCGTCACCTCTCCGATTTGACCCGCGATTTTTTATGTTATTGTACTATCTCTGAAAGGCACTCGAGAATTCTTTCACATTTTTTTTGGAACGATTTGACTTCGCAATATTTTTTATAAACAAAAAATCAACGCCCAATTTTAAAAATCTGAAAAAAATCACAAAAATCCTGTGTCACATATCAAACACTATGAGCGCTTAGGAAAAGTGGGCGCGCGTTTCGTTTGGCCTACAATGCGCTTTTATCGCAAAAAAAAAGTTTTTAAATTTAAAAAAAAATAGAATCAATAGCCCACCTAGTCGTTGAAGAGGAAAACAAACTACATAACGTTATGTAGAATTGACCAGAATTTTTTCAGTTTTTTTTCCACATTTTTTCAGAATTTTTGTCCAAGATTTTTTTTTTTTCTTCATTTTTAGTCAAATTGCCGACAGTTCAAGTGGCCAAGTGGCCAACCCAACTCAAGTATCATAAGGCTTGAGCTACAATGTCAAGAGAGAAAACATTCTTAATTAAACATTTTTAGTCCATTCGAATTTTTTCAGAATTTTTTAGTGAATTTTTTGTTTGTTTACATTTGAAAAAAAAATCAATCGTTTCTATGAAAGAAATTAATCGCTAAAAAATTATGAATGCGCCAAACTGGGTGTGTGTGTGTGTGTGTGTGTGTGTGTGTGTGTGTGTGTGTGTGTGTGTGTGTGCGCATACATACATACATACATATATATATATATATATGTATATTAGACTGATTCAAAAAAAAAAAATTTTTCTGGATTCTCATGCTATTGTTGGGCACTGATAAAACAAAATTTCTCTAAAAAGATGGGCGCGGTCACTCAATTTTTAGAGGTGGCTATCTCGACTTTTTTGTATTTGAATTTTTTTTAACGAACGTATTGCATTTAAACATAGTCATGGCTTCGGATTACGGATAAAAATCGGAAAAGTTTTGAGTTTGTTCTTTTACAAACATAACAGAGAAAAACTGACCATACGTCGAAGTGCACACGAAACGATGAAAGAAATTTTCGAACAATGGAAATGTGCTGAAATTCCAACGCGTCGATTGAATAACGCAATCTTGAAATCAATAAAACTCCATCTAGTCTGGAAACAACTTTTAAAAAATCGAGTTAAAAAGAATTTGCCGTCACAAATATCGAAGGAGCGTAAATTTAAGAGAGATTTGGACAAACTGTTCAACGTTGCACATTTTCTTTCTGCCCAAAATGTTAACGAACTTGAGAATGGCTGGGAAGAAATGTAAATGAGTTTGAAGATAATATAAGCGTAGCATTTTGAAAATGTAAATATACGATTTATGAATAAAAGCTTATAATTTAATTTTTCGTAAAAAGTGCAAAATGTTAATGCGTATAAATAAATCTACATGAATAACGAGAGTAGTATAGACGCCATTATTGATCTACCTGGATTTGAATTGTGAATATTGCACCCTTTTCAAATTGTTAGAGTTTATTTTTGTTACGAAAAAGCTGCTGGATGTGATTTTTATCCGTAATCCGAAGCCATGACTATGCTTAAATGCAATACGTTCGTTAAAAAAATTCAAATACAAAAAAGTCGAGATAGCCACCTCTAAAAATTGAGTGACCGCGCCCATCTTTTTAGAGAAATTTTGTTTTATCAGTGCCCAACAATAGCACGAGAATCCAGAAGGAAAATTTTTTTTGAATCAGTCTAATGTATATATATATACACACACATATATATATATATATATATATATATATATATATGTATATATGTATATATATATACATATATATGTATGTATGTATGTATATATATATATATATATATATATATATATATATATATATATATATATATATATACATACACATATATAGAACACAAATATAGCGTAGAATTGATTGTACTACTTCGCGAACTCGAAGCTCCGATCGTTTTTGCACATAATCCTCCGCTATTTTCGTAAAGACGAAAGTGTTTGCGTAACAATGCGGGGAACAAGCGTGCCGCTCGTTTCCTCGAGGAATTGCGCAAAAGAGGGAAAATAAAACTTACAACTCGTGAGTACATTTGACTTTTCTTTGCGATTATACTTCCCTTATCAATCACGAGGCTCCGTTTGGTCTATAAGCGAAAGATCGAGCGCCGTATGACTTTGTAATCTCCCCGAGAGCGTTTATACATTTGTGTGCATATGTGTATGGCTGAGCGAGTATAAAACTAGTACATTTTAATCTTTTAATGGCACGTGCCCGTCAGCTTGTTTCCAGTCGCCGTTAATCGCAAATCCAGCAATTTCCTTTTTTCTTCCAACGAGTAATAAACTCGTTTACTGTACTGTATCGTTATCGAGACTGATTCGCAGGCACAGCCGAAATGTATTTGAAAAGCACGATCGATCGCTATTTTTATGGACGGTGGAGTACAGGAGTCCAAACTTCGTAGGGCAAATGGCAGAGAAAAGCGTCCGTAGAAAGGTAAAAAGTTTAGGTACAAAATTTTACCACCAGGGTCGCTGTGGTAAGGAGGGACCGAGCGATATAATGATTGCTGGTGTGCAAAGTGAAAGTCGGCTGAAAAATGTGATACGGAAAAAACCGATATTGGACTCGGAAAATACCGATATTTCGATATCGGAGTTGGAAAAATGAAAATATCATCATAATTGGTGTTATTTCCATTTGAGTTACTTTTACTTGCTTTTTTTGTACTACGTTTAACAGCCTTGAAATATTATTACCTACATTAAATATGGGTGTAGTTCCGAAAAGGATTCCGATTAATTTGGAATTTCATTTACCCATGTATTTTGACCCGCTGATTACGAATATGACAGTGAAAATACCCGAAAATTTTATTTTCAAGGTCAAAACTCACAAAAACTGATTTTTAAAAACTTTTTCTACTTTAGTTCAACATATGTTGACCTTAGAGAAAAATGTTTCCCACAAAAGTTGTAGCCTATAAGAAGATTGTTCTTTTATGTTCTATACAGTTTTTGTCGAAAACCATTCTGTTTCGAGAAAAATGGGATAATGCTTTAATAAGTACATTTAGGTAAATTTTGTTAGTTTCGGTATTATCTACTTACGCACTTCACCGTGGGAAGGTTGGAGTTTGTGTGTTTGTAGCCGATAAAAATATTGATCTTTTATGTTCTATGCAGTTTTTCTCTAAAACCATTCTGTTTCGAGAAAAATGGGATAATGGGATAATGACAATAAGTACATTTTACTAAACTCCATTACTTTCGGTATTATCTACTTACGCACTTCACCGCGGAAAGGTTGGCATTCGTTTGGGCTTGTTTGGTTTCGTTTGTTGTTTGCGTTTGTTTCTTGTGTTGTTTGGGTTTTTTTGTTTGTTGTTTGCGTTTGTTTGTTGTTTGCGTTTGTTTGTTTTGTTGTTTGGGTTTTTTTGTTGTTTTGTGTGTTTGGGTTTATTTGTTGTTTGATGTTTAAGTATGCGTATATTGTTAGAGATCAAATTGCAACCTCCCCGCGGTAAAGTGCGTAAATAGATAATATCAAAACTAATGAAGCTTAGGAAAATTTATCTTTTGGAGCATCATCCCATTTTTCTGGAAACATATTGGTTTTAGACAAAACTTGTATAGAACATGAAACATCGATCTTTTCATAGGCTACAACTTTTGTGAGAAACATTTTTCTCTAAGATCAACATTTATTACAATAAAAAAGAAAAACTTAAAAAATCAGTTTTTGTGAGTTTTTCCCTTGAAAATCAAATTGGCGGGTATTTTACACGAGCTATACCATTTGTTTGCATTGTGGTAGCTACTACTATGCTAATTTGCATAAAACTTCCTAATTTCTATTTTGTTTGTTGACTACTCATTTGATTTGCATAAAAGTTCCTATTTTCTGTTTCTTGTTTGTTTATCATTTAGTTTAGTTCATAATCTATGTTGCGTTGGATATATCTAAGAATATAGCAGAGTGTGTTTAGAAATATATAATAAATGAAGAGCTCGATAAAAGACGGTGATTTTTAATAATTACTGTCGTTTCACTTACAAGGAACATCCCTCAGGTGACGTGCTTCGGTTTTGTTAAGGGCGGGGTTGATTCGGCGAAAAAAGGCATGTTTTTAAGATTTTTTTTTGGCGTAACGAATAGTGTTCGTTTATTGAAAAATTTACATATAATAAAGTAACATTTGAACAACATTCTCCTAAATTTGCATTGCAAAATATTCAAAATTGAGCGAGTGAAAATTAAACCCCGGAGGCACCTCGAAAAAAAGTTGGTTTGCGGTGTGCACCATAACTCGCAACAGAATCATCTGAAACAAAAAAATCAAAATGCATTTGTTAAAGGAGATGTTTCTCGAGGTAATGACGAGAGGATTTTTTTTTTTCGGTTTTTCGATTTTTCGTAGCACTTGGGAGCCAAAAACCCGATTTTCGCTAAAAAAATCGGCTAATTTGTTGTTGAAAAATTAGTAATTATTAAAAAAAAAAACAAAAAAGCTCTCGACAATACCTGGTGAATTATGTGAAGAAGTACTGTGCAAAATTTCAAAGCGATTGGTCCAGTAGATTTTGAGTTATCGTGCACACGGACTTCAAATATGACAAGTCTCAGAAAAACGGTTTGAAAAACGCAGAAGAGTTTGGTCGCTTAGCGCTCATTGCACATAAGTTTGAGAACACTTCTCGATTGCATAAAAATTTTAACACAATATTCTTGATATATTGTGCATTCATTTAAAAAATGAAAAAAAATGAAAAAAATATTTAAATACTTTACCCCGCCCTTAAAACTTATAAATGTTATGAAGCATCAGAAACTAAACGACACGTATTTTTTTTATCGGCGGAAAAACGGTTTTAAAGGGTGAAACCAGCCCTCGAAGAAAGGCATGTCAAGGCGTAATATTGCAGGTTTTCAATTGTTTGGTTTACATTAAGGGGTAAAGCAACTTCAGCTCTTAAAAAAGGTTTAATTTTCAGACTTTTTTTAACGAGTACAATGAAAGTGGTAAAAAATTAAACTCGACAACTTTAACATGCATAGTTTGTGGTGTATAACATTTTTAAAATTATTTTTTAATAAAAAATGGCGGCGCCAGAGTCCGAGACCAAAAAAATAAAATAAAAAAAACTATACAACAAGCTATGGAACTGCATACGGAAATTAGAAAATATCTTTTTTTTTAACAAACGTAGTCTAGATTTGAATGAAACCTTTCAGTTTTGAGCAAAAAATCACAACAGTAAATTGTTATAAAAAAACGTTAATAATTAATCGCAAATTCCGTACGTCGCTCTATGGGGAATGCATCTGAGAAGATATGTTCAACATTTAAAGTGGATCCGTGTCTATTTGGGTGAGTTACGTTTCCGGCCAGTTTAAAAAACATGCTTTCGAGAAAACGCCTCAAATGTTTAAACAAACATTTAGCAATACAAATGTTCGATTCGACTTTAATGCCAGCACCATAGATTTATCCTCCCAAATTGACATTGTCGCCTTCCTATTCTCTTCTCAAAATTTGAACATCCTCGAATGGCTTTACCCCTTAAAGAGTATGGTTTTAAGTATATTTGATAATCGTTGTATCAAACAATATTTATAAATGTCGTAAGATGCAATGATTTGTGCAGAGCGTTGTTTGAAAAACGTCCTGCGAAAAGGAATTTAGTAAAATATTGATTTTTGAAAAAATGGCCGTGGTTCAAAGTGAATTGTCGTTGTGAAAAAACTGTGCATTGAAAAAAAACTTTGTTCGAGCACTGTTTTTTCATATGTAAGAGAACCTTGTAAAATATGAAGTTGATGGACGCAGCGATTTTTTGAGTTATCGTGGTCACCAATTTTGAAAAAGTAATTTTGAAAAAACTTCGCTCACGGAAGCTACGTATAAACGCCCATACCCCCCTCAATTTTGAATGGATGGACTGGAAATTTCCGGAGAATATTTTTGAAATGTTAAATATATTTCGAAAATTCGTCGCAAACCAAAGATCGATATTTTCAAAAACATCGATTAGCCTGAACCCTTCAAACTCCGGAGTGTTGACTCTCGTACTCTAACTTCCACAGTGGCGCTGCGGAGCGCGCAGTACCGAACGCCACAACCGGGGGGCGCTGTCTCGCCCAGCATTTTCAGGTTATCCTTCCTAAGTATGAATTTATCTCGATGCCGGAGAAAGCCGAAGTTGTTTTCTTCTCAGAAAACACCTCGACAGTCTCGCAATATCCCGATCCAAAATGACGTTCCAAGCCTCACGATAAAACGCACTCTTCACTTCCCAAAGTGTCACTTCCTCAGACATTTGTTTTTCTCCAACAAATTGTCCATCCACAATGGAGCTTAATAATCAATTACACATAAATTACAGTATCGTAAATCTTCTCGATTACGTATCATCAGTAACCTACTTTTTTTCGCCGAGGATTGATCCCGGAATAAATTCCCACGCATGCGCGCACTCTTAAATTAGTAGAGGACGCCACCACCAGATGTCACCGCGCTGATTATTCGCTGGGATACGAAAAAAAGGAAGCGAGCCTCGCGTTAGACTTGGAAAAAATTTGCACGGGGTCAATAGTTCGATGGTGTGGAAAAAAAAGATATCGTTATCGCGGAAGCGATTAATCGTTGGGTAAATAAAAAAAAAAACGTTTTTAACGTTAGTCACGAGCGTACGCGGCGCTCCCCCATCGCCGCAACAAAAACACACGCATGTGACTCTTTTTAGACCCTCGCCGCTCCTCTGCACCGCGCACCGCGGTCATATGACTCACTATTTTTTCCCTCTTTGTACTCTTAGTTTCGCACGTATCTCCGCGTGACTTTTAGTCAGCGATAACGCTGCCTCTCTCACTCTCTCTCTCTCCCTCTCTCTCTTTCTCTCTCTCTCTCTCTCTCTCTCTCTCTCTCTCTCTCTCTCTCTCTCCCTCTCTCTCAACGAATTTTATCAAAACGATTCGATTTCTTAATTAAGGGGAGATATACACCTAGATTCATCTACATTTACACCTACATTCCGTCGACAGTAAAAAACCTACACTATGGGCCTGGTATCGATGATTCCATGTAAGTTGACAAATTTCATGATTTATTCATTCCCAAATTTTCAAACGCGTTTTTCTCAAAACCACGTTTTTCAAATCGGTACCCAAAATTTCTCGAAAACCAATGAACCGATTGCCTTGAGGTTTTTTGTGATTATTCTATACACCATTATCTAGTACTTGTCATACGATTTTTTTTCCGTTACTTAGTTTTTGTTTTGTAGGCAAAATAATCCCTAATTTGTGGCCCAAAAATCACTATTTATGTTCAAACGTCCGCCATTTTGTCATAAATCGATGTTTTCAATATCGGCTATGACAAGTACTAGATTATAGTATCTAATTTAATAATCTGTTTGGTTTTTTTTTCAGATGATTTTTGAAGAAACGCCAGTGGGTACCGTATACGCAGATTTTTTTACGACGCTTCAAGGATCATACAATATCCTTGTATATTTTTGATATTTTTAAATAAAGAACATCAAACATATTTTTGAATGTATATACTTTTAGATAATTGAAACATCAGTCCGAAATTTCAAATAGTTTTCCTTGAAAAAAATTCAGAAAAATGATCTTTTTTCCGGCTCCTAGGTGTATATCTCCCCTTAAGGAGTAAGGCCACTGTAACGGCCCAAAAAAAAGGTTTTTTCACTAATTTTTTGCTCCCGAAATTGAAGGTATTTGAAAAAAAACTTTTAATGGTGTTATCGGGCATACATTAAACTTTATTATAAAATTTTTTTCCAGTAAAAAAAAAACAAAATGGCGGTTCCACAGCTATCTTCCCGGGACATGTTTTGCTTCCAGGGCTCCGCGGCACGCAGCACCACTGGTGCACTTTTGAATCTAGAACAAAAAAAAACCATTAATCTAGAGGGCTATAGCTAGAGAATGTCGATCGGATTTTAAAAAGTATCAATTTTTGTGGATTTGGCGTGCGTTTGAAAAAAAAATTGATTTTTGACGAAAAAAACGGCAAGTTTTTTGTTAAAAAAAAATCAATAAATAAAGTTCTTGAAAATTCCGGTCGACATTCTCAAGATAATGTAAATGTTCACACCTGGTTAAAATTTCAAGTAAAAAAAATGAAAATTGTTCGAGTTATGCTGCGTGCCATTTTGAAAAACCATGTTTCGAGAAAAACGCGTTTAAAGTTTTGCGAATAGTTTTTTATTGGAAAAAATTTAAAAAAGAAGTTAAAAGGATTTAAACTATTTTTAAACTAGAGGGTTTGAACTATTTTTTAAGCCAATAAAAAAAATCGATTTTTCAAAAAATTTACAGTGGCCTGTAGAGTGGCCTGAGGCCCTTAAGGCCTCAGGCCACTCTAGAGGCCGAAAAAATAGGCTTTTGGGGATTTTTTTTTCAGGAGAACTACGAAATAAATCGAGATTATAAAAAAAGGTGTTTATCATACATACCAGTGACTGTATAAAATAATTTTTTGCAGCTATTAAGGGCGGGGTAAAGTATTTAATTTTTTTTTCATTTTTTTTCATTTTTCAAATGAATGCATAACATATCAAGAATATTGTGTTAAAATTTCAAGTCGATCGGAGTAAAATTGACGAAGTTATGAGTATTTGAGCGTCATTGCTCCATGCCGTTCTCTTCTCTTCTGCGTTTTTCAAACCGTTTTTCTGAGACTTGTAATATTTGAAGTCCGTGTGCACGATAACTCAAAATCTACTGGACCAATCGCTTTGAAATTTTGCACAGTACTTCTTCACATAATTCACCAGGTATTGTCAAGAGCTTTTTTTTTTTTTTTAATAATTACTAATTTTTCAACAACAAATTAGCCGATTTTTTTCAGCGAAAATCGGGTTTTTGGCTTCCAAGTGCTACGAAAAAACGAAAAATCGAAAAAAAATATCCTCTCGTCATTACCTCGAGAACCATCTCCTTTAACAAATGCATTTTGATTTTTTTGTTTCAAATGATTCTGTTGCGAGTTTCGACTTTTTTTCGAGGCGCCTCCGGGGTTTAATTTTCACTCGCTCAATTTTGAATATTTTGCAATGCAAATTTAGGAGAATGTTGTTCAAATGTTACTTTATTACATGTAAATTTTTCAATAAACGAACACTATTCGTTACGCAAAAAAAAAAATCTTAAAAACATGCCTTTTTTTCGCCGAATTAACTTTACCCCGCCGTTAATTTCAAAATGGCGGCTGTGCAGCGTTTATCTCAAAACAGGATTTTTTAGTTGGCCGGAAACATAACTTAGACAATTTTCAACCGATTCAATTGAAATGTTGAATATATCTTGCAAAATACATTGTGTATGGAAGTACGTAGGATTTTTTTTATATTGCATAGTTCATTTGTCATTAACAATTATCTGACTTTAGGTTATATGATTTTTTCGGCAAATTTTTCATTTTCCACTTCAGAAGTGCGCCATTTGGCCAAAAACCAATATATCGAAAAAATCCTACGTACTTCTATAGCAGTTATTATATATAATCGAAAAAAATTCATTGGCTTATTAAAATTAAAAAATTACAGTAGCTGTTTGTCCGGCCGTGGAATCTGAAAAAACGGAGACGTCATCGCAAAAACGCTGCACTGCCGCCATTTTGAAAATAATAGCTTCAAAAAAATTATTGTATACAGTCACTGATATGTATGATAAACACCCTTTTTTGTTATCTCGATTTATTTTGTAGTTTTTATGAAGAAAAAAAATCTCCAAAAAGCTTATTTTTTCGGCCTGTAGAGTGGTCTAACCCCTTAAACACAAAAGATTGTCGACTTCAAAGCTACAGCGTGTCTTTCGTTTATTTACTGTACCTCCACGTATTATTGGAAATCGAAACGCTCGCGATTAGTTCCTGCGGAAGATGAACGAATGTTTTTTTTCCCGTTTTTCACTTCGACGACTCGTTCACGAATTAAATTGACGGGTATACTCGAAAAAATGTGCACATCATCGATGTTTTTCTCGTACGTTAGAACGTACGTTTTCTCGTACGTTAGCGCAATCCCGAAACTAAAATAACACGTCACGGAAATAACTCCCGATAAATACGAGGATCAACGAGGAACATTATCTCTCGCAGGTATCTCAATTGGTAAAACGTACGCGGCGGAAAATTCTATTTTTGTGAGGGGCTTGAGGTATTGGAGATAATTTTAAAAAAATGCAACGCATTACATTTTGTACGGACTGCGACACATTTTGCAATCATGATTGCGCGACGGGTTCCTCCCTATTATTAATTCATATACACGGAGTAAAAAATTAAGGGGTTACCCCCACTTGTAGCGCAAAAAAAGGCCTTTTTCATGAATTTTTCAAAAGAAAACTACAAAACTTTTTTAATCGATCAATATACCATCTTAAAGAACCCATCTTGAAGAACTTTCAGTAATTTTTTTATTGAAAAATATTACATTGTTTAGTGGCAAATGGCCGTCAATGAAATAATGTTTTTATATACACGGTTTGCGGTGACCAACATTGCGGCAAAGTGGATCATTTGAAAAAAAAAATGCGGATGAATTAAGTCAAATATAAGTATAAACTAGTCTCTAATCGAAGGATTTTAAAAAATACTCATTTTTCACAAAATGGCGGACAGTCAAAGTTAACGGTTCGATTTTAACGAAAAAAAACGGCAGTTTTTTGGCTATAAAACGGCCATTTTTTTCGGAAAAAAAAATCGAACGATTAAAGACTACATTTTAATGTATTAAATAAGCCTGCAAAATTTCAAGAAGATCGGTTCATTAGTGTTCGAGTAATCTTGGTCACCGACTTCAGAAATGCCATTTTGAGAAAAACGCGTTTAAAGTTTCAATTAGCCGGTCGTTTACACAACGGATTCTTCTCTTTCAACGCTCATATCTCAGTCAATTTTGTTCGGATCGACTTGAAATTTTCAGGACATATTCTCAGATACTTGTACTTCAAAAAAATGCAATAAAAAAAAATCGATTTTTTCAAAATCGCAAGTGGGGGTAACCCCTTAACGGGTCTGCATAAGCTTGAGGCCCAGAAAACAGGTCGATTTTCAATATTTTTTTCTGCTTAGAGTATTGGGATGACGAGGTCGACATTTTACAGACAATTGATACATAGTCTACCCGAGTTTGGGTTTTTGTTTTGTTGAAAAATAATGATGAACAATGAAGTTATTATTACTTAAGTAAAGCGTCGCCGTTGCTGCATGACCTATCGGTGCAGGTCGTTCGGAAAACTAGGCTCATCTGAGATGAAAACAATTAAGATGTACTTTTAATATTTATAATAATAAAACTTTCGTATTATAGGATACTTTTTTTTTTAATTTTGAATATTACGAAAATGGCGAGTTGTAGGAAAAAAAAACATTTGATTGTCGACCAAAAAAACAATGTTGATAATTTGTTATTAAGGGAGACCACTGTGACGGGTCCGAAAATCGATTTTTTTACATTTTCTCAAAGTATAGATAGGTATTCAAGAATTTGTGAAAAAATTTCGAGTTAGAATATTGAAAATTGATCAAGTTATTTAGTCAGAGTAGGTAGCCCAACAATTTACGTATAGTTTCAATCGCGTTTTTCTCGAAACGACTCTTCTCGACCTGGCCGGATGCATAACTCTAGCCATAATTGTCCGATTTTCAATTTTAAACAACTAAAATTTCTGTAATTGCAGTAGCCATCGTAGAAAAATAAAAAGCTATATAGACATAGCTGTTTTTTTTTTTATTTAGTATTTGTCAGCCCCCGAATAGAAGCAAAAATTTCGCCAAAATTATACTTTTCTTTTAACAGCCGTTATTTTTTAATTATCTTTTCTTTCGAAAAACGGCTACGTACAACGAGAACTACATTTATATAGATTATAAAACATTTTTATTTTTATTTTTCGAACCAACCATTGTCAAGTTATTGACCCGGACGTTGGACCATATTCTTTATACAGAGCCTCTATTGTACCTGAATAACGTTGTTAATTTTTTATTGTTTCAAACAAAAATTTACACAAAATAAGTTCAATGTATGCTTAAGAATATATATTTTTTCCAAATCCAAAATAAATAATCTAGTAGACAAAAATAAATAGGAAAAAAATACCTTTTTGGCCCATCACGGTGGTGTCTCGGGAAGCCCAATTTGAAGGGTCAGAATGATTATTTATTTTTTCTAGTAACACATGGGTTGAAATAAATTATTTTTTACAGCATGTCGTACCATGTTTGTGGTTACAAGGTAATTTTTTCGGAAAAAAAAATTTTTTTAAGTGTTCGTCGTGCTGTAGTTGGCGCTGCAGTCCTCCAGCGGCGAGGCCCGAAACGGCGGGAACTCTAACAGGCTCCAGCGTAATTTAAAACAAAAACGAATAAATGTTTTTTCTCGAATATATCCAACTGGCTGTGGGTTCACGATACACTTTTCGAAACTTCGAAAAATACGAAAAATGACAGCTTTTCAATAGAAAACATAATTTTTCCCGTGAAAAACAGCATACTGAAGTCATTGTTATTAACAAATGGTTCATCCAATTAAAAAATGCGATCGTGAACCAAAAATGACAACCATTTGATGGCTAACTGTGCAAATTGAAGTGAATAGTGTGAAAGTTACTTAACATATCAATCCCGTCGTGTCAAGAAATGTAGTTTCGAGATAATCGCGTTCAAACTCGATGGATCGCGGAAAACTCGATGCGCACTGTTCCACTAAAATATATACAAGTTAGTTAATTTTGAAAAATTTTGGGTCCAGTTGGTCTTAAAATATTCTTGAAACTTCACGCTAAAATAATATGAAGAAAAAAAAACGATTTTTCGAAGTTTCCAGAGAGGGATACTCCCTTAAGGGCGGGGTAAAATAATAAATTTTTTTTTTTTTCATTTTTTTTTAATTTTTTAAATGAATGCATAATATATCAAGAATATTGTGTTAAAATTTTTATGCAATCGAGAAGTGTTCTCAAACTTATGTGCAATGAGCGCTAAGCGACCAAACTCTTCTGCGTTTTTCAAACCGTTTTTCTGAGACTTGTCATATTTGAAGTCCGTGTGCACGATAACTCAAAATCTACTGGACCAATCGCTTTGAAATTTTGCACAATACTTCTTCACATAATTCACCAGGTATTGTCGAGAGCTTTTTTGTTTTTTTTTTATAATTGCTAATTTTTCAACAACAAATTAGCCGATTTTTGTAGCGAAAATCGGGTTTTTGGCTCCTAAGTGCTACGAAAAATCGAAAAATCGAAAAAAAAATCCTCCCGTCATTACCTCGAGAAACATCTCCTTTAACAAATGCATTTTGATTTTTTTGTTTCAGATGATTCTGTTGCGAGTTATGGTGCACACCGCAAACCAACTTTTTTTCGAGGCGCCTCCGGGGTTTAATTTTCACTCGCTCAATTTTGAATATTTTGCAATGCAAATTTAGAAGAATGTTGTTCAAATGTTACTTTATTATATGTAAATTTTTCAATAAACGAACACTATTCGTTACGCCAAAAAAAAATCTTAAAAACATGCCTTTTTTTCGCCGAATTAACTTTACCCCGCCCTTAACAAATGTATAATAAATATTGGTTTTATGGATAATGGATAATGAATAATAATGGATAATAAATATTGGTTTTATTATGGATGATAATCTCTTAAAAAAATCATCCGGGCATACGATAGAAAATATTGTAAACTATCCTCCGTCCGAATATGAAGTGAATCTGAAGAATACGTGAGTTACCGAAATTGAAATTCCGAACTTTGAATGATCAGAACGCTCAAAACTCCGAAAGAATACTATCCCGAAAGATTAAAATTCCGAAAGAATTTTAATCTTTCAATAGAGCAAAACTCCGAAAATCTGAACACCGTCAAAATAATTCGGCTATGGAAGTTTTAAAAGTTTCAAAATTCTCAGTAAATCGACAAATTATTTCAAGAATTATTTTTTTATTAAGAAGTGATTTTACGTCAGTTTTGAAATTTGTCTAGACAATGTCATACGTTCTACATAATTTACAGTCAACTGTGTAGACTTCCGCTGGCATGATCTCGACGAACCTTGTAATTTCGGAATATTAAAATTCGGAATTTTAAACCGTCGGAGCATTCAATGTTCGGAATTTCAACCTGGCCCTCGTTTCATAAATCACAATATTCGAGAAAAAGTCAAAAGAAAAAAGGGCAAATCGCATCGGGATCTGACTTTTCATAGAAATCCTCATAGCTCGGTCAATTTTTTCAATTTTCACAAAATATTCGTTACAAATAAAAATGAAGAGCCCAGTCCACAAAACTATGCACCAAAAAAATATTTTTCAAATTCTAAACTTATGCAGTCCCCTCAAAAAATCGAATATTCCACTTTTCAATAAATAATTCCTTGGCATTCTTCAATGACTACCCAGCCCAAGGCATTTTTCCCCTTCTCCGTGCTCGATCAAAATTCCATGAGTCGTCAATTGCAGAAAAAACGTAGCCTGCCACAGCGAACGAAAAAAAATCTCTCGCGAAGAAAAACCATCCTCTCCGCGATGCGTGACAATCATCGCAGCTATTGCAAAAAGTCACCACACCAAGCAGGAGCGTCAATTAAACAATTAACGACCGCGGACAATTTTGCGGTTATTCGCGGTATTCGTTTTACTCGTTTATACTACTGTTATGTAAACACCTCGATTAACATAAAACTTATGCTTCCCATTAGAGTTATATGACTCGTAGCGTTCGCTCCGCGGTTGTGCAAGCGATTCCATTAGAGTTAAATACTTCGGATTTCTTCTCCGCTCAGCTGTGTTCGGCGAGTTAAATGCTACGTGTTGAATATTTCTATTTTTTTCTCTCGCAATTTTGACTTTTTTACGATTATCGACGTCTGCGTTTGCTAAGAATGATTGTTGAAAATTGACAATAAAAAGTGACGGATCCTTGACAAATGTAAAGTCGACAACTTTTCGCCCATGTGCTTCACAAATTGTCAATATTATTCATCTTTCTATTGACTTACATTTTATGGAACAAATTGTTGCGAAATATCGTAGGTTATTTTTATAAATTTACAAACGTATATTTTAACGATTTTGACGTTCATTTAAAATATGTAAAATATCTAATATAATTATAACAAATAAACATTTATTTATTTACATACATTAGTGTTAATTATATAATTACATACATACACACATAATTATATTAGATTATTCATAATAATCTAATATATATATATATAATATATGTGCATTAGACTGATTAAAAAAAAAAATTTCCTTCTGGATTCTCGTGCTATTATTGGGCACTGATAAAACAAAATTTCTCTAAAAAGATAGGCGCGGTCACTCAATTTTTAGAGGTGGCTATCTCGACGTTTTTGTATTTGAATTTTTTTTAACGAACGTATTGCATTTAAGCATAGTCATGGCTTCGGATTACGGATAAAAATCGGAAAAGTTTTGAGTTTGTTCTTTTACAAACATAACAGAGAAAAACTGACCATACGTCGAAGTGCACACGAAACGATGAAAGAAATTTTCGAACAATGGAAATGTGCTGAAATTCCAACGCGTCGATTGAATAACGCAATCTTCAAATCAATAAAACTCCATCTAGTCTGAAACAACTTTTAAAAAATCGAGTTAAAAAGAATTTGCCGTCACAAATATCGAAGGAGCGTAAATTTAAGAGAGATTTGGATAAACTGTTCAACGTTGCACATTTTCGTTCTGCCCAAAATGTTAACGAACTTGAGAATGGCTGGGAAGAAATGTAAATGAGTTTGAAGATAATATAAGCTTAGCATTTTGAAAATGTAAATATACGATTTATGAATAAAAGCTTATAATTTAATTTTTCGTAAAAAGTGCGAAATGTTAACGCGTATAAATAAATCTACATGAATAACGAGAGTAGTATAGACGCCATTATTGATCTACCTGGATTTGAATTGTGAATATTCAAATCCAAATTCCTTTTCAAATTGTTAGAGTTTATTTTTGTTACGAAAAAGCTGCTGGATGTGATTTTTATCCGTAATCCGAAGCCATGACTATGCTTAAATGCAATACGTTCGTTAAAAAAAATTCAAATACAAAAAAGTCGAGATAGCCACCTCTAAAAATTGAGTGACCGCGCCCATCTTTTTAGAGAAATTTTGTTTTATCAGTGCCCAACAATAGCACGAGAATCCAGAAGGAATTTTTTTTTTGAATCAGTCTAATGTGCATGTTATGTATATCATTGTTATACTGATTTGTTATTATTATTTTGAATAATTGATAAATATTATCTTGAAAAAAAACTATATTAAAAATGATAATAATAATATATATTATTTGTTATACGTAATAATATAACACAATAAATGTAAACAAAGAAAAAACACGATAGTATTATAATTAATGAGCATAATAATCATAATAATAATGAGTAAGATATACACAAAATGAGGTTATATACATATAATTCTCATAGAGATTTATTATTGATATAATTAATATTTAAAAAATATTATAATGAACGTATGATATATACAATTATTATGCTAACGTATATTGCGTTATTATGTACATAATAAAATAGTACAATAAATATATATTAACGATAAACACTATAATACAAATAATATGTGTAATAATTACTGTTATTAATAACAAAAGTTATTGATAATTTTTTTTAATAAAGTTATTCTATTATTAACAAAGTTATTAATGAAAAGATCATAATTTTTGTTATTACCAACGAAGTTATTAATGAAAAATTTATAATATTTGTTATTGTTAACGAAGTTATTCAAAATAAAATAATAATATCTGTTATTATTATTAATAAGAAGCTCTGTAACGGAAGAAAGAAAGAAAGAAAGGAGAAAATGTAAAAAGCCCGCAAGGGTGTACATGAAATAAAGGAGTTTCTCTTTATCTCATCTGCTATTATTATCCCTTAAGGGTGTTTACACATAGCCCCCTTCACATACTATTTTACATTTTTTCTTACAAATTATGTACCTGAGCTTTCGTTTATTATTATTAATAATAAAATACTAATTATCATTTTTATTAATAATCAATGAATAATAATAATAATTTTACCGATAAATTTAATGTCATTTTATATTACGATGCTTTTGAAAATTCGCCACTCACCGGCGACGAAGTTCGAACTGCGAAAATCCGCATGAGTAAGAAAACAGAAGCAATTGCAGCTCACGCACTTCGCTATTTTGTACGCATAGCGAATGAAACGGCTATTTTTCCATTCGTGATCCAATACATTATGGTAGGTCGTGCTTGGCTCGCGCAATTACCACTGAGAACGAGGAAGCGCGCACGTGTCGAGCTCGTGATCAATGCATCGAGTTGAAACGTTTCTGCGCGAGAGGGAATAAATAGAGCGGGGGTAAAAAAAATCAAAGCGGCGTCGATAACGCGGGAAAGATATTTTCTACGGTGGAAATAACGATGGAAAAAATCTGTTGGTAAGGTAGGTGGTTGTGCAGTATGTTAGCGGCCGCGAGAAATTTTATCGGGAGCACGTTGCCTTATCGGCAAAATTCTGATGTTCGCGTCGGACAATTTTGGACCAGATGCCTGAACAATTGGTACGCAGCGATTTGAGGCAGTAGTGTGGTCTAGAAATTTGACAAACCGATTTTTTTTCTTCATTTTATTATTCCTTAGACCTTTCTTAAGGCGTTACCCCCACTTGTAGCGCAAAAAAGGCCTTTTTCATGCATTTTTTTAAAGAAAACTACAAAACTGTTTTAATCGATCAATATTCCATCTTAAGGGGTAAGGCCACTGTAACGGCCCAAAAAAAAGGTTTTTTCACTAATTTTTTGCTCCCGAAATTGGAGGTATTTGAAAAAAAACTTTTAATGGTGTTATCGGGCATACATTAAACTTTATTATAAAATTTTTTTACAGTAAAAAAAAACAAAATGGCGGTTCCACAGCTATCTTCCCGGGACATGTTTTGCGTCCAGGGCTCCGCGGCACGCAGCACCACTGGTGCACTTTTGAATGTAGAACAAAAAAAAAACCATTAATCTAGAGGGCTATAGCTAGAGAATGTCGATCGGATTTTAAAAAGTATCAATTTTTGTGGATTTGGCGTGCGTTTGAAAAAAAAATTGATTTTTGACGAAAAAAACGGCAAGTTTTTTGTTAATAAAAAATCAATAAATAAAGTTCTTGAAAATTCCGATCGACATTCTCAAGATAATGTAAATGTTCACATCTGGTTAAAATTTCAAGTAAAAAAAATGAAAATTGTTCGAGTTATGCTGCGTGCCATTTTGAAAAACCATGTTTCGAGAAAAACGCGTTTAAAGTTTTGCGAATAGTTTTTTATTGGAAAAAATTAAAAAAAGAAGTTAAAAGGATTTAAACTATTTTTAAACTAGAGGGTTTAAACTATTTTTTAAGCCAATAAAAAAAAATCGATTTTTCAAAAAATTTACAGTGGCCTTACCCCTTAAAGAACACATCTTGAAGAACTTTCAGTAATTTTTTTTATTGAAAAATATTACATTGTTTAGTGGCAAATGGCCGTCAATGAAATAATGTTTTTATATACACGGTTTGCGGTGACCAACATTGCGGCGAAGTGAATCATCTGAAAAAAAAAAATGCGGACGGATTTAGTCAAATATAAGTATAAACTAGTCTTTAATCGAAGGATTTTAAAAAATATTCATTTTTCACAAAATGGCGGACAGTCAAAGTTAATGGTTCGATTTTAACGAAAAAAAAACGGTCGTTTTTTAGCTATAAAACGGCCATTTTTTTTCGAAAAAAAAAATCGAACGATTAAAGACTACATTTTTATGTATTAAATAAGCCTGCCAAATTTCAAGAAGATCGGTTCATTAGTGTTCGAGTAATCTTGGTCACCGACTTCAGAAATGCCATTTTGAGAAAAACGCGTTTAAAGTTTCAATTTCCGGTCGTTTACACAACGGATTCTTCTCTTTCAACGCTCATATCTCAGTCAATTTTGTTCGGATCGACTTGAAATTTTCAGGACACATTCTCAGATACTTATACTTCAAAAAAATGCAATAAAAAAATCGATTTTTTTACAATCGCCTGTGGGGGTAACCCCTTAACCTTACATATATAATTCCTCTCTGTCTCTTCGCCTTACAAAGCTGCCGAAATCTTCCAACACGCATCCAAGTTGCATAACGTTTTTTGCCGTGACAGTTCATAGCACCTTTTTTTAAGACGGAATGACACCTCATCGCGGTCGGTATGGTAGAACAATTATAGATACCCAAAAATCTCTGAAACGGCACTTCAGATCCGATCGAAACTTTGCCAAACGACGTCAAATAGATAGACGAACAGCTGCCTGCCCCTCAAATTTTCTGAATTTGAGAAAAAAAAATGTAGACTGGCTTATCATAAGCCAATATACATTTTTTTTCTGCTGGTCAAGCTAACCCTAAGAAATTTCCACTCGGGACCATGTAACAGCGAAAAGTAGTAATAAAACGTGCCTCAAAGTAAGTCTCAAAAATGATGAAGGAGCCTTGCTGAAAAACGTTGAATTAGAAGGACAATTGTATGGTCCAGGCATCGCCGATTAAAGGTAAACACAAAATTTCCATGATTTTACAGTACTTAAAATTTTAAACGCGTTTTTCTCGAAACTATTTTTTTTAGACACGGGCGTATGCGTAACGCCTCGAGTTTTCAATCGATTGACTCGAAATTTTAACTGTAGCTTCTTGACAACATTTTCTGTTTAGTTCAGTACGTAGGGTTTTTTGAATGAGGTGAAATTAAAACATGTTATCATCGATATTTGACAGACTTTTTTTTTCAATTTTTTTTTTCCTTCATATTAACGCCATTTTTTCAAATCGATATTTTGAAAAACCCCTACGCGCAGGACTAGTTTTTCATCTCTACTTTCAAAATATTTTTCGTTTTGTTGTTCTAGCTTGAAAATTATGACCTGTGCGAATACGCCCATAGAAGACTATGAAAAAAAGACTTTTCTTTCATCGACCACTGCACCGCCATTTTGTTTCAAAATAATTTTTAAAAAATTCTGTTACTTCGAGACTTGTACTAACATTTATAAAAAACCGAATTTAAAAATATTGTTTTGTTGTTCTTAAATAAATTGACCCAAAAATTACCCTTGATTTTGCCCTCACAAAGGTATATTCCCCCTTAAGGAGTGAGGTCTAGTTGGAACGTTAGGAAAAACGCCTTTTTTTCCGATTTTTTTTGCGGCCAAACGATAAAATAATTTACAACAAAAGTTCTTCCGTTTAAAAGATATATATTTAATGTAAACATTATAATTTTTTAAAAGAAATATGTTTCAAAATAAGCCGATACGTGTCAATGGTCGAGGACGCTGCAAAAAAAAAACAGGTTTTGCGGTGATCACTCTCACGCTGTGACGGATTATCTGAAACCAACAAAACAGGGGGGAATCTTTAGTCAAGGGCGGGGTAAAGTTAATTCGGCGAAAAAAAGGTATGTTTTTAAGATTTTTTTTCGTCGTAACGAATAGTGTTCGTTTATTGAAAAATTTACATATAATAAAGTAAGAATTGAACAACATTCTCTTAAATTTGCATTGCAAAATATTCAAAATTGAGCGAGTGAAAATTAAACGCCGGAGGCGCCTCGAAAAAAAGTTGGTTTGCGGTGTGCACCATAACTCGCAACAGAATCATCTGAAACAAAAAAATCAAAATGCATTTGTTAAAGGAGATGTTTCTTGAGGTAATGACGGGAGAATTTTTTTTTTTTCGATTTTTCGATTTTTCGTAGCACTTGGGAGCCAAAAACCCGATTTTCGCTAAAAAAATCGGCTAATTTGTTGTTGAAAAATTAGTAATTATTAAAAAAAAAACAAAAAAGCTCTCGACAATACCTGGTGAATTATGTGAAGAAGTACTGTGCAAAATTTCAAAGCGATTGGTCCAGTAGATTTTGAGTTATCGTGCGCACGGACTTCAAATATGACACGTCTCAGAAAAACGGTTTGAAAAACGCAGAAGATTTTGGTCGCTTAGCACTCATTGCACATAAGTTTGAGAACACTTCTCGATTGCATAAAAATATGAGAAAATTCATGCATATTAAAGGTACTCAAAAGATTAATTTTGCATAATAATAATTCCAAAATGTTATTAACAAAATGATGAAAAAAATAATTAATCAACAAATTTCCCCGCAACCCAATTTTTTTTTCGTGATTCGTTCATTTTTCTGAATACGTATGAATTTTTTCAGATTTTTCAATTATCTTTGAATTTTTAGAAATTCAAAATAAAACTCGATAATTTTCTTATACTCACTCAAAGTCGTCGATGCCAGGTCCGTAGAGCAAAAGGCTTCCATCAAGATGATCCAGAGCATCTTTTTGCGTTTGTCTACGCAAAACTCTTTCTTCTTTACTGTCGTGCGCCGCTTGCTCCTCTGCTCTACTAATTCGCAAATCGTCAACTTGTCGGGCCCGGAACAGGCTCGTTTATCAAGAAATTTATTCCGGGTCGAAAAATACAATAGCGCGCCGCGCAGCTGCCGCCTAGGTATAAAACGCGGCATGGAGCAATAGACGCTCAAATACTCATAACTCCGTCAATTTTACTCCGATCGACTTGAAATTTTAACACAATATTCTTGATATATTATGCATTCATTTAAAAAATTCAAAAAAAAATGAAAAAAAAAATTTTAATACTTTACCCCGCCCTTAATGATATAATGCTCCGGTTGAACGAATGGTTTTGAAAAATTTCCACTTTTCACAAAATGACGGACGTTGAAAGTCACAAGTGTTGTTTTGACCAAAAATTCACTTACAACAATTGACTAAAAAAAATAATTGTGCAAAAAAAGAAATCCTTCGTTCATCCGGAGGAAAATTATGGATAGAAGAAGTGATATAAATTTCAACCCGATCGGTAAAGCCGTTCTCGAGTTACATTGATCACCGACTTCGAAAACATGGTTTTGAGAAAAAAGAGTTTAAAGTTTTGAGTTTACTTTATATGGCTCAAACACGGCGTCCTTCAAAGTTATGTATTTCGGCGAATAATGGTCTGTTTTACATTCAATTAGTCGGAAAATACTCGTAAGATATTATACTTTTAGAAAATTAAAAAAAAATCGATTTTTTGAAAATTCTAACTAGACCTCCCTCCTTAAAAAAAATGAAAAGCGGCAATTTTTCCCGTCTCAAGGTATCCCCCTTAAGACTTGTATCCTGCGGCCTTCGATTCTGCACGACTTAAAACGACTTTCGCTCCAAAAATCTCATCCACTTCCGGAATTTTCCTGATCTAGAAGTTTCCGAGTGCAGAATTAAAATTAAAGCTCGAACGGGAATTTCACCTCACGTCATAAATTCACCGTCACGTGTCTTCGAGCCCGCGTAACATGATGAAAAATCAACGTGACGAAAGTGTTGGATCACGTGTGCCGGCACTGAGGATGACCAAGCTTACAGGTCCACGTGCGCTTCTGTAATGCATCGGTAAAACAGAACCAACACCCCCCCCCCCCTTAAGCCACCAATCTTAGAACAAAACGTACCGTTGCAATTTTCGTTCGGGACGAAAATTTCCTCGGAATTTCATTTAGACAAAATGATCAGAGCCAAAATAGTTTTGGCCGTGATCCAGTATACGCGACCAAAATGCAGTTGAGGCCAAAATACGAACGAGAATCGCAACAGAGATGGGCTGATATTTTTGGATGATGACGCCCGTCGACCAATAGCGTGCTCTTGGTCGTCTTAGTTCAATTTTATTTTTATTTTTATTTTTTTTTCATTTTCTTTTGCACTCTTTATTTTCGCTCAATAAAGTGCAAGGCCAATAAGAATGGTCTTCCGAGCCACCCTTCAGTCGTTGGCTATCGTTCGTCCTGCGATGTCCGGAAGTTCCCAGGCTGTTGACGTTGACGACAAATCACGTGATTTCCGGTGTAGCATTGCCAGCTTCTTTCAGGTAGTTGTTTAATTTCAATGCAAGATTTCATGCACTATAGTGAGAAAAAAAAAGATAATGATCGTAATAATTGGAGATTTTGAGAACGAAATTATTATCGTAGCAAGTAATTATTAATATTTGAAGTGAAGAAAATGATTTAAAAAAACACGAAATAATTAACATTCCACCTACAACAATAATGATAATGAATTTAATTACTCATTTTTAATAAAATTATTAAATAGTTGTATAATTGTGTCGTACTCTCCGACAATTGTTCGTCAGGATAAATTAATAAATTAAACAAATTTACTCAAACACATTTAACAGAACAAAAATAAGGTTTTATTTTAAATACACGTATGTTCTTCTCGACTTTATTCTTTCAACTCTCAGTTGTTGTTTTTCATATCGTTGTCTTCGGTTGTCATAGCAACGCTCTCTTTCTTTTTACATTTTCGAATCATCGCCTGCTCAATAATTTCCCCGCAATTGTATAATTTTTGTTAATTTTTGTAATAATAGTTGTATATAATTTTGTTGATTTTTGTATATAATAATTGTATATTTTTTAATACAACTATTTAATAGTTTAGAATATTTTTTAGATATTCATGTTTGCGTCTTCAATAAGGCACTGTTTATTATTGTGACAATTTGTAATTGGATATTGTAACGATTTATAATTGAAGGAACAATTTAATTGTGACCGAATTAAAATTGTTTTTCCATCAAATATCATTAGCAGATAAATAACAAGCTAGCTCAAACAAACCCAAACAAATATTCATATTTAACAATGTTATGGAAATTGTTTTCCCTCCAAGAACATTTGTAAATTAATACGAAATAAAGGCTCCTCAAAAATGCGGTATTCGACATTTTTGTATTGAAAATCTTATATCATTTGAAAGTACGTGTTCTATATTGGGAGTACAAATAACTTGGGCATTTTTTGGGGCCGCGTTAAAATTCCGAACTTTCAATGCTCGGACGGTTTAAAATTCGGAATTTGAATGTTCCGAAATTCAAGATGTGGCCGTGTTGAAACTCCGAACTTTGAATCATCGAAACTACCCCTTTGAATCACCGAACGACCCCGAACGATCAAAACTTCGAAAGAAATTTAGAAGAAAGACCAAAACTCCGAAAATCTGAACACCGTCAAAATAAGTCGGTTATAAAAGTTTAAAAAATTTTCAATAAATTGATGAATTATTTCAAGAATTTTTTTTTTTGAAAATTGATTTATGTCAATTTTGAAATTTGTCTAGACAATGTTATACGTTCTACATCATTTACAGTCAACTGTGTAGACTTTCGCTGGCATGATCTTGACATGAAGGCCGGGTTGAAATTCCGAACTATGAATGCTACGTCACGCCAATTTTGAAAATGCAGTTTAGACGACCGTGCCAAATCTCCGCCATTTTCAAAGATTAATTAAAAAAATTCCATGTAACAGCCAAAAGCAGTAATAAAACATACCCTCAGTGTAAAAAATGGCGGAGAAGTCAGCAAAATCAGCAAATTTTTCCTCACCTAATCTCCGCCCTTAAACTTTCTCAATTTCAAACGGATCGACTCGAAATGCTCAGAGAATATTTTTGAAATGTTATATTTCGAGAATCCGTCGAAAACCAAAAGTCGAAATTTTTCAATGACATTGCACCCGGGCTGAAAAAATGCATTGACGTTGTGAAAAAATTGTCAAAATTCACCTTTTTTCCCACGTACGGGTTAAGGGGCTATACCAGTGTGAACGCTGAAAATTTGGGTGATTTTTGGGATTTTTTGGGGAAAAAAAGTACTCAATTAAATGTTTCGGAAAATTAAGAATATATTTGGCTATATTTGACCTATATTACATAATTTTTTCATAGAAAAATATTGAGATCCAAGCCACTTATGCGCTGCCTTCGGAGGCGCCAAAAAAAAGTTCTTCCACTGCTGACATGATTCCGGCCGATTGAGTAGCTAAAACCGAAAAATGACGTAGGATTTTCGAAAAATATCAAAATCTAACAAAATGGCGTAGTTATGAAAAAAAGTATGTTTTCTTGCCTATAAAATGGTCGTTTTTTTCAATGCCGAATTCTCAATTTTCATCCAATCAAAAATATTCTACGTCATTGCAGAGTAAATATATTCACGAGTACTCAGTTCAAATTTCAAGTCAATCGGATAATTGCTCTTCGAGTTACAACATCAGCAAATTTGAAAAATCTCATTTCGAGAAAAACGCGTTTAAAGATTTAACTATCGATTTTTGCAAGATAAAATGATTTTGATATAAATGATATTCTTGAAAGTGGTCGTGTTCGTTGGGTCTAATCATTTTGAGACGAACAAGTGCGCATGCGCATAATGATACGAACAAGTGCGCATGCTCACAATGATACGAACAAGTGCGCATGCGCACAATGATACGAACAAGTGCGCATGCGCATAATGATACGAACAAGTGCGCGTGCGCATAATGATACGAACAAGTGCGCATGCGCACTTGTTCGTATCAAAATGATGAAATCCAACGAATACGACCAGTATAAACTGTCGAAAAAGGAAAAAAAATCGATTTATTAAAAGTGTCATACTGGTATAGCCCCTCAACACTCGTACGCAGAATATAAACCAAGAAAAAGTGAGAAATATCGCAAATCGATGAAATGGTACGCCTGAAACAAAAAGATTGAATTTTCCGAAAAAAAATGGCTACATTTTGCACCATTTTTTTTTTAATTTTCAAAAACATTAAGGGTCATATTTGAGATAATAAGGTTAAAAAGATTTACACAATATTTCATCAGAATCGGTCGATTAGTTTTTCAGCTATACGTCACGCCAGATTTGAAAATGCAGTTTATTGCCATATCCCTGCAATTTTTAAACATTAATAAAAAAATTCTATGTAACAGCCAAAAGTAGTAATAAAAAAACCCTTAGTCTAAAAAATGATGAAGAAATCGGCAAATTTCTTCCTCACCTAATCTCCCCCCTTAAAGTTCGCCGGTGCGCGGAATCTACCTTCGATTAATTCTAACTTTCCTACCTATCGTTAATTCTAACTTTAGGAGGGTTACTCCTAACATTCTCAATTTCAAACGACTTGACATTTTACGAGAATATTTTTGAAACCCTAAATTTTGAGAATTCGTCAAAAACCAAAAATCGACATTTTTTAATGACATTTTCGGATGACAATTCGTGCTGAATAGAATGCATATTGACGTTGTGAAAAAAGTTGTCAAAATTCACCTTTTTCCCACGTGCGGGTGTAACTTCTCAAGGCAGCGGTCCGGTTCGATAACTGGTGACATCAGCCAGTGATGTCGCGAGTGGCGAAAGATCGAAAGCCATCTATGAAGGGCGGGGTAAAGTATTTGAATTTTTTTTTTCATTTTTTTTTTAAATTTTTAAATGAATGCATAATATATCAAGAATATTGTATTAAAATTTCAAGTCGATCGGAGCAAAATTGACGAAGTTATGAGTATTTGAGCGTCTATTGCTCCATGCCGTTCTCTTCTCTTCTGCGTTTTTCAAACCGTTTTTCTGAGACTTGTCATATTTGAAGTCCGTGTGCACGATAACTCAAAATCTACTGGACCAATCGCTTTGAAATTTTGCACAGTACTTCTTCACATAATTCACCAGGTATTGTCGAGAGCTTTTTTTTTTTTTTTTAATAATTACTAGCTGACCCGGCGAACTCTGTTCCGCCTTAGAGGCAATAAATAAGCAGATTTTGGATTTTATTCAATTCAATTTTTTATTAGGAAAAATATAAATATAAACAATCAAGTATTTCAATGATTCTTTATTGTTTATGTATTTTGGTGCATCGGTTGTACTCTTCAGTTAAGCACCTTGTGATACACGACATTTTTTGTTTTATTATCAGGCGCAAATACAAACAACGCAGATGGGCTTCCGACCCGTGAACATGCCACATATAATTGCCCATGTGAAAAACATTTATTTTCAAGATTCAGACCACAAACTTTCAAAGATTGTCCTTGTGATTTGTTAATGGTCATGGCGAATGCAAGACGGATCGGAAATTGAAGTCTTTTAAACTCAAACGGCATATCGGTTGGGATCATCGGGATCCTCGGAATGAGAACTTCCTCACCTTCGAATTTTCCTTTGAGTATCGTCGCGTAAATCACATTGTTCATCAATTTACTTACCACCAAACGCGTACCGTTGCAAAGTATTGGTGGGTTTATGTTTCGAAGCATAATTACTACGGAGCCAACCTTGAGACGTAAATTGTGCGGTGGTAAGCCAGGCACATCCAAAGAGTTTAAAAATTCAATTGGATAGTTGGTGGCTTTATCTTCGTTTGTTACACAGTCAATTGATTTGAATAAATGCAATGTTCCAATGATATCATTCTGAATTATGTAGTTTAGGTCATCTACATCTTTATTCTTAACCGCTAAAATTGCTCGTTCACTCAACCATTCATTATTTTTGTAGTTAGTAATGATGTTTGGAAATACTTTGTTGATAAGTTCGTCTTTCGATGAGACAAAGTTACAGAAATTCTGAGGAAAAGAAATCAATCCGCTTGATTCGTCGACCGGTACTCGACCATTACCGATAGTAAGCAATTGCTCAGAGAAATCTTTAGCAGATGTATCATTAAGCAATGCAACTCTCATGTTTGTTGTTAGCTGAAGTTTCTTTACATAGCGCCATAGATTCGATGATTTGAGGCAAGCGTTTATTTCGTCGGCAGCAGTTGATCTTGGAATTACTGGCAGTGTTTGGCGGAAATCGTCAGACAGTAAAATCATTGCACCTCCACAACATCTTGAGTCATTGCGTAGATCTTTCAATGTTCGGTTGAGTGCTTCTAATGCACGTTTATGCGCCATTGTGCATTCGTCCCATATTATGATTTTCGATGCTGATAAAACTTTGGCCATTGCGGAGTTTTTTGAAATATTACATATTGGTTCTTCAATAGTTTGAAGATTTAATGGCAATTTTAATGCCCCATGAGCCGTACGGCATCCTTCTAACAATGTGGCTGCTATTCCAGAAGAAGCAACTGCAAGCGCAATGTTGGATCTCGCACGAACAGTGGCTAAAACTAATGACATCAGGAATGTCTTACCAGTTCCACCAGGGGCATCCAGGAAATATAAGCCACCATTTCCATCATCAATTGCCTTCATTAATGTATCATAAACTTGCTTTTGTTGGGGATTCAACAGTGGTACATTCGTTTGAACTACTAAATCTAATTCCTGGTGATCATATTCACGTTCCCGTTCCAATTCTCGATCAAATGCGTCATTCATTTCACGATTTGGCGCTGGCATTCCTAATCTGACTAATAAACTGCCGCACATAAGGTAACACATGTCTTCGATCAAGAGTAAAGCCCGATTATGTATCTCTTCATTCATCTCAAGATCGGGATTTCTGGAACTGACACGATTTTGATGTAAAATATCTTCTGACATATTATCCTTGTATTTATGCCACATGTTAGATGGGTTCGATGGAAAGCATGTCGAAATTATGATAGCAAATAATGTGCGTATCTGACTTGGAGATGCAGAGATAATGGCTTCAACGATTGTCGTATCCCAATGAATATCGTTTTCTAGTAAATTGAGTTCTGTGTTTTTGTTATACCACGTTTTATAGTAACTTGACTGAAACGCGGTCGAACGGGATAAAAAGTATCCTATGTCCGTCTCCTGGTTCTAAGCTACCTCCCCACCAATTTTCAGCTAAATCCGTTCAGCCGTTCTTGAGTTATAAGTGGTGTAACTAACACCACTTTCTTTTATATATATAGACTAATGGTTCAACAACAAATTAGCCGATTTTTTTAGCGAAAATCGGGTTTTTGGCTCCCAAGTGCTACGAAAAATCGAAAAATCGAAAAAAAAAATCCTCCCGACATTACCTCGAGAAACATCTCCTTTAACAAATGCATTTTGATTTTTTTGTTTCAAATGATTCTGTTGCGCGTTATGGTGCACACCGCAAACCAACTTTTTTTCGAGGCGCCTCCGGGGTTTAATTTTCACTCGCTCAATTTTGAATGTTTTGCAATGCAAATTTAGGAGAATGTTGTTCAAATGTTACTTTATTATATGTAAATTTTTCAATAAACGAACACTATTCGTTACGCCAAAAAAAAAAAATCTCAAAAACATGCCTTTTTTTCGCCGAATTAACTTTACCCCGCCGTGAAGGGATCGGGCGCCCATTGAGACGTGACCTGCCGTGTCATGGACAATTCGAGGCATTCCGAGCGCCGATTGTCACGGGCAAAACGTGCCGCTCGCCCGGCTATTTTAGCCCGTGAAATTGGGGCCATTAGCCGGCCCGTTTGACATGCGCGACTCCGTACGAGAGCCACGTGTGTACGCGACCCGAAGCCCGGAACGTTATTATCCTCGCACGTGACGACCACCGTTCGTGTACCGGCGCGCGCGAGCTTCCGTGGGGCTTCGAGCTTGCCCGAAGGTTAAAGTGATTAAAAGAGAATAGAAATAGAGGAGGAAGATAGAGAAGGTAAAATGCTAGCAACAATCGATAACACTTATAAGAGGGCACTATGAGGTTCTCCACTCGTCATTTTGTGGCCTGAACTCCTCGGTGACGGACAAACATGGATTTCACCTACAAGAGGATCTATCAAATTTTGTCATCGATCCTCGAACCTCTCGAGAACGTTTTAGCAAACGAGGACCGTGCACCCGCCGACGAAGATAGTGATTGACATTTTTTTTGTTTTTTTTTTTTTTTTTGGCACCCAGAAAAAGTACCATTTTCCGACGATGAGAAAGAAAATTACCGATCGGTACAGTACCGAATGACAGAAATTCTTCTATCTTCACTTTCTTTATTTCCAAATTTGTAAATCCATTGAAATTGGACAAAAAAATGAATCGAGCAAGGTGCTGCCGATCGAAATCGGCTACCGATTTTTACGCGACGAAGCTAAACGTTATCGATCATTTGCTCGAAGCGAAGAATTCCCTCGTGAAAGAATCTAAAAGCACTTTTTTTCGCGTAAGTCTTCGTTCGTTTTTCTCGTCGCCGAGGAAACTTTCGCCGTCTTTGATTTTCCGAGGAACGCGATGAGAGTGATCGAGACACAATGATGACGATTTTCTTCATTTTTCTGCAGTGCGAAAGGAGTGGAAATTCGAGTAAGGACGATGAGGATAATTGCAACGAGGAGTCGGTGAATTATTGGCCAAAGTGCGACACCTCGATATGGATGAGATCCTGCGAGAAAGAGGTCATTTTACCGATCTCCGGCAACGTCACCGGCGTCGTGCCCAAATGGCTGTGCGGCACTCTGCTAAGAAACGGGCCCGGAAGCCTCCACGTTGGCGAACACAGATTCAATCATCTCTTCGACAGCTCGGCCCTTCTCCATCGGTGAGATTTTTATACCGATTTTTTAAACCGATTTTTACCGATTTTCATATCGATTTTTTTAAACCGATTTTATGACGTTTTTTATACCTATTTTTATACCAATTTTAAATCAATTTTTATACCGATTTTTACCGATTTTTTTACCGATTTTCATACCGATTTTTTTACACCGATTTTATGACGTTTTTTATACCTATTTTTATACCAATTTTGAATTAATTTTCATACCGATTTTGTGCCGATTTTTATACCAATTTTTGCACCGATTTTTGTGCCGACTTTTTCTTTCCATCACCCAACGCGGGGCTCTTTGGGTCACCGCTGGTCGATTGTCGAATACGGGGAAAGAATTAGGCGGCCATAAGCGGAATTAAATCTTGTCGGGGACAAATTGGCGCGAGGGGAGCCCGGCGAGAATTCAGTTTCGGCTAAGCGGGAAGTGCGAGTGAAAGTTCCTGGAACAAAACGAATCAAGCCTAATAGTTCAAGGTCGCGAGGGGAAAATCGCGCGCCCGCGTCTGATTGAAGCGGCTCTAGGAGTTCATCTCAAATTCATTATTCAATTTATTGTTCCCCCTCGCCGTGTCATGCCAAACGCAATTCACCTTTCGTTTAAGTTTATTTCTTTTAGGCTTTTTTTTTACTTAATTTCTGCATTTTTATTTTTCCACCGTATGTCTCAATTTTCAAATATGATTTTCGTACTTTGTATGTGTGATTTTTTTTATATAATTTATTTACTTGTATTTGTAATTTTTATTTTCTCATTCTATTTTTATAATTTTGTAATGCAATTACTTGACTTTTTAATATTATTTAACTACTTTGTTCTTCTTATTTGCGAATATAACTCTATGTCTAATATATATATATATATCTATATATATATATTATATTATATATTAGATATAATATAAAATAATATATCGCGTTTTATTTATTTTAAAATAAAATTGATTATTTTTCAAATTTCCAATTTCTAATCTAATTTATTTATTCTGTATTCCCAATTATCTAATAAAATATTTGTCACTACGTTCTAACTTTCACTATAAATTTTCGTCACTTTGTTTTTCTAATTTTCTAATACAAAGTGTCTATTTCCACTTGAATTTATTAATTTTTCTCGATTGTCAGTTTCGAACTTTCGGGCGGTAGCGTGACGTACCAGCGGAGATTCGTGCAGACCGACGTGTACAAAAAGAATCACGAGGCGAAAAGAATCGTCGTGACGGAGTTTGGTACCAAAGCCGTTCCCGATCCCTGTCAAAGTATTTTCCGAAGGTAACTTGCAAAAATCGAAAATATAATTATAATGCATTTTTTGGGTCCCCTGTCGAGAATAATTAATTTGACAGTGCAGTTTGAATCACTGTACTTTGAATTTCTCAATATTTTTTCGTTCTTCCTTTTTTTTTTAGCGTGGCAGCGGTATTCAATCCCATCGAAAATATGTCGGATAATTCGATGATATCGGTTTATCCGTTCGGTGACGAATTTTACACGTTCACCGAGGCGCCGGTGATCCATCGCATCGATCCGAAAACCCTCGAAACCCGGAACAAGGTAAAAAGATAACAACTGATTGTCACAATTGAGATTAAAATTGGAGGAAATGAAAATCACTGCCTCACCGGGAAAAAAAATTTAAGGGGTTACATACAGTCAGGAGGCCCGAAAAAAATCGATTTTTCAAGAATTTTTGTTGAGAAGACCTTTAAGGGGGGAAATCACAGTAGCACACAAAAAATAGGCATATTTTCGGGAATTAATATTTTGGCTGAATAAAAGTATCAATCGAAAATCTGTAAAGTAGGTTTTATAGCAATACTAAAAAAGTACAAAATGTAATTTTTTCAATAAAAAATATTTAAAAATGGCGACTGCGCAGCATATGCCCCAAGGTGCCTTTTTTTGAGCTCGCCGAAGACATAACTCGAGCAAATTTTTACCGATCGACTTGAAATTTTGACAGTAGCTTCGAAACATCTTTCTCCACGGAGCTACGTAGGATTTTTTTCGATATATTGATTTTTCGCAAAATGGTGTATGTTTGAAAATAAAGTTAAATTTTTAACAAAAAAAAGCCATAAAATTGTCGATAAAAAAAAGTAAGCCATATAAAATAAAAAATCCTATTTTTTTGTGTGCTACTGTGATTTCCCCCCTTAAATCTATTAACGTAAAATGTTTCGTTAATATGATGGATTATCTTATAATTGATCGAAGGAATAAGCAAAACAATATTTTTTGACAAAATGGCGGCTTCTAAAAAAAATCGATTTTTGACAATAATTTAGGCCTTAAATTGTTTATAAAATAGAAAATATTTATCGGTGAGAAAAAAACTTTGATTAATTACTAAAAAATATACTTGAAAAGATTGTGTTAAATTTTGAGACTGATCGGTTCAGTCGTTTTCGAGAAATCTTGCTCAGTGTCTTTAAAAACACAGTTTTGAGAAAAACGCGTTTAAAGTTTCAAAAATCACTTTACAACACTCTGACACGTCGTTACAAATGTGCGTGTAACTTCGAGAATATTCGCCGGATTGACAAGAAACTTTCTGTGTATGTACTCAAATATATGTACATTACGAAAAAAAAAAAAATCAAAAAATCGATTCTTTGAAAATTTAAACTGTATATAACCCCTTAATAGATAAAAGATCGTATTTCGATAATTGGTGAGCTTTCGAAAAATATTTATTCGTCGTTTTTACCCACCTTAAAAATTCTGTTGATGGGCAAAAATTACGAGAAATTAATATTGAATTTAGCTTAAGGATTTTTTGACGTTACGGAAACTCACGAGTCAATGTCGTTAAATTAGGTGAACCTGACGAACTACGTGGGCATAATAAATCATACGTCCCATCCGCACGTGATGAGCGATGGAACGGTTTACAATATGGGCATGAGCATAACGTCAAAAGGGCCAGCTTACAACATCGTTCGGTTCTCCCCCAGTCGTGTAACGATAGGTATGACAAAACTACCGCATTTGTGAAGCAAAAAACAATTAGGGAAAACTCAAGGTGTAAGCGCAAGTTCCACTAGGAGGGAATGTTATTATTGAAATTTTAGACATTGATTGCATTTTTTTTATATTCATTTGATTTTCCAATATTAATGAAATAAATTAATATCGAATAAATTTGTTCTATTTGTTCCAATTTTCAGTCTCAAATAAATGTATAAGTATTGAACCAATTTCATTGATTGAATTTTTCATACCCATTCGGCGTTTCAACATTAATTAAATAAATTAATATCGAATAAATGTTATCGACTAAATTTTGTGAATTCGTTGAATTTTCACATACTAATTTCTTCTACATTAAACAAAAATAATTACATTGTGACAAATTATCCCAATTGATTATTGGTATATTAAATGGACGTTTCTATATCTATGCTATTCAAAAAATTCCGATTATATCCGTAAACAAAATTTCAACTGCAATCGCAAATTTCACGACCAGGGAATTTTATGATAAAATTCAAGCAATTTATTGAATTTTTTACATTGATTCGACTTTAATGTTTGATTACATGATTAGTACTGAATCAATTTCATTGATTGAATTTTTCATACCTATTCAGCGTTCCAACATTAATTAAATAAGTTAATATCGAATCAATTTTATCGACTAAATTTTGAACATTTGTCGAATTTTCACATATTAATTTCATTTACATTAAACCAAAATAATTACATTGTGACAGATTTACCCAATTGATTTTTAGAATAGTGATTGGATTTTTTGAAGTGACAATTTTTCGATTAGCGTAGATATCAAAACGTGATATCTACGCTATTAAAAAAATTCGAATTATATCCGTAAAAAAAATATTTTAACTGCAAACGCAAATTCCACTACGAGGAATTTTATTATAAAATTCAAGCAATTTACTGAATTTTTTACATTGATTTGACTTTTTAATATTAACAGAATAAATAAATATTGAATAGGTTTCATTAAGGCACCACATCATGGTTCGTGCGCGGTACGAGGGTGTGTTTTTCGTAATTATTTTCAAGCAACAGATCAATGGTTTTTTTTTATTAATACTCATAGCCAATATATACATACAGAAGGCGGTATACAAATTTTTGTACTCGAATCTACAGTATAGTTTGCGGTGTACACCGCTTCCAAGCGGACACTCCGACGAAATTGCTGCTCGGCGGTTGACAGCGTTTAAGCCATACGGTTCATTTGAAAAAAAAATAAAAATATTTTCAGAAACTAGACATATAGGTTTACAGCATGACATAGGGAAATTTCGAAAGCTAAAAAGAAAATGGCGGACCAGTGAATTTTATTTTCGATTTTCATGGATAATTTTCATCGTTAATAAAAAAAAAATAGAAGGGGGCCCTTTATTTAAAAAGATCCCTATGTGGTGCCATAGACACTGGATTTTCGAACAGTATAAGACTTAGCGCATGCAAATCGGATGAATATTTTTTTTAATATGTTATGAACCAGGTTGAAAAACGTAGTTTCGAGAAAAACGCGTTCAAAGCCGCACATCTGCCGGTGCATCTCCGCCAATTTTACAAATTTCTTTTAAATAATTGGTGAGAGTATTCTCATAAAATGTTTTTTTTTTTCAGAAAATGAAAAAAAAATTACAACAAATTTTGACTGGTGAGCCCGCCGTATGGTCGAAAAAATGCGTTATATACAACATTTCTTAGAATTTCAGCAAACCCGTACTCGAGGGTTTTCGGGGTCGCTGATTACGAATCTGCACTCAAAATTTAGAAATTCAAGATGGCGGATCCAATATGGCGGACCGAAAATGCAAAACATCACTTGACGAGAGCGAACGTTGGTACTCGGGGGTTTTCGGGGTCGTTGATTACGAATCTGCACTCAAAATTTAGAAATTCAAGATGGCGGATCCAATATGGCGGACCGAAAATGCAAAAAATCAATTGACGGGAGCGAACGTTGGTACTCGGGGATTTTCGGGGTCGCTGATTACGAATCTGTACTCAAAATTTAGAAATTCAAGATGGCGGATCCAATATGGCGGACCGAAAAGGCAAAACATCACTTGACGAGAGCGAACGTTGGTACTCGGGGATTTTCGGGGTCGCTGATTACGAATCTGCACTCAAAATTTCGAAATTCAAGATGGCGGATCCAATATGGCGGACCGAAAAAGCAAAAAGTCATTTGACGCGAGCGAACGTTGGTCCTCAGGGGTTTTTGAGGTCCCTGATTACGAATCTGCATTCAGAACTTAGAATTTCAAAATGGCGGATCTAATATGGCCGACCAAAAATGCAAAAAGTCGTTTGATGTGAGCAAAAATTGGTGCTCGGGCGTTTTCGAGGTCCCTGATCACGAATCTGCACTCCAAATTTAGAAATCGAATACATATTTATTTCTCACCTCCATCATTAGTTCGCAATTTTTATACGATCTAAAGTGTGCTACTAGGACGCTGCATGGTAGGATTTAACACTTCATTTTGGTTTAAATTTTTTTATTATTTTTTTTTTAATCGTTTTTGAATTTTTTATTGTTTTTCTTTTGTTTGATTTTTTTCGTTTTGTTTTTCATTTTTTTCTTTTTGCCCATTTTTTGCATCAAGTTTTTCCAATTCGTTTCCTTTGCAGTTTTTACGATCCAAAATATATTTCAAGTACCAACGTTCGCTTTTGTCAAATGACTTTTTTCATTTTTAGTCGGCCATATTGGATCCGCCATTTTGGAATTTTAAGTTTCGAGTGCAGATTCGTAATCAGGGACCTCAAAAACCCCTGAGTACCAATTTTTGCTCACATCAAACGACTTTTTACATTTTTGGTCGGCCATATTAGATCCGCCATTTTGAAATTCTAAGTTTTGAGAGCAGATTCGTAATGAGGGACCTCAAAAACCCCTGAGTACCAACGTTCGCTCTCGTCAAATGACTTTTTGCTTTTTCGGTCCGCCATATTGGATCCGGCATCTTGAATTTCTAAATTTTGAGTGCAGATTCGTAATCAGGGACCTCAAAACCTTTGAGTACTAACGTTCGCTCTCGTCAAATGACTTTTTGCATTTTTGGTCCGCCATATTGGATCCGCCATCTTAAATTTCTAAATTTTGAGTGAAGATTCGTAATCAGTGACCCCGAAAACCCCCGAGTACCAACGTTCGCTCTCGTCAAGTGATTATTTGCATTGTTGGCCCGCTATTTTGGATCCGCCATCTTGAATTTCTAAATTTTGAGTGCAGATTCGTAATCAGTGACCCCGAAAACCCCCGAGTACCAACGTTCGCTCTCGTCAAGTGATTATTCGCATTTTTGGCCCGTCATATTGGATCCGCCATCTTGAATTTCTAAATTTTGAGTGCAGATTCGTAATCAGCGACCCCGAAAACCCCCGAGTACCAACGTTCGTTCTCGTCAAATGACTTTTTGCATTTTTGGTCCGCCATATTGGATCGGCCATCTTGAATTTCTAAATTTTGAGTGCAGATTCGTAATCAGTGACCCCGAAAACCCCCGAGTACCAACGTTCGCTCTCGTCAAGTGATTATTTGCATTTTTGGCCCGCCATTTTGGATCCGCCATCTTTAATTTCTAAATTTGGAGTGGAGATTCGTAATCAGCGACCCCGAAAACCCCCGAGTACCAAATTTCAAGTTGATAGTAAGAAAAAAATAGTCTACCAGAAATGTCCACTTCACTCTTAAATCTTTTACCAGTGAAGGGGTTAATAGAATTTCCACATCTATTCGGCGCTTCATATCAATGAAATGAATTAATATCGAATCAATTTGATTGATGAAATATCATACGTTCATTAAATTTCTATGTACTATTTTTTTTCTATATTAAATACAATTAATAATATTTGTCGAACTACATTAATCGATCTTTTCAATATCGACTGAACGTTTTAACGAATAACTAAATCGACAGACGATTCCGGGGAGGAGAGGGAATTGTCGATGTTCGATCAGGCGACGATAGTGGCGACAGTACCATCGCGATGGATCTTCAACCCTTCGTACATGCACACCTTTGGAATAACGGAGAATTACTTCATAATAGTCGAGCAGCCACTGGGAGTTGCGCTCGTCACTATGGTGGCCTGCCAGTTCAAAAACGAGCCAATGTGCTCGTGCCTAAAGTGGCACGAAAATGAAAACGTAAGCAAACGCATCGATCGCGCGGTTGAGTTTCGTCGAAATTCTTCTTACCAATGGTTGGCCAAATTTTCAACTTCGCGCGATGTCTCAGACTCTCATCCATGTGGTTTCGAGGGACACTGGCGACGTTGAGAGAACTTTCGTTGCCGAAGGTTTCTTCTATCTTCACATAATCAACCAGTTCGAGACGCGCGATCGGGAGTACGTGGTCCTGGACATTTGTTGCTACCGGGACGCTAAAATGCTCGACTGCATGTACGTCGACGTCATGAAGGTCAGTGGCCAGCAACGGAATTTTGTTTAATTTTATTATTTTTATTTGTGACGCTGCTTTCTTTGATTATTTTTATTGGGGGAATAAAAAAAATGTATAGTAGTAGTAGTTTATGCCACATATAGAGAGTGTCGCTCTTATCTCTGCCATCCGAAATAAATCGCTAATTATCGACGTCCGAAAAAAATGTTCCAGACAAAAGTTGTACGGTGTGATGGGGGCCATAAAATGCGACCAATTTTTTTTATTGCGTTTTTTATTCCTTCCTAAATTTTTAAATTGTATTACGTTTATTGAAGAATTTTTTAAATTTTTAACATTTCCTTGTCTTTATTAGGAGAATTTTTTTTCATTTTTCAGTTTTATTATTTTTATTAAAGGAATTTTTGTCATTTCGTAAATTGTATTATTCTTAATGAAGGTTTTTTTTTCATTTTTCAAATTTTATCATTTTTATCAAAGGATTTTTTTGATATTTATTTGATTTGATTATACACTAGGCCCAAGAATTAAAGGATATTGAAAAAGTCCGCCAATTTTGGAATCATTTTCAAATTTTTTTTCATTAAACAAAAATTTGTTCCCGTTGTTCAACAATCAACATTTTTAGCACCGGAAATTCGGATCAGAGCCAAAAAAAATTGTGCGCAAAAAAGGCAAAAACCAGAATTTCGATCATTCGGAACACAATGAAAAAAAATCGCAGGGGTTTAAACTTTTGAGGACTTTTTTAGGATACATTGAGGTCATAAAAAAACCGATTTTTTTCTTATGTATTCGATATTGGCAAAATAATCCTTAGTTAAAAGAATATTCGTAAATATGCCATTTTTCACGTTTTTTAAAATCCATTTTCCCGCATAAAAAAGATCTTGATAAAAAAATGATAAAAGCCTCTTATAGAGAATACTTTAAAGTTTCCAAAACCCTCTGGTTGTTTTCTGTGCGACCATTAGTCTCCGAGTAATCAGTCATCAAAGTCAAGTGTCATTTTTGCTTTGAACATCGATAACTCAGCGAGAAAAAATCGTACACACCTCTCCCACTGCTCAAATTAAAGAGGAAAAATCCAGCTAGACAATCCTTCCAATCCGATCATTCAAAAAATTTATTAAAGTCCGTGCGGACTGTGAATGATGAGCAAAAATTTGGAAAAAATTGTTTACTTTGGTTTTTTGATGGCTACTAAAAATTGGCTGATGTGAAAAATTGTTGAGCTCAAGATCTCAAAACTAGAGATTCACACCTTCAATTTGCTTTTTCTTATTTTGCTGTACGACCATTTTTCGAGGAGTTACAGCTATTTGAAAATGACCCTAAAATTGGCGGACTTTTTCAATATCCTTTAATTCTTTAGCCTAGTGTATTTATTGAAGGCATTTTTATTATTTTTTATTATTTCTTTTAAAGAAATGGTAAATATTTACAAATGGGGCTCCAGCCCTAATCGGCTCCCTTATTATTGAAATTTTAGACATTGATTGAATTTTTTTATATTCATTTGATTTTCCAATATTAATTTAATAAATTAATATCGAATAAATTTGTTCTATTTGTTCCAATTTTCAGTCTCAAATAAATGTATAAATATTGAACCAATTTCATTGATTGAATTTTTCATACACATTCGACGTTTCAACATTAATTAAATAAATTAATATCGAAAAAATGTTATCGACTAAATTATGTGAATTCGTTGAATTTTCACATACTAATTTCTTCTACATTAAACAAAAATAATTACATTGTGACAAATTATCCCAATTGATTATTGGAATATTAAATGGACGTTTCGATATCTACGCTATTCAAAAAATTCTGATTATATCCGTAAACAAAATTTCAACTGCAATTGCAAATTTCACTACCAGGGAATTTTATGATAAAATTCAAGCAATTTATTGAATTTTTTACATTGATTCGACTTTAATGTTTGATTACGTGATTAATACTAAATTAATTTCATTGATTGAATTTTTCATACCCATTCAGCGTTTCAACATTAATTAAATAAATTAATATCGAATCAATTTTATCGACTAAATTTTGACGTTTGTCGAATTGTCACATACTAATTTCATTTACATTAAACCAAAATAATTACATTGTGACAGATTTACCCAATTGATTTTGAGAATAGTGATTGGATTTTTGGAACTTGTCAATTGCTTTAAGTGACAATTTTTCGATTAGCGTAGATATCAAAACGTGATGTCTACGCTATTAAAAAAATTCCATCCCAATTTTTTTTTTCACGTGTCCGGGACTATTCTGCAGTATGAATATATATTTTTTATGATGGGGGATTGGTATTTTATTGAGAAAAAAAAAAATTCCGGAAAATATTCGATTTTTGAAATACATTTTCTGTATGCTTACTGTAATTTGACATGTACACAAACAAACCCAAACCCATGTCATTTGACGCACTTGATGTCACCAAACCCGTTTCCTCCATACCTTCAAAAAGTAAAAAAAGCGTTTGGGGGTTGAAATAAGGGTTGAAATTGTCTTCCCCCGACTTAAATATTATAAACAAAGTGCCCTAAAATACATCGACTCGGTACAAAATTTCTAAACCCCTTTTCTAGCTAGAGCCCACTTGTAAATATGTACCAAACAAATTTCTCAACCGTTCTTAATTTTATTATTTTTATTTGCAGAATTTTTGCAATTTTCAATTTTCTAATATTTATTTGATTTTAGCATTTTTATTAAAGGCATTTTTTTAAATTTTTTCACATTTTCTTATTTGTATTAAAAGATTTTCTTCTTATTTTCTAAATTATTTAATAAACATATAAAAACACTTTTACTTCGAAATTTCTGCACAAAAATGTACGGCCATATTTCAAATTTTATTTACAGGACGAACAGTTTCCAATAATTTTAATTCCGTCAAAACCATTTGGCCGATCGTCCCAAAATATAGTAAAAAAAAAAAAAAACCACGTCCACTTCCGGTCCGTGAGTTTGGCCGCGAATTTGTCAAAAGTTGTTTCCTTGTTGCGCGGTAGCAGGATATGCACAAGAATCCGGAATATTCGCGGCTGTTTCGCGGGCGACCATTGCGCTTCGTCTTGCCGATGAAGCAGCCGAGCGCCGATATACCCACGGAGCACAATCTCGTGAAAGCTCGCACGGTCAATCAGAGCTTGGAGCTTTTCGGCAATCTCGTGATTCGCGACGACCGAACGATCGATGGCGAGGTCAATTGCGAAAATTCGTGGGCGAAGGAGCGCGAACGCGTCAGGCTACCGCCGGAAGTGGACGGTTTGCTGGGCCGACGTGCTACCGCGCATCGACTTCCGGACGGCAGCGTTTTCGTCAAGCCCGAATTACTTTGCGATTTGGGCTGCGAGACGCCGAGATTGAATTACGATTCTTATCTCGGACGGGAGTATCGTTACTTCTACGCGATATCGAGCGACGTCGATATCGAAAATCCGGGAACTTTGATCAAAGTCGACACCGTTGAGAAAACGAGGAAAACGTGGTGCGAGAAGGGACTCTATCCGAGCGAACCGATCTTCGTGCCGGACCCAAATGGCAAGGTAATCTCGATAAGCATAAATTATTGCCGATACTATTTTACGGGGCTGGGGTGACATTCCGAACGGTGAATGATCGGAACGCTCGAAAATCCGAAAGAATACTACCCCGAAACAGAGGCGGTTTATACACTAGGCTTGCTAGGCCCGGGCCCCTTCTTATCTCGCCCCCTTACCCATGTAGAGGTTGCCATGAGTTGCCCAATGTCTCAGGCCAATATTGGGACCATCGTATAAGCCAACAAAAGAGAAATAATATTGGCCCTTTACTGTTCCGCTCTAAACTGGAAACTGGCACAATATCGGCCCATCCCTAAAGCCTGTTCTGGCCCATCTTTTCAAAACTAATAACCAGCCGTGATAGTTAAACTAAATTTGCCAATTTAAAAACTGGGGATAGTAAAATACTGACAATTCCATTGGTCCAATATTGTCCCGTTATAAATTGAGAATCGGCACAATATCGGCCTATTACTAAAGATTATCCTGGCCCATCTTTCAAAACCAATGAACAGCAGTGATAGTTAAACTAAATTTGCCGATTATAAAGCTGGCAATTCTAAAATACTGGCCATTACATTGGCTCATTATTGTCTCGTTCTAAATAAAAAAACCGACACAATGTTGGTCCACAGTTAAAACCTATCATGGCCCATCTTTTAAATTCATTAAATAGTCATGATAGATAAACAATATTTGCTAATTTTGAAACTGGTGATGCTGAAGTACTGCCAATTACATTGGCCCATTATTGGTTCGTTATAAATTGAGAACTGGCACAATATCAGCCCATCACTAAAACCTATCCGGGCACATTTGTTAAAACCAATAAACAGCCGAACGGTGAATGATGTGAACGCTCGAAAATCCGAAAGAATACTACCCCGAAACAGAGGCGGTTTATACACTAGGCTCGCTAGGCCCGGGCCCCTTCTTATCTCGCCCCCTTACCCATGTAGAGGTTGCCATGAGTTGCCCAATGTATCAGGCCAATATTGGGACCATCGTATAAGCCAACAAAAGAGAAATAATATTGGCCCGTTACTGTTCCGCTCTAAACTGGAAACTGGCACAATATCGGCCCATCCCTAAAGCCTGTCCTGGCCCATCTTTTCAAAACTAATAACCAGCTGTGATAGTTAAACTAAATTTGCCAATTTAAAAACTGGGGATAGTAAAATACTGACAATTCCATTGGTCCAATATTGTCCCGTTATAAATTGAGAATCGGCACAATATCGGCCTATTATTAAAGATTATCCTGGCCCATCTTTCAAAACCAATGAACAGCAGTGATAGTTAAACTAAATTTGCCGATTATAAAGCTGGCAATTCTAAAATACTGACCATTACATTGGCTCATTATTGTCTCGTTCTAAATAAAAAACCGACACAATGTTGGCCCACAGTTAAAACCTATCATGGCCCATCTTTTAAATTCATTAAATAGTCATGATAGATAAACAATATTTGCTAATTTTGAAACTGGTGATGCTGAAGTACTGCCAATTACATTGGCCCATTATTGGTTCGTTATAAATTGAGAACTGGCACAATATCAGCCCATCACTAAAACCTATCCGGGCCCATCTGTTAAAACCAATAAACAGCCGTGATAGTTCATCGAAATTTGCCAATTTAAAAACTGGCAATGCTAAAATACTGGAAATTACATTTAATTAATCTAAGCCCTTTATTGGCTAAGTGGGTCAGACCATGCCTGCTTTTATTTTATTTGAGCCTTGGGTTATTCATTAACTGTACATTGTGCCAGAATAGGCAAATAACTGGCACGTCATATATTAATCGTCTATATTTTGTAGTTCAGTTTTTGTAATCAAGTCTTGGCCTATCATTGGCATTTGTAAATAACCAACATAAGTAAGTAAAATATGCCAATTTTGAAACCTGTCATATACGCAAATCACAATTTATTACAAGGTTATTCCATGAAATATGTATCCATAAGGACCAATCTCGGGCCAATCTTCGCCCGATATAGGTTGAATATTTATCACGCACCCAAACCCAAACAAACTCACAGCCCAATATTCTAGATAGATTAAGTTCTAGATATACCAACTGTGAAGGCCCATCATAGCGCCAGTGGTGAAATTCTACATAGGCCCTTTAAGAGGGCCCACATAGGGCCAAGTGCAATCACCAACATTGGCGCTACAATGAATAAAATCATTGGCCCAATAATTGTTGGCTCTGTTGGCCGATATCGGGCCGTTCTTATCATTTCTACAAAGGCACCTCATTGGTAAATACTCACGGCCCAATATTCCAGAAAGGCTAACTGTGAAGGCCCGTCCCAGGCCTAACGGTCAATCTCTACATGGGATGTATCTTGAAAACGGCTTGTCCGATTTTGTCCAAATTTGGATACAATATTCTTCGACAGTTTTTCTCGTTCGCCACGTAGGATTTTTTTGAAATTTTCATTTTTGACGATATTGCGACCGTTTTAATTTAACATTCGTTCTTCGTTCGCAATTTCCGACGATTTTGGATTGCATACACATTGCATAAAAAAGCAATGGTTCAATCAAATGAAAAATCCATACGTGGCGAACGAGAAAAAAATATCGAAGAATATTGTATCCAAATTTGGACAAAATCGGACAAGCCGTTTTCGAGGTACATCTGGCACTGACTTTGAAAACTATGTTTCGAGATAATCGAGTTTGAATCGCTTCCAGTCAACGAAATTATTTTAAAAAATTCCCAAACATACGTCAATGTACATATTTTCCAATAAAAAAAACCCGGATCCAATCGAAACATTAGTTTTTGAGATAAAAATTCTCGAAGTTTACCTTTTTTCCTCGCTGTTCACTCAGGTACCTCCCCTTAGAAGGTAGAGGCCGCAAAGGGCGCGCGCTAGGTTACCTACTGTCGGTACTTTTGGAAGGCATCACTTCGGTGACTTTCTAGGGACCTTCAGGGCTTTCAGTTGGGCTTCAAACTTTGGGAATATATTCTGCAGATACTAAATGAATTTTTAAAGCGATAAAAAAATTGATATCTGGAGAAGGTTCCCCCTGTAACAAGTGATTTCGCGACAGACAAATTTCAAAATTGACGTAGAATCACTTCTTAATAAATAAAAAATCTTGAAATAATTCGTCGATTTGTTGAAAATGTTGAAACTTTTAAAACTTCCATAGCCGAATGATTTTGACGATGTTCAAATTTTCGGAGTTTTGGTCTTTCGTGTAAAATTCTTTCGGAGTATCGATCTTTCGGGGTAGTATTCTTTCGGAGTTTTGAGCGTTCCGATCATCCAAAGTTTGGAATTTCAACCCTGCCCCAATTTTACGATAAATAATATCGGATGAACTTTTCATTTTTAAAATAAATATTCTCGTGATTTATTTTTTATCGCTAATTTATTGCGATTTATTTTACTATATTTTCAATAAAACGTTCGATATATATAGTATCGGAAAAATTATTAACCGTTCAATAAATATTCTTGCGACAAATCTTGGATCGTAAAAGTTATTGTGATTTTTTCCATCGCAAATTTAGTGCGGTTTATTTTACCATATTTTTCATAAAAAATATTTGCGACATATAATTTCGGAAAAATTATGAACGTTTCAAAAAATATTTTTGCGACAAACTTTGGATCGTAAAAATTATTGCGATTTTCTTTTCATCGCAAAATTCGTGCACTTCATATTATTTCAAATAAAAATATTTGCGATATATAATATCAGAAAAATAATTGATTTTTTGATAAATATTCCGTAGATTAATTTTTTTGTCGCTTATCGATTGCGATTTATTCAATTATATTTCGAATAAAAATGTTTCCGATATATAATATCCTCAGAATTATCAACTTTTTAATAAATATTCTTGCGAAACATTTGTTATCGTAAAAATTATTGCGATTTATTTTTCATCGCAAATTCCATGTGATTCATTTTATTATATTTGTATCCAAAATTTTTTGCCAAATGTCAGAAGAATTATGAATCATTACAAAAATATTTTTGCGATAAACTTTTTATCGTACAAAAATGTGTGCGATATATAATATTGGAAGAAATATTAATTTTTTCAATAAATATTCCCGCGACAAAATTTTTACTGCAATAATTATTGAGATTTGATTAAAATTTTATTTAAAAAATTGCGTTGTATAATATTCGAAGAATGATCAATTCTTTTATAAAAAAACCTAGCGATAAATCTTTCCTCGTAAAAATTATAGCGATTTATTCTATTTTTTTTAAACGTTTGCGATGTATAATATCAGAAGAATTATTAATTAATTACTTCCTACATATATTTTCCAACGAGTCACGCATTTTCGTCAAATTCTCAAATGCTCAATGGACTTTTCATCCCGAAGAATGCTTCGCACACTTCACCGAGCATTTTTTTTTTTACCACTTGCCAAAAACAGAACGAGGACGAGGGAGTCATACTGAGCGCGGCAGTGTGGGGCAAGGAGCGAGACAACGAAGTCGCCCTTTTGATTCTCGACGCCTCGACCATGATGGAAATCGGCCGAGCGAGTTTCGTGACCCCCGGACCGGTACCGAAATGTCTCCACGGATGGTTCAGTTTCGATCAATGATTCACACCACGACACCTTCGATCAATTTATCGTTCTGATTATTTTCCTACCATCGAGCTCATTTTCCATTTTTTTTTTTTTTTAAAGATCCGCAACACTCGTCCGTCCCATTCGCATAGCTTGCCACAGAGCTTTGACGTTTCTGTATCTATCGTACCTGCGAATAAATTATATTTCTATACGGAAGAACTGCTGTGTTTATTTATTCGCGTGCGTTCTCACTTTTTTTTTCCTCTTACTTCATCAATCTCGGTAAGTCTACATAGAATAAATTAAATTTAATGTCTTTTTCTTTTTTGTTTTTGTTTTTCCACGATGATATACAGTATTTACAGGTGACGAAGGTGGCGATCGACGCGTTACAAATAATCGCCGCACGGAAGCTTAATTAACGTCGCGCAATTTATATATAAATATAAATATAAATATAAATATATATATATATATATATATATATATATATATATATTTAATATATAATATATATATATATATATTTAATATATAATATATAATATTATATATTAAATATAAATATATATATAATATATAATATATATGAAATATAAATATATATATATATATATATATATATATATATATATATATATATATATATATATATATATTAGAGTGGCCTAAAATTAAGCTGTATTGTTTTTTATTTTTTCACCATCCAATTACCTTCTTTAAAGAGGAAAAACGATGTCAAAATCTGCGAGCGGTAAAAAACTATTTAGAGGTCGCTCGAGCCTCCCAAAAATTCAAATTTTCATTAAAAAATCGATTTTTTTTTTTCGTCTACTTCTCACCCAGGAACTTTACGCTTTATAATTTCAAAATTAACCTCGCGCAAGCTCCAGCCGGTCAATGAATATTCAGTGGTCGCTCAAGACCTCCGAAATTTCCAAATCTCGCAAATTTTTTTTTTTTTTTTTTTTTCATTTATCTCACTCATAAATTTGAGGCTTTGTTAAATTTTCAAAACAATTAATTCAATAATTTCAAAACACTACTATCCCAAGAATTATAATCTTTGTTCTCATAAAATAATTCTTTAAAGCACTTGTCCGTAAGCAAAATTCTAGGTCCCCCGTTTTATCGGGTTAGAAGACTGAGGTGAATTTAAAAAGTCCGTCTCTGAAGAGAAAAAGGATTAGTTGTTTTGAAAATTTTACAAAGTGTTAAACTTGTGAGTGGGGAGAGAAAAAAAGTTGCGACGATTGGAAATTTCGAAGCTTTTGAGCGACCACTAAATATTCATTGGCCGGCTGGAGTTTCGCGAGCTTTATTTTTTAATTATGAAGCGTAAAATTCATAGGTGAGAAGCGAAGGAAAAAAAATCGTTTTTTTTCTTTAAATGGAAACTCGCATTTTTGGGAGATTTGAGCGACCTCTTAATATTTTTTCCCCGCTCGCCGATTGCGCGACAATTTTTTTCTTTTCTTTAAAGAGGATAATTGGATGTTGAGAAAATGGAAAAAAGTAGAGCTCAAATTTGGGCCACCCTAATATATATATATATATATATATACACATATATATATATAAATATAAATATAATATATAAATATATTATATATATATATATATATATATATATATATATATATATATATATATATATATATATTAGGGTGATGTTCAAAAATCGAAATTTTTCGTTCTTTGCCACAGCGAAAAATGTCAGCATATGGTAAAAAAATTCTCTTAAAAAGTGAGCCCTACAGCCCAATTTTGAAATCTCGCGCAAGCAGTTTTCCGCGAGTTTCTTAATTTTTTTTGTTTAAATCATGATTTTTTACGTATCGAGTAAAAAAAATATTTAGATGGGTTGAAAAATATTAACACGTGACAAGTCTCATTAACAAGTCCAAAAAGATTTTTTTTTTCATTGTACCAGGAGCTTGATCCAATCTAAAAAATCGATATTTCCTGCGGAAATCATATTTATCTACTTTGGAACACATTTTTCAACCATTCTTTTTGTTTCAAACGTGAAAAAAATCGTGATTTTGATCAGAAATGAAGAAAATACGAAAAAATGTTTCGCTTCGCCTTTTGATATCGACCTATAATAGTCGATTGAAAATAATGTGGCGAGGTATAAAAACTTTTGACGGTCTCTGCCCCCCTCTGGCGAGCGTCGCTCGATCTTTCGGGTACATCCGTGAGTGAACGACGAAAAGGAAATCGTACCAACTGAAAACTCGCAGATTGCTGCCTTACCGAAAAGCGTTCGGCTAGTTTTTACCAAAAAGTGGAATTTCATTCGAAAAAATTGGAAACCTTTCATTCTTTTTTCGCGAATTTCTGCATGCTCGCGCCACGGCGCTCTGATCCGATATAAAAATATCAATAAATCAATTTTCCCGACGGAAATCATGTCTATCAACTTCTGAACACATTTTTCAACGTTTTCTTTTTTTAATTTCACACCTGGAAAATCACGATTTTGAGCAGAACTGAGGAAATTCCCGAAAATGGGTTTTCGCCACGTCTTAAGGGGTTAGGCCACTCTAGAGGCCGAAAAAGTAGGCTTTTTGGGGATTTTTTTTTTTTTTCAGAAAAAACGACAAAATAAATCGAGATTAGAAATAGGGTGTTCATCGTACATATCAGTGACTGTATACAATAATTTTGAACTTTAGAGTTGAACTTTAATAAAAAAGAATGATGAATATAGCTTGAAAAATACATTGTCTATGGAAGTACGTAGGATTTTTTTTTTTATATTGCATAGTTCATTTGTTATTAACGATTATCTGACGATTTTTCAGGCAACGGCCATAGCCGGGTAGGGAAAAATTGCCCCCCGTATTTTCTCCATCGAAATTTGGAGTATATTCTGAGATATAAAAAAAAAAAAAAAAATTTCTGAAAATTTCATCCCCGTCAACGCAAAATGGTTTTAGAAAAATTATTATTTTTTAAAATTAAAAACAAAAAAAAATTTCCGTTAACGCTTGAGTGGACCGATTCGATTTTGTTTGTTGGTACTTGTTACGATCAAACGTGTTACGAAATAAAATTATAGAACATCTTGCGAAAGATGAAGGTTTGAAAAAAAATAATGTTCCTTGTTTTATTTTTTTTTTACTGTAATCCACTTGGGGTACAATAACGAAATTTTTTTCATGTAATCTTTGGACACCTTGTTAGATTATATAATTTTTTCAAAATGATCGGTTTGGTACGCCACAGTGAGGAAAAAAGAAACAGACTTCATTGATACATTTTAGTTATATATCGAAATGTATCAAATATATCGATAAATTGTGTTTCTTTTTTTTTCACTGTGGCGTACCAAGCCGATCGTTTAGTCACATATCAGACTTTATTGATATATTTTAGTTATATATCTATATAATTTAGTTATATATTTAGTTATATCTATATTTAGTTATATATCTACATAACTAAAATATATCGATAAAGTGTGTTGCTTTTTTTTCACTGTGGCGTACCAAACCGATCATTTTGAAAAAATTATATAATCCAATAAGGTGCCCGTAGATTATATGAAATAATTTTCGCTATTGTACGCCAAGTGGATTATAGTAAAAAATAATAAAACAAGGAACATTATTTTTTTTTTCAAACTTTAATCTTTCGCAAGATGTTCTATAATTTTATTTCGTAACACGTTTGATCGGAACAAGTACCAAAAAAAAATCAAACAGATCCACTGTACCGTTTCCGAAATTTTTTTTTGTTTTTTTGATATTAAAAAAAATTCATTTTTCTAAAACCATTGCGTTGACGGGGATGAAATTTTCAGAAATTTTTTTTTTTTTTTTATACCTCAGATTATACTGCAAATTTCGCTGGAAAAAATACGGGGGCAATTTTTCCCTACTAACCCGGCTATGGCCTTTTTGGAAAGTGAAAAATTTTGCCAGATAATTGTTAATAACAAATGAACTATGCAATATAAAAAAAAAATTTCACGTACTTCCATATAGTACAGTTGTGCTGTATATTGGAATCGGAAAAAAAATAAGAAAAAGGCTAGTTTTTTGACAGGTGATTTTGTAGGTGTCACGGGTGCTAAAACCAAGTTTGCCTAAAATCGGGGGGTAGGGTTTTTTTTAGAGGATGGGGGTGGATTAATGCCAAACTACAACCCCCGCGAGATCGGCGCTGGGAGACAAAATGTTCGGAAAAATCCGGGTTTTATTTTTGTCCATAGCGCCGAAGTCGTGGAAGTTCATTTTGGGGGTGAAAAAGTGGGGTGAAATTTTGAAAAATCACTTTTCATTCGATAACTCTTCAGGACAAATTCGTACAATTTTTGTTCAAACGGAAACGTTGTAGCCCTTGAAAAGACGCGTCGATCGAGTATTCGATCAACCCTCTCCAATAATATCTTCACCCCCAAAAGAATTGTTGAAGAATTAACCAAAAAATTGTTTATTGAATAACTCAAAAACAATCGATTTTTCGGGGATGGTTCAAACGTACGAAATGTAGAGAATAATTTTCTCTACATTTTCGTTCCTATGCACAACTTTTGAATTTTGCTTTTTCGAAGCCCTCTCAGGGGTTGAAAATTCAAAATGCAATTCCGGGAAAACTATTGACCGAAACTAAAGAGATACGAGTTTGGCGCTATGAACAAAAATGTAGCCGAGAGTTCAAGCTACAAATTCTTCCACGGCGGCGAATTCGTGCGGTCAATAGTTTTCCCAGAATTTCATTTCGAATGTTCAACCCTCCAAGAGGGGTTGGAAAATCAAAATTCACGGGTTGTCCATAGCAACGAAAATACGGAGAAAATTATTCTCTACATTTCGTACATTCGAACCATACCCGAAAAACCGATTGTTTTCGAGTTATTCGATAAACAATTTTTTTGCTTGTTTTTTAACCATTTTTTCGGGGGCGAAGATATTATCGGAGAGCGATGATTAAATACTCGATCGACGCGTCTTTTCAACGGCTACAAAGTTCCCATTTGAACAAAAAGTGTACGATTTTTTTTTTACAGAGTTATTATATTAAAAGTGATTTTTCAAAATTTCATCCCACTTTTTCACCCTTAAAATGAACTTCCACGACTGCGGCGCTGCGGACAAAACTAAAGCCCGGATTTTGCTGAACATTTTGTCTCACGGCGCCGACCTCGTAGGAGTTGTAGTTTGGCATTGATCCACCCCCATCTCCTTTCATCCCCTAAAAGAGAACCCTACACCCCGATTTTTAGGCAAACTTGGATTTAGCACCCGCGGCAATCCTCAAAAAGCCTATTTTTTCGGCCTCTGGATTGGCCTGAGGCCTTAAATTGAACCATTCACTGTCCCAGGATTTTTCCCCACCGCGTACATTTTTCGCTCCGGGCCGAATAAAACTCGGATCGATTGTTTTGCACCACCCTTGTACATGGACGAGGCAATTTATTTATTAATTTCCGCAACAACGTCGCTCTCGTCGGGTTGGATGGAATGTAAAATGAACGATTGGCAAACAGGCCCTCGGGCCGAAGATTCACTAGAAATCGGGCGAATCGCGACAAACGTGCGTCGTATTACGAGATAAAAATAAAGTGCGCTGAGAAAACGATTTCTCGAAGATTTTCCCGCTCTTGCAGGATTTTCAGGATCGCCCTAAGATCCTGGAGATTGTTTGTTTTCTTCTCTCTTCCATTTTCTCGCTAATTCGACAACAATAATAACAATTATCTACTTAACTTACGGACAATATTGCCAAGGCACATTGATTATTGTATTCGTACCCTCCCTCCCCAATTGTTCTTCTCGCGCAATGCCCTTGCGGTGATTCGTTTTCTTTTCTTTCCTGTTGATTCCTCCGTATTTGTAGGATAGCGTAAAATTTGACATTTATAAGGTCGTCGTCGCGATCCTCCTCGCGACGCGACTATCACAATTTGTTACGTTTTTTTTTGTTGCTTTTTTTTCGTTTCGTTTTCTTGGCGTTTTTGGATTTTGATTCAGACCTTGTCGACCTTGTCGTCAGCCGCGATTACGACGACTGCGTTTATGGAGTTGATCGGCGTAGCCGCAACGGCGCCGTTCTCGGACGACGGCTTGACTTCCGGTTCCGTGTCTTGCTCGATCTCGCTGCGCGTAGTCAAACTCGAGATCGACGCTGTAGCGTATGCTTCCTGATGCATCGGTAGGATACCCGAATTCGCGTCCTCGATGGCTTTTCGTAGCTGTAGAGAAGACAGGAGAAAGGATTTAGATACATTTGTGGTAAATGGCGTGGCTATTGGAGCGAGAGCGGCTCTTTCAATAAGGAGCCACTTCCTGGTGAGTTTTGTCAGGGATCACGGCTTGCCCAGCGGCCATTTTGAATTTTAATGCAACGGCCATTTGCTGCAACTATAATGGCGGAGTTTGAGGCGAAGTTCAAGCTGTACCACGTGATGTATGAAAGTGAGAGCACAGCTGAAATCTTCGAACGGAGATTTTTCTGAGATTAATAATTTTCAGGGGAGAAGAAGAGCTCTGAGGTCAAGCTCTGCGGCGAAGAATTCTACAGAGCCTGATGCTTTGTTTTTCGTTAAAAGGCTCGACCGTCTGTGAGAAAACTCTGTTTTGAAATTTGTGAGGTTATGTCAGAACAAAGAGAAATTTTAATGATTGCCCAGCCGCCATATTGGATCTTAATGCAACGGCCATTTTGTGAGACTATAATGGTGAAGTTTGAGGCGAAGTGCAAGCTGTACCACGTGACATACGAGTGCGAGAGCACAGCTGAAATTTTTGAACGGAGATTCCTCGGAGATGAATCATTTTCAGAGCAGAAGAAAATCGACAAGCTCTACGGCACAGAATCCTAAAGAAACTGATGCTTTGTTTTTCGAAAAAAGGCTCGACCGCCTTTGAGAAAACTCCGTTCGAAAATTTGTGAGGTTATGCCAGAAAAAGAGGAATTGCCATGATTGCCCAGCCGCCATGTTGGATCTTAATGCAACGGCCATTTTGTGAGACTATAATCGTGAAGTTTGAGGCGAAGTGCAAGCTGTGACGTACGAGTGCGAAAGCACAGCTGAAATTTTCGAACGGAGATTCCTCCGTTCTACGGCCTCAAGTTCTACGGCACAGAATTCTACAGAGCCTGATGCTTTGTTTATCGTAAAAAGACTCAACCGTCTGCGAGAAAGCTCCGTTCGAAAATTTGTGAGGTTATGCCAGAAAAAGAGGAATTGCCATGATTGCCCAGCCTCCATGTTGGATCTTAATGCAATGGCCATTTTGTGAGACTACAATGGTGAAGTTTGAGGCGAAGTGCAAGCTGTACCACGTGACATACGAGTGCGAAAGCACAGCTGAAATTTTCAAACGGAGATTCCTCGGAAATGAATAATTTTCAGAGCATAAGTAAATCGACAAGCTCTACGGCACAGAATTCTACAGAGCCTGATGCTTTGTTTATCGTAAAAAGGCTCAACCGTCCGTGGGAAAAGTCTGTCCGAACATTTGTGAGGTTATGTTTACCGTGCACATGGGCTTGAAACAAAATGGTACCCACGAATTCCGCGGGTGAAGAATTTCGTAATCTTTTCGGAACTTCGCCATGACGGTATCCGCCATTTCATTGAACTTTTTACAGTCGACGTCTAATTATCAGAGCACGCACCTAAGCATTCGAGATATTCGTGGCTTTGGAAGAAGAAATGACTGAGCAACTTGGCACTGGAGTTTGTGAGGGAAAGAGGTTAGGAAACGAACTTCCGGTTGAGCCAATCGCGATTCGAAGAGAAACTCCACCTGGCCACGATAGAGACGCGTATTTTGACCCTGGTACCCTTGCATTTTATGGAGAAATTACCGAGAAAAATTCCGAAAACTATAAATCGGGTGATCATCGCTGACTGTACCTCTTTGAGACCAACGACACCGACGAGTCTGCCGATGGCTGTCACGTACGCGTGATTGACGCCGACCATGCTGAAGAGGCTGTGCACTTTGAGGAGGGAGGTTCTCTCCACCAGTTGAAAGGGCGCCGGGTCGATGTGACACCTCGAGAAGTCAACTTCCAGCGTCATTTCGCTTTCCTCCCATCTCTTCTGGTCCTCGGCCGACATGTCGATCACTCTTTCCCGCGGCTAATTGCAAAATCCCCGTCTTACTCCTCGCTCGTATTACGTTCCGCGGAACGTGCGTCGTGAACATTTTTCGGACACTCACCAGTTGGACTTTTTTGGAGGTGACCGAGCTGGTTGACAACATTGGGTGGTGGGCCTGAGGGTTCATTTCGTCGACACTGTCACGACTCGTCACGCCGACGTTGTTCACCGAGCCTAACTCGGGATCGGGATCGACGTCCTGGAGGGTTGCCGATTTACGGAATATCGCCTCGAACGCCAAACGAATTCTGGATGCGCGGGTGTTCATAAAACATATAATGGCGAGTTGAAGGTGAAGGTAACTTTGTTCTTTCCGCAAACGAGAATTGTACATTGAGAAAAAAACCAATTGAATCAAAAAAATCTATTGGTTGTTCCAAATAAATGTGCTGCTGCGGAGTGTCACCGACACATGAGATTGTTACAATACTACAAAATATTGGAAAATGTGGTTGATTTAAATAACATATTGTTTTATTTGAAAAAGTTCTTCTGTTCTCTGAATATCTACATTATGCTTCAAATGAAATTATATTCTATCGAAATCATTCTATATACAATCCGTAGATGTATGGATGAAATAATTAAGCGGTTGCTCCAATATTTTTTATTTCATACAAAAATACAATCAATGGAATTAATAATTTCTTTACTGCATCGAAACGAATATGCCATGGGACGTAAGTTTTTCAATTTGTTTTAAATCTTAAATAAAAAGTGAGCATTAGAATGACCATCCAGGATAATAGTGGAGAGAATATCAGATATCCAATGGAATATCCATCGAGAGAATGTCAGATATTCAACTGCCCATGTAGAGATTGACCGTTGGGCTTGGGACGGGCCTTCACAGTTAGCCTTTCTAGAATATTGGGCCGTGAGTGCCAATGAGGTGCCTTTGTAGAAATGATAAGAACGGCCCGATATCGGCCAACAGAGCCAACAATTATTCGGCCAATGATTTAATTCATTGTAGGGCCAATGTTGGTGATTGCACTTGGCCCTATGTGGGCCCTCTTAAAGGGCCTATGTAGAAATTGACTACTGGCTCTATGATGGGCCTTCACAGTTGGTCTATCTAGAAGTTAGTCTATCTGGAATATTGGGCCGTGAGTTTGTTTGGGTTTGTTTGGGTGCGTGATAAATATTCAACCTATATCGGGCCAAGATTGGCCCGAGATTGGTCCTTATGGGTACATATTTCATGGAATAACCTTGAAATAAATTGTGATTTGCGTATATGACAGGTTTCAAAATTGGCATATTTGACTTACTTATGTTGGTTATTTACAAAGGCCAATAATAGGCCAAGACTTGATTACAAAAACTGAACTACAAAATATAGACGATTAATATATGACGTGCCAGTTATTTGCCTATACTGGCACAATATACAGATAATGAATAACCCAAGGCTTCAATAAAATAAAAGCAGGTTTGGTCTGAGCCACTTAGCCAATAAAGGGCTTAGATTAATTAAATGTACCTTCCAGTATTTTAGCATTGCCAGTTTTAAAATTGGCAAATGTCGATGAACTATCACGGCTGTTTATTGGTTTTGACAGATGAGCCCGGATAGGTTTTAGTAATGGGCCGATATTGTGCCGGTTCTCAATTTGTAACGGGACAATAATGGGCCAATGTAATTGCTTGTATTCTAGCATTGCCAGTTTTTAAATTGGCAAATATAATTCAACCATCACGGCTATTTATTGGTTTTAAACGATGGGCCGATATTGTGCCGGTTTTCAATTTATAACGGAACAATATTGGGCCAATTGAATTGTCAGTATTTTAGTATCCCCAGTTTTTAAATTGGCAAATTTAGTTTAACTATCACGGCTGTTTATTAATTTTAAAAGATGGGCCAGGCCAGGCTTTAGAGATGGGCCGATATTGGGCCAGTTTTCAGTTTAGAGCGGAACAGAACACAATGGGCCAATATTATTTCTCTTTTGTTGGCTTATACGATGGTCCCAATATTGGCCTTATCGTAACATTGGGCAACTCATGACGACCTCTACATGGGTGATAAGAACAGATACTACACTTTGATCTTAGCCACAGGCCAAGAAGCGATACTCTTTAGAGTTTCTCCGGCCTTTAAGGTATTCCTTTCACGAACCAAAATATTTTACACTTAACTGATTTTCGTCTATAATGAAGTAAAAATACATCCCAGTATACTGGTAAAATTTCAAGCCAAGTTGCCGAACCTTTAACGAAAAATGACGGCCCTAAAAACTCGTCTCATTTATACGGCGCTTTATGGACATGTCACGCTGGCCACATTTCTATCTAATAATTTATACACTAAGTAACTCTAGATGCCTAATATAAACTGCTCGCAGGTGTCAAAAAAGTCTAAAGATTCCGTAACGACGATAAAAACAGAGGGTCACCGAACGTTTAAAGAAAATATTAATGTTAAAACTTGAAAAAATGTGACTAGCGGAAGAATTTTTCTAGCCGTGACGTTTCAAATAAATGTAAAAATGTCTCAATCTACTAAATTTGCGCGAAATTTTTCATTCTAGGTTATCGTTGTGTATAATAATCCATTGTAACTTATTTTTTTTATTAAGCGCAATTGTAATTTACCGACGATTAAGAAGGCCCTGCTTATGCCCCCACGAAATACGGCCCTCCGCGAAAGGAATACCTTAAGGGGTAAGGCCACTGTAAATTTTTTGAAAAATCGATTTTTTTTTATTGGCTTAAAAAATAGTTTAAACCCTCTAGAATAAGAAAAAAATGTCCTGTGCGACCCAAACAAACCCAAACAAACCCAAACAAACTATTCGCAAAACTTTAAACGCGTTTTTCTCGAAACATGGTTTTTCAAAATGGCACGCAGCATAACTCGAACAATTTTCATTTTTTTAACTTGAAATTTTAACCAGATGTGAACATTTACATTATCTTGAGAATGTCGATCGGAATTTTCAAGAACTTTATTTATTGATTTTTTATTAACAAAAAACTTGCCGTTTTTTTCGTCAAAAATCAATTTTTTTTTCAAACGCACGCCAAATCCACAAAAATTGATACTTTTTAAAATCCGATCGACATTCTCTAGCTATAGCCCTCTAGATTGATGGTTTTTTTTTGTTCTAGATTCAAAAGTGCACTAGTGGTGCTGCGTGCCGCGGAGCCCTGGAAGCAAAACATGTCCCGGGAAGATAGCTGTGGAACCGCCATTTTGTTTTTTTTTACTGTAAAAAAATTTTATAATAAAGTTTATTGTATGCCCGATAACACCATTAAAAGTTTTTTTTCAAATACCTTCAATTTCGGGAGCAAACAATCAGTGAAAAAACCTTTTTTTTGGGCCGTTACAGTGGCCTTACTCCTTAAGTAGATTTTCGGTTCGCGCTACGCTTATGAGAAGCGAGCGCGCGTGCGGCTTCTAGCGGTTATTCCGAGAACTACGGGTTTCCTCACACCTATAATTTCGGTGGCGCTCGGCCATGATTTGGTTGAATTTTTTCAACCACATGCGCAAGAAATAAATTTTATTTTCGCATGATTTTTTAACCAATTCAGGCATTTGCTTAATATTTTTCAATCGAAATAAAATATTAATATTTCAACGAATAATGTACATGGAAATCAATATCGGATATGGTGAAAAAAATAAAATAACATATTTACTCAATAGAAATTTTATCTGAATCGAACGAACGAAATTCAATTTTTCTTGTGTACTCGAATCAACAATATTCATGTTACGAATTGAAACCCTTTTTTTGTTCCTTGCAGAAAATGCATTCAAAACTATATAATTTGTTCGCGATAATTTTTTAGATAGTTTCAATAATATATTGTTCTCGGTTAACAATATATCTTTGGAATGAAAAACAACTTTATTTTTATCACGTTATTAAAGTCAATAGCGTTTTGTTTGGACTAATAAATCCGATTATTTACAGCAACAATTTTACAATTGAATCAACGAAATTTCATTCGATAACACCAATGATGTGGATCAATGATTTTTTGTTCTCAGTGTACAAAGACGAAACGACAATATGCAATTACCGGCTCTCGGCTCCGGTCACCGTGGTGTAAGGCGTCATGGCGGGGCTCACGAGCGGGCTGAATCCCTTGAGGGTGAAAGAGTTGGTCTTCTTCAGGATCGATTTTTTCGGCTGACATCCAAATATCGGCGAGTGATAGGTGGGCTGCGAGCCAAAGACAAGCCGATCAATTGTGTGTTCGGCAATTGAAGCGACAATTGTGATATTGAATTAAAAATTGATTACTTTTTAAAGGTTCGCTAATCGAATACAAAGAAAGTCAAACAAAACAGAACGGCAGAATAAGTATATGATTTGGGTTTTTTGAGTTTGGATATCGTCGAGTTTTTTGTTGGATTTGTTCGCTCATATTTGAATTTGTTCAAATACTTCGTGTTTGTCCGAGTTGTTTGGATTCATTGGAGTTTGTTACGTTTGTTCGAGCTATTTTTCGATTTGTTTGGATTTTTTCAAGTTTATTTGCATTTGTTTAGGTTTGTTCGAGTACGTGTGGGTTTGTTCAAGTTTGTTTGATTTTATTTTAATTCGTGTTTGTACGTCTCTGTTTCGGTTAGCTCGAGTTTATTTACGTTTGTTTAGCTTTGTTCGAGTTTCATTCGATCTTCATTGGGTTTTGTTCTAGTTTACTTGCGTTCATTTACGTTTGTCCAAGTACGTTTGAGTTTGTTCGAATTTGTTTTATTTTCTTCCAGTTCGTTTGGGATTGTTTGGATTTGTTCGAGCTCGTTTGGGATTGTTTCTCATTTGTTTGCGTTTGATTTATGTTTGCGGGGCTCTATTTGGGTTAGTTTGACTTTGTTCGACCTTCATTGGGGCTTGTTCAAGTTTACTTGCGTTTATTTAGATTTGTCCGAATACGTGTGGATTTCGTGGAATTTGTTTGAGTTTGTTCAAGTTCATTCACGTTTGTTTAGGTTTGTTCGAATTCGTTTCAGTTTGTTCGAGTTCGTTTCGGATTGTTTCAGTACGTTTGAGTTTGTTCGAATTTGTTTTATTTTCTTCTAGTTCGTTTGGGATTGTTTGGATTTGTTCGAGATCGTTTGGGATTGTTTCTCATTTGTTTGCGTTTGGTTTATGTTTGTGGGGCTCTATTTGTTCAAGTTTATGTGCGTTATCTAGGTTTGTCCGAGTACGTGTGGATTTAGTCGAATTTGTTTGAGTTTGTTCAAGTTCATTCACGTTTGTTTAGGTTTGTTCGAATTCGTTTCAGTTTGTTCGAGTTCGTTTCGGATTGTTTCAGTACGTTTGAGTTTGTTCGAATTTGTTTTATTTTCTTCCAGTTCGTTTGGGATTGTTTGGATTTGTTCGAGATCGTTTGGGATTGTTTCTCATTTGTTTGCGTTTGGTTTATGTTTGTGGGGCTCTATTTGGGTTTTTTGAGTTTGTTCGACCTTCATTGGGGTTTGTTCAAGTTTACTTGCATTTATTTAGATTTGTCCGAGTACGTTTGGGTTTAGTCAAATTTGTTTGAGTTTGCTCAAGTTCATTCACGTTTGTTTAGGTTTGTTCGAATTCGTTTCAGTTTGTTCGAGTTTGTTTTGGATTGTTTCAGTTCGTTTGGGTTTGTATTCGTTTTTTTTTTCGATAGTGTTAAAAATTCGCCGGATTTGGATTCTCAAAAACTAATTATTTTACAGTTGCAGGAAGAATTGCAATAATCTTGTTTGAGTGGACATCATTTTCACTGATTACTTCAGATTGTGGAATCGAAGGATAACAATAATAATGGGAAAAAGGCATCAAACTCACGTTGTCTCCGTTGCCAGAGGTCATTGACAAATCGTTGACACTCTGTCGCTGCATTTTGAGGATATCCGGTGCGGGTATAACCTCGAATCTCGAAGGTCTTCGGGTTCTCTCTTGTTCCCTCATCTGTTTCTCCATCTCTTCGCGCGCTCTCTCCTCGGCCTCCTTGTGCATCTTCTGCGCCACCTGAAGGCGCCTCTCTCGGCCAATGTGCTTCTCGATGAGCTTGATCAATTCGAGCCTCTGTATCGAGCCCAAAAGTATCATCGATTCCGGATTATCGACGAGGGGGAAACCCCGAAGCTTGCGATTCTCCTTCAGTATTTCCTTGAGCCTCTCGTAGCTAATGCCGTGCCATATGTGCCTCACATCGCGTACCATAAAATCCTCCACGTAAACATTGTACATGCCTGAAGAGACGAGAAACGACAATTCCTGAGGTGATCGATTCGTTGATTATTAGCGATACGTCTATCATCCATTTACCTCTTAACCGATTTACCCTTAACGATCGACTATTCCGTTGTACGGAGGCACGAAACGATTGCAATTCCATTATTTTTAATAACTAAAATTGTTGCATGGATGGAGATTAATTACCTGAACTGGAAGGCAGTAGATCCGGCAGATACGGCAATTTCTTGATCAATATAATACTGTCGTATATGCTGGGCTGCAGGAGAGCAGCGATCGCGTTGCTTATCAGTACGGCGATCATGATCGGTACGATGTGAGTTATCTGACCGGTCATCTCAAATATTATTACACTGACCGAGATCGTGTGGGTGACCGCACCGGAGAAGGCGGCCGCGCCTACGGTAGCGTATCCACCTGTTATTCGTGAGAAATCATTCTGTCAACTTCCCAATAACTCTCCACCGCAGATGACAAAAATCGGCAAAGTCGCGCGCGAACGGTCAATGATTTTGCCGATTTTTCGATGCAACAGTGTCGACACGGTAGATGCGTTAGTGATGAAAATAAGAATGGTTGAACTAACTTTCGAAATGGTTACCGATTTTGTCGAAAATCGGTGAATACTATTAGTGAAATAGGTTACCAATTTTTATGAAAGTCCGTTACCGATTTTGTCTAAAATCTGTCACCGATATTGGTAAAAGATATTTATGAAGTTTGCTGATCGTCTATTACCGATTTTCAGAAAAATCGGTCACCGATTTTTCCTAAAATGTGTCACCGATGTAGGTGAAAAGCTTTAATGGACTTTGTGTCTATAAACTATCGTCTATTACCGATTTTTAGGAAAATCGGCTACTGATTTTTCCGAAAATCGGTTACCGATTTTGCCAACAATCTGTCACCAATGTTGAAAAGCGTTTATGAACTTTGCGTCTACTGAGTATGGTCTATTGCCGATTTTTCGGGAAATCGGTTACCGATTTTGCCTTAAATCTGTCACCGATGTTGGTAAACCGTGTTTATGGACATTGCCTATAGTCTTTTGCCCATTTTTCCGAAAGTCGGTTACCAATTTTCTCTAAAATCAGTGACAGTCTTTCCCTAAAATCGGTTACTCCATCAAATGAACCGATTTTGTCTAAAAAATTTCACCGATGTTGGTTTGGAGTATAAATATATCTATAGTCTATCGTCTATTACCGATTTTTAGGAAAATCGGCCAATGATTTTTCCGAAAATCGGTTACCGATTTTGCTAACAATCTGTCACCGATATTGGTGAAAAGCGTTCATGGTCTTTGCGTCTACTAACTATGGTCTATTTCCGATTTTTCAGGAAATCGGCTGACAATTTTTCTGAAAATCGGTTACCGATTTTTCCTTAAATCTGTCACCGACATTGGTAAAAATCGTTTATGGATTTTGCTTATAGTCTTTTACCAATTTTTCCGAAAGTCGGTTGCTGATTTTCCCTCAAATCAGTGACAGACTTTACCTAAAATCGGTTACTCGATCGATTAAATCGATTTTGTCTAAACATTTTCACCGATGTTGGTTTGGTGCATAAATATATCTGTAGACTATCGTCTATTACTGATTTTTTAGGAAAATCGGCTACTGATTTTTTCGATAATCAGTTACCGATTTTGTCCGAAAAACAGTTACCGATTTTTTCTCGAAAAACAGTTACCGATTTTTTCCGAAAAACAGTTACCGATTTTTTCCGAAAAACAGTTACCGATTTTTCCAAAAAATCTGTCACCGATGTTGGTTTGGTGTATAAATATATCTGTAGACTATCGACTATTACCGATTTTTAGGAAAATCGGCTACTGATTTTTTCGATAATCAGTTACCGATTTTTTTCTGAAAAACAGTTACCGATTTTTCCAAAAAATCTGTCATCGATGTTGGTTCAAAGCGTTTATGGACTTTGCATCTATAGACCAGCCTCTATTGCGGATTGTTAAAAAAAAATCGGTTACCGATTTTTCCGAAAATCGTTCCTGAATTTCACCGCAACAAGTTAAAAAACTCAGGCAATTTTACCCGGTATAATCGGCGTTATAATTCCGCCGTAACGAACACCAGTGGGAAACCAGAGTGCCATCCCTTCGCCGACGGCACGTCCGAGAGCAGCACCGATCTTGAAGACTGGAATGAAGATACCCGAAGGTACGGGGACCGTCGAACTTATTATAGAGAAAACGAACTGGAACCCAAAAGAAGTTTTTTTTTACCCACACACCCGGCAAATTGTCCATTAGTTCGACTGCAAAAAAAACTGCCATAAAAATCTAGATAACGAGCTCACGGTAAACAGAACGAAGCCGAGGAGTCCAACGAACACATCCGAATAGGGAGTGGACCAGTGTTCAACGACGCTCATCTCCTCGACACTCAGATCGCTCTTCGTCCACGTGAAGTTTGTAAAAAGTCCGTGCACCTGGTCGTGCGTGTTTAAATCGCCAGCCATGAATTGTCCGAGGCCCAGGGGAAAGGAGACGGACGCGGCGAGCAGTGAGACGATTCCAGGATAGAGAAACCGACTGGTAGCGAGAATGAAAGACAAAAGTCAAGTAATGATGTGCATAGGAGCTTCTGATCCTAGAACGTCACAGGTACGTCAACTGCACTGAGAAAAAAAACCAATTAAATGAAAAAAATATAATGGTTGATCCAAATAAATGTCTGAATGCGGAGTGCCAACGATATATGAGATTGTTACAATACTATAAAATATTGGAAAATGTGATTGATTTAAATAACATATTATTTTATTTGAAAATCTCTTCTGTTCTCTGAATATCTACATATTATCCTTCAAATAAAATTATATTTTATTGAAATCATTGTATATACAAGCCGTAGATGTATAGAAGAAATAAATAAGCGGTTGCGGCAACATTTTTTATTTCTTACAAAAATATAATCAATAGAATTAATTATTACTTTACTACATCGAAACGAAGATGCCATGAGAATAGTATGAGATAGAGACAAGTGTCCATCACGATTGAAATATCAACAATTTGGATCCGAAATAATGGTATTTTTGTTGGCCGCAAAGTACACATGTCATCTGTAGCAACGCATTTGGTCTCTGGTAGAAAAAAATACAACATTCGATGAAATAAATGTTCATTGCAATCAAAAAAATATATTTGTGAATTCGAGATGACATGTTTTTAATATGATTCTATGTGCAGTTGCAAACATTTCTTGATTGGTGGTTCAGATAAATGTACACTCACGGGAATTGCTGAAATCATTTGAAAAATCGCATGCAGTTCTTTGGAATACGATAGAATTGTCACAATAAAGTGTTTGATCGAATTCGTTTTATTTGAAAAACTGAAAGTTTTTCAATTTTTTAAAAATCTTAAATAAAAAGTGAGCATTAGAATGATCATCCACGATAATAGTGGATGACAATATCAGATATCCAATGAAATATCAGATATTCAACTGATAAGAACAGATACTACACTTTGATCTTAGCGACAGGCCAAGAAGCGATGCTCTTTCGAGTTTCTCCGGCGTTTAAGTAGACTTTCGGTTCGCGCTACGCTTACGAGAAACGAGCGCGCGTGCGGTTTCTAGCGGTTACTCCGAGAACTACAGGTTTCCTTACACCTATAATTTCGGTGGCCCTCGGCCATGATTTGGTTGAATTTTTTCAGCCAAATGCGCAAGAAACGAATTTTATTTTCGCACAATTTTTAAACCAATTCAGACATTTGCTTGATATTTTTTAATCAAAATAAAATATTAATATTTTAACGAATAATGTACTTGAAAATCAATATCGGATATGGTAAAAAAAATAAAATAACATATTTACTCAACAGAAATTTTATCTGAATCAAACGAGCGAAATTCAATTTTTCTTGTGTAAGGTAAATGTCCCAATTATTGAAGACATATGAAGAATTATTGAAAAAATATAAAATCAAGAAAAAACCATCGCTTTCAGGTTCAAATGATAATTTGATATTTTTACTTTCGAAAAATCACCCTTTGAATTATTTTTAAACGATTTCAAATGAAAAAAAAAGAATAACAATGTGAAGCATGCAAATGTCCCAATTATTGAACACTGGAAGTGCCTATGTCCCTAATATTGAACAGGCATTGTCCCAGTTATTGAACACTCTCGAGAATTCTTTTTTCGTTCTGAAAATATTATTTTGGGTACAATATTAAGAAATAAAAGCAAAATCAAACACTTAAATAATCTTTTGTTAATCAAGTAAAAATACAAAAATATATATTTAGTCTCTTTTGACAAGTTTTTGATTCATTCGCATTTGGTTTATTTTTGCTTTTCAACTCGAACTTTATGTTATTTTTATTTTCAGCTTCCTCGTTTTTATGTTCTGTTTTTGCTTGATTTTGTCGCAGCTTGGCTCCCTGAAATATCGGAGAGCAAAAAATATTGAACAGTACATTCGTATTTTTACGTTACATTCGGGTTATATTCTCTTTTTACTTTCCTTTTTATGTTTATTGCACGAAAGTACAAATAAAAAATATATTTGACGATCTTAGAGTTATTATTAAAAGAATAAAGGTAAGTTTATTCAGGAACTTACAGTTTCTGTTTGAATAAATCCGATTCACACGATCTGTCACACGTTAACTGTCTCGATGTTTTGATGGATTTAATGACGCCAACTTGGAGAATTCGAGTGTTCAATAATTGGGACGCACTGCATTTACTATGTCCCAATGATCGAACACCGTGATTTTTTAACAAATAATTAAATAAAAAAATTTCATTAAAATTGTTATTCGTAAGAAATTTTCTGACGAACCTGAACCGCCTTTACTTTTTGAGATGCGACAGTTTTTGAATTTTTCATGCCCTTACGCATGAAGTGCGTTTTATGCCCTTACGCATGAAGTGCGTTTCATGCCCTTACGCATGAAGTGCGTTTCATGCCCTTACGCATGAAGTGCGTTTCATGCCCTTACGCATGAAGTGCGTAAGGTAACATTTCGATAGCTAAAAGTTCCATATATGTAATGAAATTTTTTTTAATAAGTAAATGCATGCAGGTGAATGAGAAATAATAAAAATACAAGATAGTGTTCAATAATTGGGACCTGTTCAATAATTGGGACATTTACCTTACTCGAATCAACAATATTTTTTGTTCGTTGCAAAAAATGCATTTAAGGCAGGATTCTACTTTGAAACTTTGAAACTTTGAAATTGGATGAAAACACCCACCTGGAACACGTCGAAGGCATATTATATGGCCCAGGCATCGCTGATTGAGGGTAAGATAATTTTTTCTGCGATTTATCACTCACCAAAACTTTAAACGCGTTTTTCTTGAAACGACATTTTCAAGTACCGTGGTCGTGATAACTCAAAAAGTACTGAACCGATCCTTATGAAATTTGGAACACATATTCTATATGTGTGTACCAACCGACCTAACTACAATCAACTTAAAATTTTGATTAGAACTATTTTTTTTATTGCAAAAAAAGACCCAAAAATACGCATTTTTTTTCTTCGTATTTTAGCCGCCATTTTGTTAATTTTGCACGTATATAAAATATTCTAGTTAGGTCGATTCCTGAAGACATACTGAACATGAAACTATTTGATTTTTTTGTTTCAGACCATCCGTCGGGAAGATTTCACGACCACGGCAACGGTACCTGCTTTCCGAGGCGATGGCTTTAAACATATTTTACGTGTACAAAAAATGAATAAAATACATTAAAATTTTTTTTTATGTACTTAAAGAGTGTATTTATTGAACAGTTTAAACCCCATATCGATATCTTTAATAGTATTCTCAGAAAAAATTCACGAAAATAGCGTTTTTTTCATGGTTTCAAAGTAGAATCCTGCCTTAAAACTATATAATTTGTTCGCGATAATTTTTTAGATAGTTTCAATGATATATTGCTCTCGGCTACCAATATATCTTTCGAGTGAAAAGAAAACTTTTAATTTTATCATGTTATTAAAGTCAATAGCGTTTCGTTCGGACTAATAATTCCGATTATTTACACCAACAATTTTACCATTTAATCAACGAAACTTCATTCAATAACACCAATGACATTGGACCAATGATTTTTTTCTCAGTGTAGCAGTAAAAGGAAACAGGAGGAAGCGTACGATGCCAAGAATCAGACGGAAGTCCAATGACAAAAATTTCCGCCTCAAAAATAGCCTGGCCGTCAATGCCGATGCACTCCCTCCTGTTTCAGCCTAAGCAGAAATCGGCAATACAAACTTTTTCTGGAGAAAGCTGTTCATGCTCTTGTTCTTGCGCATGAAGATGACGTATTGGCGATGAAGCCAAACGTAGAAAGCGCCCAGGAGGCCGCTGCCGACGCCGATGAGCGCAAAGGCGAAGAGTTCCTGCGGATCGAAGGGAAAGTCCATCGTGAAGTTGGTCACGAACATGGCCGTTATCGTCTCTTCGCGCTGGAACCATATGGCCAATAGGCGGAACATCGTGGCGCCGCAAACAGCGGTGAAGAAGCCGCGCCAGTAGTTTCTCACGGCGAAGTAAACAGTGGTGACCTCGATGCTGAAGAGGACACCGCCGATCGGCGCGGCGAAGCAGGAAGCCACGCCGACAGCGCACGCGGCCGCCAACATTTCGCAGTTTCGACTCTCGTTCTCGTAGATGCCCTGAAAGCTCGTGACGAGTTTTGACAGGAGGGTGGCCACGATGCTGGCTATGTGTACGAAGGGACCTTCCTTGCCGAGGGGCAAACCGGAACCCAGAGTGGCCGTCAGGCCCACCACTTTGGCCACCAGGGTCCGGAAGGTCAGGTACTCCTTCAGCGCTACACCTCGGAGTATCGTCTTCATTTCGGGGATACCCGAGCCTATGCTCTGCGGCGCTACTATGTGGACGAAACCCGCACTGAAGAGGATCAGGCAGACCGGCAATGACACCCATGCCAGATACTGTAACGCCGGATGTGACGTCAGGTCCTGGTACAGCCATATCCTGGCTGGTTAGAGGAGAATATCCGTCAAATCGGGCATAACGCTTCTGCTTTGAGAGTGGGAGATCGGTCAACCGATTACCGATCGTCAGTTGACCGGTCAACTGAGCCGACTTCAGTTTGGCTACTGCGAAAATGACGAACACTCAGCCGTTGCTCGAGGCAACTTAAGGGGTTACCCCCACTTGCGATTATGAAAAAATCGATTTTTTTATTGCATTTTTTTTTTTTGAAGTATAAGTATCTGAGAATGTGTCCTGAAAATTTCAAGTCGATCCGAACAAAATTGACTGAGATATGAGCGTTGAAAGAGAAGATACCGTTGTGTAAACGACCGGAAATTGAAACTTTAAACGCGTTTTTCCCAAAATCGCCTAAAAAATCGTTAATAACAAATAAACTATGCAATATAAAAAAAAATCCTACGTACTTCCATAGACAATGTATTTTTCAAGAAATATTCAACATTTCAAGTGAATCGGCTGAAAATTGTCTGAGTTATGTTTCCGGCCAACTTAAAAAATGCAGTTTTGAGATAAACGCTGCACAGCCGCCATTTTGAAATTAATCGCATAAAAAAATTATTGTACACAGTCACTGATATGTATGATAAACACCCTTTTTGTAATCACGATTTATTTTGTAGTTTTTCTGAAAAAAAATCTCCAAAAAGCCTTATTTTTCGGCCTCTAGAGTGGCCTAAGGCCTTAAGGGGTTACCCCCACTTGCGATTTTGAAAACATCGATTTTTTTTATTGCATTTTTTTGAAGTATAAGTATCTGAGAATGTGTCCTGAAAATTTCAAGTCGATCCGAACAAAATTGACTGAGATATGAGCGTTGAAAGAGAAGAATCCGTTGTGTAAACGACCGGAAATTGAAACTTTAAACGCGTTTTTCTCAAAATGGCATTTCTGAAGTCGGTGACCAAGATTACTCGAACACTAATGAACCGATCTTCTTGAAATTTTGCAGGCTTATTTAATACATAAAAATGTAGTCTTTAATCAATCGATTTTTTTTTTTCGAAAAAAAAAATGGCTCGAAAAAAAAAATAGCCAAAAAACGGCCGTTTTTTTTCGTTAAAATCGAACCATTAACTTTGACTGTCCGCCATTTTGTGAAAAATGAATATTTTTTAAAATCCTTCGATTAAAGACTAGTTTATACTTATATTTGACTAAATCCATCCGCATTTTTTTTTCAGATGATCCACTTCGCCGCAATTTTGGTCACCGTAAACCGTGTATATAAAAACATTATTTCATTGACGGCCATTTGCCACTAAACAATGTAATATTTTTCAATAAAAAAATTACTGAAAGTTCTTCAATATGTGTTTTTTAAGATGGTATATTGATCGATTAAAATTTTTTTGTAGTTTTCTTTTAAAAAATTCATGAAAAAGGCCTTTTTTGCGCTACAAGTGGGGGTAACGCCTTAAGGGAGGTTTCTGCCTTGTCAGGCCAAAAAATGTTCGATTTTTCACCAATTTTTCATGCGAAAAGTATTTAATGTATAATGATGATGTTAGGTAAGTTGACTAAGCGGTTTTTATTGAACATCAAAATATTTTTTAAAGTTTGACGTAACATGGTGGTGGGAGTGGGAGGAGCCACGTATGTCGGTGCGCGGGCGATGACATTCTTCGCTTACGGAAGTCCTAAGTCCCGGACAGGTGATCTGAAGCAAAAAATCAAACATATTTTCACTTTGTACAATATTGTGTATAAGTTGAACTAGAATCAAGAAGAAAAAATGAATAATAAGAAAATAGTGAGCGATCGGAAGGAAGTTTGTTTTTTTTCCAGAAATGTTCGCAGTTTTTTGTTGATTATATAAAAACTTTTGGATACTTTTGGATAATTCTAGGTCAACTTATACACAATATTGTACAAAGTAAAAATATGTTTGATTTTTTAGCTTGACATCACCTGTCCGGGACTGAGGAATTCCGTAAGCGAAGAATGTCATCGCCCGCGCACCGACATACGTGGCTTCTCCCACTCCCACCACCCATTTGTTGGCCCAACAAGGCAGAAACTTCCCTTAAGGGGTAAGGCCACTGTACATTTTTTGAAAAATCGATTTTTTTTTATTGGCTTAAAAAATAGTTTAAACCCTCTAGTTTAAAAATAGTTTAAATCCTTTTAACTTCTTTTTTTAATTTTTTCCAATAAAAAACTATTCGCAAAACTTTAAACGCGTTTTTCTCGAAACATGGTTTTTCAAAATGGCACGCAGCATAACTCGAACAATTTTCATTTTTTTTACTTGAAATTTTAACCAGATGTGAACATTTACATTATCTTGAGAATGTCGATCGGAATTTTCAAGAACTTTATTTATTGATTTTTTATTAACAAAAAACTTGCCGTTTTTTTCGTCAAAAATCAATTTTTTTTTTCAAACGCACGCCAAATCCACAAAAATTGATACTTTTTAAAATCCGATCGACGTTCTCTAGCTATAGCCCTCCAGATTAATGGTTTTTTTTTGTTCTAGATTCAAAAGTGCACCAGTGGTGCTGCGTGCCGCGGAGCCCTGGAAGCAAAACATGTCCCGGGAAGATAGCTGTGGAACCGCCATTTTGTTTTTTTTTACGGTAAAAAAATTTTATAATAAAGTTTAATGTATGCCCGATAACACCATTAAAAGTTTTTTTTTCAAATACCTTCAATTTCGGGAGCAAAAAATTAGTGAAAAAACCTTTTTTTTGGGCCGTTACAGTGGCCTTACTCCTTAAACTGAAAAGGAAGGTCCAACATATTGTGCAGGAATCGCAGATTACTTACAAGGAAAGGTTGCGAGGTCGATCTCTCCGATTTCGATGAAATTTGTCATGCTTTTAGAATGGGTAAAAATAGGCGACACGTATTTTTTTATATCTGCGGAGCCCGATTTTTGAGGGTTGAAACGCAACTTCGAAAATTGTGGTGTTTTTCGTTTTTCGTCGATAACGTTTTAATGGTACGAGATATGAAAAAGATTCAAATTGCAACAATGCTTATTTTTTCGTGTACATTGGAGATGAGAACGATAACGTTATCGACGAAAAACGAAAAACACCCCTAATTTCGAGGGTGCGTTTTACCCCTTAAAAATCGGGTTGCGCAGATATAAAAAAATACGTGTCGCCTATTTTTACCTATTCTATAAGCATGCCAAGTTTTATCGAAATCGGAGAAATCGACCTCGCAACATTTCCTTGTTAGTAGAACTGAAACGCTGTTACCTGATGTCAAAGTTTGCATCGTTGGAACGCTTTTTTGTTCCTTTTTCGTTTCTTTGTTTTTATCATTATCCAGAAACCGTTTTTTGTGCGAATTCAAGACGTAAATTTCTAATGAGAATTCGTGAAAACGGTTGAGTAACTTTAGAAGCTTGAATCGGCCAAAATGTTTTTAAGAATAATAAAAATCACTCACATCAACGATGTTTGCACCAAATCAACGATGTTTGCATCAAATCAACGATGTTTGCATCGTTGGAGTGTAACGAAAAGTTATTTTTATTATTCTTAAAAACATTTTGGCCGATTCAGGCTTCTAAAGTTACTCAAGTGAAAAAAATTATGGCGAAGTTTGCTCCAGCATCATTTTTTTCACGAAATTGTTTTTCAAAACGGTGTACACGATTTCTCGACATCCGATGAATGGATCGACTTCAAATTTAGTACACTTATTCAGTGTAATAGTAGTTTAGTCTTGACCGAGCTTTTTCTTATTTAACGTTTTACGTTTATTTTCATTGGTTATTAATAATGATGATGTCATTTTTCCTCGAAAAATGAAAAAAAAACAATCACAATTTTTTTTCATTATTGAAACACGATAACGAACAAAATCTCAGTCAAATCTTAGCCAATATTTTCTATTTTGAGGAAAAATTCGTTTTTTTCTGTTTCAGATCAACCAGGTGGCCAAAATCAAGTACACAGTTGAGCCTCTCGCGTTTAAAGGTCCTTCACGAGATTGTTCATAACTTCTTTAATTATTAATATTGTAAATGAAATTTGTTACACAACTTTGTTGAAGTACATACAAATAAATGTCCCAACGATTTTCCAATCATCTTACTGAATTGCCCATTTGTTATTAGCAATTACCTAACGATTTTTTAGGCAAATTTTTCACTTTCCAAAAATTCGCCTAAAAAATCGTTAATAACAAATAAACTATGCAATATAAAAAAAAAAATCCTACGCACTTCCATAGACAATGTATTTTTCAAGATATATTCAACATTTCAAGTGAATCGGCTGAAAATTGTCTGAGTTATGTTTCCGGCCAACTTAAAAAATGCAGTTTTGAGATAAACGCTGCACAGCCACCATTTTGAAATTAATCGCATAAAAAAATTATTGTACACAGTCACTGATATGTATGATAAACACCCTTTTTTTAATCACGATTTATTTTGTAGTTTTTCTGAAAAAAAATCTCCAAAAAGCCTTATTTTTCGGCCTCTAGAGTGGCCTAAGGCCTTAAGGGGTTACCCCCACTTGCGATTTTGAAAAAATCGATTTTTTTTATTGTATTTTTTTGAAGTATAAGTATCTGAGAATATGTCCGGAAAATTTCAAGTCGATGCGAACAAAATTGACTGAGATATGAGCGTTGAAAGAGAAGAATCCGTTGTGTAAACGACCGGAAATTGAAACTTTAAACGCGTTTTTCTCAAAATGGCATTGCTGAAGTCGGTGACCAAGATTACTCGAACACTAATGAACCGATCTTCTTGAAATTTTGCAGGCTTATTTAATACATAAAAATGTAGTCTTTAATCGTTCGATTTTTTTTTTCGAAAAAAAATGGCCGTTTTATAGCCAAAAAACGGCCGTTTTTTTTCGTTAAAATCGAACCATTAACTTTGACTGTCCGCCATTTTGTGAAAAATGAATATTTTTTAAAATCCTTCGATTAAAGACTAGTTTATACTTATATTTGACTAAATCCATCCGCATTTTTTTTTCAGATGATCCACTTCGCCGCAATGTTGGTCACCGCAAACCGTGCATATAAAAACATAATTTCATTGACGGCCATTTGCCACTAAACAATGTAATATTTTTCAATAAAAAAATTACTGAAAGTTCTTCAAGATGTGTTCTTTAAGATGGTATATTGATCGATTAAAAAAGTTTTGTAGTTTTCTTTTAAAAAATGCATGAAAAAGGCCTGTTTTTTGCGCTACAAGTGGGGGTAACGCCTTAAATAATAAAAGCTCCATTATTTCTCAATATTTTTCGCCAAAAAAGAAACTCAAACCTGCCAAGACCAAGGACCTCGTAATCTCAATAGTCCGATGACAAAAAATCTTGAAAATCGAGCTTATGCAGACCAATAAAAAATAATCGAACCCGATCAATAATCCAAATAAGATCGAAAAATTGGTATTTATAATTGCAAATCAAGTATCTGGACTGACCGTTGTTGCACATGGAAATTCCGCGATCCATCGAGTAACTCAACAAGGCCATTATGACACCGAGGAGAGCGAGGAATACCCAGTCCTCGCCCAATCTCGCGCCCGTGTGCCTCCAAGCGAATGCCAAAAGTGCAATGAGCTTCTTGCATAGCGGACCCCGTCGTGACTTTCTCAGATCCTCCGCCCTGACCTTGTCGAGCTTTCGTCTTGTTTTGTCGTGGGACTTTAGTCGTCGCGCTTCTTCCTTTGCGAATTCACCGAGATCCTTCGTATACCGGCCATACATCTGAAGGAAAAAATCCCAAATCAGTGCGAATCCATTCGGTGAAATAAATAAATTAAAAAAAAAAAAAGGCGAGTCAATTTTTTTTTTTAGTACGAGAAGTCGTGAACAATCGCAACACAATGCATCGTGAGAATGGAAAATGCGAGTTAGAGAAATGCAACGATCCATGAAGATCAATCCACGAGATGTGTTATTAGGAGATTGATTTTTTTTTCGCCGATATTTTTCTATCAATTTTTTTTAACTCACCCATCACTTTTTTTTAATTACCGAACGGAAACAAAATCTGTTCCAATGGGCGCAGCACTTAAGCTCCAATTTTAAGGATTCGAACGATTATCCTTCGTCCTTTTTTTTTTTACCTTTGTCACGTATTCAACGTCTAATAAGGATGTTATTTATATTTGTTATTGTTATTCATATTTATTGTAATTATTAATATTTACAGTTATTAATCATATTTATTATTATAAATAGATTTATATAAATATATAATAATTTATATATATATATATAATATATTTAATTTATTTAATATTTTATTTTTATATAATTTAATATTATTTATAATTTGATTTAATATTTAATATATAAATATATTTATTAATATTTTTTAAATTTTTATTGTTTGTTCCATGTTTATTATTTTTTAAATATTGTGCATTGTTTAACATTAATATTTTTGGTATGAATATAATTATCAATGTTTATTTATTTCCTTGACATAGGCAATTATTTTTCAAAAGAACACACAATATTGCACCTAGTTCCTGCGACGATCCTTCATTCGTCACATCGATGGCAAAAAAAACGTGACGATCCGGACGTGAATTTCGGATTAATCGGCGAAAAGCGCAAATTCCGAGGAATCGCAAACTCGAGCCAAATTATTTTTAGGAATTGTTGGGACGATTAATCTCCGAGCTAACTACTCACGGCTACAATGATTATTCATTTTTAACTGAATTTAACGAAATTCACGAAAATCGAAGCCAAATTGGACAATTAGAGACGGTGTCATCGAGCCTGACTACGATTGTGTGCAGAGAAAAAAAGTCACTTGGATCAACGAGATTGTTTACTCACAGGTGGCTAACGAAATATTGATTTTTTTTTCGTCATCGAAGAATTTCCAGTATTTGTTAGTTCGATGGAATAAATAATTCGTAAAATGACGTAATATTGGATATTTGCAATAAATTATTCGTTGGCACCCGCTAATGACGGATTTAGTCCGAGTCATTTTCTTTCAGTGTGGTGGTTGAAAAAAGCGGACAAGCGCGTTTCGGAATAGACGAAGAGGGTTTGGCAGCTCGTTGAGGTATGCAAATAATTGTAATATTCAATAACAACGCGATAATACTTGATAACATTTTTTTTTCTTAAAAATCGATAATATTCATTCAAAATGTTCGTAAACTTTGCAAATTAATATGTTGCAACAGATAATTATTACCGATTTTTCTCCTACCTATATTCACAAATGTTTCGAAACCAAACAATTTGGTAATTAACATTAATAAAAAAAAATTCATAACAATTATTCAAAATTTGCGAAAATATTGTGGATTAATCTGTCACTACCGGTAATTATTGCCGATTTTACTTCTACCGATAATTAAACATGCTTGACTCGTAGAGTTCTTCAACACCAAACAAATTTGATGATAAATATTATTTAAAAATTTGCCGAAAAGTTTGAGAATTTAATATGTTACTACCGATAATTAGCGATATTTGGTGTGTCAAGTTTTCGGACCGTTGTCGAAAGTACGGCGACCAAAAACTTGTCGAATTGAAAATCATTTTTTTCATTTATTGCCATTTTACCGTGGCATAATTCCACTTGACAATATTCGCTAACCGATTTCCTTGTAATTAATTTCATACTTTGTAACCCTACAAAAATACGCTTATCAATATTGCCCAATTGAAAATATATAATTTACTTTCCTCATTGAAAATATATAATTGACTTTCCCAATTGAAAATATGTAATAATTGATAGAATGAAAAGCAATGATTTGTTCGCGAGGCGATAAGTCTCCGTAACCATTTCAAAATAGCGCGTAGCGATCAGAGCCAAAGGTTAAATCCGTGAATAAAAGCCTCATTTTTTGTCATCCTCCCGAACCATCAGATCGACCTATAGTCCAGTCGGTATGTACGATTTAAATTCCAATAATTGAATACCAGTATTGTTTCATTCTAATCGTTAGAGGGGTTTATTGATAATCTAGATCCAAATTTTCGACTTGATTCTTCAGGAGCCTGTGCCGCCATCTTGTATTTAAGGGGAATTTGTTTTTGTCCAATAACTCGTCCATTTCCAATTTCTGATGAAAAATGGTCATAACTAAACTTGTAGCACATTTAATTTGCTACAACTTTGGTTATAACAGTTTTTCGTCTACGATCGATATTTTCCTACTTAAACCGGAAAAACGGAGTGAAATTGAATGTCTGCATTATTTCGTTTGTTTTCAAATAAATAATAAAATTTTAGAATAAAATTCTTTACAACTTTGGTAAGTACCTTTTCTCCCTAGGATCAATATTTTAGCAAATCTAAAAGAGCGTCATTGACCTTGGTACTTACTCATAGGACTACCACGTCAACAAAAAAAAAAAAAAAACACATCCGAGGCTCTACCCCTACAGGGGTGCGGAAAAGGGTTTTTATTTTCAATAAAAATAATTCGCATTTTACGTTACAGAAATACATGCATTCGTCTAATGTTTCCTAAAAAAAATCTTTTACGCCCCTCTTTTCCTTTACCGCAGGCCTGAGTACGCAAATATGTACCGTCGGAAAAAAAGGTAACCACCAAAGTTGTAGATAATTTTATTCCCTAGAAGTTTGTTCATGGATATTTATGCGCTAAAGTTGAAAATAAACGAAATAATGCAATAATAAAATTATACTTCCTTTTTCAAGTTTAAGTCCAAAAATATCGATTGTGGACAAAAAATGGTTATAAACAAAGTTGTAGAGAATTGAATTTCCATCAAGTTTACTCAAATCATTTTTAGTCAAAAATTAAAAATGGGCGAGTTATTTGACAAAAACAAATACCCAAATCCGGTCGAAAGTTCGGATTTGGACTGCAATGACCTACCGATTAGAAAGAGAAAATCCTGGTATTTGATGATTGCAATTTTCAGGCGATTTTCTCATCCCGACTGGGCTAAAATTTCTTTTCACCATTCTCACTCAAGTCCCGCAATCGTTGGGCCATAATGATCTTGGTGCGGCTTACACTTACAACGTAGTCATCGTTACAGACGAAGTAGGCCCTGTTAAGGAGGGGGGCCGGCATGTAATCGGGGATGACTCCTGGGGCCCCGTTGAACCGTCGATCGGTATTCCGATGGAAACTCCCCTCGTGGCAAAAATTCAACCCGCGCTTTCGCGCCCTTCGGTCTATCGACTTTTCAAGTTACGGACGCGTCGGTGAAGTAGCGAAGCAGCAGGCCACACCGATTCGCCGATTTTTCATTTAGCATTTTTCTACAAGCTCGAACAATCGTTCGGATACCCCGACGACAGACGATTGTCGCGTTCTCGCGAGTGCGCGAGACCGGGAGACAAAAATCGGCATCGATCGGCAGTGATCGGCAATCCGAAGTACCGATTTTTTTTCACGATCGAAGCCTTTATTCCCACGATTCGTGTGTCGTGAAACTTTGCAATGACGCGTTATTGTCGCACTTTCCTTGGGATGCATTCGCGGGCGCTCGCGTATTATTTCGGCAAAACGGCGAGGCCGAACTGACGTCGTCGAACGTTTCGAAGACTCTAAGCCCAGCCGAACGGCGCGCACGGTCCGTCGCGTTATATCGTTGAATTTATCGAAATTTGGCAAGAGTCGGAAAAACATTATTTTTAGATCACTGCAGCTCGGTTATATATAATATATGTGCATAAAAGAGTGGTCCCGAGGACCCTCTCGCTATTGTTTATCGCCCCGTAACGGCCCCTGCCATTCTGACGTTCCTACCGATCCATGTGAACCTCTCCATTTTTCCTCGTGATTTTTTTTTGGCCTTTTTATACGCGGCGAAAAGTTCCTTTTTCCTCCGGACGCCATTGCCCTCGATCGGTAAATTATCGACGTGACGATTTTTTCGTCAAATTCATCGTTGATCGACTCAGTTGGGATTGATTAATCGAGCATGCGAACGGCTATGTATTCGGCGACACGAAATTCGTAATACAATATTATCAAGACGATTATGAGGACGTACATGATCGTCTTTTGTCTTCGTTATAAACAAATTGATTCGTTATGAACAATTAATTACGGGTAATTCACTCGCGTGATCGGTCCCTACAATTGACAATTCTTCTACGGATTTCCGTCAAATGTGCGCGCGCACGATTTTTTTCCCGCTCTCCTCGGCTCTCTCGCATTCTGTCAATTTGTATCTTTGTTTTTTTTTGGTAATCTTCGTTTTGTTTTTTGGCGGTTAATTTTTTGTTTTTGTTTTACCGAAAAACGAGAAACTCGAAACTAACGGCCGGAGAGGTGTGCTGATCTTTTCGACTTGAGACCTCGTTTTTGACTGAGGCGGGCGCTTCCTCCGCGCGCCCGCTGCCGATACTTCGACTTTTGGCAGCGTTCGATCACAACTGAGTTACTTATGACTCTCCTCAAGGGTCGTACAGGATATAAATAATGCACCGTGGTGACGAGCCGCGAGAGGAAAAGCCGTCGGACGCGGGAAAACCGAGGAGAAACGCGAGGTTCGGCTACGGGGACGAGTGGCCGAATTGAAAAATCGGTATGGTGACAAAATGGAGAAAAAAAATGCACGATGTGATACACACACAGTGTACATGACGTTAAAGTTTGAAATGAAACGAAAATTAATTTTTTTAAGGTGTTTCGGGACAATTGACGAAATATTACCATTTACTTAAGGGGTTACCCCCACTTGCGATTTTGAAAAAATCGATTTTTTTGAAGTATAAGTATCTGAGAATATGTCCTGAAAATTTCAAGTCAAATCAAGTTCAAGAGAAGAATCCGTTCTGTAAACGACCGGAAATTGAAACTTTAAACGCGTTTTTCTCAAAATGGCATTTCTGAAATCGGTGACCAAGATTACTCGAACACTAATGAACCGATCTTCTTGAAATTTTGCAGGCTTATTTAATACATAAAAATGTAGTCTTTAATCGTTCGATTTTTTTTTCGAAAAAAAATGGCCGTTTTATAGCCAAAAAACGGCCGTTTTTTTCGTTAAAATCGAACGATTAACTTTGACTGTCCGCCATTTTGTGAAAAATGAATACTTTTTAAAATCCTTCGATTAAAGACTAGTTTATACTTATATTTGACTAAATCCATCAGCATTTTTTTTTCAGACGATCCACTTCGACGCAATGTTGGTCACCGCAAACCGTGTATATAAAAACATTATTTCATTGACGGCCATTTGCCACTAAACAATGTAATATTTTTCAATAAAAAAATTACTGAAAGTTCTTCAAGATGTGTTCTTTAAGATGGTATATTGATCGATTAAAAAAGTGTTGTAGTTTTCTTTTAAAAAATTCATGAAAAAGGCCTTTTTTGCGCTACAAGTGGGGGTAACGCGTTAAGGCCTTATATACGCGCAAAAACTTTAATTCATTTTTTATTTTCGATTCCATTAGCCTGAACGGTTAGGAATATTTTAAGCTTTGCAGAATGGAAAAATTTCAAAAATTCCACAAATAAGGTAAGATTGCATTTATAGTAGTTACCGCGCGGCGCGCCCGACCGCCAACTTCAAAGCCGTTTTTCCACGATTCACTTTTTTGCACCTTGTGAAAGTTCTAACTGTTGAACGAAGGTTCAGATCGCTTTGAAATTTTTACAACATATTCTTAGTATCGTCACCTTTCGTGTGAAGCACAGAAATACAAATTTCAATGACACGAAAAAATATAAAAAATAAAATACCGACGGAAAATTGAGCAAAAAAGTTAAGTTTCGAACTTTTATTATAATAATTTGTAAAAAATAATATTGTTGATTCACACTGAAGATACATTCATTATGTAATTATAAATATGTTTTGTTTTTCAGACACCCATATCGATGCCGAGAACTTTCAAAATCAACGCGAGCGCAAAAAAATACATCGCTTTATTATGTTACATCTCCGCCATTTGTTAATATTTATGATTTTTTTTACATATACTTAACCATGTGCATAAATTATCAGTGAAAAAATGTTTGTCCTAATTTGGCTTATTGATCTTGATTAAATAAGATATTGATAATAGATTAATATTGAATAAATATTGTCTTAATTTTGGAATGTACACTTCAAATTTAAAAACGATCGTCTACACTGTTTCTATAAAATTTATAATTGAACAACACTTTTTAACATAGGGAGTGCCTACGCTTATCGAAAAAATGTTAAAAATGTTGAGCAAAACCGTAAAGTCACGTGTATCGTCACGTGTAAAGTCACGTACTTCAATTACGTAATGCAATTTGGGGGGGGGGGGGGGTCTGAGCAGGCGTCACGGTCTACGTACGTGGAGGGGGGGTCAAGGTTTGCGTTTCGTCGCGATTTTAGAACAGCCAGAAATAGCAAAATTCCTGCATGTTCAACTTTTGAATTTAAAATTTGCGCGCATTTTCACCGCGGAAAGTTGACAGCTTTCCATACGAAATGTCAGTTAAGGGGAGAAGTGCAAGAACCTGCACAGTAGCTTTCCCACTTTACCCAAGCAAAATTTGAAAAATAATTTTTTTGTTTTTTAAAAATAATTTTTGAAAGTACATATATTCAAAAATATGTCGGCAACATTTTTATTCACAAGTCCGAAAATGTACGGAGTTACAGTCACTTTAGTGAGAACGGATAGCGCGACCGGTTAGGGCCCTCAGTACCTACAGGTGTGCTTCACAATAGATGAAGTGCAGGCACTTATTATTTTGTGAAATATAATAAAGATGAAGAACTATTAAATCGCCCGCGACTATTCTAGAAAATATTCTAGAAAAAAAAATATAACTGTATATCAAGATAAACGAAACGACAATTTTAAACGCTATTGTCTAGAAACTACTTCTTTCGACCTTGTCCTAGCGAATACTCAAAAACTTATCAACCGATTTTCAATATTTTTTTGACATTTTTGTAATCGCAGTGAGTAAGGTTGTACGTGGCCGATTTTTTTAAATTTTGAACATTACTATTTTTTTTAACTGCTTGAATACAAAAAAGGGCCTTGAAAATAGAAAAAAATGTGCAACCTGTCGGCATTTTGTAAAAAGAAACCAAAATAAAAAAACGGCTACGCATAACGATAGCTACTTTTGTATAGATATCGATAAATTGTCGACTTTTCACTTGTAGATAACTTTTCATGAACATATCGATGGGACAATGAAGAGGAATTTTTTTTTCGTCGTCAAATCAAGTTATATATCTCGGTTAATTTTAAAGATTTTTTCATAAAAATTGGTATAAACCCAGATGAAAATATACTTTATAAAATAAGCGTAAACCCGATCCCTACATAATTAGTTATGTCTATAAAAAAAAACGCATTCATTGACGACAAAGTACCCGTTACGTAACGGAAAAGGAGTGGGGGTTCCGGTCAGGCGTTACGGTTCTGGTACGTGGGGTGGGGGAGGGGTAAAAATTGGCTAATTTGGCGTTATGTTATTTGTGTACGCCCCTTTGTGTTATCTGATTACAGGCATCTCCCTATGTTAAAAAGTGTTTTTCAATTTTTAATTTCACAGAAACGGTGTAGACGATCGATTTAATATTGGGAGAGTGCATTCGGCATATGAAAAATAATTTACTGTATAAATTTGAAGCAAATGGTAACATTTCGATATTTTTTCCGAAACTCCTTAATTACTCAAGTATTCTTTTGCCAACGTAGGGTGTGAAAATTACTCAAACGTTCCTACGCCTTCTCATTAGAAACTGACGACCTCAATATACGAAAAAAGCTTTATATAATGATAAAAAAAAATTAATGATAAATGCAATGAGAAGAAAAATCGTTGCACTCCAATGATGCAAATTGCAACATCGTCAGTGCACTAATGTCTGGGTAGTGTATTTTTGACGTAGAAAAGCGACGCACGGCGGTCGAATGAAGATAATTCGCAATTTTTCCAGTTTGACGTTTCCGATTTTATTCCGATACTAACGCAGAGGATTGACGTTGTGGAAAGAGGTTGCGAGCTTATGACGTGACGTAGGATCATTCGCTGACACTTCTTGACTTTCTGGTGCATTGAGCATAAGCTTGAAAACAAGTTTTTTTGTATAGTTTTACGGCCTAGGGTGTTCAATTTTCTGGAAATATTTTGTGAAAATTCAAAAAAATTAACCGAGTGGTGACGATTTTTGGGAAGGGCCTAATTGCGCGTTCCCCTGCGATTAAGGGGTCTTGTCACTTTAGACGCTAAGAAAGGTTATTTTCATGATTGTTTTGATAGGTTTATATTGTAGATATTAACATAAAAGTTGTTACATTCAATGAATTCACTTTCGATATATATTTAAAAAAATTATTTATTTATGTAACCCAAACAAGCTTTAAACGTGTTTTTCTCGAAACAACGTTTTTCGACGGCTTGTTGATAAAATCTTCGAAATTACTGAAACGATCCTTTTGAAATTTTAACCACATATTCTTTACCACTATAGCTATAGCGCATATTACGGATTTTTTTAAATTTTGATATTCACAATTTTTTTGCCAAAAACGGTGAAAAAACACGTTTTTTTTTTGTTGTTTCGAAAAATGTCTGCCATTTTGTTATTGTTGCATCTATCGTAGAGATTTCATCAACAGCGCAGACCTATAATTTTTTTAGGACATTTTTTTAACTACCATTTTCGTCGATAAATAATGACTTAAATGAATAAACAATTTTCTTAAATGTATTTCAAAAGTCTATTTATTAAGTGTAACAACATTTATATCAATATCTATAATATAAACCTATCAAAAAAATTCATGAAAATAGCATTTCGTCTCGATACAACACTAGGCGCAAAAATTGAAGGATACGAAAAAATCTCTAAATTTTCAAATGATTTTCAAAAGGCTGCTAATTTGGCGAAAAATGGTCGTAGAGCAATAAGAAAAAAAGAAAATTCAAGCTTGAAGTCTCTAGTTTTGCGATCCGGAGGTCAAATATTTGTATCATTGATCGTTTCTAAGCAACCGTCAAGAGGTCAACGGAAAAAAAAATTCAAAATTCTTTCCCGCCTTTCTAGAGGTCCACGGGCTTAAATATTTTTTTTTAAAGCAATGTTATCTTAAAGCTCGTTAAGCTTGATTATTCCTCTTTAATTTGAGCGGTTCATGAGCTTCGTACGATGATTTTTCGCTGAGTTATCATCGTTCAAAGCAAGGGAAATCTTTTTGCCTTTGATAATTCATTACTCGGGAACTAATGATCGTACGAAAATCTTAAGAAAATAAAAGGAGGGTTTTGAAAACTTTAAAGTATCCTCTATAAGGTGCAATTATTATTTTACTTCACATTTAAATAGGCTTTAGCAAATAACATCTTCTACCGTATGTCCGGATGATTTTTTCATATGTTTATCCATTTGTCAATAACAAATTATTGAGGTAATTTTTTTTCTCGCGTCCAAATTTTTTTCTACAGCTTGAAATTTTCGTTATTTTCAAAATTTCAAACAAGTTTGCGGTCATACGAAATTTTCATTATAATATTAAAAGTACATTTTTTATTTTTTATTTCAGACGAGCCTAGTCTGCAGAACCAGCTACACCGCTCAGCCACGCAGGAACGGCGGCACTTTTTAAACGCTACCATAACGGGTGAAAAAATCGATCTTTTCTGCATTTTCTCATAGTATTCAAGGATAAGTGAAAAAATATTCAAGTTAAAATATAAAAAAATGACCAAGTTGAATTAAAAAAGAAAAATTGGTAATTGCAGTAGCTATCTTTGTACCTAGCCGTTTTTTTTTATTTAGTATTTTTCAAGCCCCCGAATAAGATTAAAAATTTCGCCAAAATTACACTTTTTTTTAACACCTGCAATTTCTTAATTTATTTTTCTTTCGAAAAAAAAACGGCTACGTACGACGAGAACTACATTTATATAGATTATAAAACTATTCTATTTTTATTTTTCAGAGTAACCATTGTCAAGTTATCCATTCGGCCATTGGATCATATTTTTTTATACAGAAGCTCTATTATACCTCAATAACGTTGTTAATGTTTTATTATTTTTTTTTTCATAAAAATTTACACGACACAAGTTCAATGTATACCTAATAACATGCCTTTTTCGAATCCCAAATAAATAATACTGTAGCCAAAAAAAGTCGGAAAAAGCGACCTCTTTTCGGCCCGTCGCAGTGGTGTCCTCCCTTAAATAATAACTTCATTGTTTATGAATATTTTTCAATGAAAAAAATACTCAACCGTGGCAAGACTACGTATGAATCGTATATAAAATCCCGAGCTCGCCACTTCGATACTCTCATCACGAAAAAATATTGAAAATCAAGCTGATGAAGACCCTGGAAAAAATAATCGACCTCGATCAGAATTGTTATCCACCGTCTTTCCTAAAACATCACTTTCAACTTAATTATTCCTAATTCAGCTGTACATATCGTTACCAGTACATTCTATACTTTCACTAGCACATTCCATACGAAAAAAAAAAAAAAAAAAAAAACGAATCGCGATTGAGGCCACGTGATATGCAATTATGACTGCATGCCTATCTGCATGAGCCAATTCGTTCCGTTGTTCCGTATAGGGCAAAAGTGGTTCGCGAAGTCTCGTAACATTTGTGTACTCGTTACTATTAATTTTGGTGTCGGGGCGTGCGAGACGCTCATACGTATAGCACGAGAGTCGAATTGACGTCAGTAACGACCACGTCCTACTGGGCAATCGGCCCCCGATCCAATTTTAGCAATTGGGCCTACATAATTAGCTATTTTTTCTATTAATAGAGAACTCGGCACGAGAACGAATGATTTTTGGACGTTCGGCACGCGAAAAATATCACGAAATAAGGGAGAGAAGACGATGCCCTCGATCGCCCGTGGCAATGTGCGTGAAACGTTTATTCGTCGAAACATAGTGCCAAAGTAGGGTCGTCTTGTATGTTTCCTTCGAACTTGTGTTTTTGCATTTTTGTATTTATTTGTTTAATTAGGATATTCAAATATATATATATATATATATATATATATATATATATATATATATATATATATATATATATATATACATACACATATACATATATACATATACATATACATATATATATATATATATATATATATATACAGGGTGTCCTGTTATAAATGAATAATCCTGCTGTCGATAGATCAGATAATGTCCTACTATATTCTGGAATTTCAGTTTAGTAAAAAACCCACGGTTTTCGAGATTTTGGGCTTCATGTTATTTTTGGAAAAAAATCATTCGCTTTTGGTTTTTCACATGCCATTTCTACAAATAATATGAATCGACAATAACTAAGCAATTTTTTGAAGTAATTGACACGATATGCGAAGTACATTTTTTTTTTACATCGCAGTCTATCAAAATCAGAATTGGTTTGTATGAAAATTCTGCATAGAATCTTTTATCATAAAGTTTCCTTAAGATTTAAGGTTAAAAAGAAGACTTTTCTGGAGGGA
>OZ023315.1:6653963-6863963 GCA_964007375.1 Ophion obscuratus | reverse complement strand
TACTTTCCGAAGCTATTGTATATTGGTATTCAATATACAGATAAAACAATAAGGTCCTCCATACTAGATTTGATGAGCGTTCAGTTTTACCATCCTATTATTTTGGAACAATAGTTCGATTTAGCTGCTGTCGAACGCTTTTAATCACATCAAAATCAAACTTTAAATTTGCATCTTGTCAGAAAAATCTATTAAGTACGAAGGATATAAATTGACGATAAACCATTCACATCGAACTTCCGGATTGGCCAGGATTGTTTTTTTTTTTTTTTAATTTTGTTAGAAATATTCCTTGCGTGCTGAGATACAAACACATTAATATTTCACTGAGATCAGACTTCCAGTGCTGTGGATAAAAAAATGTATTTGAAAATTACTTTCGCAAAAATGCATAGGGACATTTTAAACTTGGCGAGCTTGTTCGTTTTATTGAAAATAAACAAATTATTTATTCGCACAAGTCATCCAATTGGTCGGAAAAAACATAACATTTTAAAAATGTACACATAAGATATCGATACTCGTTCGTTCAGTACGAATTTATTTATTTAAACCATAGAAATATGGGTTGAAAAATTGACAAATAAACTAGATTTAAAAAATCGAAATTTCTCCAATCATGAAGAAAAATTGATGTTTAAATTTAAGTTCATGCTTACAGGCACGCCTTCCTCTTAACGGACATAGCTGGGGTTCGCGTAGATTTTTTTTTTATTATTTCGAACCGTTTTGGAGGGCGGCGCGATCATTTTTTTTACCCACATCAAGGGCCACCCTCAAAAAAAAAATTTCCTTCTGCATTCTCGTGCTATTGTTGGGCACTGATAAAACAAAATTTCTCTAAAAAGATGGGCGCGGTCACTCAATTTTTAGAGGTGGCTATCTCGACTTTTTTGCATTTGAATTTTTTTTAACAAACGTATTGCATTTAAGCATAGTCATGGCTTCGGATTACGGATAAAAATCACATCCAGCAGCTGTTTCGTAACAAAAATAAACTCTAACAATTTGAAAAGGGTGCAATATTCACAATTCAAATCCAGGTAGATCAATAATGGCGTCTATACTACTCTCGTTATTCATGTAGATTTATTTATCCGCATTAACATTTCGCACTTTTTACGAAAAATTAAATTATAAGCTTTTATTCATAAATCGTATATTTACATTTTCAAAATGCTACGCTTATATTATCTTCAAACTCATTTACATTTCTTCCCAGCCATTCTCAAGTTCGTTAACATTTTGGACAGAACGAAAATGTGCAACGTTGAACAGTTTGTCCAAATCTCTCTTAAATTTACGCTCCTTCGATATTTGTGACGGCAAATTCTTTTTAACTCGATTTTTTAAAAGTTGTTTCCAGACTAGATGGAGTTTTATTGATTTCAAGATTGCGTTATTCAATCGACGCGTTGGAATTTCAGCACATTTCCATTGTTCGAAAATTTCTTTCATCGTTTCGTGTGCACTTCGACGTATGGTCAGTTTTTCTCTGTTATGCTTGTAAAAGAACAAACTCAAAACTTTTCCGATTTTTATCCGTAATCCGAAGCCATGACTATGTTTAAATGCAATACGTTCGTTAAAAAAAATTCAAATACAAAAAAGTCTAGATAGCCACCTCTAAAAATTGAGTGACCGCGCCCATCTTTTTAGAGAAATTTTGTTTTATCAGTGCCCAACAATAGCACGAGAATCCAGAAATTTTTTTTTTTTTTGAATCAGTCTAATATATATATATATATATATATATATATATATATATATATATATATATATATATATATATCGTGCTTTACAACCATAAGGGTTCCCTCTGCGAGCATACAGGCTGTGTAATTGCAAGTAAAACCCTTTTTTTCAAAATGTCGTGCGACAAAAATTGACCGAGATATTCGTGTTCAAAGTCCAAGTAGTGAACAATGGCACGGAAAAGTAGTTGCTCACGCGCGGAACGTGCGAGCCGGATCGAGCGCGGCTTCGGATCCACCTTCGGACAAGTACATTTTTTTCGCTAACAAATAATGAATACGGAGACTCGCTTTGCGAAACGATAATACGATACGAACATTTTCGTTTATTAGTTAATACGTGAAGAAGAAGAAAAAAAATATCGCGCGGTAGCAACTACTGTGTCACTGTTTAGTCAGCGTTGGATGACATTTGAGAAAAAGGGTTTTCCTCGTAACGACACCGTCTGTATGCTTACCAAGGGAACCCTACTAGTCGCGAATCAGCCTGCATACATTAATAAGATTTTGGACATCTCCGCAGTATATCCAAACATACAGGGTGTCCCTCTTATCTCTGCCACCCGAAATAACTTGGTAGTTATCGACGTCACAAAAAAATTCTCCAGACAAAAGTTGTACGGTGTGAAGGGGGCCGTCAAATGCGACCATTTTTGTTGATCTCGGTGGAGGCGCTGATGGACAGTGGAGGTCACCTCCACTTTTTTAAATGGAATGGTACATTTCTTTTCAACCATCTTGTGGAGCACCTCTAGCCGCGTGAAAAACATTAGGGGGTCAAAGTCGTTCAAGGTCATTCAAGGTCACCTATTGAGAATCGTATCATCGATACTGACCTTGAATGACCTTGGATGCCTTTGACCCCCGAATGTTTTTTATGCGGCTTGAGGTGCTCCGCAAGATGGTTGAAAAAAATGAACCATTACCGAGAACCGTGCAAACTATAATAGTTCCCAATTGTGAAGATTTGACAAGATATAATAATTGACAATTGTTGATTTGTTGCAAGTAATAACAATTGATTATTTTCAATACTTTGCTAGTCTTAATAATTGATGATTGTCAATATTTGGCAGGCTATAATAATTCATAATTGTCGATATTTTTCTAGCTATAATAATTAATAATTGTCAATATTTGTCAATTATATTGATAAATATAATTGACAATAGCCAATATTTGATAGGCTGTAATAATGCATAATTAACAATATCTTTCAAGTATCTTTCAGTAACTGGCAATTCTTGATATTCGACTAGCTATAATAATTAATCATTGTCAATATTTTGCCAAGATATAATAACGGATAATTGCCAATATCTTCTCAGTTATAATAATTGATATATGTCAATAATTGTCAAGCTATAATAATTGATAATTACCAATATTCTTCCAGCTATAATAACAGACAATTGTTAATATTTCACTAGCGACAATAATTCGCAAATGTCGATACTTGACGGGCTATGATAATTGATAATTGCCCATATTTTTCAATTTACAATAATGGACAATTCTTCACATTTGACTACTTATAATAATTGATCATTTTTAACAATTGACAAGCTATTATTAATTGACAATTGTCGATATCTGAAAAGCTATAATAATTGACAATTGTCGATGTTTCACGAGCTACAATGATTGGCCATTGTTAGTATTTGACATTTAAAGTTTTGCGAACAGTGTCGAAATTATGACAGTTGGAAGCTTGACAACGTGAAACGCGTTCTTTTTTGTTTTACTTGCGAGTATGCCGTGATTTTTTTTTTATAGTAACGGCAATAAACCTTACTGAAATAAATTAAAAACGCAATAATCCAAACTAAGCGCAAGATGGTTGAAAAGAATGAACATTTTAAAAAGTGGAGGTGACCCTCTCTGTGCGTCAGCGCCTCCACCGAATAAAAAGAATTGGTCGCGTTTGATGGCCCACTTCACACCGTACAACTTTTTTCTGGTACATTTTTTTGTGACGTCGATAATTACCGAGTTATTTCGGGTGGCAGAGATAAGAGGGACACCCTGTATATATATATATATAAATATACAGGGTATCCCATTTTAATCTTACACTTGAATTTTCTCGAAAAATATTGCTCGGACGAACTATTGTGTGGAACAAAACTTCTAGGGATTGAAGGGGGACGTTTGAAAAAAATTTATTTGAGGAGCTAAAATTCAAAATGGTGGCGTTGCAAAGGCTGACATGTTTTTTTTTCAAACGGAAACGTAACTTTTTTTTATTACCAAAAAATTTGTCAGCTGAAAACTAAAAACTTTTGTTGAAATTTTTTTTTGATAAAGTTCATAGTTTTCAATTGAGAACATCATTTTCATGCCATCAGCCATGCAACCTCCTACGCTTTGGCTAACGCAAATGCCGGTGGTAGGGACAATTAGACTAAATGTCTCACGGCAAGCCGCTCAATGTTGTATTTTCGAACGTATGACCACTTGAACAAAAAAAGAATCAAATTTTTTTGTTGAAAATTTTTGTTTTTTTTTTGTTTTTTTTTTGTTTTCAAATTTGGACGATATTTCATGAGAAAATTTTGGAGGAAAATCGATGAAAAATAGTTTTTTTCCATTTTAAGGGGTAAGGCCACTGTAAATTTTTTGAAAAATCGATTTTTTTTTATTGGCTTAAAAAATAGTTTAAACCCTCTAGAATAAGAAAAAAAAGGTCCTGTGCTTCTTCTTTTTTAAATTTTTTCCAATAAAAAACTATTCGCAAAACTTTAAACGCGTTTTTCTCGAAACATGGTTTTTCAAAATGGCACGCAGCATAACTCGAACAATTTTCATTTTTTTTACTTGAAATTTTAACCAGATGTGAACATTTACATTATCTTGAGAATGTCGATCGGAATTTTCAAGAACTTTATTTATTGATTTTTTATTAACAAAAAACTTGCCGTTTTTTTCGTCAAAAATCAATTTTTTTTTTCAAACGCACGCCAAATCCACAAAAATTGATACTTTTTAAAATCCGATCGACATTCTCTAGCTATAGCCCTCTAGATTAATGGTTTTTTTTTTGTTCTAGATTCAAAAGTGCACCAGTGGTGCTGCGTGCCGCGGAGCCCTGGAAGCAAAACATGTCCCGGGAAGATAGCTGTGGAACCGCCATTTTGTTTTTTTTTACTGTAAAAAAATTTTATAATAAAGTTTAATGTATGCCCGATAACACCATTAAAAGTTTTTTTTCAAATACCTTCAATTTCGGGAACAAAAAATTAGTGAAAAAACCTTTTTTTTTGGGCCGTTACAGTGGCCTTACCCCTTAATAGCGTTTGTGCCATTTTCAGGCCCAAAAACGTGTTTCTTTAAATCCTTGACGAACTTTGATCACGATGGGTAGAAACACACACACACACACAAATCCTGGATACATCTGAAATAATTGAAAATGATGTTCTCACTTGAAAACTATGAACTTTATCAAAAAAAATTTTCAACAAAAGTTTTTAGTTTTTAGCTGACAAATTTTTTGGCAATAAAAAAAAGTTATGTTTCCGTTTGAAAAAAACATGTTAGCCTTTGTAACGCCGCCATTTTGAATTTTGGCTCCTCAAATAAATTTTTTTCAAACGTCCCCCTTCAATCCGTAGAAGTTTTGTTCCACACAATATTTCGTCCGAGCAATATTTTTCGAGAAAATTCAGGTGTAAGATTAAAATGGGACACCCTGTATATATATATATATATATATATATATATATATATATATATATATATATATATATATATATACGCATTAATACTGATGCTAATCCTCATTCGTGATAATCTTCTCACCGGCATAAACGAAAAAAAAAAAAAAAAAAAAAATAACAAGGCAGGAGGGAGGAAGTCTCGTGATCCGAGAAACCTACGCAGCAATCAGCTGATCATTGACATTTTCATGTTTTCGCAATTCCGGTTACGGAGGAGTCACGAGCTATCGTTTTTTACATGTGTGGGTGTGCGTGTGTGCAAAGAGGTTGAAAAAAAAACGTACTAAAAAAAACAAGTGGTACTCGAGTCACGAGGTGTGATAATAAGTGTCTCGCACCGTTAATACGTGAAAACGCGTTCGATAAGAAAATCACGCGCGTCCGCGGGTCTGTGCGCGCGTGCGTTTGCTGCTTTTGGTCTAAACGAGCGGCCGGACTTTCGCAAGGATCGTATACACATCGTTGCAAGTACGCGATAAAAATGTAACTCTCGGACGAATAAAACAAAAAAATTAATTAAAAAAAATTGAAACGTTTTTGACAAATTTAAGAAAAAATTATTTGCAGACGGATTTCGAAAAAGGAAACGTTATTCTTTGACAAAATTTCGAGAAAAACGTAACTCTTCGACTAATGCAAAAAAGATGAATCAATTTTTTCCTAATCGAATCGTTATTTTTAGATTAATTTAAAAAAAAACGTTATTCAAGATAATTTTATTTTCAAAAAACGTTACTTTTAGATAAATTTAGAAAAATGTAATTCTTGGGCAAATAAAAAAAATCGTAACTCAGACAAATTTTGAAAAATCCTACCCCTCAAATAAAAAAAAGAAACATAGTCCTTACGATAATTTTTTACAATTATCCGGGCCAATGTTATTGCGCTTGTTCACACAAATATTTCGTAATAACAAAGTGACCGTAAGTTTCCACGAGGCAATTGTCATTTTCCAAAATCCCAAATTTGTCGCGACTGCTAAGTGGAGGAATTTTCAGAAACGACCGCGTGTGCTTCTCTTCTCGGGGGGCAGTAAAGAGTCGAAAGAATTTGAAAATTTTTCCAAAGGTTGCGCCAATTTGTGTTTTCGCCCCCTCCTGCCCCTTCGCCGCGGCTCGTCGTAAAGCGAAGCGCAATTTTAACGACCGCTCGAATATCTCTATGAACAAAAACCACGAAATTTTCTGAGAATATTCTCGACAGTGTGGAAACGCAAAAAAAAAACATTAAAAAATCAAGAAAAAACAACAAACGAAAGAGAAACTCTAGGCTGCGAAACTTTGATTTCTGGCAAGCGTTGCGAACTTTTGTCTGCGAGGCGTCTGCCCCGTTTCCCTTTGCCTCCCTCGTCGTATGCGAATAGTTTAATTATAAATAGTGCAACGGCGACGTTCATTGCCATTGTGCGCTCGTTTGATGCAGCATGTGTGTATATATATATATATATATATATATATATATATTTATATTCTGGACGTCACTTTTCGGGCCACCCTGTATGTATATATATATATATACAGGGTGGCCCGAAAAGTGACGTCTAAAAGGAAAATATATATGCCTCCTATCAATACCTATGCGAATCTGCCTAATGCACTTTTTTATTTTTCGACATTTCGTGTAACATACGTTTTAAATTTTTTTTTCCGTTTTTTTGTGCGTACTTCTTTCTTAGAATTTTTTTGAAGAAATCGGGAGCTATTTACATGAGTATACGTTTTTTTATGATCCCAACTTTCGTGACATCCTGTCAAAGCTTTTTTTTCAAATTTTTGATCAAAGTCCAAGGATTTTACGATCTTTTTTACCATACGAAATTTTTTTTTTCTTTCTACTTTCCGAATTTTCCTGTAGCATAGATTTTTATTTTTTCTCTTTTGTGTATGTGCTTTCCTCTTAGAAGCTTTTTGAAGCAATTGGGAATCATTTGGATCAGTACAGTGAAACCTCGTTTATACGTTTTGCACTTATGCGTTTTGATCATTTATACGTCAAATTTCTCCAGCCCCGTTCATAAAGATGGTAATACGTCTTATTTCAACGTTTTTTTCGCGCTTATAGGTTATTAATTTTATTCCTCAGCGTCGGTTTCGACTTTCGTATTTTGCATACAACTCTGTCGAAAATTCAAATTTCAATTTTGTTTAATCCTTCGTTCAATCACTATACTTATGTACTAACAGGAAAAAATTGTTTTTTAATTTCAGATAAAGCTATCATGAGTTATCCTGACCACCACGAGGACACTTTTTTTTTGGGGTCTCCGGAAACCAGGTCCCGCCGGCTGAATTTCCCAAATTTTTGGATCAATTTTTTTTATATATTGTTGTAATGTTGCTCTTTTATGTGCTTTTGAATAAATAATTTACGTAATTTTAATTACGTAAGTATAATTTATGTAATTTTGAATAAAATAATTTACATATAACCTTGTTTTTAAATAGAGAAATGATGCTGTTTTGGCTTAGAAACCAACGTAACGCCTTAAAGAGTTTCAGATACATACTGTATTTCACTTTTACGTTATTCTCACTTATACGTCATATTTGATGTGGCTCTTGAAAAACGTATAACTGAAGTTTCACTGTATAAGTATTTTTTTTATCGTCTGAACTTTAGTCGTTAATCCTTTCGAATCTTTTTTTACTTTTGATAAAAATCTAAGGTATCAGCGGTATTCACTTGGTCATTTATTTATTGCTCAACACTACACTTCACAACGATAATACAATGACCAAAAAAATCGCGGAAAAAGTATATAAACGAAAGAGAAAAATAAAAAAAGCTTGTTTCGAAAAATAAAAAAATCGTAGAACATAAAAGAGGACGATGCGGATAGGTGTTAACACGAGGCATTTAAATTTTCCTTTCGGGTCACCCAATATATATATATATATATATATATATATATATATATATATATATATATATATGAGGTATTCCATGTGAATCCGGCGGACTTTTTCCCTGACCCGATTTCGACAATTCGATTTATTTTTTAAATCTGATTCCATTGACTTTAAAAGACACCCTCAATTTTTTTCCCTTTTTTCGAAACAACCCTTAGTCAAAAAAAAATTCTCCGAAAAAAACGCCCCGATTTAAAAATCTGAAAAAATGCCGAAAAATGCGTGATTATATGTAAAAATTTTCAAGCTATCACCCGCAGTGGAATTATGATTTTTTCTGTGCTTTCTGAGCGATTAACGTTAAAAAAATCCGAAAAAATTCAAAAACCGCTTACTTCAGGCGGATACTTAAATATTTTGATACCCACAACGAATTTGTTTGACCATCTTTGAATAACCAAATCACAATTATGAACCTTGAACAGTTAGCAGTCAATTTTTCGGACTTTTTTAACGTTAATTGCTCAGAAAGCACAGAAAAAGTCATAATTCGACTGTGGGTGATAGCTTGAATTTTTTTTACATATAGTCACGCATTTTCGGGAATTTTTTTCAGATTTTTAAATGAGGTCGTTTTTTTCCGAGTAAATTTTTTTTTCACTAAGGGTTGTTTCGCAAAATGTAAAAAAATCATACTTCCACTGCGGGTGATAGCTTGAAATTTTTTTACATATAATCACGCATTTTCGGGAATTTTTTAGATTTTTAAATCAGAGCATATTTTTCTGAGTAATTTTTTTTTCACTAAGGGTTGTTTCGAAAAATGTAAAAAAATTCAGGGTGTCTTTTAGAGTCAATGGAATCAGATGACAAATAAATAAATCGAATTGGCGGGGGTCAGGGAAAAAGTCCACCGGATTCACGTGGACCTCATATATATAATATATATATACATACATGTATATGTATATATGTATATTTATACACATGTATATATATATATATATATATATATATATATATATATATATATATATATATATATATGAATATGAATATGAATATGCATACGCGGCAACGTTCCTCGTAAACAAAAAGGCTCGCGGACTTACTCGCGTGTCTATAGCTACGCGAATCATTTGCGAAACGTAGAAACAAAAGTGATTGTCACACGAGCCAACCGCATAACGCTAACAACGCTCGAGCTCTCTTGTCCGCTATCCAAAATTCGAGAAAGTGCGATAGAGATGCTTAAACGAAAAAGCCACTTTGGTATCTTATAAACTGCACATGCGATTACAATTCAGCGTGAAAGTGCATGTATAGGTGCGCGTCATGCACGACGATCATTTGAATTCTTGGTGGATATTTTCGTGAAACCTCTTACGATCGTGTTTATGTAGTCGAAGGGATCGAACTCGGGCTGATCATCCTCGGGATTCGGCGGAGGACAGGGGTAGAACGCTTGCGAGGGTCTGGCAAAAAAATTGTTAATGTTTTTTTATTTCTTCAATTTTGATACACGGTATGTTAAAAACGGTAGTATTTTCGCAGGTGAATAAACAAAATTGTAGGATGGAACATTTTTTGGAATTGGGTGAAAAAAATTTGCAGGATTGATATATTTTTTGGTGCGTTTTTTAAAATTAATTTCAAAGATCATTTATTCATCCAAAGAAAACCAGAGCAAACTATAATAATTCATAATTGTTAAGATTTGACAAGATATAGTAATTGACAATTGTTGATTTGTTGTAAGTGATAATAATTGATTATTTTCAATGTTTTGCTAGGCTTAATAATTTATAATTGTCGATATTTTTCAAGCTATAATAATTAATAATTGCCAATATTTATGAAGCTCTAGTAATTGACAATAGTGAATATTTGATAGGCTGTAATAATGTATAATTAACAATATCTTTCAAGCATTCAATAATTTGCAATTCTTGATATTTCACTAGCTATGATAATTAATAATTGTCGCTATTTGCCGAGATATAATAATGGATAATTGCCAATATCTTCTCGGTTATAATAATCGATATATGTCAATATTTATCAAGCTATAATAACTGATAATTACCAATATTCTTCCAGCTATGATAAGAGACAATTGTTAATATTTCACTAGCGACAATAATTCGCAAATGTCGACACTTGACGGGCTATAATAATTGATAATTGCCCATATTTTTCAAGTTACAATAATGGACAATTCTTCACATTTGACTACTTATAATGATTGATCATTTTTAACAATTGACAAGCTATAATTAATCAACAATTGTCGATATCTGAAAAGCTATAATAATTGACAATTGTCGATGTTTCACGAGCTACAATGTTTCGCCATTGTTAGTATTTGACATTTAAAGTTTTGCGAACAGTGTCGAAATTATGACAGTTGGAAGCTTGGCAACATGAAACGCGTTCATTTTAGTTTTTCTTGCGAGTATGCCGTGATTTTTTTTTATAGAAACGACAATAAACCAAAATGAAATAAATTGAAAACGCAATAATCCAAACTAAGCGAATCCGAGATGAAAATTCAATACTACAATTATGCATTGGGTTCAGACGAAGTACCATTTGACAGAATAAAAATACGCAAGACAGCATCAATTATACAAACTCAAACAAACCCAAATAAATCCAAACAAGCCCAAAAAACCCAGATAAACAAGTTTTCAGATAAAAGTAGTAAACAAATGATTAACAAATTGTTTACCCAATGTGTTTATCGAATAAACAAGTTTTCGGATAAAACCTTCTGCAACCTTGGATAAACTGAAGAAAATCCGAATGAATCCAAACAAACCAAAATTAACCAAGCAAACCCAAACAATAATACATTAATACTGTGAAATACGGTTTAACAGCAATTATCGATCTTTAAGGGGTTGTACCAGTGTGACACTTTAAAAAAATCGACTTTTTTGGCCTTTTTCGACAGTTTATACTTTCAAGAATATCCTGTAAAAATGTCAAGTATCTCAAATCATTTTATCTTGCCAAAATCGATAGTTAAATCTTTAAAGGCGTTTTTCTCGAAATGAGATTTTTCAAATTTGCTGCCATTGTAGCTCAAAGAGCAATTATCCGATTGGTTTCGAATTTAAACTGAGTACTCTTGAATATATTTACTCTACAATGATGTAGGATATTTGTGATTTGATGAAAATTGATGATTTGGCATTGAAAAAAACGACCATTTTATAGGCAAGAAAACAGACTTTTTTTTTCATAACCACGCCATTTTGTTAGATTTTGATATTTTTCGAAAATCCTACGTCATTGTACAGGAAATACCTTCCAGTTTAACGACATTTTTTCCTTTTTCGGTTACAGCTACTCAATCGGCCGGAATCATGTCAGCAGTGGAGGAACTTTTTTTTTGCGCCTCCGAAGGCAGTGCATAAGCCGCTTGGATCTCAATATTTTTCGATAAAAAAAATTACGTAATATAGGTCAAATGTAGCCAAATATATTTTTAGGTTTCCGAAACATTTAATTGACAAGGAACATCCCTCAGGTGACACCCTTCGATTTAGTTGAAATTTGGATATGTTATAAAGCACCGAAACGTAAGCGATACGTATTTTTTTTTATCGCCGGAAAAACGGTTTTAAGGGAGACTTTGTCCTTGAAATTTTCAAAAAATTCAAGCAGCTCAACATGAGCAGCTAGAAGAAAAGGGGGGATGCCTCTATGGTCCAGGCATTGCCGATTAGCGGTAATTATAAACACATTTGTGTAAACACATTACAAAACTTTAAACGCGTTCTTCTCAAAAACACGTTTTTAAAAATGGCTGACATTCTCCTGACCGCTGTAATTAACATATCGACCTGAAATTTCGAGAGCATACTCAGAAAATACGTCTTCACGGAATGACGGATCGTTTTTTCGATAGATACATTTTTGCATTTATTATTTATCTTTTTATGCGAAAAAAAACGCGAAAATTCGATTTATTTTTAAATTGCCGCCATTTTCCGAAATTTGTACTAAACGAAAAACCCATCCGTCATTCCATGACCAAAGGGTCACAGATTGATAATATGCTTTGAATTTGTGTTTCAGATCAACAAAGAGGGGGCAGTGATGTCAGCCGTTTACCTCCCGCGATTTGAGGACCTGTTTTCGCGGAGCTGCAACGGCCGCCATTTTGGTTTTTTTTTCAAAAAAAAATTTTTTTAACGTTCTGTATATCATGAATAAAAGCAAGAAAAAAACCGCACTCAAAAAGCTTTACTCGTTTCCTTTAAGAAAAAAAAAAATGTGAACACCCTAAATATGGCACTCCAAGGACAAAGTCTCCCTTAAGGGCGGAAACCCTTAAGGGAGACCCTAAAAAATTGGGATGTTTTTCGTTTTTCGTCGATAACGTTTTAACGGTAGGACATATAAAAAATTTCAAATTGCAACGATGTTTATTTCTTTGTGCACTATACATTGGAGATGAGAACGATAACGTTATCGACGAAAAATAAAAAACACCCCTATTTTCGGGGGTTCGTTTCACCCCTTGAAACCGTTTTTCCGCCGATAAAAAAAAATACGTATCGCTTATTTTTCGGTGCTTTATAACATATCCAAATTTCAACAAAATCGAAGGGTGTCACCCGAGGGATGTTGTGAGTACTTTTCTTCCAAAAAAATGTCCGAAAATCACCCAAATTTTCAGCGTTCGCACTGGTATAACCCCTTAAACCTATAGGTCACAAGCCTAAGATCGTTTATATGTTATAAAGGACCGAAAAGTAAGCGATACGTATTTTTTTTTATCGCCGGAAAAACGTTTTTAAGGGCTGAAACGCACCCTCAAAAATGGGGATTTTTTTCGTTTTTCGTCGATAACGTTTTAACGGTAGGACATATAAAAAAATTTCAAATTGCAACGATGTTTATTTCTTTGTGCACTATACATTGGAGATGAGAACGATAACGTTATCGACGAAAAACCAAAAAACACCCCTATTTTCGGGGGTTCGTTTCACCCCGTGAAACCGTTTTTCCGCCGATAAAAAAAAAATACGTATCGCTTACTTTTCGGTGCTTTATAACATACCCAAATTTCAACAAAATCGAAGGTTGTCACCCGAGGGATGTTGTGAGTACTTTTCTTCCAAAAAAATTTCCGAAAATCACCCAAATTTTCAGCGTTCGCACTGGTATAGCCCCTTAAACCTATAGGTCACAAGCCTAAGATCGTGAGGGTGGGGAGGGGGGTGGGAGGCTACGTTGCCAGACATGATAAGTCTCGTCAGTAGCTACGAAACCTCAAAGAGACATTTCCAGCGCCATCTTTGAACTTCCGTACATTTTCTTCGCGCAATTTCTACCTGTGAGGACGATTCGCGCCCTTTTCCCGTAGCTTCGCCATCAGCCCCGTGAATTCTTCCCACTCTTTGTCGACTTCCTCCACGCTGCCTTCCGGATGCTGATTGACGAGGCTGTCCTCCAAAAGTTCCTTCTTGCCACTCTGGCCCGCCATCTTGATTTTTCCGTTGCTTTTTTCCCTTTTCTCCCAATTTGTTTTTCAACCGCCCTTCACCAAGCCCCGAGAGGCCAAACGAGCCCTAAACTCGTCACTTCCGCAGTCGCGAGGTCGCGAAGAAGAAAATTGATGAGATGGACACAACCGACCGGAAATGGCACATCAGAGACACATTTTCGTTTTTTTTTTTTTTTCAACTTTCGCGAATCGATCGTCACTCGATCACATCGCACGGTCGATTTCGATGATGATTGGGCGTACGGCGATTTTCGCGGGGCAAAGAGACGAGAAAAGGCGTAAATTCGTGGCGAGAGCGGCCATTGTGAATGGAGGCGCGTGTGAGTCACACTGAAGCCGATCGTGGCGAGCGAGCTTGACGAACACCACGAGCGGACTCTCTCGCACGGCCACATCATCTCGTCAGCCTCGCAGCAGTGCCTTCAATTTATAAACTCATTAATCCTCGCCGAGCGTATCACGGGACGGACTCGCGGACACGCCAATTTTACGCGCGATCATCCACGCTCCTATCGAACGTAACGCGCCACCCAGCCGGAATCGGCAACCAAAGGAACACGCAGGCCCGAGCGCACACGGATGTCCATTTTTTTGAAGGATTTTTTTTTTTTGCTGGGGAAAAGTCGTCGACGAAGGTGACCGTGAATTCGATCGAAAAACGAGGACGTCCTCAAGGACGTTCGGAAATTCGGGTCGAGGAAAATTAGGCCGTCGAATCCAGCCTGAATCTCGACCCAATGGGGGGGAATTTGACATTCCCCCCGTGGAAATTTATATACGCAAAAATATACGGCAAATTTATTTTATTAATAATTGTAATATATGTGAAATGTATGAGATATATTGAAAATATATGTTGCATATATGTGCCAAATTCTAATTTTCGTAACGTTTTTATATATGACATGTATATGCGTGGTATTACTGTATATCACTGTACCATATATCAGTGATATATGTAGCATTTACCCTGCATATATGCCACATATATACAGATATGCGTAGCATATCTGCCCACACGGAAATAACATAAAATAAAATATATGTAACAATATATTTTTCGATATATTAAAAATGGATGTAAAATATATTTCAGATATATATTAGCCGTCTTAGATATAGATTAGATATATGCAATATGTGCGGGAAATGCATTAAAAATATATTCGCGATATCAAAGTTTTCGGCCAAAATAGATCTTCAGAATGTACATAAAAATATATATGTTGGATAGGCGGGTACGTATTAGGTGTACAAATAAGTTTTAGGACAGTTTTCAAAAAATTCAAGATTTATTAAAAAAGAAGTAAAACACAGTTATTCATCGAAGTAATCTCCATCGCACTGAATGATCTTCAGCCATCTCTCAGGTAACTCGCGGATGCCTTTCGCAAAGAAACTTTCGTCTTGCGAGGTGAGAAATTTAGCGACTCATTTTTCCACTTCTTCAAATGTTTTGAATCGCACGTCAGACAAATCGTTCTGCATTTTCCGGAATAAATGATAATCGGATGGGGCTAAGTCTGGTGAATACGCCGGGTGTGGTACAGCTTCCCATCCAAGCGCTAGTAACGTATCCTTGACCGGTTTACCCACATGAGGCCGCGCGTTGTCATGGAGCAGTTTTACTTGACGTTTTCCTTTACCAGAAAATGGACGTTTCTTCTCAATTTCTTGATTCACTTGCATCAATTGATGACAATAGCGATCGGTAGTAACTGTTTGACCAGGTTTGAGAAGTTCATAATACAGTACGCTTTTCATATCCCACCATATGCACAGCATGACTTTGTTACAATGAACATTGCGCTTTGGCGTGGATTTTGTCGGCTCGCCGGGGTCAACCCAATGATATTTGCGTTTCGGATTATCAAAATAAATCCACTTTTCATCGCCGGTCACAATTTTCCACAAGAAAGACTTTCTATGTTGCTTGTTGTAAAGACTCACACAAATGTTAAGACGGCTGTTTTTATTTTCTTGAGTCAGAAAGTGTGGTACCCACTTTGTTCCTTTTCGAATCTTACCCATTGCTTTTAAACGATAAGAAACAGTTTGTTGAGTTACTCCAAGCTGTTCCGAAAGTTGTTTCTCCGTCTGACAAGAGTTTTCATCCAGCAACGCTTGCAGTTCCTGATCGTTCACCTTTACAGGAGGCCCCGTGCGTTCACGGTCACTAACGTCGAAATCACCTTCTTTGAATCGCTTATACCGATACTCACATGTACTTTTAGATACAATGTTGTCTCCAAGAACAGAACATATCGATTCACACGCTTTCCTAACACTTTTTCCTTGATGGAATTCATAGCGAATGCAGTGTCTAATAAATAGCTTATCGGTCTGCATGTTTAATTTACAGAATTTATAGGTTATGTTTATGACTCCTTTACGTTTCGATACTAAATATCAAGCGCCATCTATGATAAGTGAGCGGGACCTTTGAATTAATTTAGAATAGCTGTTATGATACAAAATCGAAGTGTCCTAAAACTTATTTGTACACCTAATATATTCGAGCTATATTGAAAATATACTTACAATTTACTCAAATTACCCTCAAAATATACTACAAATGTATTTTAAGGGACAACACCACTGTGACGGCTTCAAAAAATCGATTTTTTGAAAACCATCCAGAAAAATCTAAAATACATTTAAGATTAAGATGCCGTTGGACACAGCTCGAAAAAATAATTATTTTCGGAGATATTGAATATTTTGTGGAGCGGTGCAGCGCTCCGTGACGCTCGGGGCCCCGCGCAGCTGCGCGCCTCAGGGTCGGCAGGTATACCGGGCCTTTCCCAGGTCCTGCGGGTCTTTCCCAGGTATTCTTTTGTCTCCCTTCACAAAAACCGGCTATTTTTATGAATATAATTTCGAAAAAAAGCCATAGGTGGCGATAATTGAAAAATGTTCAAGTCGTCAATCGTCAATCGTTGATATTGCAGCTGATATCGCGGTATTATTATTCAATGATGGCCTGAGAAGCCTCATGAAAGTTTTGGAGACGTTGGGGATAACTATCGGCCCAAATTGTTTCAATTTTTGCGTTGAAACCGACGCAGCGCGGATCGAGCTGGCGAAGCGCTCGCTCACAGACGCTGCAAAAAAGGCAAGAAGAGCCTCTACAAGTTCGAGAAATGATGCTAGGGACAATGATTTGCTTCTTGAAGGCCAGCTATATGGTGCCGGCATCGCTGATTAAAGGTAAAACATTTTTTTTCCAATTTATCGCATAAATTAACAAACCTAAAACTTTGAACGCGTTTTTCTCAAAACCACTTTTTTGAGTGCGGCACACAGCAGAACTCGAGCAATTTTTATCCGATCGACTTCAAATTTGGACTGCATCAATAAAACTAGATTATCTAAAGAAGCACATAGGATTTTTTCGATATCTCAATAATAAAAAAAGTTATAGCCTATTTTCGACGAGAAATTTTGCTCGAAAATCGTCCTTTAATTTCAAAAGCGTGCCTATTTTTTAAAAATCAATATTTTTTCAAATCCCTGTGTACTTCTCTTCAAAATATCATATTATTAACGAAAACACTCGGTGTTTTTTTTTTTCAGATCGACTTTGAAGAGAGTTCTGCTGCGTGTTGCGAACCACTGCAGAGGCACCAGTACCTGACGCGGGAGCTTCCCCAGCGTCACCAGGGGGCGTGAAAAATTTGAAATTTTTTTTTTATGTATCTTCAATAAACAACGAACAAAACAAAAATTTTTTTTTCGAATATCTCTTTTTTTTTCCCACAAAAAAAAATTCTTGAAAAATGGCAAAAAGACGAGGGGGCACAGTGGTGTTGTCCCTTAACTTTATTCGACTTATAATTGAAATACACTTTAAATGTATTTAAACTACATCTAAAATATACACGATATATGTTCACACTTCGTTTAAAATATACTTGAAATATGTTCATAATACATTTCAAATATTATTGAAATATATTCAACGTGTATTTAAGATATACTTGAAATATATTTAAACTATACTTGAAATATGCTTAAAAATTTCGTTACGACGTTATTTAACATCATTGCACCCTTTTGCGATATTTTTCCTCGTCATTAATTACGATTATGGTGTTTGCGGTTCAAATATATTAATGGTTCAAATTTAAATTATATCAGACGCTTACACGCCGTAAGGCGGTTTCGAACCCGGGACCTCCGAGTGATGAGCTGGGACGTTCCCCGCTGAGCTAGTTCTACTTGTTAAATTAACTTTCGTATCGTCTGCATATCGTACAATGCACAATGTTAGTTTATTGAGAAACGTGTGGATTTACAAGGGTAACTAACATTATCGTATCAATTACTTAATTGCGGTCGCATAGAGAGCGATAATCGAATAGAATTACATAACCTTCAATTTTTTTCTCCGATCATTTATTCCGGCTAGTGCGGCTAGGTCTTCGCGAGATACCGACTTGAAGATGTTTTTCATTTGCAACGTCGTCTGTTACTCAAGTTGCTTAACCAACCATATTTAAAATATATAAAACATACATTCAGTTTGTATTTTTGATATATTTACGATGTATCTCAAGGGCGGGGCAAAGTATTTAAATTTTTTTAAAAATTTTTTTAAATTTTTTAAATGAATGCATAATATATCAAGAATATTGTGTTAAAATTTCAAGTCGATCGGAGTAAAATTGACGAAGTTATGAGTATGTGAGCGTCTATTGCTCCATGCCGTTCTCTTCTCTTCTGCGTTTTTCAAACCGTTTTTCTGAGACTTGTCATATTTGAAGTCCGTGTGCACGATAACTCAAAATCTACTGGACCAATCGCTTTGAAATTTCGCACAGTACTTCTTCACATAATTCACCAGGTATTGTCGAGAGCTTTTTTGTTTTTTTTAAAATAATTACTAATTTTTCAACAACAAATTAGCCGATTTTTTTAGCGAAAATCGGGTTTTTGGCTCCCAAGTGCTACGAAAAATCGAAAAATCGAAAAAAAAAATCCTCCCGTCATTACCTCGAGAAACATCTCCTTTAACAAACGCATGTTGATTTTTTTGTTTCAAATGATTCTGTTGCAAGTTATGGTGCACACCGCAAACCAACTTTTTTTCGAGGCGCCTCCGGGGTTTAATTTTCACTCGCTCAATTTTGAATATTTTGCAATGCAAATTTAGGAGAATGTTGTTCAAATGTTACTTTATTATATGTAAATTTTTCAATAAACGAACACTATTCGTTACGCCAAAAAAAAATCTTAAAAACATGCCTTTTTTTCGCCGAATTAACTTTACCCCGCCGTTAAATGGATTTATATTTATGTATCGTATAGGTTTTACTCTTGCCCAAAAATATAATTGGCATATCCAACTTTTCAAGCCAATTATATTTAATACATGGTTTATATATTTTTCGATATATTTTTTAAAATATATTTTATTTTCATACGGGTGTATATAGTGTTTAATGTAATAGTGTACTTTAACTGTAAATTAAGTTTTTTTAAGTTTAAGTTTTAAATTTTGATTAAGTTTAACTGTAATAGCGTTTATTCACGGCATATATTTCTTGTCAGGAATATGTATCAAAAATGTATGCCTCATATATGACGCATACATGACACACATATGAGTCATATATGGCGCATACATTTTTGATATATTTTTCTGACAAAAAAATAGATTGAAAGTATATCGAAAATATATGCGTCGTATATGCCTCATGTATGCATCATATATAGTATTTATACGTAGCATATCTTTTTTGGCCAGAAAAATATATCGAAAATATATGGGTCATATATGCGTCATATATTTGGTGCATATATACTGAATATATACGTATTATTCTATTTTTCGTCACTATATATGCGACCGATATATATATATGTGTGTAGCATATATTTTACATACATAAATTTCCATGGGGGTCGGGGAGGGGGGTCAAAGCAATTTAAAGGATAAACATTTACAACGATAAAAAAATCGATTTCTTTTTTCTCTTTAAACGATAGAACTATATATGTAGAATATTTTCCTAAAGTTTCAAAGCGAAATTCGAAAAACTTCAAACGTCACAGCCCGTCAACGCTGTGCCTCACCGCTCGGATTCGGAGCGGGAACTTCAAACGCCTTTTTTTATCAAAACTGCATTATCGAAATTGGTGTGCAGGATTACTCTAAAACTATTAAGGGGCTAGTCCACTTTGAAAATACAAAAAATAAATTTTTTAAACTGTTTTCGAAAGTACATACGTTCAGAGATATTGTGTCAACATTTTATGAAAATCCGAGCTGTCTGAGTATTTTTTTTTAACTGAACGTCAGGACCTCATTTCGTCTATCTGAGCCTATAGCGCGCATATTATAAAGTTCAAACGCGTTTTTTTTTTCTCGAAACAACGTTTTCAAAATCTAGCTCCATCGTATCTCTAAAACTAATAAACCGATTCTCTCGAAATGTGAACCACATATTGTAAAAATGATTCGCAACAGGATGACCCTCGATGGTTTTAAAATGTTGATTTTTACTCTTTTTTTTTGTGAAAAACTGCGAAAAAACGCGTTTTTAATATACTTTTTTCGTTTTTCATCTGCCATTTTTTTATTTATTGACAAAACTTTATATCCGAGGGTCATTTTGTAGCTGGTGTCATACTGAATCTAATGGACTTTGATTTTTTTGTTTCAGACAAGCCGTTGCCGAGTTGTGATGGAGCTACCTAGCCCACCTATTTTTTGAGGCGTTACGTTAAACTATAGTTTTTGTACTTAAAAATGAATACAAATGAATTAAACTTTTTTTAAAATGTATTTCAAGACTTTAGTTATCAACCCCAACAACTTTTATATTCATATCTTTTATAAAATCCTCAAAAAAAAATCGCGAAAATAGCCTTTTTCGTGGCTCCAAAGTGGACCGGCCCCTTAAGGCCTTAGGCCACTCTAGAGGTCGAAAAAATAAGCTTTTTGGTGATTTTTCTTTAGCAAAACTACAAAATAAATCGAGATTACAAAAAAGGGTGTTTATCATACATATCGGTGACTGTATATAATAATTTTTTTGAAGCGATTCATTTCAAAATGGCGGCTGTACAGCGTTTATCACAAAACTGCATTTTTTAAGGTGGCCGGAAACATAACTCAGGCAATTTTCAACCGATTCGCTTAAAATGTTGAATATATCTTGAAAAATACATTGTCTATGGAAGTACGTAGGTTTTTTTTTATATTGCATAGTTCATTCGTTATTCACAATTATCTGATGATTTTTTAGGCAAGTTTTTGGAAAGTGAAAAATTTCGTTAGTTAATTGTTAATAACAAATTGACTAAGCAATATAAAAAAAATCCTACGTACTTCCATAGACATTGTATTTTTCAAGATATATTTAAAATTTCAAAAGAATCGGTTGAAAATTGTCTGAGTTATGTTTCCGGCCACCTTAAAAAATGAAGTTTTGAGATAAACGCTGCACAGCCGCCATTTTGAAATTAATCGCTTAAAAAAAATGATTGTATACAGTCACCGATATGTATGATAAATACCCTTTTTTGTAATTTTTATTTATTTTGTAGTTTTTTTTTAAATCCCCAAAAAGCCGATTTTTTCGGCCTCTAGAGTGGTCTAACCCCTTAAGCCGATTGAGTTGAAAATTGGTAGAAATATTGATAATACTGGTACTTTCTACTTGACGAAGAATATTTTTGAAAAATTGGAAAAAAAAATACTTTTTTCATCACATTTTACAGAAATTTTGCGTGAAAAATGTTGATTTTTTTTTTGTAAATGCGTGCCATTTTGTCAAATTTGCATTTTCTTCATTTTAATTACCATCACATAGACACTATACATGTTCCAACTGAAAAAAATGTTTGCACTTTTTTGCAAATCAAAGTTTACAGGAGGCTAGACTGCACGCCGATTCGCAACTCCCGCGGCGACCTTGCTGTAACACTCTGCCAAAGCTCCGCCATTTTGATGATGAGTAACATTAAAATATTGTTTCGTATACTTAAATATGCTATCAAAGTATACCTAAAGTTTGATAGTTGTAAAGTAATTATTTCTTAGTTGAAAAAATCATTCAATATTGCTTATTTTTTTCCGTCTAACTGTATATCTAAAAGCCTTAAGGATTGCAATTGGGTTGGAGAAAAATCGGAGGTTCGACTCGGATGGAATTTTAGTTTATTTTCACGGACCTTTTTTTAACGATTCGTGATTTTAAGTCCAAACAAACCCAAACACATTGGATATTTAACTTGAAGAGAGATTTTATTTTGCCAGGGAGGAGTCAGCCAGTTTTCTGATGGAAAAATGGACAACGCTGATGGTGTAGATGTTAGGAGGGGGTAGGGTATTTTGTTGGCGTTTTTTAAGATATTTTGTCATGTGAATGCTTTATGGGCCTGGCATCGATGATTTTGTGTAAGTAATAGAAAAATACTCGTTAATTGATATTTCATTTTTCATTTTCTATTGTAGAAATCTTCGAAACATTCAAACGCGTTTTTTTTACACCTAGCAGTTTGAAAGTCGGTGAACTCTCGCTCAAAATTTACCATACCGGTCCTTTTGAAATTTTACATACTCTTTCTACACATAAATTACGAGGCAATGCTGTCGAGGTTTTTTAAATTTTTTATAATTTTAATTTATTTTACAATAACAAATATTCCAATTTTTTAAATGAAAAAATCGGTATTTTGACTTCTAAGTGTAACCAAAAATTAAAAAATTAATTTAAAAGAACACGACAGCGTTACCTCAAGGTACTTATCAACTAATGAATTTTTATTGCTTTTTTTTATTTCAGATGATCCAGTGATGAGTTATGGGATTCACCGCAATGTAACTTTTTTTAGGCGTCTGCGAAGATTTACTGTCGATAGCTGATTTCTGCATAATCATTAATGAAAATTTTACAGAATATTCTTCAAATTTCCTCTTTGTTATATACTAATTACATAAATAAATATATATTAACTGTCTCGTCAAAAAAATTATCGTAAATATGCTTTTTTCATAGCGAATTAACCTTACCACCCCCCCCCCCCCCTAAACCTCAACGAATCCAAACTAACATTTTAATCAGCCTGAAAAGGATACCTACTGCGTCTTGAAAAAAAAATGTATTTTCGATGCTGATAGCTTTGACATCAAAGTCAAACGAACGCAAAAAATGTTTTAATTGGCCGGAAAAAGATACCGCATATAGAAACATAAATTGTTTTTGACGCTGATAGCTTTGCCACTCAACCCGAGCGAACCGAAAAAAAAGTTTAATTAGCCTGAAAAGGACACTGCGGTTAAGAAAATGTATTTTCGACGATGACAACTTTGATACTAAACTCAAATACATTTTTATCGATTTAATCAGCCTAAAAAGGCTGCCTCTAAAAATACATACATATATTTTACCCTAATAGTTTTCATACTAAGCCCAAACGAACTCAAATATATAAATGCACCAACCCCAATCATATTGCATATTTGGCGTTGTCCCTTTAAATTTCTCCCTTCGAATATCCCTTCAACAACTTGAAGGGATATTTTATTTTACCGGGGAGCATAATTCTCCTGATGGAAAAATGGACAACGCTGTTGGTGTACAGTGAAACTTCAGTTATACTTTTTTCACGGGGGTACATCAAATATGACGTATAAGTAAGAATAACGTAGAAGTGAAAAGCAGTATGTAGATGAAACTCTTTAACATTTGAAAATGGCGATTGGTCCATAATTCCCGATGTTTTTCAATAGCCGTACCTCCATTATGCTAATGTTTGGTTTTCCAATTGAAAATTTGATTGGTAATAATTGAGTAATGAGCCAACTCAAGTGTTCGAATTTCCGTTTTGAACTTTTGTTTAACGCAAGATTGTAACACTGAGCTTTGACGTTTTAGACTAGTAAATAACAAACAGGTTTGTATTGATAAGATATATGTAATCACAGTATATGCATACGTAGTCGAGGTGAGAAACATCAAAATATCAAAACATCGAAACATCAAAACATCAAAACATCAAAACATCGAAACATCAAAACATCAAAACATCATAACATCAAAACATCAAAACATCAAAACATCGAAACATCGAAACATCAAAACATCGAAACATCAAAACATCAAAATGCAGTCACGTGAAATTTTCTCCAGCGAGAGAATATCTCGTGTGATTAACGTATAACAGAAAAAAACGGGGCCGGGTTGAAATTCCAAACGTTGAATGCTCCGACGGTTTATAATTCCGAATTTTAATGTTCCGAAATTCAAGATGGGGCCGGGTTGAAATTCCGCACTTTGAATGGTCAGAACGCTCAAAACTCCGAAAGAATAGTACCCCGAAAGATCAAAACTCCGAAATAATTTTACACGAAAGACCAAAATTCCGAAAATCTTAACACCAATAATTCGGCTATGGAAGTGTTAAAAGTTTCAAAAATTTCAATAAATCGACGAATTATTTCAAGAATTTTTTTTCCATTAAGAATTAATTTTGCGTCAATTTTGAAATTTGTCTAGACATTGTTATACGTTCTACATCATTTACAGTCAACTGTGTAGACTTTCGCTGGCATGATCTTGACATGAGGGCCGGGTTGAAATTCCGAACTTTGAATGTGTCGGCGGTTTAAAATTCCTAATTTTAATGTTCCGAAATTACAAGGTTCGTCAAAATCATGCCAGCGAAAGTCTACACAGTTGACTGTAAATAATGTAGAACGTATAACATTGTCTAGACAAATTTTAAAATTGACGTAAAATCAATTCTTAATAAATACAAATTCTTGAAATAATTCGTCGATTTATTGAAAATTTTGAAACTTTTAAAACTTCCATAGCCGAATTTTTTCGACAATGTTCAGATTTTCGGAGTTTCGGTTGAGATTTTTGGAGCCAGCCTGAAGGGGACGCTGCGTCTGAAAAAAATGTTGTTTTTACACTCATAGTTTTCGCACTCACCCGAAAAAATATTTTAACTAGCCTGAACAGGTCAACGCCACTAATTTTTTTTTTTTCGAATTATTAATGCTAATAATTTTGACAATAAACCCAAACGAACCCAAACAAATATTTTAATTAGCCAAAAAAGGAAGCTGCTTTTAATTTTTTAAATCAAGGAATGATTAACGGTGCGACCATAGGCACCAAATCCAAACAAACAAATATTTAATCTCGCTAAAAAACGATGCTGCTCCTGTTAAAAAAAACGTCCAACCCGGCCAGCATTTTCATTCGATTATAGATTTCGAGCCTATTCGAGATACGATCACCGCACAGCGCAACGTTCCCGCTCGGAATGTGACGCACACACGACGCTCTTTGCTTCCGGCTGCGAAACATTCATTTCAATCCGACAATTCATTCGCCGGATAATTTAATACTAAAGCATTTGTTTGCCTCGACTAAATGATCCCTTCCGAGTTAACGCTCGCGGAAAAAGTTCATTCCTAGTGAACTTCGCTTCGAATACAAACACTTTTGTAATTCCAAAAATTTACCGAATTGTGACGATCTCTTTTTCTTTTGATTTTTTCTCAAAGTTGTTTTATGAAACGGTGCAAGTCGTATGTCAAAATTTATTCGTCTGATTCATTTCAAATTCGGACAGAGCAGAGTCGCCCCGATAATTTTTTCGACCTCTTATCCATTTGTTAATAGCAAGTGATTTAAGTTCTTTTTTGACGTCGAAAATCGAACTTTTTTTTCTACAGCTTGCCATTTTTATAATTTTCAATATTTAAAAAAATTATTCGGTCATGTGAAACTTTTTTTATTACACTAAAACCACATTTTTTTATTTCAGGGAAGCACCTTCATCGATTGGACATGCAGCAACTTATTATTTGTTTTTTTCAAATAATAATAACTTGATCGTTTATCAATATTTTCGAATGAAAAAAAAACTCAAACTTGCCAACACTATGTATCAATTCTGCAAAAAATCCCAGCCCCGTCTTCCCAATATTCTTATCACAACAAAATGTTGAAAACCGACCTGATTATCGGGCCTCGAGCTTACGCAGACGCCAGAGGTTAGGCTACTGTGAACATTTAAAAAAAATCGATCGTCGCTTGAGGCAACTGCAATTGAAGAAGATGGTCCAATATACGGTGCAGGAATCGCAGATTGAAAGGTAACTTATGATCACAACGATATGACTGCTAGTCAAACTTTAAACACGTTTTTCAAAACGGTGTACATGATTTCTCGACATTTAATAAGCAAATCGACTTAAAATTTAGTACACTTATTCAGTGTAATAGTACTTAAGTCTTGACCGACGTTTTTCTTCTTAACATTGTTTTTCATTAGTTATTAACAATAATAATGTCATTGTTCCTCGAAAAATCGAAAAAAAAAATTCAAAAATTTTTTTTTCACGATTGACCCACGATAACGTAAAAAATCTCGGTCAAGTCTTAGCCTATATTATCTATTTTGAGAAAAAAATCGGCTTTTCCGATTCAGATCAACCGGCTCGTAAAAATCACGTACACCATTGAGGTCACGTTCAAAAGGTCTTCAAAATATTGTTTATATCTTCTTCAATGATTAATATTTTTAAATGAAATTTGGTACACAACTTGATTAATATCCATACAAATAACTGTCCAAACGATATTTCAATCATCTTGCCCATTCCTTCGATATTCATTTTTTTTACCAACTCTCATTTCCGGGTCGTCACAGTAGACTAGCCCCTCAAAGATACACGGATAAAAATTGTGAATAATTATTCCACAATATTCACGCTTCACTTAACTCTGCACATTATTCATACATCGATTATTTCCATCGGAAAAAAATGGCCGATATTTTGCATACAATCATGTCAAGAAATAATTAAAAAATAGCTGTGGGTTTCGTGAAAAATACATGGTTCGTTTTTACGATCGAGAGTGCGCGGTGGGGGCGTGAGATTTATAGCGCGGACTGTACGAAGTTGGTTCCGTAATGGGCCACTTCCCTCCGGAGAGTCCGGTGAGCAATCCGAGGCCTTTATATATATATATATATATATATATATATATATATATATATATATATATATATATATATATATATACATACACAGTCGCGTTACAGCACCGGGTACCAGTTTCAGAGGGCTCGTAGGAAGCTGACTTCAAAGTCACGAGTTATCATTGATCAAAATTACCACGCAATTTGACACACGTCTTACAGCTATACGCCACTTCCCCCTCTCTCCTTGCACACACGCATACACACAGCGCACGCATGTACCGTCGATTGCGGAGTCGCAACCGCGTGCGACGAGGGCCAACTTAAATTCTTTACTCATATTTACTATCCGCATATTTCTCACTCAAGAGCGCGGCACTATTTCTTTCGTCGATTTGCAAAATCTTCTCGCAACAATAATCTTTGTTCTTGCCGAGTGTGCTAATGAACGAGCGGTGAAAGAAAAGCCCTTGATGCTTGTAACGAGTGCTGATGGCAAAATATATGAAAAATATATAGCAATGTATAAGAAATATATATCGATATATGATATATATAAGTTGAGCTCACTTTGCGTGACAATCTTTTTTATATGCTGACAGCTTTTGCTGTGGTGACGAAGAAAAAAATGTAGATTTTCTTGCATGACCCTCAAATATATATATATATATATATATATATATATATATATATATATATATATATATATATATATCAATACCGATATAGATATCGATAAATATCTTTTATATATGTCGATATATATTTTTTATATATCGACAGCGATATCTATATCGATGAATATATTTTATATATCGATACCCATATCGATATCGATAAATATATTTCATATATCGATACCGATCTCGATATTGATAAATATATTTTATACATCGATACCGATCTTGATATCGATATATATTTTTATCGGAATAGAGCTATAAAATATATTTTTCAATATCGAGATCGCTATCGACATCTCAAATATATAAATCGATATGTATAATATATTCAAGCAATATCGAGATCGGTATTGATATATAAAATATATTTGTCGATATCGATATCGGTATCGATATACGAAATATATTTATCGATATCGAGATTGGTATCGATGTATAAAATATATATCAATATCGATATCGGTATCGATATATGAAAAAATATATATCGGTATAAATAAAATATATTTATAATCTATATCGGTATCGATATATATTAACGAGGGTGACGCAAGAAAATCTACATTTTTTTTCTTCGTCACCACAGCAGAAGCTATCAGTATATGTTTAAAAAATTGTCGCGAAAAGTGAGCTGAACTTTCGAAGGTGGCACGAGCAATTGCTAGCTACTTACCTATTTTCTTCTTAAAATCATGATTTTTCACGTGTCAAATAAAAAAAATAGAAGATGGGTTGCAAAATATAACCACGTGGTAAGTCTCATTAGCGAGAGCAAAAACAATTTCCTTAAGGTACTACCCCCATGGAAATTTATATACGCAAAAATATACTGCAAATTTATTTTATTAATGTTTGTAATATATGTGAAATGTATGCCGTATATTGAAAATATATGTTACATATATGTGCCAAATTCTGATTTTCGTAACGTTTTTATATATGAAATGTATATGCGTGGTATTACTGTATATCAATGTATCATATATCAATGATATATGTAGCATTTACCCTGCATATATACCACATATATTTAGCATATATGTTGCATACACACTGCATACATTCCACATATATACTGCATAAACGGTACATATATGCCACATATATACAGATATGCGTAGCATATTTGTATATAGTGTTTATATTGAATAGTGTACTTTAACTGTAAGTTAAGTTTTTTTAAATTTAAGTTTTAATTTTTATTAAGTTTAACTGTAATAGTGTTTATACACAGCATATATTTCTTGTCAGGAATATGTATCACAAATGTATGCGTCATATATGACGCATAAATGACACATATATGAGTCATATATGACGCATACATTTTTGATATATTTTTCTGACAAAAAAATAGATTGAAAATATATTGAAAATATATGCGTCGTATATGCCTCGTATATGCCTTATATATGCATCATATATAGTGTTTATACGTAGCATATATTTTTTTGGTCAGAAAAATATATCGAAAATATATGAGTCATATATGCGTCATATATTTGATGCATATATACTGAATATATACGTATTATTCTATTTTTCTTCACTATATATGCGACCGATTTATATATATATATATATATATGTATATATATATATATATATATATATATATATATATATATGTATATATATGTAGCATATACTTTCTGCATATATTTTACATACATAAATTTCCATCGGGGTAGGGAGCGGAAAAGCGCTCTTACTGGGCGCGATCTAAAAAATTGATTTCTTCGACGGAAATCATGTTTATCAACTTCAGAACACATTTTTCGACTGTTCTTCTTATTAAGAATGTGAAAAATCGTTTTTTGGTGCCAATATTAGGAAAATACGAAGAAATGTCTCGCGCCACCTTTTAATGTTGACCTGCAGATTGGCGCCTTACTGAAAAGCGTTTCGATGAGTGTTTACCAAAAAGTGAAATTTTATTCGAAAAAAAATTAGAAATCTTTAATTTTTGTGTCTTATAAAAAAAAATCACTTTTTCACACTTTCTTAGATAAAAAAAATCCAAACTTTTTCAACACTTTTTTAGATTAAAAAATCCAATCTTTTTTACACTTTTTAAAATAAAAAACGCAAAATCTTTTAACACTTTTTTAATTTAAAAAATCCAAACTTTTTCATACTTTTTAAATTTAGAAACTTCAAACTTTTTCATACTTTTTCATATTGAAAAAAATCTATTCTTTTAGCTCATCTCACGTAGAAAAACAAATCTAAAAGCTTCATACTTTGTGGGTAAAAAAAAAATTTGACCTTTTCTTCTAAAAAAAAGTCTGAACCCTTTCGCCCTTCGATTATTAAAAACACCGCACTCCTTTCCACCCTAGTCGATGAATAAAAAGGTGTATCCTTTCCCCCCTTCCACAATGCTTCTTCACAAACGAAAAAAAAAAAAAAACAAATGTTACCTCGTCACACTTCGTTTTAGCGAAAACATGTTTTTTCCTCGTTCAAGTGCAGATTAGAAAAACGTACATACCTTGGACATCGTAAAAGCAACGATAATGAACGTTTCGTGTTTTTTTTTTTCACACAAAAGCCGATACGATTAAAACGCTCTTCTCCCGTGGCGGAGATAAACTGAAAGAGGCAATTTTTAAATCTTGCATCGCGCCGAAACGATTACCTTTATCCGCTGGCAAATTTAATCCTCTATTTGTCACGTGCAACGAACAACGAAGTTTATTTGATTATTGAACCTCGAAAAACAGAGAGCAGATAATGGCGGCGCGGATTCTATGTTGACTCGAATTTTCGAAAAGGGTACCGCGCCCGCTCGTTGTCGGCGAAATTCTCGAGCCGCGCGCTATTTGTCACGCGCACGCACACACGTTGAGATAATTTTTAAACGAAGGTCGAGGTGTCGATGGAACTTTGATAATTTTATTTATAATAACGAGAATTCCAATAGTTTCCTCATTGGAAAATACTTTTGGAAAAATTGTCACGTGAGAAAAACAAAATTTGGAAGAGAAACGGAAGAAGGCATTTTCATTAATTTTTCGGAAAATGGAAAACGTCGGAAGGCAAATTGACGAATTTAAATTCACCATTGTATAGGGAACGGAGTGAGAATAAATACCACTTTGACGGGTCAAAAGAGTCGATTTTTTCTTTCAAAGTATACATTTTCAAGAATAATTGAAAATAATTGCAAGTTAAAATATTGAAAATTGACGAAGTTACAGATGATTCAACGAGAGCAGGCAGCGCAACGATTTACGTAAACTAAAACTTTCAATCGCCTTTTCTCACGTGGTGAGGAGCAGTCGGAATTTTCAAAAAATCAATTTTTTATTTTCATTTTCTTGAAGTACGATGTTTCGAAAATATTCCCTGAAAATTTCAAGTCAATCCGATGAATAGTTTCCGGCATATCCCACAATTAAGGAGGTTGGAGCGTTAGCCACAATCCAAGGTTTAATTTAATTTTAAAAAAATACATTTTATTGTTTACACTATACTGAGTCTTTACGAATTTTTTGAACTTTTTTTACCACCAAACACCAGACATAAAAAATAGTTTAATGTATGTAATTTAACGTGCGGTTAGATGGGCAAGACTTTCACACCAAAGGTTATGTAATTTTTATTGTTATTTAGCACCAAGATAAACCATTCCTAACAACGGATTAACGCAAACTGAACCTCTGTGAACATTTAGAAAAAAAAATCCTCATCTTGCCCATCGTAAACCATGGGCCAATAATCTCGTGACGTCAATATGAATAGGCATAATTATGAATTACTCAAAGTTTCGTTGTGAATTGTATAAAACATTCGTTGTCGTAGTTTTTTCATAATAATCATCGATAATGTTATGCTTTTTCAAGTTGGTGGTAACACAAAACTTTTTCTACTTTACGCAATAAAAATGTTAAAATGCATAATTTTGCCCTTTAATTATATATTTAAAAAAATTAGCATATATAGAATAAATTTATACCTCGTATGCATTTTTTTGAGGTTCATTGAAAAAAAAAAATGAATAAACCGTCATTTGACTCAACTGAATCGCTCCAACCTCCTTAATAAAGGGGCGTCGAGTCCCCATAGTAGCGGCTGACAGACGCGCAAACGACAATACCCGGGAAGGCAGAATGCTTCGAAGATAACAACAAATTGATATTTTCGAAGCTTCCACATCAGCAAAAGCAAAAGTATGGGCCAGGAATTGATCATTCGATGTAAGTAATTTTTTAATTAGCATTTCTATACATGAATCAAGTGTAAAATTACAAAACTCTTTCAGAAATTTTCAAAAATGTATTACTCAAAAACTATGAACTCTAGCCAAATTTTGTAAAGAATACTTTCGTTTTAAAATTGCCCAAAATGTTAAAAAATAATAATTCATCCCGAAAAACTTAAATTTTTTGAAAAAGTGTTTCAACAATTGGCTATAAACAATTGAATGCCCGACATTTCGGCAAAAAATCGAGCTCAAAATTTTACGAACATATAATACCGTATCCACATCGAAAAACTTTAAACGCGTTTTTCTCGAAACTATGTTTTTCAAGTCGGTGACCACTATAATTCAAAAATCACTCGATGGATTTCGATTAAATTTGGTGCGATTACTGATAGCATTAAAAACTAGTCCTTAATCGGAGGATTTTCATTTTTGTTGCCAATTTCTATTTTTTTTAAACAATAAACGAGCGATTTCCGGTCGAAAATCGAAAGTTATCTGTCGGAAGACAACATTTTGTTAATTTTGGAAAAAAAACTTCGATTAAGAACTAGATTTATTATTAAAGTAATGATTATTTTCGGTTTTTTTTTTATTTCAGATGATCCAGTAAAATTGTATGATTGTCACCGCAAAGTATTACATGCCGAAGGGGGTCCGACAAAGGAGCCGATATTTTTATAAATAATCAATATTTTTCTTTGAAAATTTGTACGAATCAAGTTGAAATATAACATAAAAAGTCTGTGTAACCGCTTTTGTAAAACAAACTCAAGGAGAGATATACACCTAGATGGTCGTGGTCGAGGATTTAGAAGCTATGAACATTCCGTCGACCGTAGAAGACCTGCAGTATGGGCCTGGTATCGATGATTCCATGTAAGTTGACAAATTTCATGATTTATTCATTCCCAAATTTTCAAACGCATTTTTCTCAAAACCACGTTTTTTAAATTGGTACCCAAAATTTCTCGAAAACCAATGAACCGATTGGCTTGAGGTTTTTTGTGGTTATTCTATACACCATTATCTAGTACTTGTCATAGGATTTTTTTCCGTTACTTAGTTTTTGTTTTATACGCAAAATAATAACTAATTTTTTGCCCAAAAATCACTATTTATGTTCAAACGTCCGCCATTTTGTCATAAATCGATATTTTCAAAATCGGCTATGACAAGTACTAGATTATAGTATCTAATTTAATCATCTTTTTGGTTTTTTTTTTTCAGATGATTTTTGAAGAAACGCCAGTGGGTACCGCATACGCAGATTTTTTTACGACGCTCCAAGGATCATACAATATCCTTGTATATTTTTGATATTTTCAAATAAAGAAAATTAAACATATTTTTGAATGTTTATACTTTTAGATAATTAAAACCCCAATACGAAATTTCAAATAGTTTTCCTTGAAAAAATTCACAAAAATGACCTTTTTCCGGCTCCTAGGTGTATATCTCCCCTTAATTGTTATTTTTAAAAAGTTATTGAGAATGCTCGATTTTTCACGCCTCCGACTGCATCTAACTCCTTAAGAAAGCGAAATTTCCGTAATTGCAATAGCTATCGTTGTAGGAAGCCTTTTTTTTATGTGGTATTTTTAAGCCCCCGAATATAAGTAAAAATTTCGCAGAAATTACACTTTTTTTAACACCTGCTGTTTTGTGACAAGTTTTTCCTCCAAAAAATGGCTAGGTACAACGAGAACTACATTTATATAGATTGTAAAAATAAATTATTTTCATTTTTCAGACCAACCATTGTTGCAAGTTATCTATCCGGCTGTTGGACAACATTTTTTATACAGAGACTTTATTATCCCTCAATAACGTTGTTAATGTTTAATTTTGTTAAATAAAAATTTACACGAAATGAGTTCAATGTATGCTTGATAACGTACCTTTTTTCCCAATCTCAAATAAATAATCTAGCAGACAAAAACAATCGGCAAAATGACGTTTTTTCGGCCCGTCACAGTGGTGTCCTCTCATTATCATTCAGTTATTTAATTTTTCCATCGAATTAACTGGAACGAAGAATATTGGGGGTCAAGTGCGTTCAAATAAAAATAATTGAATTTGTTGAAAGCATTTATGCATTTTCATAGAAAATAAGTCCGAAATGAAATTATTACAGTTGATAAATTTTGTGAATTGATATTTTTTTGACATAAATCGATTGGATTAAATAATTATTGAATATCTTCAAATTCGCATTATTAAGGCGGAGTCAAAGCGAATGTTGGTTCCTGTTGTAATTCGGATAATGAATCGTCATTCAATTTTAACAATGAATGCTGCTTTTTTTAACGCGAATAATTCATCGTGAATCGTTACTTTTTCAGTCGCATGATCAATCCTGATTCATTATTTTTCAATCCGAATTAATTCCTATGGATATTTTGAATTATTACTTTTTACATCGAATAATATAACCTGATTATTTATAAATTAAAATAAAGAATCATAATTCATTTTGGATAATTAATCCCGACTGAATTCGAATAATTAATGCTGATTTATTATCGTTCAACGCGAATAATGAATCTTTGTTTTTATTTTTTTATTCAAATAATTTATCCCGATACGTTAATTTTCAATTCGGATTTCAATTCGAAAGCTGAATCTAGATATACTATTTTTCAACTCGATCAATAAATTGTGATTATTCTCTTTGAATTTCAATAATTTATCTTGATTCAGTATTTTTCATTTCGATTAAATAACCCCGACTTAATTCGAATAATTGAACATTTTCAGATCCGAATAGTTTATTATCCATTCGATACATAGAATTTATCATTTTTTGAATACGAATAATCAATTACTTTTCCACTTGGGTAATGAATTCATTTTCATTTTGATTTATTTTTGATTCAAACTATTTATCATTTTCGTTTTGAATAATTTATTATTTTTCAATGCGTTTAATGAATCCCGATGTTAATAACAAATCCCGATAGATAACAAATAAAAATAGTATATTTCAATGGTTCATTCGTTGCGGTCAGCGTGTAACGAAATGACCGAGTAGCCCACGAGTTCAGAGTGCACATCCATATGCGAGTACCATGGGTTCCATGACCCCTTCGAAGCCTACGATCCCTATCGCAAGTACATTCGTCTATGTCGCTCCGTAGGTATTGCACGACACTGAATTACTTAATGCGTGTCAGATGGGGACAAGGAGAGCAGTGAATTGCTATCGCCTCGAATGCATCCCTCCCGTCCATGTGATTGCATTTTGGACAGGTCATTTTTCCAATTAGTCTTCCTTCCTGTTTAGTCGAGTCTCTCTCTCTCTCTCTCTCTCTCTCTCTCCCCCTCTCCCCCAGGCTCTTTCCCGTGCAAATTATAGGGCTCGATCTACGTTTTTAGAAAATATTTTTATTTTAAGACAATATTTTTATTTTCTAAAAATAAAAATTAAATTTAGAAAATATTATTGTTTTTAGAAAATATTTTTATTCGATAGTATCACCTTTTTGCTATATTCCCTGAAAATGCCATTGAAATATTCCTAAAATTAAATAAGCTACAGCTTCTAACAGTCGGCAAGGCATTACATGGCAGCACCATACGTCAAACTTTAAACGCGTTTTTCCCAAAACACTGTTTTCAAAGTTGGTGGACACGATATCTCGAGAACCACTAGATGGATTGTTTTCAAATTTACAGGAGATACGACAAGAAATATTTAAAGGTCGATGACGATCTCACTTTTTAAAAATCGATCTTCATTTTTTTAATAGTTACGTACAAATGATGACTTTCTTCATAGATTTTGTACGTTCGAGTTTCAATTCGGCGCTATTTTGTTTAAAAAAAGGATTTCAAAAATCGACGATCGTCAACGACTCGTATTTATTGTTAAGTTGAATAATCCCCTTGGTCTTTAGATTTGAGATGAACCGTTTAAGCTGAAGAGTGTCCACCGCCAAACGTCATAACAATAATTTTTATGCACAAATTACAAAAAATGTGTACGTTATATGAACACGGCATAGCAGACTAACGGAAACTCAATATTTTCTTTGTGTAAATCCTACTTGAACTTTTGAACCTCAAGTTTTTCTCAAAACTGTATTTTTCAAATTGGCCTTCATGATATCTCCAAACTATTGAACGAATTTCAGCACATCCATAGTTTTCACCCAAACTAGAATATTTCTCATATTTATGCCATAGGTTGTTTTTTAAGCTGGGAAAGTCGAAAAAATATGACGAAATTTGGAACTTAACTTTAAGAAACGTGCCAAAAATTTAATTTTCGATATTTTTACTTTCTCAAATTACAATCTACAAATTAAAATGCCGTTTTGCCTGACGAACGTCGTAAAGTCAGTGCAACTCGTTATTTTTGTTTGATAAAATTCCGAGGGACTGTAAAAATGCTAAAAAATGTGTGGTAAAAATTAAAAAATAGTGTGTTTTAATAATTCAAAATACAAAAATTCCCCAAAAAAGCGACAAAATATAAAACATGGGATGACCCCCTTAAATAAAATTTCCGAAAAAAAAAAATGTTCCATCCGTTATTTTCTCCAGCCATTTAATTCTCATGCGTAGAAAACAATAAAGTTCTCTCGAAGAAAACGAAATGGAGAACGCGATTACGCGCTATCGAAAAAAAAAATTAAATACGTTGGTCTCGGAACGGGCGTGCATATCGAATTTTCGATAAAGACGGAATCCACGTAACGCAAAAACATTCTCCCAGACGTACGGGAACGCGAGTTATCGATGACTTTTTGAACTCGCGCGCGTCGTAACACACGCGAGAGTGCGATAAGCCGCGAGCGCGCTCGGGGACCCGCGACCAAGACGGAATCAGAATCCCCGGGTGTTCGGCTAAATCATTGCAAGGCCCGCGACTGTGAATAAATTAGTTGCGATATTGTATCTCTACTCGAAAAAAAATTAAAAAAAAAAAAAAAATTATCACCCGGATCAAGGATGGAATAAATCATTCTTGAAATCCAATATGGCGTATTTTTAACAAATCATTCAGTTGTCTTGTTCCCATGATGAATTTAACAACCCAAGCAAACGTTTTTTTTCAGAGCAGTATGAGGAAACTTTACATTTATTGCAAAGAATTCTAATATTAAATATTATTATTCAGGCAGGGCACCACGGTGAGAAGGCAAAAAAATCGATTTTTTCAAATTTTCTGCAAGCATACATATTCGAGAATATGTGTAAAAAAGTTCGTCGCAATATTGAAAATTGACCAAGTTACGAACGATTTAGTGGGAGCAGGTAGCGCAACGATTTACGTATTTTTTGATCGAATTTTTTATTAATTATTGTTTGAATTAAATAATTAGTAACTTTTCCACTGAATAGTTAATTAATAATTGATCAATAAGAATAATTAGCTCATTCTCATTTTGATTTACTTATTCATTTTTATTATCAATGATTTATTCATTTTTATTCTGAATTATTTATTTATTTTCTGTTCGAATGTTTTGTTAATTTTTGTTTGGCATAATTTATCATTTTTTCTCACGTTTTTGTCGGCCTGGCCGGAATCATAACTCTAGCTATAATTGTGCGATTTTAATTTTGTTAAACTGAAATTTCTGTCATTGCAGTAGCTATTCGTGGCCGTTTATTTTTATTTCGAATTTTTCAGGCCCCCGAATATAATTAAAAATTCCGCCAAAATTACACTTTCAGAGCATCCGTCATTTCGTGATTTTTTTTCTTAAAAAAAAAACGGCTACCGAAAACGTGAACTGCATTTATATAGATTTTAAAACGTTTTTATTTTTATTTTTCAGACTAAACATTGTCAAGTTATCGATCCGGCCGTTGGACCACATTTTTATACAGTGGCTCTATTATAACTCAATAACGCTGTTAATTTTCATTTTTTTAACTAAAAATTTACACGTAATAAGTTCAGTGTATGCTTAATAACGCACCATTTTTTCCAAATCCCAGATAAGTAATCTAGTAGACAAAAAAAATCACAAAAAACGTTCTTTTTCGGTTCGTCACAGTCGTGTCCACCGTTAACAAAATTAACGATAACCCAAATATTAATATTGAATGTTAACTTTATTTAATAGTTAATATTTCATAGAAAAAGTCATATAAATATTTAATAAAAAAAATCATCCGGATCAACGATGGAATAAATGATTTTTTTAAACAATTCCATATTCCATTTTTTTCAATAAATAATTCAATAGCATCCTCCAATAATGGATTTGATCAACCCAAGTAATGTTTGTCTTTCTTTTTTTTCTGAGTAGAAAAGAAGCTTTACAATTTCCCAAGTGATTTCAATGCTTAGTTCAAAGTAAAAACATCCGGAAATTTTGCCAAACAATATTGTCAATCGATACATGGCCTGCGGATTTTTATTCCACAGTTCACTTTTTATGGTGATTTTTTTTCTCCATTCAAATTGAGCGCGCTTCAACGGCGGCTGAGCGAGACCGAAAGCGGTGCATCTCCTTCAAGGGAGAAAAAGATGTGTCAATTTTCTCGCCATATTGAAAAAAAAATTGTCGACGTCTTTGATTCCAATGAGTGATGATAGTTTGAATTTTTTAAAAATCTTCTTACGTTCCAATATTCCTTAATTTGTTTTGATTCGAAAATTATTATCGTCCGAAGTATATTTATTAATTTATCAATCTTCCATTCATCATAAATTCCCGAAAGTATATTAATGAAATCTAAACAGTGCGCCAAGTTCATCAGTTCAAGTTCCTTTCAGTCCGAATTTTTTAAATCCCCGTCTAATTTCAAATCCGCAAATGTTTTCCCGCCAAATTTCGACCGGAACTCAGCTGGAAGTCCAAGGAACTCAAAGATGAAACAGGCCCTCCAACTCTTCGATTTCACCATCCACTTGTAACAACTCCGTGATAAAAAAAGAAACAAAAATAAAATACCCGTTCGGATCACGCTTCTGTGTACGGATCTCCTTTATCTTGTTTACAGAATCAGGCCTCCTTGTTCAAACTCGGCGTTATCGTCACGGCACGTGACGACAGCGCCCTGCGGAATCGCCGTAGGCAACCTCCAAAAACGCAAGAAAAAACAAAACTCATGTGAATAATCGCGCCTCGCATTTTCGTTGGCCTCGCGCTCAATGCTGACTTGAAATTCCGTTTTTTTTCCTGGACCAACATACTCGCGACGTTGGAGTGCTAAACATCGCGCGCTAATGAGAAAAAAAAACGTCTTTGAGGTTAGAATCTTCGTGGACGGTAATAAAATCAACAAAATATGTCGGCAAGGCGGCAATTATTATTGTATGTGTGTGTGTGTGTGTGTGTGTGTGTGTGTGTGTGTGTGTGTGTGTGTGTGTGTGTGTGTGTGTGTGTGTGTGTGTGTGTGTGTGTGTGTGTGTGTGTGTGTGTGTGTGTGTGTGTGTGTGTGTGTGTGTGTGTGTGTGTGTGTGTGTGTGTGTGTGTGTGTGTGTGTGTGTGTGTGTGTGTGTGTGTGTGTGTGTGTGTGTGTGTGTGTGTGTGTGTGTGTGTGTGTGTGTGTGTGTGTGTGTGTGTGTGTGTGTGTGTGTGTGTGTGTGTGTGTGTGTGTGTGTGTGTGTGTGTGTGTGTGTGTGTGTGTGTGTGTGTGTGTGTGTGTGTGTGTGTGTGTGTGTGTGTGTGTGTGTGTGTGTGTGTGTGTGTGTGTGTGTGTGTGTGTGTGTGTGTGTGTGTGTGTGTGTGTGTGTGTGTGTGTGTGTGTGTGTGTGTGTGTGTGTGTGTGTGTGTGTGTGTGTGTGTGTGTGTGTGTGTGTGTGTGTGTGTGTGTGTGTGTGTGTGTGTGTGTGTGTGTGTGTGTGTGTGTGTGTGTGTGTGTGTGTGTGTGTGTGTGTGTGTGTGTGTGTGTGTGTGTGTGTGTGTGTGTGTGTGTGTGTGTGTGTGTGTGTGTGTGTGTGTGTGTGTGTGTGTGTGTGTGTGTGTGTGTGTGTGTGTGTGTGTGTGTGTGTACAGGGTGTCCTGGAATGAATGGATAATCCTGCAACTGCTGGAATTTCAATTTGATAAAAGTCCCACGTTTTTCAAGATTCTGGACTTTATGTTATTTAAGGCGTTAGGCCACAGTAACGGATATAAAATGATGTGCGAATTAAATTGTTTTCGTATGAAAAAGTGATTCACTCGTAAAATTAATTACACATCTATTTAGTATGAATATCAAGCTGTTAGAAAATACGTTTTTTTTTCCGATGTACGTCCGATTACTCGAAACTTTGCGAAACAGCTTTTTTCCAATTGGCGTGACAAATAACTTCAACAATTTTCACTCGGTTTACTTCAAATTTAAAAGTTATATTCCTAATTGCATTTCGCAGAGAAGTACGTACGGAATTTCTGATGAATTGAAAACTTTTCATTTTATGAGCAGTTTATGAGCAGTTATAACGAAATTTTTCACTGAAAATTCATTTCTTAAGTTCAAATACCTACAAATTTTGAATAAGGCAATATTTTTTAAATTCCGGACGTACTTTTCTAGGTTTTCTCATGTAGATTGACGAGAATTTTTGTTTTTTGTTCTAGGTCACAAAACGTGGATGCTAAATGTCAGAGTGCGAAAATCATCAACGCCAGCAAGATACTTTTTTTCACGCCTTTATTCGATTATAAATTGTTAAATAAATATACATTTATATGCTTAAAAAAATTGTTCTTTTTTCTGTAACAGTGTCCCTTTAAGCGCAAAAAAGTTTTTAACGATAAATGCAACAGTTTAAAAAATCATTAAAAATAGCTTATTTTTTTAGAGGTCACAGCAGAATAGCAGAATTATGATAAAGAAAATTCATGAAAAAAGATCTTATGCAGAATTTTCATATAAAACCAATTCGAACTTCGATAGTCTGTGGTATTAAAAAAATGCGGTACGCGTTGCGTGCCGAATATTTTAAAAAGTTGCTTAATTATTGTTGATTCATACCATTTGTAGAAATGGCATGCGAAAACCCAAAAGCAGATGATTCTTTCCCAAAAATAGTGGGACATGATCTGACCTATCGACAATTGCAGGATTATCCATTAATAACCGGACACCATGCATTTGTAAAGGGCAGTCCAAAAAGTGACGCTCCGAACAAAAATCTGAATGCATCGTATTCAATACCTATCCGAATCACCCTCATCTATGTTCTACGAACCTTTTTACTTTTTGGAACAAGCCTTTAAAATTTTTTTCTCTCATGCGTATGTACATTCCTCGCGATTTTTTTACTTGTCTCGTCGTTATGGAGTGTACTGTTGGGCGATAGATAAATTACCAACTGAACACTAACGATGACGCCTTAGACTTCGATCCAGAGTTTAAGAAAACAAGTTAGAGAAGATCAGTCACTAAAGTTAAGAAGATAAAAAAAAACTTACTTATACTAGTCTAAGTGAATCCCAATAGCTTAAAAAAACTTCTATGAGGAAAGTACATACACAAAAAAGACAAAAATAAAACCTACGCTACAGGGAAACTCGAGAATTTTTTTAAACTCTTGTTTTTCGAAAAGTAATAAAGATCTCAGAATATTCATCGGGGTCGTTCGGATAGGATAACAGGCAACTAGATTTTTTTAGGACGTCACTTTTCGGGTCAACTTGTCTATATATATATATACACATACACACGCACACACACATATATATATAGATATTTCACTTTCCAAAAATTGGCCTGAAAAATCATCAGATAATTGTTAATAACAAATGAACTATGCAATATACAAAAAAAATATTGTATACAGTCACTGATATGTATGATAAACACCCTTTTTTGTAATCTCGACTTGTTTTGTAATTTTTCAAAAAAAAAAAAATCCCCAATTAGCTTATTTTTCGGCCTCTAGAGTGATCTAAGGCCTTAAGCTAAGACGCAAATAAGTTTTTAGTTGCCAATTATTGTCTGTTTGAACATTATGAACGAGTTAGAGCCTAATTTTGGGAAATTTTCCAAAAATCATACTTACCATGATAACTCGAATTCCTTAGACTTAGGACTAAGGTAACCTAGGTTAGATATGTTCCTAACGAGGTGACCTATCACCCCCTTAAGGCTTTGCATTGACCTTCCTATTGTATGTATGTATGTATATATATATATATATATATATATATATTTGAGACCAATGACGTAACTTCGAACCCGGATTCTTTCATCCGCGTCCATTTATTTATCGGCTCTACATCGAGCCTCGCAAACATGTTACAAAAAACATTAATAAAACTACACATTGGTAGCGTATACATTCCGACAATGCGAGCGCTCTCTCTCTCTCTCTCTCTCTCTCTCTCTCTCTCTCTCTCTGTCGTACGCGCGATCTTCATTGCCGATAACGATCGACATTGGCACGTCTCTTGAGTGAGTGATACTTTTTATAACGATGATGCTGCAAGCCTCGATTTTCGATCTTAATTAGCTTGTTTATTAAATATATATATGCACGATAAAATGTTATGTGTAGTCATTTAGATGTGTCTGTTTGTTTGGATTAAGTGTGTAATACATATATATATATATATATATATATATATATATATATATATATATATATATATATATATATATATATATATATATATAATAGTGAGTGTGGATATGTAATATACTTAACCCGACAAACACACACACATGCACATAATTTTATATGACTACGCATAAAGTATTAATATATAGCACAGTTATCAGTTACGAGTGGAGAATATTACATAGGGAATTCCAGGCCAAGTGCATCCGAGTCGCCCCCCCCCCCCCCCAGCACGAAAAGCTTCGCGATGCTTTTGTTTTTTTTTATTTAGCTAGAAACGGAAAGAACGGAATTTTTCTACTATGAGTACTTATGAGACCGGATAATTTAGTATGTAAGAATATGTATATATATATATATTAGACTGATTCAAAAAAAAAATTATTTTTTTTCCTTCTGGATTCTCGTGCTATTGTTGGGCACTAAGAAAAGAAAATTTCTCTAAAAAAATGGGCGCGGTCACTGAATTTTTAGAGGTGGCTATCTCGACTTTTTTGTATTTGAATTTTTTTAACGAACGTATTGCATTTAAGCATAGTCATGGCTTCGGATTACGAATGAAAATCGGAAAAGTTTTGAGTTTGTTCTTTTACAAGCATAACAGAGAAAAACTGACCATACGTCGAAGTGCACACGAAACGATGAAAGAAATTTTCGAATAATGGAAATATGCTGAAATTCCAACGCGTCAATTGAACATCGCAATCTTGAAGTCAATAAAACTCCATCTAGTCTGGAAACAACTTTTAAAAAATCGGGTTAAAAAGAATTTGCCGTCACAAATATCAAAGGAGCGTAAATTTAAGAGAGATTTGGACAAACTGTTCAACGTTGCACATTTTCGTTCTGCCCAAAATGTTAACGAGCTTGAGAATGGCTAGGAAGAAATGTAAATGAGTTTGAAGATAATACAAGCGTAGCATTTTGAAAATGTAAATATACGATTTATGAATAAAAGCTTATAATTTAATTTTTCGTAAAAAGTGCGAAATGTTAAGGGGTAAGGCCACTGTAAATTTTTTGAAAAATCGATTTTTTTTATTGGCTTAAAAAATAGTTTAAACCCTCTAGAATAAGAAGACCCCTTAAAATAAGAACATCTTTTTTTAATTTTTTTCAATAAAAAACTATTCGCAAAACTTTAAACGCGTTTTTTTCGAAACATGGTTTTTCAAAATGGCACGCAGCATAACTCGAACAATTTTCATTTTTTTTACTTGAAATTTTAACCAGATGTGAACATTTACATTATCTTGAGAATGTCGATCGGAATTTTCAAGAACTTTATTTATTGATTTTTTATTAACAAAAAACTTGCCGTTTTTTTCGTCAAAAATCAATTTTTTTTTTCAAACGCACGCCAAATCCACAAAAATTGATACTTTTTAAAATCCGATCGACATTCTCTAGCTATAGCCCTCTAGATTAATGGTTTTTTTTTTTGTTCTAGATTCAAAAGTGCACCAGTGGTGCTGCGTGCCGCGGAGCCCTGGAAGCAAAACATGTCCCGGGAAGATAGCTGTGGAACCGCCATTTTGTTTTTTTTTACTGTAAAAAAATTTTATAATAAAGTTTAATGTATGCCCGATAACACCATTAAAAGTTTTTTTTCAAATACCTTCAATTTCGGGAGCAAAAAATTAGTGAAAAAACCTTTTTTTTTGGGCCGTTACAGTGGCCTTACCCCTTAATGCGTATAAATAAATCTACATGAACAACGAGAGTAGTATAGACGCCATTATTGATCTACCTGGATTTGAATTGTGAATATTGCAATCTTTTCAAATTGTTAGAGTTTATTTTTGTTACGAAAAAGCTGCTGGATGTGATTTTTATCCGTAATCCGAAGCCATGACTATGCTTAAATGCAATACGTCCGTAAAAAAAATTCAAATACAAAAAAGTCGAGATAGCCACCTCTAAAAATTGAGTGACCGCGCCCATCTTTTTAGAAAAATTTTCTTTTATCAGTGCCCAACAATAGCACGAGAATCCAGAAGGATTTTTTTTTTTTTTGAATCAGTCTAATATATATGTAACACGTTCATATGTTATGAATGCTCAGTATTGTGCAAAAGTTTACACACATGAGATTTGACGAGAAACTCAAGGTCATCCTGTTCGTTTCCGATCAAACCACAACCGTTGCGTCATCATATATCATCTGTGTGTCGCTATCGCGCTGCGTGCACCATGGAAGATAAATGCACGAGCGAGAGAGAGAGAGAGAGAGAGAGAGAGAGAGAGAGAGAGAGAGAGAGAGAGAGAGAGAGAGAGAGAGAGAGAGAGAGAGAGAGAGAGAGAGCTTCAGATCACGACAAAACCGCGCGCGCTCAATAATTCAGCGATCCGAAAACAAACAAAAAATGTATGCACATGCATCATCGTCAGTATCGTGGAGTTATTGAATTGTGTCGGGGGAGCTCGATCGGTGACGATTTTATATAGTGAGGGAGAGAGCGACGGATCCCTGAGACGTTCGGAATGATTTAAGGTCGCGCGTAAATTTGATGAAGACGCAGCCAAAGCGTCTGACAATGAGATATAAATATAATTACGTGGGACGTTGTCAGGGTTTAATTGCGGAATTTTTTTATTGCGTTGACTGAACATTTTTCTTGAATTTTATTCACCACCGCTGTACAACTTTTTTCATTCGTTACATTTTTTTTTCTTCCTCCATTCTTAATTCTAGACATTTGTCGACTTAATTCTAATTACATTTTCTTGTCGTTGACAGCATTATACATTTTTGCGTAACAATAAATTTTTCCAAAAATAATTTTATCCAAGAAGTTACCCTGGAAGCTCACAATCCCCGAATAAAATTTGCTTAGAGGAATGAGTAATGTCTAATTGAGAATTTGTTCAATCGCTTTTTCTCCAGTTTTCATTTTCACGATTTTTCCAAATTGGCGGGCGTGATGGCAAAAAAAATTAAACGACCTATTGAATCAAACCAAGGTTTATTTTCTTCAGTATGAAAATTTCTTCTACGTGAATTAAACAAGTCGTTGAAAAAGTCTTTTTACATCATTTTTATAGCACGTTAGAGTGTTTTTTTTTAAACACATTTTTTTCAAATCTGAGAAAAGTTATAATTTTACCATTTTTTTCAGCATTTTCTTAAGGCAGGATTCTACTTTGAAACTTTGAAACTTTGAAATTGGATGAAAACACCCACCTGGAACACGTCGAAGGCATATTATATGGCCCAGGCATCGCTGATTGAGGGTAAGATAATTTTTTCTACGATTTATCACTCACCAAAACTTTAAACGCGTTTTTCTCGAAATAACATTTTCAAGTACCGTGGTCGTGATAACTCAAAAAGTACTGAACCGATCCTTATGAAATTTGGAACACATATTCTATATGTGTGTACCAACCGACCTAACTACAATCAACTTAAAATTTTGATTAGAACTATTTTTTTATTGCAAAAAAAGACCCAAAAAAACGCATTTTTTTCGTATTTTAGCCGCCATTTTGTTAATTTTGCACGTATATAAAATATTCTAGTTAGGTCGATTCCTGAAGACACACTGAACATGAAACTATTTGATTTTTTTATTTCAGACCATCCGTCGGGAAGATTTCACGACCACGGCAATGGTACCTGCTTTTCGAGGCGTTGGCTTTAAACATATTTTACGTGTACAAAAAATGAATAAAATACATTAAAATTTTTTTTTTAATGTACTTAAAGAGTGTATTTATTGAACAGTTTAAACCCCATATCGATATCTTTAATAGTATTTTCAGAAAAAATTCACGAAAATAGCGTTTTCTTCATGGTTTCAAAGTAGAATCCTGCCTTAATTCACTCAGAAGAAAAATATATGAGAATTGAAAATTTTATTGGTTTTTTTTGTGTCAGTCAAGAATTACGAGCTGCATCTTTCCTGCCGATTGGGGACTGCACACGCAAGACGCACATGGAATAGGCTGATATAAATCTGCAGTCATTTATTGTTTCATGTTGAAACCTTTTTTTTCTAGATTTCAAATATACATGAAAAGATACCTCAATATTTACTGGGCTCTTATTTTTCCCGTCTAAAAAAATTCCCGAAAAAAAAACGTTTTTTTGGAGCTGCTAATTCAGGCTTCCGCCTTAATGAAACATTTCAGGCGCACATTTCATCAAAGAGCTTTCAACACAAGTCGACGCAAGCGACAAGTTAGTGTGGTATGAATCTTTCTAACCGTATTGTGCAGAAAATGACCCTAAATGTTTTTGAAAATAAAAAAAGTATCTTTTATTGCAAAATGTAGCCATTTGTTTTCGGAGAATTCAATGTTTTTGTTTCGAAGCGTACCATTTCATCGTTTTTCAACATTTCCCACTTTTCGTTGGTTCATATTCTGCGTATGAGTGTCAACGAGAGAAAAATCTTCGTTGGTTTTATTTCATATTAATCTCGCCAACGCTACATGTCACGCCACCTGGAAACATCCGCTGCAACCCGTTCGGAAGATCGTGCCAAACCTCCGCCATTTTTAAATATCGATAAAACAAGAAAAAATACCACGTAACAGCCGAAAGTAGTAATAGAACATAGCCCAAGTCTCAAAAATGATGAAGAAATGTTTGATTTGAAGAAAAATCAGCCATTTTTTTCGGCTAAAGATGTCTGCCCCCTTAAATCTGAACATTGCGGAAAGTTCGTCGTTCCTTCAAATCCGAGCAATTTTCCTTCGCGACCGATTTTACTCGGGGACATTTTCCTCCAGGGTAAATTCCAAAAGTCCCTGACATTGATAAATAGAGCCTCCATCGATGAATTGTACTATGGTTTATTCCAATTGGCAAGAAAGTTCCCTAGACCTTCCTGGGAACGAGTGTCATCGGCTGGACTCGAAGTTCATTGGCGACATCGATGCACGAGTTGATCTGATTCAAGTGATAAGTGATACCGCCTTCCCGGTCGACCTTGGCCATGCAAGCTCTCTCGGGATCGCCAGCCACGAGAACTTCGCCATTTTCCGTGTGCGGCAAGTCGCGAAGTTGTTGAACAAGATGGCCGAGGCGTTCCTTCGAGCCGGAGCCAAAGGCCTCGGGATCAATGACGATAAAGCAGTGGCCAAGATTGGCAACCTCATTCCCGGACTTCCACGATCTCACGTTGGGCCCGTAATTGCTGCCGCTCAAAATGCCGCACAGTATTTCGACCATGAAGGCAAGGCCGTAGCCTTTGTAGCCGGAGTTCTTCTCCGCGCCACCAAGGGGCATCAGCATGCCGGTCTCGAAGGCCTCCCGTGCGTTGGTCGTGACGGCCCCGTCACTTCCGAGGGCCCAGCCTTCGGGTATGTCCTGCTCTTTGCGGATTGAAAGCTCGATCTTGCCGAGAGCAACCGCGGTGGTCGCCATGTCGAGGACAAAGCCGTCGGACTCGCGAACGGCGGCCATTCCGAGTGACAACGGATTAGTACCGAGGGCTGCCGCTCGGCTGCGCGTTGGCGCCATCAGGGGGCTCGTGTTGGTGCAGCTGAAGCCCACGAGGTTCTCCCTCATCGCCATCATCGTGTAGTAGCCGCAGATGCCGTAGTGATTGGAGCCACGTGCCGATACCATACCGATACCGAACTTCTTCGCCTTACCGATCGCCAATTCCATGCAGTACTTTCCAACCACCTGGCCCAGGCCGTTTTTGCCGTCGACCAGAGCTATTGCCTGCACAGAAACGCCATCTTTTTCGTCTTTGGTCTTACCGATTTTGGGATACCAACGGTATGGCGGAATACCTAAGGGGGAGGGTCCAGAGCTGACTGTACTGAGGAAAAAAAACCAATTGAATCGAAAAAATATATTGGTTGATCCGAATAAATATGCTGCTGCGGAGTGCCACCGATATATGAGATTGTTACAATACTATAAAATAATGGAAAATGTGATTGATTTGAATAACATATTATTTTATTTGAAAAAGCTTTTCTTTTTCTCTGAATATCTACATTATCCTTCAAATAAAATGATATTCTGTTAAAATCATTCTATATACAATCCGTAGATGTATGGATGGAATAATTGAGCGGTTGCTACAACATTGTTTATTTCGTACAAAAATATAATCAACAGAATTAATTATTTCTTTACTGCATCGAAACGAATATGCCATGGGACGTAAGTTTTTTAATTTGTTTTAAATCTCAAATAAAAAGTGAGCATTAGAATGATAATCCGCAATAATAGTGGAGAGAACATCAGATATCCAATGGAATATGTCGTATGATTTATGGCCGACTAGTAACTTCTACGTAGGTACTAAAAAACTAGTAACTATTGCGTAGCAAGCAGGGAACTGGTAACTATTGCGTAGTTACTAACTAGGGAACTAGGAACTATTGCGTACTTACTAGGGAACTAGTAACTATTGAGTTGTTACTCAATAGTTCGTTGTTGCTAAACAACTAGTAACTATTGCGTAGTTACTCGGAAACTGGTAACTTCTACGGAGTCCCTAGAGAACTATGTAATCAATAGAATTAATTATTTCTTTACTGCATCGAAACGAATATGCCATGGGACGTAAGTTTTTCAATTTGTTTTAAATCTTAAATAAAAAATGAGCATTAGAATGATCATGTACGATAATAGTGGAGAGAATATCAGATATCTAATGGAATATCCATGGAGAGAATATCAGATATTCAACTGATAATAACAGATTTTACACTTTGATATTAGCCACCGCCCAAGAAGCAATACTATTTAGAGTTTCTCCGGCGTTTAAATAGATTTTCGGTTCGCGCTACGCTTACGAGAAACAAGCGCGCGTGCGGCTTCTAGCGGTTACTCCGAGAACTACGGGTTTCCTCACATCCATAATTTCGGTGGCGCTCGGCCATGATTTGGTTGCATTTTTTCAACCAAATGCGCAAGCAACAAATGCTATTTTCGCATAATTTTTTACCCAATTCAGACATTTGCTTAATATTATTCGATCAAAATAAAATATTAATATTTTAACGAATAATGTACTTGGAAATCAATATCGGATGTGGTGAAAAAAATAAAATATCATATTTACTCAATAGAAATTTTATCTGAATCAAACGAGCGAAATTGAATTTTTCTTGTGTACTCGAATCAACAATTTTCATGTTATGAATTGAAACGCTTTTTTTGTTCGTTGCAGAACATGCATTCAAAAGTATATAATTTGTTCGCGATCATTTTTTAGATATTTTCAATAATTGTTCTCAGCTAACAATATATCTTTTGAATGGAAAAAAAACTTTCAATTTTATCATGTTATTAAATTCAATAGCGTTTTGTTTGGACTAATAAATCCGATTATTTACACCGACAATTTTACAATTGAATCAAAGAAATTTCATTCAAAAACACCAATGATATTGGATCAATGATTTTTTTTTCTCAGTGTAGAGTTGGCTACGAGTATTGCCTTGGAGGGCCATTGGACCTGATCTTAGGAGGATTGCCTTTGAGGGCCATTGGACGTGATCTTGGGTGAATTACCTTGGAGAGCCAGCGGACCTGATGTTGGGTGGATTACCTTTAGGGCCATTGAATCTGATCTTGGGTGGATTACCTTGGAGGGCCATTAGAGCTGATCTTCGGAGGATTACCTTGGAGGGCCATTGGACCTGATCTTGGGAGCGTTGCCTTGGAGGGCCATTGGACCTGATCTTCAGAACGGACAACTACGAACGGTACTGGCTGGTCCTACGTGATCGGTAATCTTTTTGGCTTTACGCGGGCTGGAAGATCGAGCGTGTAACGGTTGTCACGTGCAATCGAGCTTATCACTCACCGCAATGGCGCGCACTTCCGATAAGGCACGACCGTTGCTTGATCGTCGAGGCCAAAGGTGGCTTCAAGGGTCGCCTTTTATCGAGGCGGTACGAGCACCATTGTTAAATCGCTGCTCAATCTTTCACAGGCTACAGACAATACAGCCAGACGTGGGCTTGAAAACTCGAGCAAGGTTAGCGGCTATTTAGGCTAAATAAATAAATCCAAGGACGGGAGATTTTAGCGTGGCAAAAAATTCGAAAAGTTGAACGCGTTGCGACGATTTTTGTTATGATGCCTACGGTCCCGCTGCAATTTTTGTCCTTCTTTTGTGCTGATCTACAAAATATGTGTTTTTTTAAATGGCGGATCGCATCTCAAAATCTAGCAGTTCAATTCACTTCAAATTCGGACGGAGCATAGTTTATAACATTTTCTATCGTGTCACTAGTGGATTTTTTCATATGTTAACTATTTGTTGATAATGAATTATTGAATTAGTTGTTTTTCGTCGAAAAGCGAGTTTTTTTTTGCGCAGCTTGGCATTTTCGTAAGTTTCAAAATTTCAACAACGTATCCGGTCGTATGAAAGTTTTATTGTTATAGAAAAACTTGTTTTTTTGGTTATTTTACATAAGCCTGGTTTCGCAGCAGCTACACCGATTGGCCATGCAGCGACGGTGGCCCTTTCTTTAAGGGGAGATACCTTTAAGCGAGGAAGAATTAACTGTTTTTCATGATTTTTTTAAGGAAAGATTTCTTCAACATTTTTGAGACCCGGGGTATGTTTTTGTTTTTTACTAATTTTGGCTGTTACATGTTATTTTTATTTTTATTGATCTTCGAAAATTGCGGAGGTATGGCACGGTCTTCTAAACTGCATTTACAAAATTGGCGAGGTATAGCTTAAAAAACTGATCGACCGATTTTGATGAAATTTGGTAAAAATCTTTCTAACCTTCAACATGACCCTCAATGTTGTTTAAAACTTGTAAAAAAGTATTTTTTATAGCAACATGTAGCCATTTTTTTCGGAAAATTCAATCTTTTTGTTTTAAAACGTACTATTTCATCAATTTTCAACTTTTCTCACTTTTTCTTGGTTCATATTCTGTGAATGAGTGTCTATAAGAGACAAATTTTCCCTGGTCCCAACTCGGTTAGAAGACAGTGCCATTAATCCGCCATTTTCAAAGAATAATTTAAAAAATCCTTGTAAAAGCCAAAAGTAGTAATAAAATTACCCAAAGTCTCAAAAATGGCGATGAAAACAATCCTTTATAAAAAATCATGAAAATAAGTAGTTTTTCCATTGCCTAAAGGTATCTCCCCCCTTAAGGCCTTATATGCCTTTGATCAAACAATTTTTTTTTTTATTGTCTCAAATTATGTATAAACATCCCAAGAATGATAGTTCATGTGGATAAATATCCCAAGAATGATACGGTCCGAAGAAAAATGGTTTGAAAACTTCACGGGCGCTTTTCTTAAAATAATGTTTCAAAAATCCGGCGGACTTCAAATTTTAACGGTAGCTTCTTAGGTAGATTTCCTCGCGGAGTACCCTCGATTTTTACGATCGATTAACAATTACGTTTTTTATAAACAAATTAAGGCCGTTTTTTAGATAAAAATGCAATTTTTTTCCTCAAAATGTTGCCAAATCTGCAAAAATCAATATTTTGTAATAATCGTGTGTACTTCGCGAGACAAACTCATGTAGATTACGAAGAAAAAAATTATGTACATTTTGGAAAATAAAAAATCGATTTGAGTCCCGACAGATATGTAAAATAAGCCCTCCAAACCTCTCTTTGAATACTTTATTAGTATTACCAAAAAAAAAATCCAAAAAACCTCGTTTATCGACCATCGAAAGGTATATAAGGCCTCAAATAATAATAACATCATTGTTTATTAATATTTTTAATTTAAAAAAAACTCAAACCTGGCAATACTATGTACAAACTGCATGTAAAATCTCAACCCCGTCATCCCAATACTGTCAACAGAAAAAAATATTAAAAATTGACATCCCGATCTAAAAAAAACAATCAATGCCCCTCTTCAGGGAATCGCTCGAGGCTCCATACCGATTTTCTCCTCGCTCGCGCACGACTGTGATCTCGAGCACCGAATTACATCCATTAGCCGGGAATTTCGCGAAACGTCGAGGCACGCTCCTCGTATCACGAATTGAGAGAAACGTAGAGGCAATTCTGAGTCATAATCGCATTGGCACGAAGGCAGCCATTGCGTAATCGGCAAAACAAATCGTCTTAATCAAGAGTGCTAAACGCGTATGCGTATCTTATCGGAGTATCATCGTTCATTAATGTATCGAAGGCCGCGTCTGTTCTATGTCTCGTTCCGAATAATTTGCCGCCTTTTTTGTGATTGCTTGCGAATATTTTTCGCGTTGCTAACGCAACGAAGACGAGTTGCCGCGCGAAATTTCGATCGACGAACCAGCCAGTGCTCGTTCGGTTCCGACAAAAACGCCCTCCAAACATTCGGGCAAATGACAAATTTTGGGGGAATTTTATTGCCCGCAGGTGATCCCAGAAGAGCGTATGATTTTTGGCCGACTAGTAACTTCTACGTAGGTATTAAAAACTAGTAACTATTGCGTAGCAAGCAGGGAACTGGTAACTATTGAGTAGTTACTAACTAGGGAACTTGTGAAATATTGCGTACTTACTCGGGAACTAGTAACTATTGCGTACTTACTAGGGAACTAGTAACTTCTACGGGGTCACTAAATAACTAGTAACTATTGAGTAGTAACTAGAGAAGTAGGGAAGAAGAGTAGTTACTACTACGAAATCACCAAGGATCCTTAATCCCCAGTGATTATAACAATTATAACCAAGCATCTCAATCCTCAGCGACTATTATGTAGGTACTAGAGAGGCGCAATTCCCAGTGACTACTACGCAATCACCATGGAATTTCTATCCCTAGTGATTATAACGCAATTGCCACGGAATCTCAATCCCCAGTGACTATCACTAAAGTGACTATTCCGTAGTTACTAGGGAGGCACAACCCCCAGTGACTACTACGCAATCACCAGGGAATTTTAATCCCTAGTGTGCATAACGCAATTACTAGGGAATCTCGAAACCGGTGACTATCACTACAGTGATTATTCCATAGTTACTAGGGAGGCATAACCCCCAGTGACTACTACGCAATCACCAGGGAATTTTAATCCCTAGTGTGCATAACGCAATTACTAGGGAATCTCGAAACCGGTGACTATCACTACAGTGACTATTCCGTAGTTACTAGGGAGGCACAACCCCCAGTGACTACTACGCAATCACCAGGGAATTTTAATCCCCAGTGTGCATAACGCAATTACTAGGGAATCTCGAAACCGGTGACTATCACTACAGTGACTATTCCATAGTTACTAGGGAGGGACAACCGCCGGTAACTACTACGCAATCACCAGGGAATTTTAATCCCTAGTGTGCATAACGCAATTACCAGGGAATCTCGAACCCGGTGACTATCACTACAGTGACTATTCCATAGTTACTACGGAGGCACACCCCCTAGTGACTACTACGCAATCACCATGGAATTTCTATCCCTAGTGATTATAACGCAATTACCAGGGAATCTCGAACCCGGTGACTATCACTACAGTGACTATTCCGTAGTTACTAGGGAGGCACAACCCCCAGTGACTACTACGCAATCACCAGGGAATTTTAATCCCTAGTGTGCATAACGCAATTACTAGGGAATCTCGAAACCGGTGACTATCACTACAGTGACTATTCCATAGTTACTAGGGAGGGACAACCGCCGGTAACTACTACGCAATCACCAGGGAATTTTAATCCCTAGTGTGCATAACGCAATTACCAGGGAATCTCGAACCCGGTGACTATCACTACAGTGACTATTCCATAGTTACTACGGAGGCACACCCCCTAGTGACTACTACGCAATCACCATGGAATTTCTATCCCTAGTGATTATAACGCAATTACCAGGGAATCTCGAACCCGGTGACTATCACTACAGTGACTATTCCGTAGTTACTAGGGAGGCACAACCCCCCAGTGACTACTACGCAATCATCAGGGAATTTTAATCCCTAGTGTGCATAACGCAATTACCAGGGAATCTCGAACCCGGTGACTATCACTACAGTGACTATTTCATAGTTACTAGGGAGGCACAACCCCCCAGTGACTACTACGCAATCACCAGGGAATTTTAATCCCTAGTGTGCATAACGCAATTACCAGGGAATCTCGAACCCGGTGACTATCACTACAGTGACTATTCCGTAGTTACTAGGGAGGCACAACCCCCCAGTGACTACTACGCAATCACCAGGGAATTTTAATCCCTAGTATGCATCACGCAATTACCAGGGCGAATATTACTATACATAGTTATGGGGAGGCACAATGCCTAGTGACTATCGCGCGATTAACCGGGAATGAAAAAAAAACCCTAGTGACTACGAAAACCTATAGGGATAAGGGCGAACGTGGATAGAGACCTGAAAGTCAGTGACGATTTGAGGCTTGGCGGCGGGATCGGTGAGTCTCGTCTTGATATCGTTGACGTACATTTGCATCCGATTCATTCCGTGGCTGAGATGACCGCGGTAATCGGCGGTCATTAGATGATGAGCGACGGTGGCGGCGTCCTCGTCGGTAGTACCGGCTCGCATCATGCACTCGGCGATGAACCTCGTGACCTCGTCCTTCGGTGCTACGAGGTCGTCGACCTCGGTCACGTGGTCGACCATTGCCGCGATAGACCGAGTGGCAGCACCTCTCGCGCCCGTTAACGACGAATCGCTCGCCAGGTGGCGTCTCGACGAAAAACGCGGATGAGCCACGAGCGCGGCGCCGCGGGTGGTGGCACTTTGAACTTTTGGACTCACGTCGACAACGACGCCAGCACCTCGTACGATTGTCGAGACGAAACTGTTCCCACTGAGGATTCTCACGGCGATCGGGCCACTTTTTAACGTCGCCGCACTCATTTCGATTTCGCTATCTCTCGGTTACCGTCTTCTCACACTTATCTCCTTACTGTGCGTATTAAAACTTATTTTTCCTCCTTTTTTTCGTCTCTTTCGTACGCGTAACTCTCGAAAAATGCCTCGTTGCGACACGGCGTTGAGATATGCTACGCAATAACAAGCCCGCGTGGTAAACAAGACAGCGAGAGGGGGGGGGGAGCCGCGATCAACGGTGTACACAAAGCTGCTGCTTTTCTCTCGCTTACGAATTACACACGCACGGTTGTGCACGATTTTTTTTTTAACACGTGTCTCTATCGCGGTACGTGAGCTCGTCATGCGCGCTCGATACATTATCACCCTGCGGAGCAGCCCTGCCCTGCTCTGCCCATGGATGAACGATTACACAAATATATTTCGAAAAGACGACCGGTGGGGGGGATAGAGAGCGAAAAAGATGTTTCCTCATCGGTGAATCGGCGCTCATTCTCGTACACGTACCACGCTCTGCTACGATTTTTCCTCGGTTAAGGAGGGTCGCGCGTTAGGCATGCGTTAGACAAATTCCAAGATTAATTGTTTAAAATTCGTATGAACCTTCTTAACAATTATACACAACTGTGGGTAAAAATTGAGAACGTTTGACCGTCTAAAAATCGAATTATTTTTTGTGAAAAATCGTTTTTCTTCGTAACTTCCTATAAGACCTCATGTTAAAGTTGCGATTTTAAATACCGAATATCTCGATTACCAGACGGTAATCGAGTCTTCTCAAAATTTTCTCAAAATTCAAAATTTGAAATTTTGAAATTTTTCAATTTCAAAAAATGTTTACACATAATACGACGCCCAAGAAGATTCGCGCAAAAATTTCAAGAAATTATCTTGGAAAAATTGTATCTGATGATTTTGCCTTTACTTTGTATACACTATTGCGTGAACCTCCTTAAGGGCAACCTTTGGGTGAGGAAAAAATTTTCTGATTTTCGTGATTTTCGTTAGAAGGAAAGATTTTTTCACCATTTTTGAAACTTATGGTGTTTTATCACTACTTTTGGATGTTACGTGGTATTTTCATTTTAGTAGTCTTTAAAAATGGCGGAGGTATGGCACGGTCTTCTAAAGTGTTCTAAAGTCATTTTCAAAACTAGCCTGACGTATAGCCAAAAAACTAATCGACCGATTCAGATGAAATTTGGTAAACATCTTTCTAACCTTATTGTCTGAAACGTGACTTTGAATGTTTTTGAAAACTTGAAAAAAGTATTTTTGATTGCAAAATGTAATAATTTTTTTTGGGAAATTCAATATTTTTGTTTCAAAGCGTACCGTTTCGTCGATTTTCAACATTTTTCGCTTTTTCTTGGTTCATATTCCGCGTATGAGTGTTAATGAAATAAACATCTTCGTGGGTTTTTTTACAGATTAATATTGCCGACGCTATGTGTCACGCCGTCGACAATATCCGCCGCAAACCGTTTAGAAGACCGTGTCGTACCACCGTCATTTTTTAAGATTAAGGGGTCTTTTCATTTTAGACGCTAAAAAGGCTATTTTCATTAATTTTTTTGATAGGTTTATATTATAGATATTGATATAAAAGTTGTTGCACTTAATAAATACACTTTCGAAATTAATTTGAAATAAATTTTCATGTATTTATGTAACCCGAACAAACTTTAAACGCGTTTTTTTCGAAACAACGTTTTTCGACGGCTTGATAAAATCTTCGAAACTATCGAACCGATCCTTATGAAATTTTAACCACATATTTTTTACAACCATAGCTATAGCGCATATCAAGAATTTTTTCAAAAATTTATGTTTACTATTTTTTTGCTAAAAATGGTGAAAAAAGCACGTTTTTTTTGTTTTTTCGAAAAAATGTCCGCCATTTTGTTATTTTTGCATATATAAAAAATCGTATGATTTGCGCTATAGTCATTAACATACTGAATCTAAAATCGTTTGATTTTTTGTTTCGGATGATGCATCTCCGAGATTTCATCAACAGCGCTGACCTACAACTTCTTTAGGACATTTTTTTAACCACCATTTTCGTCCATAAAGAGTGACTCAGCTTAAAAAAAAAATTTAATTTATTTTGAAAATATATTTATTAAGTGTAACAACTTTTATATCAATATCTATAATATAAACCTATCATAAAAATTCATGAAAATAGCCTTTTTAGCGTCTAAAGTGAGGAGACCACTTAATAAAAAAATAAAAATACCATGTAACAGCCAAAAGTAGTAACAAAACATACCATAAGTCTCAAATACGGTGAAGAAATCTTTCCTTTAAAAAAACCATGAAAATCAGCATACCACGATGCTTTGGGCAAACATCGTACACGTTGTTACGATCGAATAGTAGAAAAATCAAATTTTCTTGTTCTTTATTTTATTCTCGTTGATTTTCTTTTTCTCGGAGAATTATGAAAATTGCCTCGAATCGTTTCGTCTCGTGGCCTGTTTGAACTGTGATTACGTCACGTATGGCATGGATTCGAGTGAGACGGTTGCATTGCGGTGGCTCTAAACGAGCGGACGAATCGTATCTGGAACGATTCAGTAATGATGATAATGATACGCACAACAATCACGGCGACGATCATAATTATAATAATAACGATAATAGCAATTATTATTATTATTAACTGTACAAGAATAGCACAACGAAAGTATTCGTAACTAACAATAAAACAAATAATAATAATAATAATAATAATAATAATAATAATAGCTGATAATAGTAATTATTATTAAAAATACAACTTATACAAAAATTAATAAAATAAAAAAATCACTATTATTTAAAAAAAAACAACAATAATAAGTATGATGCTGATGATAATTGATATTATTATGGTTGTGACATTTTTGGGCATCCAACAAATTGATTATTGCAATAATCAAGCGGATACACACATGGAAAATTTTTACGAGGACAGGACGATAAGCGGAGTAGAATGTAGAATATGCTAGCAGGAAATTGAAAATTTGAGACATTTGCGAGTATACGGAAGTTAAGGGGAAAACTAAATACATATTTAAAAACGTCCTGAATGATTCATCAACGCCGAGCCAAAACCGCTGAAGCTAATTACACGAAATTTGGACAGTAGATTGGTTTTGTGACGTAAGTACCCACTAAGACCAGATTTTTCGAAATTCAATCCTTAAGGGGAGAAAAGGAGTGACAAAGTTTGTATGGAAATTTTTAAAAATCTGGTCGGATTTACTTGAAATTTGGTGTTTGTTCTTCTTGATACAATTAATGAAACGAGTATTTCAGTGTTTTTAGAAATTCAACCCCGAAGGGGAGCAAAGGGGTGGAAAAGTTGAATGAAAAATAAAAAATCTGGTCGGAAAATTTACTTGAAACTTAGTATCAAAGCTCTTTAACACGATTAATAAAATACGTATTTTACCGTTTTTCGAAAATCAACCCCTAAACGAAAGGGGGTGTCGAAGTTTGTACGGAAAATAAAAAAATCGTGTCAAATTTATTCGAAACTTTGTATTACTGCTCCGAGACACGATTAATGAAATTTTTGCGTTTTTGGAAATTCAATCCTTAAGGCCGGAGCCTTAATTAGAAGGTCCGAAAAATCGTTTTTTTTATTTTTATTAAATCGATAGATCAACTATCCAAGAATATATTTACAAAGTTACAGAAGCCAATTGTAAATATTTTCGAAGATACAAGGACAAAAGCAGAGAACTTTCAAGCGCGTTTCACCAGTTTTCATTTTCACGATTTTTCCAAATTGGCGAGTGTGATAGCAAAAAAACTAAACGAACTATTGAATCAAACCAAAGTGTATTTTCTTCAGCATGAAAATCTCTTCCAAGTGAATTAAAAAAGTCGTTGAAAAAGTATTTTTTCATAATTTTTATAGCACGTTAAAGCGTTTTTTTAACACTTTTTTCAAACCTGAGAAAAGTTATAATTTCACGATTTTTTCAGCTTTTTCTTAATTCACCCAGAAAAAAAATTCATGACAATTGAACATTTTATTGGTTTTTTTTGTTTCAGTCAAGAATTACGAGTTGCATTTTTCCCGCCGATTGAGGACTGCAGTGGCAAGATGCACATGGAATAGGCTGATAAATCTGCAGTCATTTATTGTTTCATGTTGAAACATTATTTTAATACATTTCAAGTATACATGAAAAGATAACACAATGTTTACTGGGCTCACTTGTTTTTTTTTCCCTTCTAAAAAAATTGCCGAAAAAAAACGCTTTTTGGGCCTTCTAATTCAGGCTCCCTCAAGGGGAAAAGGGGGTAGCAAAGTGTGTAGGGTAAAAGAAATATCTGTTAAGATTTACCTGAAACCTAGCTCTTCAACACAATTCTACGTGTTCCTTAATGAAATATTTCAGGAGCACGTTTCATTGGGGAGCATTCAACACAAGTCTACGCGATTTTTTACATTTTATGATAGTTATAGGAATAATAAGAAGAAAAAAAGAATAATAGTAATAAAAATCATAATAACAATAACGAGAATAAAAATAAAAATTACAATTAAATAAATAAATAAAAAATGTAATGAATACAAATAAAAATTTTAAACTAAAAAAATAATAATGAGAAGAAAAGTAAATAAAAATAATAATAACGAGAAGAAAAAGAAGCACGATGATAATAATAATGTGGAATTAAGACGCCCCCGAATACATCGAGTGTGTTAAACAGTACGATAACGAACGTGCGTAACGTCACATTTCGGGGCCATTTTGAGCAGTGTCGGAAGAGATAGGACCGAGAGAGGGAGGGGGAGAGAGAGAGAGAGAGAGAGAGAGAGAGAGAGAGAGAGAGAGAGAGAGAGAGAGAGAGAGAGAGAGAGAGAGAGAGAGAGAGAGAGAGAGAGAGAGAGGAGAGGGAGAGAGAGAGAGAGAGAGAGAGAGAGAGAGAGAGAGAGAGAGGGAGAGAGAGAGAGAGAGAGACTCGAGCGCGATACGATTCTCATCTGCTCAGAGCGATACGCCTCTCACGCGTCTCCGTTGTAAATAAAGATATAGCTACGCACAAGGCTCACACCTGTTGAGCCGCGTGTGGGCCGCGGAGCCTCGCGACGATTCGAGCAATCGATCAAACGACTCTCGCATCAAGAGACTGCTCGGGCCGCGTCCATATGCGCGACCTCACGAACGATATTACGATCGACCAACCGTTTGCAACCGATTTTACCAAGGAGTTGATTCACATTCATTAATTCACATTCTAATTCATTTTCATTCGACAGCTTCTCTCGGTTTTAATTTAAATGTTTTTTTTTCAACGATAAATTTGGAGAGGTTCATAAAGGATGCTTGTGGGCCTCTGTTTTGTCGATGTACATTTTTTCCAATGCTTCTTCATATTCCTATGTATTGCTGTATTATTTTTTGTTGGTTAATTTTCGTTATTCGTCTTTCCGTCGATTTTTGATAGGTCGAAATATTAATAAGCATGGTTGAGAAGAATTATTAGTGTAAGTTAATTAAGTTTATGAATTAGTTAATTAGTTGAAGTTAATTTGAGTTTAAGAATTATAAGTTTCTCTCTCTCTCTCTCTGTGTGTGTGTGTGTGTGTGTGTGTGTGTGTGTGTGTGTGTCTCTCATGATTTCTCTTAATTTTTATTACACCACTCTGCATAATAAAGTGATCAATGAGTTAGCTCAAATTTCTAATCAATCGGCTCATCAATATTTTGAGATATTGAACATTATCGTCGAAAAGTTAAATCAAAAGACGTAGAAAAACGTATTTATGTACTGAATTTTTTTCAAATATTTAATTTATATTATATTTTTCTGTAAATCTATGCGCGATGTCCATTTTTCTACATCTTTTGGTTAAATTTTATTTTATTCCTTTTTATCATTACGATTTTTCTCGTTTGAAAATTTTTAGATGCCTAACTCCATTTTTTTCTTCTCCCTTATAAACGTCAAATGATAACCGAATTGATTAATTTGCTGATAATTTCAATCACGTGGATAAACAATACGAAAAACACACACAGTACTGGTCAAGATAAAGTACGCAAAGAGCAATGCATATTCAATGCGAATGTGCGTACTTCATTTTGTCCAATGTAGAATATAGTACCGATAAGTATTTTGTTATATATATATATATATATGTGTGTGTGTGTGTGTGTGTGTGTGTGTGTGTGTGTATATATACACACGAGGCATTCCATGTCACTTCAGCCAGTAAAAAAAAATCCACAAATAATTTTGAAAAATCGAGTTACTTTACTGAAAAATATTCACCGAGTGTCGAAATTTTTAAAAAATTTCTCACGTTTTTTCTCATTGATTACCATATTTTAACATTTTTCAATTCAAATAGCTATATCATTGGCAGGATTTGACGTATTTACATTCGTAAAAAACAAAAATGTGCGTCTTTTTCTAGCCTTCCAGAAAAAAATTGATTTAGATTTTATGGAGCAAATCGAACGTCCATTTCAGGGCAAAATATGCAAAAATATTCTTTTTCTCAAGGAAAGGCACGCATTATTTTATTTTTTTCAATTTCCCCGAATTGTGAATACGAATAACGGATTTTTAGTATTTTTTATATTATGGGATTCCTAAACACCGTGAAGTAACAGCTATTCGGAGAAATTTAAAAAAAATGAAATAACGAGTGCCTTTCCTTGAGAAAAAAAAATGTTTTTGCATATTTTGCCCTGATATGGACGTTCAACTTGCTCAATAAAATCTAAATCAATTTTTCAATTCACATTTTTCAATCAAATGCAATCCCCGAATCCACCCATTTTTGACAATCTTCGTAAGAAGTGAACTTCTGCTCAGACAGGCTATGAGACATCAAACGAAACAAATGGTAATCAGAATGACTTCCCATTTAAGTGCTTCCAGATATGTTTGTACCGGTTTTGCGACGTGCGGACGAGCATTGATGCGCAGGAAAATGACTGTCGGTAACAACGAAATACTGTACTACTTACGCTATCTCTTGTAAAACGTTACGAATTAATTTCAACGTCTAATACACTTTGCAAAAAAATTTAGGGAGCAAGAAAAAAATCCAAATTTTTGGGGGATTTTCAACAGGCTGTATCTCATACAAAAATGGTCGTACAGCAAAAAAAAAAGCAAATTGTAGCTCTAAGTGTCTAGTTTTCGGATCTGAGTTTGAAAATTTTTTTTTGAAATTTTTTTTCGAGTAATCATAAGAAAACTACCGAAAAAAAAAATGTTCGAAATTTTTTTGGTTTTTTTTTAAATCTACGGACGTGGAAATTTTTTTTTCGACTTAACCTCTATATGGACCGGATAGCTTGTTTATTCAGCTTTAAATTGGTTTTTTAAAAATCTCGATACGAGCATTTCTCGCTGAGATATCGGTGTTTGAATGGAAAAAGATCATTTTGTCTTTGATTACCAATATCTCAGCAACCAATGATCGCACAGAAATTTTGAGGTTGGTTTCAAAAACTTGAATAAATTCTCTACAAGGATTGGCAATTGAATTTTGAAAAAAAAAAATTTTTTCAATCATTACATGGATTTGAAAAAGCGACCAAAAAAGGGCTTATTGTGGTTTTTTGGAAAATCAAGCGCCCAATCAAAAATATTGCGGAAACCACTAATGTTAAGTGTGCCTTTTGCTGTTCAATATACCCACAAAAACCCTACGAAGGTTCAATTTAATCCAGCCAACCGTTTTTTTTTCCGACTTGATCGAATTTTTGAAAAAATTAAAGGAGCAAGAATTTCGCCCTGAAAATGTCATAATTTTTATCAAAAATGAAAAAAAAAAAATTTTTTCATTTTTCTCTCAATTCTGTATTAGTGACTTGGAAAATTTTTGAAAAAAAAAAAATCGAAGATTTTTGAAAAAAAAATCCAAAATTTCTGAAAAAAAAAATTTTTAAGAAAAGTTTTAAGAAAAACTGTTTTTTTTTTAGACACTGTTTAAATTCGCACAAAAAAGTTAGTGTCCCAATATTCGTAGAACGAATATTCGACTTGCCTTGGGGGTATCAACTTTTAATTTATTCAATTAATTTGTGACTAGGAAAATTAAAGTGCGGAAGAGGAAAATCGGTGAGAAAGTTAGTCGCTACATTTCTTTAATTTAGGGCCAATTGAAAAAAAAATAAAAAAAAATAAAATCTTCATTTTCAAAAATTTTGGAATTGTTTTTTCAAAAATTTTGGAATTTTTTTTTCAAAAATTTTCGATTTTTTTTTTTTCTTAAATTTTCCAAGTCACTAATACAGAATTGAGAGAAAAATGAAAAATTTTTTTTTTTTTTTTCATTTTTGATAAAAATTATGACATTTTCAGAGCGAAATTCATGCTCCTTTAATTTTTTTAAAAATTCGATCAAGTGGGAAAAAAAACGGTTGGCTGGATTAAATTGAAACTTCGTAGGGTTTTTGTGGGTATATTGAACAGTAAAAGGCACACTTAACATTAGTGGTTTCCGCAATATTTTTGATTGGGCGCTTGATTTTCCAAAAAACCACAATAAGCCCTTTTTTGGTCGCTTTTTCAAATTCATGTAATGATTGAAAAAAAAAAAAAAATTCAAAATTTAATTGCCAATCCTTGTAGAGAATTTATTCAAGTTTTTGAAACCAACCTCAAAATTTCTGTGCGATCATTGGTTGCTGAGATATTGGTAATCAAAGACAAAATGATCTTTTTCCATTCAAACACCGATATCTCAGCGAGAAATGCTCGTATCGAGATTTTTAAAAAACCAATTTAAAGCTGAATAAACAAGCTATCCGGTCCATATAGAGGTTAAGTCGAAAAAAATTTTTCCACGCCCGTAGATTTAAAAAAAAACCAAAAAAATTTCGAACATTTTTTTTTCGGTGGTTTTCTTATGATAACTCGAAAAATATTTTCAAAAAAAAAATTTCAAACTCAGGTCCGAAAACTAGACACTTAGAGCTACAATTTGCTTTTTTTTTGCTGTACGACCATTTTTGTATGAGTTACAGCCTGTTGAAAATCCCCCAAAAATTTGGATTTTTTTCTTGCTCCCTAAATTTTTTTGCAAAGTGTATATATATATATATATATATATATATATATATATATATATATATATATATATATATATGAGGTATTCCACGAGAATCCCGTGGACTTTTTAGCCGACCCCCGCCAATTCGATTAATTTTTTTTTTAATCTGATTCCATTGACTCTAAAAGACACCCTGATTTTCAAGCTATCACCCGCAGTGGAAGTATGATTTTTATGTGCTTTCCGAGCGATTAACTTTTAAAAAAATCCGAAAAATTGACTGCTAACTGTTGAAGGTCGATGATTGTAATTTGGTTATTCAAAAATGGTCAAAAAATTCATTGTGGGTATCAAAATATTTAAGTATCCGCCCGAAGTAAGCGGTTCATGAATTTTTCGGATTTTTTTAACGTTAATCGCTTCAGAACGCACCGAAAAAATCGTACTTCCACCGCGGGTGATAGCTTGAAAATTTTTACATATAATCACGCATTTTTGGTTTTTTTTTTCATATTTTTAAATCGGGGCGTTTTGTTTCGGAGTTTTTTTTTTGCCTAAGCGTTGTTTCGAAAAATGTTTAAAAAATCCGGTTGTCTTTTAGAGTCAGTGGAATCAGATAAAAAAATTAATTGAATTCGCGGGGGTTAGGGAAAAAGTCCACCGGATTCACGTGGAATACCTTATATTAAAATAAAAATATTCGTACTTTTCAAATAAATAATACGTTTTATAAATAAATGAAAATTTCAGGTCATTTCGAGACACCCTATATATTAAAAAAAAATGAGTTATAAGTTACGTCATGAAAGTCAAATGATGCCTCATCGTCGAGGCTATCGATGGACCCATCGAATGTCAATTTTTTTTGGCACGATCAATCGGTCCCACATCCGTGATCAAATGAAATACAAACGTTGTGTGTTTTATTTTTATTTTTGTCACAGTGATAAAAAAAATCACTTACGTCAAACTTTGCTTTGTAATTATTATTTTATTATTATTTTTATTTGTGGTAATAATTGGTTACTTATCATATTTTCATTAAACATTATTATTCTTTTATTATTTGGCATTGATTATAAATTCTTGTTATTGATATTTTGATATTATTGACTGATTATCCATTATTATTATTATTTTATTTCTTTTTATTAAATATTAATTATTATTATTCGACTTTTTATTATTTTCGTATTATTATTATGGGTAATTCCGGTGCACCGCGGGGGTTTAGGCCAGACTGGACGAGACAAAAACATAATTGGCTGTCTCATCGCACTTGGCTCCCACGTCGGCACTCACAGTCGGATCCTCCTGCGCTCTTCTTTGTCACTCTACCAAATCGTACTTCCTCCTTAAGGAGAGGGAGAGAGAGAGAGAGAGAGGGTTCTCGTTTCTCTCACTCTTTTTTTTTCTTTCATCCGGAAGAGCATATTTATGCTGCAGTAAAATTGTGCATCAGCCCTCCTCGACTGCGGTGTGCAAGCACACTCGAAAGTTTTTCGCTCCCACAAGCGAGCCCGTGGTTGCAATTTTTCGGACAAAAATTCAGGAAAAAGTACGATATTCAGGGCGCCAAGATTTTACGGTGAATTTCGGGTTATCGAGGTCAAAATAAACAAAATATGAAGAGTTGTAAAAGTTGATATTTCGCTTATTTTGCGTTGAAATTCGAATTTTTCGATAGTTGTTGAAAATGACGATTTTTATCGAATTTAAAAATTTCAAGGAACATCAGGCAAGGTAACTTGGAAATTTATACTTTCAACAGTGTCTCAGAAGCCAAAAACCTATTTTAAGGAGGTCGGAGCGCTTCGATTGAGTCAAATGACGGTTTATTATTTTTCTTTTTTTCGATGAACCTCAAAAAAATGCATACGAGGTACAGATTCATTCTGTATATGTTTTTAAAAAAAAATATATCATTAAAGGGCAAAATGATGCCTTTTAATATTTTTATTACGTAAAGTAGAAAAACTTTTGTGTTAATACCAACTTGAAAAAGTATAACATTATCGAGGATTATTATGAAAAAAAAACTACGACAACGAATGTTTCATACAATTCACAATGAAATTTTGAGTAATTTATAATTATGCCTGTTTATATCTATGTCACGAAGATGAGGATTTTTTTTTCTAAATGGTTACAAAAGTTCAGTTTGCGTTGATCCGTTCTTAGAAATGGTTCATCTTGGTGCTAAATAACAAAAAAAATACATAACCTTTATTGTGAAAGTCTTGCCCATCTAACCGCACGTTAAATGACATACATTAAACTATTTTTTATCTCTGGTGTTTGGTGGTGGAAAAAGTTCAAAAAATTCGTAAAGTCTCAGTATAGACTAAACAATAACATGCATTTTTTATTCAATTTAACCTTGGATTGTGGCTAACGCTCCAACCTCCTTAACGGCGGGGTAAAGTTAATTCGGCGAAAAAAAGGCATGTTTTTAAGATTTTTTTTTGGCGTAACGAATAGTGTTGGTTTATTGAAAAATTTACATATAATAAAGTAACAATTGAGCAATATTCTCCTAAATTTGCATTGCAAAATATTCAAAATTGAGCGAGTGAAAATTAAACCCCGGAGGCGCCTCGAAAAAAAGTTGGTTTGCGGTGTGCACCATAACTCGCAACAGAATCATTTGAAACAAAAAAATCAAAATGCATTTGTTAAAGGAGATGTTTCTCGAGGTAATGACGGGAGGATTTTTTTTTTTTCGATTTTTCGATTTTTCGTAGCACTTGGGAGCCAAAAACCCGATTTTCGCTAACAAAATCGGCTAATTTGTTGTTGAAAAATTAGTAATTATTTTTAAAAAAACAAAAAAGCTCTCGACAATACCTGGTGAATTATGTGAAGAAGTACTGTGCAAAATTTCAAAGCGATTGGTCCAGTAGATTTTGAGTTATCGTGCACACGGACTTCAAATATGACAAGTCTCAGAAAAACGGTTTGAAAAACGCAGAAGAGAAGAGAACGGCATGGATCAATAGACGCTCAAATACTCATAACTTCGTCAATTTTACTCCGATCGACTTGAAATTTTAACACAATATTCTTGATATATTATGCATTCATTTAAAAAATTAAAAAAAAAATGAAAAAAATTTTTTAATACTTTACCCCGCCCTTAAATTCCACTACCATGTTTTTCTCGCTTATGAGTGCGACTAGACAGAGAGTAAAGTAGTACTTTTAATCGCTAGGAGTTCGAAGAGGGATTAAAAGTATACGGTTCATACCTCTTCGGACTTGTAAGGCTCTAAGTTTATGTAAAATATATCGCTTAGTAATTTCGTGTGGTAATTATATGGAACAATTCTTATTGTTATAAATAAATAGAGAATATGAATAAATAAATCATTATAATTTCGGAATTTATGTTGAAAATCATATAAATACTACGTTTGGTGGTATTTATATGATGCCACCAAACACACCCGAAGATAGCCAAGCAAATATTTTTTTGACGGTCGCCCGGTTAATTGCCATTATTTGCGATAAAATAAAGATATTGTACCCATGAGCCAACAACGATCGTTGAATTTTGGCGTATTTCAAATTACCGCTAAAAGCGCTCATCATTCTTTGAGGCACCACACGTCGGTAAACAAAAATGTTGTCATTTTTTCTTCCTCATTTTCTGAAAAAGACATTTGTTAAGAATGCTATCACCAAATTTTTTAAAGAAATTTGCAAAATTTTCGGAGAAACAGCATTTAACGCGTTTTTTTTCTCGAAACCACGTTTTTCAACCTGGTTGACAACATATTGAAAAAACTATTCCTCCGATTTGCATGCGCCAAGTCTCAAAGTGTTCGTAAATACAGTCTCTATGGCACCACGTAGGGATTTTTTTATAAAGTGCCCTCTTCTAATTTTTTTTTACGAACGATGAAAATTTTCCACGAAAATCGGAAATAACATTCGCTGGTCCGCCATTTTTTTTTTAGATATCGGAATTCCCCTACGTGATGCTGTAAACCTATATGTCTAGTTTCCAAATATATTTTTATTTTATTTTCCAGATGAACCGCATGGCTTAATCGCTGTCAACCGCCGAGCAACAATTTCGTCGGAGCGTCCTCTTCGAAGCGGCGTACACCGCAAACTATACTTTAGATTCGAGTTCAAAAATTTGTTTACGTCTTTTATATGTATATATAGAATACGAAATAAATGCTCATTTATTAATAAGTATTTATCAATACTTATTAATAAATATTTATAAATACTCATTAATATTAATAAATACTCATTAATAAATGAGTATTTATTAATACTCATTGATACTATGAGTATTAATTTAAAAAATCCATTCATCGTTTACTTGAAAATTTAAGAGGCCGGTCCACTTTGAACATTTCAAAAAATCGAAAGCAAGCGAGACTTGAAGAAATCGACGATGATGAGCAATCAGAAGGGATTTTGTACGGTGCAGGAATTGCCGATTGAGCTTAGCTAAGAGTTTTTCATAGTATAAAGTTCAAACGCCTTTTTTTTCGAAACAACGTTTTCAAAATCCAGCTCTAGATGGTTTTAAAATTTTGATTTTTACTCTTTTTTTGCGAAAAACTGCGAAAAAGGCGTTTTTTAATTACTTTTTTCGTTTTTCACCTGCCATTTTTTTATTTTTTGATAAAACTTTATATCCGTGGGTCATTTTGTAGCTGGTGTCATACAGAATCTAATGGACTTTGATTTTTTTGTTTCAGACAAGCCGTTGCCGAGTTGTGATGGAGCCACCGAGCTCGCCTATTTTTGAAGCATTATGTTAAATTATAGTTTTTGTACTTAAAAATAAATAAAAATGAATTAACATTTTTTTTGAAAAAGGTCTTTGAAGACTTTATTTATCAAGCCCAACAACTTTTATAGTCGTATCTTTTATAAAATCCTAAAAAAAACATCGCGAAAATAGCCTTTTTTCGTGGCTCCAAAGTGGACTGGCCCCTTAAGCAAGTCGAAACGGCAGATTTTTTATTCTTAAATTTCTCATTATTTTGGTTCAAATATCAAGAATCAACGGTCAGAACTTGGCGCCCCGGATATCGTACTATCCCGTGCAGAAATTTTGACCGGGATACCCTATGTCCGATCAAATCCCGATCAGGATTTGTCATGGATTCCCCAAAACCGGTATCCCGGTTAGAATCCAACTTGCATCAATATCGGCATATGTACGACGACGTTGGCATCATTTTGAAAATTTTGACGTCACGTGTATTTTCTGTATTACTATGGAATTCCTATCTATAGATAGGAATTTCTGTCTATAGATTCCTATCTATAAAATTCCTATCTATAGATAGGAATTACATAGTAATACCGAAAATACACGTGATGCCAAAATTTTCAAAATTATGCCATCGTCGTCGTACATATTCCGATACTGATGCAAGTTGGATTCTAACCGGGATACCGGTTTTGGGGAATAAGTCTCTGTTTACACCCACCGACATGTCGGTGGGTATAAACATGTATTTAAGACAAATTAAAATCAAATTCACAATGATTAGATTAAAATTTACACCAACCGTGAGTTCTTACGTATTTCGAGAGAAAACATTTCGTCGAGGCAAAGAAATTTTTGCAAAAAAAGTTGTGAGTTTCAAATATTACATTATAAATATGAAAAAAAAATCACAAAATGAGTTGTGAATTTCCTCAAGTTGAAGAAAATAAAAATCGAATTCACGACAGTTATATTAACATTTACACCACAAGTGTAAACGTATTTTGAGAGAAAACATTGTGTTGAGGCAAAGAAATGTTCGCACAAAAAGTTATGTGCAAAAATTTCTTTGCCTCGAGGCAATGTTTTCTCTCAAAATACGTACGAACTCACTTTTGGCGCAAATTTTAATCTAATCATTTTGAATTTGATTTTAATTTGTCTTAAATACGAAAAAATTCACAACTAATTTTGTGAATTTTTCTGTATTTATAATTTCTTGTCAATACATTTGCATTCACAGATTTTGATGTGAATTTTTTTTAATTCACATCAACATCTCGCGATGAGAGCGGTCTGCCATTTGAATCTTTGGACAAATTTTTTTTTATTGATAGTTTAATGCACCGAAACTTTATAAATGTTATTTATTTTTATAATAAATTTAACATGTCATAATTCAATTTTTGACATTTTATTTCAGCCTGTATTCACCCGTGATCCTTCCCAGATTCCTCAATGATTCCATGGGGAATATATTTAGAGTCATTAAAGGATCCGGTTCTGGATCCCTAATGGAATTCAGTTTACGGATCTTACATTTAGTCTTCGAATCTGATCCCCCAAATTCAGGATAGGAGATATTTCTTTTTCAGTTATGCAGTGTTGCGTTTTTCCCCGGAACTTTCTTCTCCCGGTAAAACTTGTGCGAAATTTTTATTCGTCATTTTTCAGCGCCCAAAGGTCCACCTTCTCACGCTTCCGGTGCACGAGAAAAGGAGACGATGGAAAAAGTATCTGTGCGACAGACATCGAGACAAAGCCTCGTTCGAGACTTCGCCACTTACCAAAGTATTCTGGTATCCAAGTCCGCATTCTCGTTCCTCCCTCGATCTCCTGGCCGCCATCTTGGAATCTTCAGTCCCGATTGTTACGCCACTATCCGTGTCCTTGACGCGTTTTATTATTTTTATTATTTACTCCGGCAAAACGTCACCGAATATTCGAATTTCCGTTGCGAACGTTCGTGAAAAACAAAAAACGCGGCCTCGTTTTTCTCCCGCGGAGCTTCAAAATTCCGCGCGGAAGACGACGCGTGTCTTCCGGAAGTCGGCCATTTTCGTGAAGTTCGTCGCGATGCGAGAAACAAACCCAAACACACACAACGAAAATTCGTTACTTCGGGATAGTTCGTCAACAGTTCGTTCGCTGGTACTGTGTCCGTTGACCCTCGCGTGACCTCCGTCGACGACTCCGGTCACACTTCACTCTATCGGCGCCCTCGATATCCACAATATAATAACGTGATTTCGTAAATCTCGACGACGCTCTATTGCCATACGAGCCACTGTCCTCGGGGATCATCAAACGTTTATATTTCCGAATTTGGACCGCGAGTGCCCGTGCGCGTGACACCCGTAAACATATATATATATATGTATCTATATATCTAGATATCTATCTATTATCTATACATCTAAAGATATATCTATTTCTCTATATATCTAGACACGCATCTACTATCTATAATATCTAGATATGTATATCTATTATTTATATATCTGGATATATATCTACTATCTCTGCATCTAGATGTCCATCTATTATCGGTATATCTAGAACGACATCTACATTGGCGTAGCCAGGAGGGAGTACGGCCCCACAAATCCCGGTACCAACCCAGAAAAAAAACGATCCAAAGTAAATAATTAAAATAATCTATTAATTTTACTTCTAAATTTTACTTCTATTATCCAAGCAAGCATAAAGAAATAATTTAATGAAACTTGAACTATTTTCGTTGTCATAATTTCGTAACTTTCATGAAAAGTAGCTATTTCATTGCGTTAACGTAATGAAATAGCTACTTTCATATATATATATATATATATATATATATATATATATATATATATATATATATATTAGGGTGGCTTTTGATATGGGTAAAAAAAAGTTGATCGCGCCGCCCTCCAAAACGGTTCCAAATAATAAAGAAAAAATCTACGCGAAGCCCCAGCCATGTCCGTTAAGGAGTAAGGCCACTGTAACGGCCCAAAAAAAAAGGTTTTTTCACTAATTTTTTGCTCCCGAAATTGAAGGTATTTGAAAAAAAACTTTTAATGGTGTTATCGGGCATACATTAAACTTTATTATAAAATTTTTTTACAGTAAAAAAAAAAACAAAATGGCGGTTCCACAGCTATCTTCCCGGGACATGTTTTCAAAATGGCACGCAGCATAACTCGAACAATTTTCATTTTTTTTACTTGAAATTTTAACCAGATGTGAACATTTACATTATCTTGAGAATGTCGATCGGAATTTTCAAGAACTTTATTTATTGATTTTTTATTAACAAAAAACTTGCCGTTTTTTTCGTCAAAAATCAATTTTTTTTTTCAAACGCACGCCAAATCCACAAAAATTGATACTTTTTGAAATCCGATCGACATTCTCTAGCTATAGCCCTCTAGATTAATGGTTTTTTTTTTGTTCTAGATTCAAAAGTGCACCAGTGGTGCTGCGTGCCGCGGAGCCCTGGAAGCAAAACATGTCCCGGGAAGATAGCTGTGGAACCGCCATTTTGTTCTTTTTTACTGTAGAAAAATTTTATAATAAAGTTTAATGTATGCCCGATAACACCATTAAAAGTTTTTTTTCAAATACCTTCAATTTCGGGAGCAAAAAATTAGTGAAAAAACCTTTTTTTTGGGCCGTTACAGTGGCCTTACTCCTTAAGAGGAAGACGTGCCTGTAAGCATGAACTTAAATTTAAATATTAATTTTTCTTCATGATTGGAGAAATTTCGATCTTTTAAATCTAGTTCATTTGTCAATTTTTCAACACGATATTTCTGTGGTTTAAATAAATAAATTCGTACTGAACGAACTAGTATCGATATCTTATGTGTACATTTTTTAAATATTATGTTTTTTCCGACCAACTGGATGACTTGTGCGAATAAATAATTTCTTTGTTTTCAATAAAACGAACAAGCTCGCCAAGTTTAAAATCCTGCCAAGTTTAAAATGTCCCTATGCATTTTTGCGAAAGTAATTTTCGAATACACTTTTTATCCACAGCACTGGAAGTCTGATCTCAGTGAAATATTAATATGTTCGTATCTCAGCACGCAAGGAATGTTTCTAACAAAATAAAAAAAAAAACAATTCTGGTCAATTCGGAAGTTCGATGTGAATGGTTTATCGTGAAATTATATCCTTCGTACTTAATAGATTTTTCTGGCAAGATGCAAATGTAAAGTTTGATTTTGATGTGATTAAAAACGTTCGACAGTAGCTAAATCGAACTATTGCTCCAAAATAATAGGATGGTAAAACTGAACGCTCATCAAATCTGGTATGGAGGATCTTATTATTTCATCTGTATATTGAATACCAATATACAACAGCTTCGGAAAGTTAAAAAAAAATTGACAAATAAATTAGATTGAAAAAATCGAAATTTCTCCAATCATCGAGAAAAATTGATATTTAAATTTAAGTTTATGCTTACAGGCACGCTTTCACACTATTGACTTGAATTTGCAAAGTTGGCGTTCAAACAGTAGTCACTTTCGGTTCACGATCGTATTTTTTGATTGGATGAACCATTTCTTTATAACAATGATTTCAGCATGCTGTTTTTTCAACAGAAAAATGAGGTTTTCTTTGGAGAAGCTGTCATTTTTCGTATTTTCGAAATTTCGAAAATTGGATCGTAAACCCACAGCCATTTGAACATATTCGAAGGAAACATTCTTGTTTTCGTTTCATATTACATTCGAGCCTGGTAGAGATCCCGCCGTTTCGGGCCTCGCCGCTGGAGGACTGCGACGCAAACCGCAGCACCACGAAAACTTTGAAAGATTTTCTTCCGAAAACATTACATTGCAACCACAAACATGTGTACAACATGCTGGGAAAAAAACTAAATTTATTCCGACCAATGTGTTACTGGAAAAAAATGCATCATGCTGGCCCTTTAAATTGTGCTTCCAGAGAGGGATACCCCGTTAAGGTATAGCAAGAATTTGACATTAACGTCACCATGAATATGTGATTAGGAAGGATGAAGCGTTAGCCACAAACCAAGACAATTTTTTTTAGTATATGTTATTGTCCAGACTATACCCAGTCTGTAGGATAAAAAAAATGTTCTCCACAAAACACCAGAGATAAAAAATAGTTTAACGTATGTAACTAAACTTAGAAAAAAAATCTCATTTTGCCCGTCGTAAACCATATATATTCAATATTGAACCATCAAGGTTTGATGAAAGATTACGAATCTTGGCTGGCGAATGAAGAGCATTTCTGCCAACCTCAATGTCCGCGAAGTTGCCGTATTTCGGCAACTCTTGAGTTTAACTAATGGTAATAATAAGTAATCTCGTGACATAAATATAATCATTAAAAATGACTCCAAATTTCATTCTGATTTGTTTAAAACATTCGCTGACGCAGTTTTTCATAATAATCATTAATAATGTTATACTTTCTCCAGTTGGTAGTAATGCAAAAGTTTTTCTCATTCACGTAACAAAAATGCATTATTTTTCCCTTTATTAATGTATTGTACGAAAAATGAGCATTTACCGAATAAATCTGAAGCTCGTGTGCATTTTTTTAGGCTGAAGAAGAAATTCATAAGCCGTCATTTGACTCAACCTCCTTAAACCTTCAAATTGTGCGTGTTGCGTAATTATCAAGTATTGTCTCAATTCTGTTTCAAAAATCGATAATTGTGAACAAAACTACTTTTTTGTCAGGCCGGCACCTTCTAGCCTCCCCCCCCCCCCCCTCCCGACCCCGGGAAAAAATTCTGGCTGTGCCAATGTACATCTATTATCTATATATCTAGATAATCATCTATTATCTATGTATCTAGATATCCCTCTATCATCTATGTATCTAGATATACAACTATTATCTATGTATTTAGATAAACATCTATTATCTATGTATCTAGATAAACATCTATTATCTGTGTATCTAGATAAACATCTGTTATCTATTTATCTAGATAAACATCTATTGTCTAGGTATTTAGATAAACGTTTATTATCTATGTATCTAGATAAACCTCTGTTATCTATGTATCTAGATAAACATCTATTATCTATGTATTTAGATAAACATCTATTATCTATGTATCTAGATAAACATCTATTATCTATGTATCCAGACATACATCTATTATCTATATATCTAGATATACATCCATTATCTATGCAGGGTGCCCTGTTATGAATGGATAATCCTGCAACTATAACCTGGAATACCCGTTTAGTAAAAGTCCCACGGTTTTCGAGATAAAAATCATCTGCTTTTGGTTTTTCAGATGCCATTACTACAAATGATAACTTTTTTGACCCGGTTTAAAAAAAAATACTCTTGGTTATTTGTTTTATTTAGAAAAGTCTTCCTTTTAACCTCAAATTTTAAGCAACCTTTATGAAAAAAAAGATCGCATTCAGTATTTTCATACAAACCAATTCGACCATGCGACTTTGATAACCTGCGGTGTAAAAAAAAATCTACTACGCTTATCGTGCCAATTACTTAAAGAAGTTGCTTAGTTATCGTCGATGCATATCATATGTAGAAATGGCATACGAAAAACCGAAAGCGTATGATTTTTTTCGAAAAATAACATAAAGCCCAAAATCTCAAAAACCGTGGGATTTAGAGCAAACTGAAATTTCAGGATATACACTGAGAATAAAAACCAATTGAATCAAAAAATATATTGGTTGATTCAAATAAATGTCTGATCGCGGAGTGCCACCGATATATGAGATTGTTACGATACTATAAAATATTGGAAAATGTGATTGATTCAAATAACATATGATTTTATTTGAAAATCTCTTCTGTTCTCTGAATATCTGCATTATCCTTCAAATAAAATTATATTCTATTGAAATCATTCTATATACGATCCGTAGATGTATGGATGAAATAATTAAGCGGTTGCTACAACATTTTTCATTTCGTACAAAAATATAGTCAATAGAATGAATTATTACTTTACTACATCGAAACGAATGTGTCATGAGACGTAAGTTTTTCAATTTGTTTTAAATCTTAAATAAAAAGTGAGCATTAGAATGATCATCCACGATAACAGTGGAGAGAATATCAGATGTCCGATGGAATATCCATGGAGAGAATATCAGATATTCAACTGATAAAAACAGATACTACTCTTTGATCTTAGCCACAGGCCAAGAAGCGATACTCTTTAGAGTTTCTCCGGCGTTTAAGGGAGACTTTGTCCCGGATTGAGCAGCGGGAGATGTTAGCGGCTCAACATGAGCAGCTAGAAGAAGAGGAGGGATGCCTCTATGGACCAGGCATTGCCGATTAGCGGTAATTATAAACACATTTGTGCAAGCACATTACAAAACTTTAAACGCGTTTTTCTCGAAAACACATTTTTAAAAATGGCTGACATTCTCCCGACCGCTGTAATTAACATATCGACCTGAAATTTGGAGAGCATACTCAGAAAATACGTCTTCGCGGAATGACGGATCGTTTTTTCGATAGATACATTTTTGCATTTATTATTTATCTTTTTATGCGAAAAAAAACGCGAAAATTCGATTTTTTTTTAATTGCCGCCATTTTCCGAAATTTGTACTAAACCGGAAATCCATCCGTCATTCCATGACCAAAGGGTCACAGATTGATAATACGCTTTGAATTTGTGTTTCAGATCAACAAAGAGGGGGCAGTGATGTCAGCTGTTTACCTCCCGCGATTTGAGGACCTGTTTTCGCGGAGCTGCAACGGCACCCATTTTGGTTTTTTTTTTTTTTTTCAAAAAAACATTTTTTTAACGTTCTGTATACCACGAATAGAAGCAAGAAAAAAACCGCACTCAAAAAGCTTTACTCGTTTCCTTTTAAAAAAATAAAATGTAAACACCTGAAATATGGCACTCCAAGGACAAAGTCTCCCTTAAGGGGTAAGGCCACTGTAAATTTTTTGAAAAATCGATTTTTTTTTATTGGCTTAAAAAATAGTTTAAACCCTCTAGAATAAGAAAAAAAAGGTCCTGTGCGAAAAAAAAATTTGTTGTCCTTAGGAAATGAAGGTCGCCGCCAAGCGTGTCAAAACCCAAACAAACTTTAAACGCGTTTTTCTCGAAACATGGTTTTTCAAAATGGCACGCAGCATAACTCGAACAATTTTCATTTTTTTTACTTGAAATTTTAACCAGATGTGAACATTTACATTATCTTGAGAATGTCGATCGGAATTTTCAAGAACTTTACTTATTGATTTTTTATTAACAAAAAACTTGCCGTTTTTTTCGTCAAAAATCAATTTTTTTTTCAAACGCACGCCAAATCCACAAAAATTGATACTTTTTAAAATCCGATCGACATTCTCTAGCTATAGCCCTCTAGATTAATGGTTTTTTTTTGTTCTAGAGTCAAAAGTGCACCAGTGGTGCTGCGTGCCGCGGAGCCCTGGAAGCAAAACATGTCCCGGGAAGATAGCTGTGGAACCGCCATTTTGTTTTTTTTTACTGTAAAAAAATTTTATAATAAAGTTTAATGTATGCCCGATAACACCATTAAAAGTTTTTTTTCAAATACCTTCAATTTCGGCAAAAAATTAGTGAAAAAACCTTTTTTTTTGGGCCGTTACAGTGGCCTTACCCCTTAAGTAGATTTTCGGTTCGCGCTACGCTTACGAGAAACGAGCGCGCGTGCGGCTTCTAGCGGTTACTCCGAGAACTACGGGTTTCCTCACACCTATAATTTCGGTGGCGCTCAGCCATGATTTGCTTGAATTTTTTCAACCAAATGCGCAAGAAACAAATTTTATTTTCGCATAATTTTTCAACCAATTCCGACATTTGCTCAATATTTTTCAATCAAAATAAAATATTAATATTTTAACGAATAATGTACTTGGAAATTAATATCGGATGAGGTGAAAAAAATAAAATAACATTTTTACTCAATAGAAATTTTGTCTGAATCAAACGAGCGAAATTCAAATTTTCTTGTGTACTCGAATCAACAATATTCATGTTGTGAATTAGAACGCTTTTTTGTTCGTTGCAGAAAATGCATTCAAAACTATATAAATTGTTCGCGATAATTTTTTAGATGGTTTCAATAATATATTATTCTCGGCTAACAATATATCTTTTAAATGAAAAAAAAACTTTTAATTTTATCATGTTAAAGTCAATAGCGTTTTCTTTAACTAATAAATCCGATTATTTACACTAACAATTTTACAATTGAATCAACGAAATTGAATTCAATAACACCAATGATATTGGATCAATGATTTTTTTTCTCAGTGTAGTAGGGCATTGTCTGACCTATCGACGGTTGCAGGATTATCCATTCATAGCAGGACAGCCTGTGTATCAAGATATGTATCTATTATCTATATATCTGAATATCTAAATATACACGTATGTCAGTCTTCCTCTACTCGAGGATGTATCACATCCTCGGATCCCAACCGTGTAAGTGTACCGCACAAATCCCCGCGACTTGTCAGACTTCAAAACATCGTCGCAATAATTAATATCTCAATCGGCAGATCCATCCATACGTGCAAAGGCACATTCGTTTCTTGAGCCGCGCGCGCGCGCGACTCTCCTCGTAATCCCCGAGACAGCACAAAGCAAGAAAAAAGCGAAAAACAGCGCGAATAATCCGCGCTCGCAAATTGTAACACTCAGCGATGTTCGCGCGATAATTTCAGCGCATCGAATTATCTTCGCGCTGATTAAAAGAAAAGACGGATCTCTCGATTGTGTATATTTCGCGGCGACGATTCTAACGTGTGCGTTTCTCACCAGTTTATTGAAATCGCGAAAAAAAAAGTCTTCGCGTGTATTTCTCGATGCGTGATGAATTTCAAACTTTCCGCGTTACGAGAGTCGGGTGGTCGAAAAAATGAAGCAAAACGAGAAGCAAAAATAGTTTATTCGCGCGCGCATAGACGCTTGGGATGACGACGACGACGACGACGACGACGGCGGCGGCGACGACGACGCCGTTCGCGGCGTTTCGACGACGTCTGTCCGGCGGGACGGTCGTGGCTCGACTGATAGGTGTATGTGTACCACGAATAAAGTTCCGTGATTTCTTGCGGTTTGTCGGAATATCGAAAACGTTCTCGTGTTTATGTCTCCCTCTCTCTCTTTTTCTTGCGAAGCTCGCGCGCTTACGCCTCTTGTGTGTCGCCCCTCGTGTGGGTGGCGATATGTCACTCTGCGATTCTACACGTGAGCGCGCGCTGCACAATTCTCACGCAATATTTGCGATTTTTCGACAAACTCGCCTGGTGGGGCGCGCCGTAACGAAGAGCGTGAGAAGAAAAAGAAAAACGTTGCCGTTTTTACCGGCGGTCTCCGAAGTTTCGTCGTTCTTCTTTGATGTGAAATTTTACGGTGACGAGGGAAAAAAAATAACGCGAAAGATACGCGCCGACTGTTTTGTACGGCAAATGTCGAGCTTTTTTTTTCTTCGTCGATGAGGAACAAGTAGTTCTTATCAGTGATTATTGATAAGCGATCGATTGCGGTACGTGTTGTGTGTTCAAGGTGGCGCGAATGTTTTGCTTATGATGTACGCGCGTTTGTTTGGAGAGCCGAGAAATAAAGAGGGCAGGCACGTCAACGAACCAAAGGAACGTTTGTGATCCTTGAGTTCCAGCGAGTGCCCTGAGTGCGTTTGGCCTTTAAGGGAGCTTTCCAGTGTGAAATTTTCAAAAAATCGATTTTTTTTTTTTGCTTTATCGAATAGTATACACTCTTCCGAATATTCCGCTGGCATCGCTGATTGACCGTAAGTAAACGATTTACCTAAAATTTCCTCACTTGAAACTTTGAACGCGTTTTTCTCGAAACAGCATTTTTCAAAACGGTGTCCAACTTGGAGGGCAGAGTTTTAAAGCTATCGAGTTGAATTTTTTACACAATATTCTTAACGTCATTGTTTATCGTGCTATGGAAGTCTTTTTTTTTTGACATCTTCCTATTTTTTTGTAAAAAAAAACTGCCAAAAAAAATGCTAAAATCGATACTTTTTGTTCAAACCGGCGCCATTTTTGCAAAAAAAAAAAAAAAAAAGCCTCCATAGCACGAAAGCCAATTATATACCGATCAATAATCTTTTTGTGTTTTTTGTTTCAGATCAAAATTGTGACCCCCAACGTGGACACCACATCCAAGTGCATTTTCTGCAACAAATGTTTCATCATTTTTATAGATATTAATTAATAAATAAATCGATCTTTAAAAAATTGTTTTGTATTCTTCAATACCCAATTAATATACAAAAAAAACCAGACCGATTAGATTATTTTTTCTTTAAAAAAAAAAAATCGCGAAAAACAGCGATTTTTCGGGCTGTCACACTGGAAAGCTCCCTTAAAGGGCTATAACAGTGTGACACTTTTAAAAAAATCGATCTTGTTTTGCCTTTGTCGACAGTTTTTACTTTGACGAATATCCGGTAAAAATGTCAAGGCTGTATCTCTAATAGTCCCCGAATGGCAGCTTTCAAGAGCAACCGCTCGTAGGCGACAAATCGATAGTTTTAAATCTTTAAAGGGCTATACCAGTGTGAACGATGAAAATTTGGATGATTCGGGAATTTTTTGGAAGAAAAGTACTCAATTAAATGTTTCGAAAAATTAAGAATATATTTGGCTATATTTGACCTATATTACATAATTTTTTTCATAGGAAAATATTGAGATCCAAGCAAATTATGCGCTGCCTTCGGAGGCGCCAGAAAGAAAAGTTCCTCCACTGCTGACATGATTCCGGCCGATTGAGTAGCTGAAACCGAAAAAATGTCGTTAAGGAGGTTGGAGCGTTAGCCACAATCCAAGGTTAAATTTAATAAAAAAAAAAAATACATGTTATTGTTTACATTATACTGAGTCTATGAATTTTTTGAACTTTTTTCACCACCAAACACCAGAGATAAAAAATAGTTTAATGTATGTAATTTAACGTGCGGTTAGATGGGCAAGACTTTCACACTAAAGGTTATGTAATTTGTATTGTTATTTAGCACCAAGATATACCATTTCTAACAACGGATTAACGCAAACTGAACCTTTGTGAACATTTAGAAAAAAAATCCTCATCTTGCTCATCGTAAACCATGGGCCAATAATCTCGTGATGTAAATATGAATAGGCATAATTATGAATTACTCAAAATTTCATTTTCATTGTGAATTGTATAAAACAATTCAATTTCATTGTGAATTGTATAAAACATTCGTTGTCATAGTTTTTTCATAATAATCATCGATAATGTTATGCTTTTTCAAGTTGGTAATAACACAAAAGTTTTTTTTACTTTACGTAATAAAAATGGTAAAATGGATAATTTTGGCCTTTAATTATAAATTTGAAAAATTAGCATATATAGAATAAATCTGTCCCTCGTATGCATTTTTCTGAGGTTCATTGAAAAAAAAATGAATAAACCGTCATTTGACTCAACTGAATCGCTCCAACCTCCTTAAACTGGAAGATATTTCCTGTACAATGACGTTGGATTTTCGAAAAATATCAAAATCTAACAAAATGGCGTAGGTATGAAAAAAGTGTTTGCTTGCCTAAAAAATGGTCGTTTTTTCAATGTCCAAATTGTCCATTTTCATCCAATCAAAAATATCCTACGTCATTGTAGAGTAAATATATTCAAGAGTACTCAGTTAAAATTTCAAGTCAATCGGATAATTACTCTTTGAGTTACAATCTCAGCAAATTTGAAAAGTCTCATTTCGAGAAAAACGCGTTTAAAAGATTTAACTATCGATTTTTTCAAGATAAAATAATAGAGATACAGCCTTGAAATTTTTACAGGATATTCTTGAAAGTACAAATTCTCGAAAAAGGCAAAAAAATCGATTTTTTTAAACTGTCACACTGGTATAGCCCCTTAAAGGCGTTTTTCTCGAAATGAGATTTTTCAAATTTGCTGACATTTAAAGATCAGTTTGCTGACGTTTAAAGATTTAACTATTGATTTTTGTAAGATAAAATGATAGAGATACGGCCTTGAAATTTTTACGGGATATTCTTGAAAGTACAAATTCTCGAAAAAGGCAAAAAAATTGATTTTTTTAAGGTGTCACACTGGTATTGCCCCTTAAAGGCGTTTTTCTCGAAATGAGATTTTTCAAATTTGCAGGCACTGTAACTTAAAGAGCAATTATCCCTTTGACTTGAAATTTTGACTGAATACTCTTGACTATATTTACCCTACAATGACGTAGGATATTTTTGATTGGATGAAAATTGACGATTTGGCATTGAAAGAAAACGACCATTTTATAGGCAAAAAACAGACTTTTTTCATAACTATGCCAATTTGTTAGATTTTGATATTTTTCGAACATCCCACGTCATTGTGCAGAAATTACCTTCCAGTTTAACATCTTTTCCTTTTTCGGTTTCAGCTAATCAATCGGCCGGAATCATGTCAGCAGGGAAGGAATTTTTTTTGCGCCTCCGCAAAAAAAACATTTAATTGAGTACTTTTCTTTCAAAAAATTCCAGAAAAGCACCCAAATTTTCAGCGTTCACACTAGCATAGCCTCTTAATAAGGGTCTTGAGTATCGCTGTATGTGTGCCAAGTGCTATCGTGAATTTGGGTTTTTTTTTTAATTCGGGTGCCTTTGTGAGTTTGGTTTTATTTGACTTCCAAGTGTCTTCGTGATCTTTGATCACCGGTGAGTGCCTTGAGTATCGCTGTATGTGTGCCAAGTGCTTTTGTGAATTTGGGTTTTTTTTTTATTCCGGGTGCCTTAGTGAGTTTGGTTTTATTTGAGTTCCAAGTGTCCTCGTGATTTTTGATCACCGGTGAGTGCCTTGAGTATCACTGTAAATCTTCCTCGTGTCCTTGTGAGTATCGATGAGCCCCTGCCACTGGCTACGTGTTAGCGAGTGATAGAGTCCTTCGAGATGACTGCGAGTACCAACAAGTGTCTTTGAATCCCAATCGATTCTGGCGAGTGCCTCAAAATGGCCACGAGCACCAGTGAGTTCTTCCGAATCGCCGTCATCCGTGGAGAGTGCCTCTAAATGCTTACTGGTGTCAGGGAGCGATTTCCTCACCTCCCATAAATTATGGTACAACGTTCGACGCAAAAAAAAACATAAGAATTCTGGGTTAAACTCCGATGAAGCCGAGAGCTCTCATTGGCACTGGCGTGACGACGGCTTTTACCTCAAAAGTTGTAAAAAAAATAGATGAACGAACAGAAGGAAGCGCCCAAGAGAAAAAAAAATGACAAAAATGATTGAGAGTACAAATAAGTCTCCGCCGTTTGACAAAAGATGGCCCGACCCGGAGGTTGTGTGCGTCACAAGTCCTATATGTGGTTGAAATTGTCAGATGTAAAACGTCATCTCGTAAGGTTGGACCAGTCCCCTGTAACCATCAGTTATACATGGCTCTCGTAATGTCCATCGCGTTTATTTTCAATCGCTGCCACGTGTGGCACTAGTAGTCGTTTGCTCGATAACTATATATCAGGGGTCTATTGAGGTTTTCGGGTGAGACTTCTCACTTCCCGCATTTTCATCTCACGTGAGTTTAGTCAGGCTACTACGGATCGATCCTGTGAAAATAACAGATCACTAGGAACTTCCGGCTAGTGACCTCACATTTTCTCGACGCCGTAGAAGAGATATACTAGCACGCTAATCAAACCCAGCCCAAAACGAAAGACGCGTGCATTGAAAAAAAAACCTCTGCACTCGAATAAGCAACAAGTTTCAATAGAATCTGAGTTTGCAACATGAATGTTTCCGAAAAACAAACCCAAATGTTATTAGATTTCATGAAAAAAGACGAAGATTTGGCACGAAGCAGATTGCGATACAGCCATTCAAATAAAAAAATACTGGTAATTTTTGTATCATATTAGAACATAAGAAGGTTGTAGAACACTGGCGACTAAAACAATAATTCTACAGTAATAGAATTATCGTTTTATGTTAATAAATCGAACTACTATGCAATATATTCTTGCTCCGTTATATTGAAGGGATCCGAGGCATCGCGCCGTGATCGTCGTATACGAAACATTCGATTTTCACCATCTCGTAAAAGTACAATCGTCAGCAAATTATTCATCATTATCGGATGACATTACTTTATTCGCTACGATATCAACTTTAAGTTGCTGAATTTTATTAAGTATTCGGCCCCGAGATGCTACCGTCTATGAATCAGCTATTTCGTAGTAACTCGTGTTATGTGTTAGCTTTGGACGTGTCGTCGCTGCTCTAGGAAGATGCTCACGCATGCGCATTTCGATTTTCGACACGACATCTCGTGTCGAGTAAACTCACGTGAATAATCTCGCATTTTCAGTAGATGAACAGAACCGTAATAGGACGAGCTGCTTACTTTTGTCATTTTCACTCAAACGGAGAACCGTAATAGCCCCCCAGGGGGCTGGCATCTTTCGGAATTTTTGCTACGCAAAATATCCTCTGTTAGTAGTGTCCTACTCTGCCACTCGCAGCGCTAGTTGTTCTCGAACAATCCTGATGCGCGCGCAGGGGCTATGTTATATACACACGCCCACATATCATTCGAAGACTTTCCATAGGTTCGAGTGCGAGGATCGGCTAGTACGGATAAGTGGAACCTCTTCAGCATTACGCGGGTACCCTGAGGTACAACCGTGCACAACACACGGCATTAACTCATGAGTATAAGTAATTTGGGTAATTTCATCAATTCCGCACCGCGGCTTAAACTCCAAACGTCAAAACAGTCGTATTCGGCGTCGGGGTGGTTAAGCACGTTCAGCGGGCCTCGCGCCTGCGCAATAAGAATATCATCAGTGACCTACTAGCACCACGGGGAGAGGTAGAACTACATAAAGCAGTCGAAAAGCGTAGCATTTTTGTATATGGTAAGGGATAGGAGTGCCAGCCCCCTGCTATATATATGCCGGATGATCTGTGAACCGGCCGAACCCACCGAATGCGTACAATATTGTTACATTCGAGTTTCGACAAAAATTTGAACAAGCCACAAGTCATAACCACAACCATAAAACCCCTCATAGACAAACGTGCTGTGAAAATTCACATGTCAGCATTATAGCGGCAACGGGACAGCATACGGGGGCACATCGTGACACCAATATGCTGTCTTTTGCTTCCACATTAAGCTGCAAATTTGCGCCACAGTGCGTGGTTTGGCGAAATAAATGTGTGATGCCAAGACGGCAAGTTTGCAGCAAGTAGACGCAACAATTACCTGCTGCAAAAACGATACTGATGCGGCAAGGTCCAGATTTGGAGTGATGTCATTTTTATATCGCGTTTCAGTCATAAATGCACCACGCTGTGACCCTCCGTTGCCGGTAAAAACGAGGCAATTTATCGCGGCATTGATACGGAATGTTTGGAATACGTTATTCCAGCAAGGTTAGGGCACATTGGCGGCAAGCTGTGACGTTCCATTGCCGGCAAAAACAAGGTATATGGTTATAACCATAGGCAGATTCGCTACGACAAATGGGATGATCATAAAATTAGTTATATACGTTGAACCAGTTGAATGGTCGAGTGGTTAGCGTGCTTGCCTTCTAAACCAGCCCATCGTGAAGTCGCGGGTTCGAATCCCTGTCCCGTACTTTCGGGAAAAAATAATTACGGGGATGACGCGTAGCCCTCAGTCATTCGCGGGCGTCGCACACACGAACCAGTACGTGTGCTGGGCTCTTGTTTATGCCGGCGAAGGAGCGTTACGGCGTATTCTAAATATGCCGGCAACGGAACGTTACAGCATGCAACACCAATGTGCCCTCTCTCCTTGCCGCATAGCGTATTCCAAATTTTCCGTCTAAATGCCGCAATAGCGTGTCGTTTCTACCGGCAATCGAGCGTCACAGCGTACCTCCAATGTGCCCTCAGCTTGCCGAAATAACGCATTCCAAATTTTCAGTCGCAATGCTGCACTTACCCAGCAATGAACGTGCTCCAAATGTACCGACAATATTCTGTACTTTCGTACTGCAATATTAACACCGGCATTGACGCGAGGATGCGCAATGCTGTGCTGCTAGACCACAGCTTAATGCGGCGGCAAAGGATGCCATTTTTCCGTCACAACTTGCTCTCTCTTGGCGTGGTGTTGCCAATGTGTTGTCGCCAAATTTCTTACTGGGACGCGTAGAACTACCCAAATACTTCAAAAATGTTATTATTATATCGAATATAGAACGCGCATGCGTAAAAGAAGCAGAGCAGAGGACTACTAGCGCCACAAAGTGGACCGTAGCGCAATTAAACATCCTGCACAACACGCGAATAATTTATTGCCATAGGAATAGTACCCAGTGTCATGGGGCTAGGTTGGACGTCCGGCAAGACCATAACCTTGAAATATTAGCGACTTTGTATCAGCATGACATGTTTTTTTCGCGCGAAAATGTCGAATTTTGAGCCGAATAAGCGTCAATTGCGGGAACTTTATCTCTTCTTTACTTCTTTAATTTGAAGAAATCTGCAGCTGAGGCGCATCGATTGCTCGTAGAAGCATATGGTGAGGCTGCTTTAACGGGTCGTCTAGTGTGAAGGCCGTTTTTTTTATGCTTTTTTGGGGAACTTCTTTGTGACAAACCATTAAAATAAAATCATTTATAAATTGAATATCATTTTTATTAACATTTAAACAGACTTTGTGAATTTTTTGAAGTTATTATATAGAATACAGCCGGAGATACACCGCCCAACAGGAACACATATATAAAAAGAGGTGCTCCACTGCTGCCATGATTCCCGCCGTTCTGCTTATCTGAAATAAAAAAAACCAAACGCAATTTTAGTCGTGAGACTTGAGGCTCTACATGGAACTAAAATAAAGTTACGATTCCAAACTTTTTTTTACACTATAGAAAAAAATTCCATTTTTCGTTTTTTTGGGGCCTGTATAGCTGATAAAAAGAAAACTAGCGAAGCAATCTTAATTATTTTAGTTCAACTTGTAGTTGTATATGTACTAAAGATGCGGTATAAATTTGAGCAGAATCAAATAGTTTTTGATATCATGGCAGCAGTTTGAAAAAAATCGTGTTTTGAGAAAAACGCGTTTGAAAGTTGTTGTATATAATTCATAATAAAAAAATGGTCTCACCATCAATCTGCTATGCCTGGACCATAGGGTACACCTTCCTCTTCTTCAAAGAAGTCATGCAGGGCCGTTCTCTCTTCTTTTGATCTGACACCCTAGACGACCCCCTTGAGGGAAGTTGCCGTGAGTGGTTTAAAAGTTTAAGAACGGTGAGTTTGGCGTCGAAGACGAAGAACGTAGCTTGAGGCCGAAAACGCGGAATTGGAAGCATTATTGGAGGGAGATTCGTGCCAAACGCAAGAGTTCCCGCAAATAACGCTTATTGGGCTCGAAACTCGACATTTTCGCGCGAAATAAATTATGCGATGCTGATACAAAATCGCAAATATTTCAAGGTTATGTTCTTGCCAGATGTCCAACCATGGAGCCCAGATACCAGGAGGTTCAGCGAGGCCTTTCAACTCGTCCCCAAAACGAGAACAAGAAATGATGGCGCTGGGGTACTCCGGCACCTATATGTATATAGATATACGCTAAACATGGGTGCGACCTAATACAGATCACAGATGATGTACCTAACCCTCATTAGTATTGAGGGATAACACCGCTCTAGGATTTTGGAAAGACGTTTTCTTTCCTAAAAATACTTTGGTGTCATAAAAACAATATGCAATTGGCCCTGTAGCAATTTTTTTTTTAATTTAAAGGTTCAATTATCGATTTGGCCGCAGCGCCTTGGAGCGCGCGCTGAGTTGCTCGTACAACTTTAAACGCGTTTTTCTCGAAACCACTTTTTTCGATCTCGGAAGACGGGTATACTCGACCACCTTTGCATGCATCGATTTGAAATTTTGATAGCAGCTTCACAATTATATTCTTTATGGGAGTACGTAGCCGTTTTTTGATTAAATGTAAACTTCTTTTTATAAACAATTTACTGCTTTTTTTTGGCAAAAAATCGGTTTATTTAATGAGAAGAGTATGTGGCTTCCGGATGGAGGCCGTGTTGAGGATCAGCGTTGTGCCGACGTTTCGCAAACGTTACAGTCTGCATCATCAGGGCTGAGAGCTCTGATACTGAAGCTCTCGTGTCTCAGGTATTCCTTATATAGTACAAGATACCCTGCTCATGCGGTAAAGTGTACATAGGAGAAACCGGGAGGAAAATCAGTACACGGATCAAAGAACATCAACGGTGTATCAAATATGGCCATATTACACAATCAGCGCTGGCCGAACATTGGATGGAGACTGGTCATGCCATCCAGTTCGACAAAGCCCAAAGCCTGGCCCCATCAAACAGCTATTTTTCCAGGAAACACCGAGAAGGCTTGGAAATCCGAAAACATCCGGACAATCTAAACAGAGATGGCGGATATCACGTCAATCCTATTTGGCACACCGTCCTCCCGGTTTTTTAATTGACCAGCTGATCAATTAAAACATCTGACTGGCTGGTGCAGCGATCCAGAACGATGACTGCAACTATATAAGGAATACCTGAGACACGAGAGCTTCAGTATCGGAGCTCTCAGCCCTGATGATGCAGACTGTAACGTTTGCGAAACGTCGGCACAACGCTGATCCTCAACACGGCCTCCATCCGGAAGCCACATACTCTTCTCATTACATAAAGAGCCGTGAAAGCCTTAAAACTAAAATCGATTTATTTCCTTCAAAGTGCGCTATTTTTCAAAAATTTGAAAGCAAATTTCTTGGTAGTCTCATAGCTAATAATATATATTAGGAGTACAACTTTGCAGTGACCGTTTTTTTTTCAAAAGTGCAAAGCTTTATTATAAAAAAGTGGCTACATATTTTTTAATCAAAGTACTGCCCGTCGCTAGCTACGACCTCGGCCCATCTTTCAGGTAGCATTCGAATCCCGCGTCGATAAAAGTCTTGGTCCTTGAAGGCAATCCAGGAATCGACCCAATTTTTGACTTCTTCGTAAGTACCGAAGTGCTGGTCAGCCAAATCGTGTGCCATTGACCGGAACAAGTGATAGTCGGAAGGGGCAATGTCTGGAGAGTACGGCGGGTGGGATAAAACCTCCCATTTCAGCGTTTCCAAGTACTTTTTCACGACATTTGCAACATGGGGTCGGGCATTGTCATGCTGCAGTATCACCTTGTCATGTCTTTCGTTGAATTGTGGCCGTTTCTCTTTGAGTGCCTTACTCAAGCGCATCAACTGACGTCGGTAGAGTTCCCCTGTGATGGTTTCGGATGGTTTGAGCAGCTCATAGTTCACAACGCCCAGCTGGTCCCACCAGATACACAGCATCACTTTGGATCCGTGAATATTCGGTTTGGGCGTCGATGAACCACCGCCGACACGTTTTCTCACTAATAGAATCCTCCCCGTAACCATCTACAAGCAAACGGTGGGCCTCAGCCGCAGATTTCTTGATGTTGAAGAAGTAAATCATAACCTCCCGCAAATGCTGAGAATTCGGCTCGTAGGTTGCCATGTTTGAGTGCCTATAACTTTATAATGCATACACGTATCCGTTAGCTTTTTAAAATTGTTTACATTGGCAGAGCCTCTAGTTTAAAATGCCACTTTTTTATTGAGCTAGGGCCACTACTTCGGCCGCAGTGGCTCTCTAAGTAAAACGGTCACTGCAAAGTTGTACTCCTAATAAATTATCATTTTTTGTTTGTTTTTGTTTCAGGTCTTATATTTTACGAGAAAACCGTTCTCCCGTGGAGCTATGTGTAAAAAAAAAACGTTTCTCTAGATGGGCTGTATCGCCGCCATTTTGAGTTTGAGTTTGAGATCTTTTCTCGCTTTTGCGTTTTTTTTCCGAACCGTCATGAGAAAATTACGAATCGGCGGATATTTCGACGTTTGATGTCATGATCGATCTGTTGTGAGGTTAGAAACTCATCCGATCACTTTCATCCCGTTGATCAATATATTACTATATATGGAGGTACCGCTGCACCCCAGCGCCATCACTTCGGGACATTTTCGGGGACGCTTTTTTCAGCGCCTTTGCATTGCCGCTGAACCTCCTGGTATCTAGGCTCCATGTGTCCAACCTTACGATATGACGTTTTACATCTCACAATTTCAACCATAACCTCCTGGTGGGGCCATCTTTTGTCAAACGACACAGACTTATTTGTACTCCCAATAATTAAAATTGGAAAAAAAGCAATGAACGTTCAATAAGAACCGAGCGGCTCGTAACACCGACGTATCGTGTATATGATATATTAAATATTAAACGTACACAAAAATACAATGTACAAACACGTTACAAGAATTTGTAACTCGCATGCGTGACGCGTCGTGTTTGTTCCTTTTCTCTTTTTTTTCTTGTTCCTTGGATTAGTATCCCGTCCTTGTGTTTTCCGGTTCTTTGTGCGTGATATTCGTTTTGGCCACGAGTGAAGAAAAAAAAATCCGCAATTATTGGCCCCTCTACAACCGCGTGAAACCCCCCCCCCCCCTGTCCTGCTGACAACGCTTGCTTAGACAATATTGGTAGCAATAACGAGAATAACAACGAATATTATAATCCATGCGGAAGACGTCAAAATACCCCCTCGCACCCCCGCCAATATTATTCCGACTTTCAGACTCTAATTTCAATTGTTACTGTAAAAATATTTCCCGTTCTATAGTTTTCCGGTCCATCCACCTAAAGATCTACCGCTTATCGTCATCGTTAGTTCTTCGTTAGGCCGCCGCGGCGCTGCTGCGACCCCGTCACATGGTGGAAATTTTTCAACGCGCTGCTTCGATCCGCTGAGGGAATTTGGTCGTTTGGAATTGAAGATCGCGATCGTGCGCGTTCGTCGGGCAACGAGGACCAGGCTGCGCGTTCACCAAAGACGGAGGCGAGAATAAAAAAATGAAATGAAGATGCCTAGTGGCTTGCTGAGGGGTGGCTCCCATTGGTTGAGCGCGACGCCGCTTTGGTGGCGGCCCAAGCCTGACCGGGTATCAGGTTGCCGATTTTCAGCGCATTCGTTAGGGTCGTAGCCGAGTTGGGGAGGGAAAAAAAGTGAAGACAGGAGCCTAACGAAGGGTTTCGATTGGATCGGGTGATGAACGTTCCATTTTGCCGCCGGGTGGGCGAGGGAGTATGAGCGCCTCGTCATCATCGTCTCCGTCGAGTGGTCTCCGTCACTTCGTTATCGCCTTGCGCCGGCTGCGGCTGCCGATGATGATGATGATGCCGCTGCTGCTGCCATCGGCTCTACCGGCTTCGATGAGTCCTCGCTCGAGCTCGGCAGTACGGAAGCTGCGAACAGGGAAACGGAATCGTGAACGAATGTGAAGAATTTGCGGCATCGAGATGGTCGTCACGCCACACGTAGGGGTACTTGACCCAAAAAGTCGGTTGAAATTCTGAATGACAAAATAAGAAATTCCTGGAATTGCTCGCTATCTGATGTTAACCAAGAGTCCAGAGAACAATAGACAGCCATTTTTTGTTCGAGGCGTCTCACGGGTCATACATTGTAATTCGTTGCTTAAGGGGTCTTCTCACTTTAGACGCTAAAAAAGGTTATGTTCATGCATTTTTTTTATACGTTTATGGTATAGATATTGATATAAAAGTCGTTACACTTAATACACTTTCGAAATATTAGGAGTACAACTTTGCAGTGACGTTTTACTTAGAGAGCCACTGCGGCCGAAGTAGTGGCCCTAGCTCAATAAAAAAGTGGCATTTTAAACTAGAGGCTCTGCCAATGTAAACAATTTAAAAAAGCTAACGGATACGTGTATGCATTATAAAGTTATAGGCACTCAAACATGGCAACCTACGAGCCGAATTCTCAGCGTTTGCGGGAGGTTATGATTTACTTCTTCAACATCAAGAAATCTGCGGCTGAGGCCCACCGTTTGCTTGTAGATGCTTACGGGGAGGATTCTATTAGTGAGAAAACGTGTCGGCGGTGGTTCATCGACGCCCAAACCGAATATTCACGGATCCAAAGTGATGCTATGTATCTGGTGGGACCAGCTGGGCGTTGTGAACTATGAGCTGCTCAAACCATCCGAAACCATCACAGGGGAACTCTACCGACGTCAGTTGATGCGCTTGAGTAAGGCACTCAAAGAGAAACGGCCACAATTCAACGAAAGACATGACAAGGTGATACTGCAGCATGACAATGCCCGACCCCATGTTGCAAATGTCGTGAAAAAGTACTTGGAAACGCTGAAATGGGAGGTTTTATCCCACCCGCCGTACTCTCCAGACATTGCCCCTTCCGACTATCACTTGTTCCGGTCAATGGCACACGATTTGGCTGACCAGCACTTCGGTACTTACGAAGAAGTCAAAAATTGGGTCGATTCCTGGATTGCCTCCAAGGACCAAGACTTTTATCGACGCGGGATTCGAATGCTACCTGAAAGATGGGCCGAGGTCGTAGCTAGCGACGGGCAGTACTTTGATTAAAAAATATGTAGCCACTTTTTTATAATAAAGCCTTAAACTTTTGAAAAAAACGGTCACTGCAAAGTTGTACTCCTAATACATTAAGAAAATATTTTTATTTAAGGGGTTATATACGGTTAAAATTTTCGAAAAATCGATTTTTTACATTTTATTTTCGTAATGTACATATATTTGAGTACTCACACGGAAGATTTCTTGTCAATCCGGTGAATATTCTCGAAGATACACGCACATTTGTGACGTGTCAGAGCGTTCGAAAGTGCTTTTGAAATGTTGGACGCGTTTTTCTCAAAACCGGGTTCAAAATGTCGGTGAGCAAGATTTCTCGGAAACGGCTGAACCGATCAGTCTCAAATTTTAACACGATCCTTTCAAGTATATTTTTTAGTAACTAATCGAAGGTTTTTTTCACCGATAAATATTTTCCATTTGATAAACAATTTAAGGCCTACATTTTTGTCAAAAATCGATTTTTGTTTCAGCAGCCGCCATTTTGTCAAATATTATTATTTTGCTTATTCCTTCGATCAATTACAAGATGATCCATTATATTAACGAAATATTTTTGGTTGTTTCATTTTAGATGATCCAGTCCAGACATATCGCGCTCACGGCAAGAAGCCTTTTTTAGAGGTGCTCCCAGAGCTCAGCTATAGCAGCTTTCAAAATAATTATTTTTACAAATGAAAAATGCTAAAATACAGTTGAAAGTTACCATAATATGTGTACACATTTTTACGTTAATAGATTTAAAGGTCTTCTCATGAAAAATTCTTGAAAAATCGATCTTTTTGCGCTTCCTGACTGTATATAACCCCTTAAGTCACTATTTATAGACGAAAATGGTGGTTAAAAAAATGTCCTAAAGAAATGGTAGGTCTGCGCTGTTGGTGAAATCTCAAAGATGGATCATCCGAAACGAAAAATCAAACAGTTTTAGATTCAGTATGTTAATGGCTATAGCGCGTATCATACGATTTTTTATATATGAAAAAACAACAAAATGGCGGACATTTTTCGAAAAAGCAAAAAAAACGTGTTTTTCACCGTTTTTGGCAAAAAAATTGTAAATATCAAAATTTAGAAAAATCCTTGATAGGCGCTATAGCTATAGTTGTAAAGAATATGTGGTTAAAATTTAATAAGGATCGGTCTAGTAGTTTCGAAGATTTTATCAACAACTCGTCGAAAAACGTTGTTTCGAGAAAAACGCGTTTAAAGTTTGCTTGGGTTACATGAATACGTAAAAAATTTGTTATGTATTTCGAAAGTGTATTTATTAAGTATAACGACTTTTATATCAACATCTATAATATAAACCTATAAAAAAAATCATAAAAATATCCTGTTTCAGCGTCTAAAGTGAGAAGACCCCTTCAGGGCTTTGCTGAGCACACGTACAGGATACAGTGAACGTTTGAAAATAAAACTATTGTTATTTTGCTTACGTTAAAATCAGTGAAGTGAATTGAGGAGTTTTTAATAATGGAATTTTTCTGAATGTTACTGTAAGCAAAAGTTATTTTGTTATACTTGCGGGGCTTTCCCGGACGTTTTTTTCTTTCTTTCAGTCTTTAGTTTAATTAGTTTTCTCGTCGTATGATAAAAATTTGCGTGCCAAAATGTGCCTATTGTGTGATTTTTAGTACATATTGCCAAGATACTGCAAAACGATGTGTGGAGCTGTATTCTTGACATCCAATGTCGCCCACTGTCCACAAAATATTAGTGCATGGCCCCCTTGCTGTACAATGCGCTTTGTTACCGATAGGAATTCTGTAGAAGAGGCAGCAGAGGCAAGGAATAAGCACTTTCGACGGCTTGGACAGAATTTTTCGGTAATTATTTACTTTAGTGACTTTTCCGAAAAATGAGTCAACATTTTTTTTAACTATTTTCTCATTAATTTGGTTATAAATGATCATATTCAGTCGGGGGAAGCAGACATTTTTCATGAACAAAAAACGTTAAAAGTAATTTTGTATTTTTCAAAAACACAAGATCGAAGAATCGGCTGCCCACACGACGAACAATTCACATTCCCCAACACTACACCATGACGTCGTAAAAAGTAGACACACCGATCTCGATCTTCGAAAAACCGGCACACCTTGACAGTTACCATGTGGCATCCAGAGCAAGACATTTTTCGAACTGAAGAATTTATTCCACTCGTATTTACGACGCTTTTGTTTTTACAAGTTCATAAATACACGAGGAACGTATGTTTTTATTTTGCTGTATTGTTTACATTTCAAATGTTCGAAATGTACGAAAATCGAATGTACGAAATGTACGAAACTCGCTATTCCTATTTTATCACATGTTCCCGCCAACTTCGAAATTCCAGAACCTTTTATGTGGGCGGGAGGGGTGCATTTCAGTTTCCTCCGATTAAATATCATCATTTAAAACCCAATTAATGAGAAAATAGGCGAAAAAATGTTAGACTCATTCTTCGGAAAAGTCACGCCCTATTTTATAACGTCTTTCCACGGACTTCAAAACCCAAAAACTATTTATGGAGGGGTGGATTTCAGCTTCCCCCGTCTGAATGTAATTATTTATAAGACAATTAATGAGAAAATAGCAAAAAAAATGTTAGGCTAATTTTGCGGAAAGGTCACTAAAGTAAATAACTACCAATTTTTCAAGAAAAGTGTCCCGAGAAGAGTGTAGCTTGGATATTTTAAAGAGATTGCTTTTGAATTGGGACCCGTTTCTAAGCTCTATAAGACCTAAACCCCAAATAAGATCGAAACCGTTCAGCACAACAGCTATGGAAAGGTAACTACCATGGGAAGTTGAGGGAAATGATGGCACTACAGCTAATAATGCATCGGCAACTTCCGACGTTTATATTAATGCTGAATCAGATGAAAAGGGATGGGCATAATCTTAAAAATGATCACATTTTGTGAATACCATTAAATATTTTCTTTTTGTCATTGTTTCATTCACGTATACAAGTATGCATATGCCATAATTATATACTATCAATCTCATGGAGATCTGTGTGAATTGTTTAATTTAATTATATTTGTCATAGTCTGAACGAAATAAATTTTTAAATATAGCAAAATAATTTTGTCCAACTTTTGGGGTCCGATACTACAGCTCTTGGTAATCATGAAGAAAAGGGGAATCTGAGCTCTTTTTGTACAAGAAACTACAATAATTATAATTATAATGAATTTAAACTCCCTAAATTATAGTTAATTTTTCTAAACCCCCTCTGTGCGCCATCCGAATGAGGCGAATCTCCACACAACTCGTCTCAGCTAACGTCATCGAATTGTCGGTCCGTTTTGCAGGCTAGAGGGTTGAGATACCGTGGCGAAACGATATCAAGAAGGAATTTCGACCGTCTGAGGTAAATTGACGCATACGGAAAAACGTTTCGTTGTCGTCATCAAGACTGCGGTGGCACTCGGAAAATTTTTAATCTTGGATGACGTGCATGACTTAGAATATTAATAGCAAATGGCGTATTTATCACACTGATACGCAATTACAGTGTTGGCTTGTACATAATTGTTCAGGCTGATGTCAACGGGCTACGTCTAGGTGGGTCAAAAAATGGCATTTTCCAAAAATATTTTTATTCGATAGTATCACCTTTTGGCTATATTCCCTGAAAATTTCATTGAAATATTAAGGGGTCTTTAGACGCTGAAAAATGGTTATTGTCATGATTTTTTTTGATAGGTTTATTATTATAGATATTGATATAAAAGTTGTTGCACTTAATAAATACACTTTCGAAATACATTTAAAAATGTTTGTTATGTATTTACGTAACCCAAACAAACTTTAACGGCGTTTTTCTCGAAACAACGTTTTTCGACGGCTTGATGATAAAATCTTCGAAACTACTGAACCGATCCTTATGAAATGTTAACCACATATTCTTTACAACTGTAGCTATAGCGCATATCAAGGATTTTTGTCAAATTTTGATATTTACTATTTTTTGCCATGAACGGTGAGAAAAACGTTTTTTTTTGTTTTCGAAAAATGTCCGCCATTATGTTATTTTTGCATATATCAACAATCTTATGATATGCGCTACAAACATTAAGGGGCCGGCACACTTTGAAAATTTCAAAAAATTGAAAGCAAGTAAGACTTGAAGGAATCGACGATGATGAGCAAACAGAAGCGATTTTGTACGGTGGAGGAATTGCCGATTGAGTTTAGGTAACAGTTTTTCATGGTATAAACTTCAAACGTATTTTTCTCTAAACAACGTTTTCAAAATCTAGCTCCATCGTATCTCTAAAACTAATAAACCAATTCTCTTGAAATTTGAACCACATATTGCAAACATGATTCGCAACAAGATGATCCTCGATGGTTTGAAATTTTATTTTTCTCTTTTTTGCGAAAAACTGCAAAAAACGCGTTTTTTTTACTTTTTGTTTTTCATCTCCCATTTTTTTCGTTTTTTGATCAAACTTTATATTCGAAGGTCGTTTTGTAGCTGGTGTCATACTGACGCTGTATGAATAGACTTCGATTTTTTTGTTTCAGACAAGCCGTTGCCGAGTTGTGATGGAGCTACCTAGCCCACCTATTTTTGAGACGTTACGTTAAACTATAGTTTTTGTACTTAAAAATGAATTAAACTTTTTTTAAAATGTATTTCAAGACTTTATTTATCAAGCCCAACAACTTTTATGTTCATATCTTTTATAAAATCCTCACAAAAAATCGGGAAAATAGCCTTTTTTCGTGGCTCCAAAGTGAACTGGCCCCTTAACATACTGAATCTAAAACCGTTTGATTTTTTTGTTTCGGATGATTCATCTCCGGGATTTCATCAACAGCGCAGACCTACAATTTTTTGACATTTTTTTTAACTACCATTTTCGTCTATAAATAGTCACTTAAATAAATAATATTTTTTTTGTATTTCAAAAGTGTATTTATCAAGTGTAACGACTTTTATATCAATATCTATAGTATAATATAAACGTATGAAAAAAATTGATGAAAATATAGCCTTTTTCAGCGTCTAAAGTGATCCGTTAGGAAAATTAAATGAGCTTCGAACAGTCCGCCGATCGCACTTTTAAAAAATCTTCATTTTTTAACAGTAAAAATGACGATTTCATAAATTTTGTATGCTCGAGTTTCAATTCATCGCCACGTTGTTGAAAAAACTGATTAACAAAATCGACGATCGTAAACGACTCGTGTTTATTGTAACCTTGAATAATCCGTTTGGTTTTTAGTTTTCGACTGGATCGTTTAAGATGGAGTGTCCACCGGCAAACGTCGCGAAAGAGATTTCATCATCTACCGGCGGCCATGTTTTTGTTGTTTTACTATATTTTTTGTTTTTTTTTTAACTCTCGATATATGTACCTTTGTGTTAAAAACAATGCATTTCTTTTTCACCAACCGTTTCTTAAAAAACAAAATTCGGAATTTGGCCATTTTTTTCGGGCCTCTAGGTAGATGTAGCCCCTTAAGCTGGTCGGGTTGAAATGGGATGCTGAGACGATAGCTATTATTTTTGGAAAGTTTCACCGTCTGTTTGTTCGAGCACAATTGGTGTGAAAACGTCTTTCGTCCTGAATCTTCGCTATGTGAAATTAAACGCGTCCAGAATTTGCCTGCGCAAGACCTACGCTGTTGATGTTCGCGTAGGCGGAACGCAGCCAAAGTACTCTCTAACCTCTTTATTCCCTTATTTGTATTATTGAAGGGTTGGGCTACTGTGGAAATAGTAGTTTAGTCTTGACCAACGTTTTTTTCTTCATTAGTTATTAACAATACTGTCATTTTCCCTAAAAAAATCGAAGAAAGCAATTGAACATTTTTTTTTCCATGATTGAAACACGATAACAAAAAAAGTCCGTCAAGCCTTACAAGGGGACAGTACGGCAGTCGGATTTTTGTAATTTTTCGTACTCATGGTACGCGAAGTTCAGAGCTCGAATATTAATATCCCAAAGCAATTCGACGCCATATTCAGAAATTTTCGAGAAAATTGACTTTGAAGTTTTCGAGCGCACTTTTATCCCACAAAGATGCAACGATATTCGAACCGGGCTCGTGGCGTACCCGGTAGCGCTCGAGTCTAGTAATCGCGGGGTCGCTGGTTCGAGTCTCACTTCGAAATTTTTTTTTTTAATTTTTTTTTTAATTCGCATACCTCCGTCATTTAAATATCCCGATAAATTTTTGTTGTATATAATCACATATTATTATATATAATTAATATAATATATCTATATATGTTTATATATGGACAAAATCCATATATAGTTATTTATGTACAAAATTCATTATAGTTATACATAATTATATATTTTCTCATATATGATCATATATTATTTATATATAACAATAGGTGATTATTTATAAAAAAATAAATAAATAATCCCGGGATAAAAATCATAAAATCTATGCTAATTCACATATATGTAATTATAATTGTCAACGATAAATGCAAGTCTTATTTTTGATTATCTCTTGCTTGAAATTGCGAATAGGCGACGTAAAAATATCCAGTAATAATATTTACATAAACTCCCTTGTAGATTAATAGGAATATAAATAGAAGAATAAATGTTGAAATATGTGAATATAACGCTTGCTTTGGCAACCGTCGATATTGTGAATAACAGTTCTGCGTACATCGTTTGCCTTTGTCCTGATCAACTACCTGCGAAGCGAGTAGTTGAACCTAAAAATGTTGTTGGTTATAAATATTGATTTTAAAAAGTTTTTTACAAAACTTATAAAACGTCAGAAAATATATAACAAATTTTATAATCTCTGCCGTTTCTTCCTCATCCATAAATTTGTATACTTTAAATCTCCTCACCACTCGCCTAAAAACCCATTTATTCTTTCCCTCTCCGTCTCCCTGAAATATGCACAAATCTCTTTCTGTATTTTTCCTCCCAACATATTTATTACTTCACCAATAATCGCCACTTCATCAATTCCTTCCAGCCATTCCTCCACGCCTTTACTCGCATTTTTCGTCACCATCTCGCGGCTTTTTTAACACAACGATAAATGCTCCAGGATCTCATCCTGCTCATCACAAATTCTGCACATCCAGTCACTCTCTCCTTTCTCTCCAGCTCTCCCAACATTTCCACGTCTTATTCTAGCCTATGCTGTATAGTAAAGATAATGCGTGCATATTACATTTGAAAGGTAACACGCCCTTTGACCCGACGACAAAATATCCTCGAGAAAATATCCTCATGACATAATATCCGCAAGACAAAATATCTGCCGATGTTATATAGAGTTTAAAGTGTGCAGTCATGCCGCTGAAATTTATTCCATCATAAAAAGGAGGAAAATTATTAATATGTAACGAATATGTTTGGGTTTGTTTGGGTTTGTTTGTTTGTTTGTTTGTTTGGGTTCAATGATGAAATTATTAATACGTGACGGATATGTTTGGGTTTGTTTGTTTGTTTGGGTCCAATGAAGAAATTCGTATTATGCCCTTACCCTACTGCTCACACACCCCACAAAGGTGTTTTGCGCGCGACCCCGTTGATGTGGTGGACGAGATTTAGGATTCTGTCACGCGGATGTTTTGTCATGAGGATATTTTGTCTTTCGGATATTTTGTCATCGGATATTTTGTCGCGGATATTTTGTCGTCGGATCAGATGTCACGCAGCCATTCGAAACTATATTACAGTAGAACCTCGATTATCCGAACCCTCAGTTATCCGAACGATGGCTTAGTTTATCCGAACGCTCAATTATCCGAACGTTGGCGCGAAAGATACATTGTTGCTCGCTGCCACTGCCGTGAGCAACAATGAGCAACCCAACGCAACTTCTCCTTCTCAAACGGCTGCGAGACTTAGTCGCTCAAAAACGCGTTACGGCCGTTCGTCAATTAAAAATGGACGATTTTATAAAAAAAATATTAAAAAAGGCATTCGACTTTTTTCAGGTGTTTAATATATATATATACATTTAACACCTGAAATATGTATGTACATAAAAACAGTACATACATATATATTAAAATTTGACATGTACTGTACTGTTTTTATGTAAAAGGTTGTTGTTTATGATCTCGTCCCAAAAAACCCAAAAGTTGAATGCCTTTTTAAATATTTTTTTTATAAAATGTTCGGATAAAAAGTTCGGATAATCGAAACGTGGGTTTTTTTGTATGTACCCTGAAGGTACATACATATATGTATAAAAACAGTACATGCATATACAGGCTGTCCCAAAACTCAACGATAATCTGAGACCGGATGAAAGGCCAAGTTATACCAGTTCTGGGAAAAATAAAAAAAAAATCCATATCACTCAGTTCAGCGATAATAGACATTTTTTTTAAAAAGTTGAAATTCGACACCCTTGGTCGCATTTTCAAGTCCTGTGATCACCAATGTCACAATTTCGCTGTGATTTTTTTAATTTCGTGAACTTCATTAACGATGCTATTAATCGCAACTACAAATTAATGCAAAAAACATTGTTAATTTAATAAAATAAGTTAAGTTTTAGTGAGTCATGGTTCACAAAAATATTGTTACTTAACTTTGACACTTCATTTTGAAAAAAAAAAATGTACTACACTACCCTTGGCAAGTTATTTCAAAAGATGGCGCATTTAATCAAGATTTCAAAATGGTGCAACACTTGCCACTTTTCTTGCCATTAAAAATTTTATGTCTTATTTTTTTCAAATTGAGCTCATTTTGAACAACTCAACATTAGGAATTTGATTAAATGCGCCATCTTTTGAAATAACTTGCCAAGGGTAGTGTAGTACATTTTTTTTTCAAAATGAAGTGTCAAAGTTAAGTAACAATATTTTTGTGAACCATGACTCACTAAAACTTGATTTATTTTATTAAATTAACAATGTTTTTTGCATTAATTTGTAGTTACGATTAATAGCATCGTTAATGAAGATTACGAAATTAAAAAAATCACAGCGAAATTGTGACATTGGTGATCACAGGACTTGAAAATGCGACCAAGGGTGTCGAATTTCAACTTTTTTTAAAAAATGTCTATTATCGCTGAAATGAGTGACATGGATTTTTTTTTTATTTTTCCCAGAACTGGTATAACTTGGCCTTTCATCCGGTCTCAGATTATCGTTGAGTTTTGGGACACCCTGTATGTATGTACTGTTTTTATGTAAAAAGGTGTTGTTTATGATCCCGTCCCAAATAACCCACGTTTCGATTATCCGAACTTTTGATTATCCGAACTAGTCTCGGTCCCAATTGGTTCGGATAATCAAGGTTCTACTGTACCTGAAACATACTATATTTTCATATGAATTTTACTATACGTATAGCATGATTCTTTGTGTATCTATAGATTTCACTATACGCATAGCATAAATCTTCGGCATATAGCGAAAAATATTACAAAGTTATTAGTAAAATGTGACTATACCGTCCTTTTTGTAGAATACTGGAAACTAATCGTTCCAATAACATGGCCAAAATATTTTTCGAATACTACAAAAAATCACAATATGCCGAATAAAATGTATTATTTGTATCACTTTACGTGCCATATCGTACCTTAAAATGTAAATTGCTTCATTATTACTATACCATAATTACAATTTTTATCTTCCATTCAATACTTTTTGATATTTAATATTTTTTTAGAAGCATAGTCTTAATTCTAAACTTTGAGGCCCCTGTTTTCTCCGTGTACTTGAGCCTTCCAAATCAGTTTTCTCAAACCCTGATTTTCAGGTCATCTCTGTATTCCAACCCCTTAAACTATAATCGCCGCAGTCCAATGAAAATCAGTTACTTTTACCGAACTTCAACCAGAAAAACTCTCAACGATTTTTGGACACGATTATCCGAAGATCCACAATCGAAGCCGGCGAGAAAATATTTGATACGATAACAAAGATAAGGAAACGAAAACACGAATTTTCGTTGTCTTTCGCAACTGCAAACTTCAAACCAGTTTCCAGCGATTCGCAGATGGCGCTTAGTACTCACTGATAATGATGATCAGTATGACGACGCAAATGATACCGATGATGATCATCATCTTGAGATTTTTCCACCAGTACTTTCTCTTCAGTTTTCCCGCCTGTTGTTCGAACTGCGCCGCGCCCTGTTGAAGGGCGTCCGCTCTGTTGTCGAGCTCCGAAAGTTTCTGATCCCTCTCCAGGACCTTCTCCACGTTGACCTTCATGATGCCGACGACCTCGTCGACCTTGGCCTGGGTCTGCTGGAGCTTCTTGGTGGAGACGGCCTGCTGCGGGGTCCTGGGTCCCCCCAGGTCTCCGTCGCCAGAGTATCCGCCTGCGTCCATTGCGCTGCGAAGAAGAAACAACGTTTTGCGTCACTCTCGCTACCGCGGAATCGAGATAGCGTCGGAAACTCCGCGAAAACGGTTCACGCCCATAACCTCAAAAGAGACGACCGCTTCCTCGAACTCGAAACGACTTCGAGTGCGGTTCTTTTTTTTATTTTATTTTTGCGACTTTCCATTCCCCGATCGCGCGTACTCACGTATGTTGCTTTTTATTCTCGAAGAAAGCGAAGAATTCGAAAGTACGAGGACGCACGGACGTAAATAGAGTTCGGTGATTGAGACGTCAAAGGCTGACGAACGCACTACGCAAACACACGTAGGGATTGCGAGGCGAGAAAACGAGCTTCCAGGTAACGCACACACAGGCGCGCTATCTCGTGGAAAAATAACGGGGCGCGATGCAAAGATGGCCGCACCTGGCGAACGCGAGGGGCGAGAGGGCCGATGACGTCAATCGTTTATTGCGATACTGACAATATCAGTGATGACGATTATGCGGGAAGAGAGTAGAGTGCAAAGAGACGGCCGGGTGTGGCTTATGAATGAAGGGACCCTGAGCTTCACGAGAGTAACGCTTGTCAATTTTAGTCACGAGACGTTGCTTCTTGTCTTTTTTTTACAAACTCCGATTTGCATTCGTATTTTTATTCAAAGGACGCGTGGGATTCTCGCAACAGGTTGGCGAGAATAGCTCGCGTACTCGCAGCGCCATCTGTGCGTTCGTGGCGGAACCCTCGAGCGCTACCGACCCAGGGTACCGCGAGAAAACGAATCGCACGACTGTTCCGCCGCGCGCTCGCGTGCAGGCAGCGCCATCTGAGCGTTCGTGGCGGAACCCTCGCGAGCTTGTCGATAATCGAGGCCGCGCGCAACGAGTCTCAGTGTTACCTTCGGTCGATAATGTACGAAGTGACTCTATCGAAGTCGGTGCATCGTTACATCGATCGTAATGCGTCAAACTTCCGATTGTCAATGCAGATTTCCATTATTGAATAATAAACGTGCCACTTTGTCGCGGGGAACGCTCTACCCCGAGACTTTCACGGTTATTATCAAGGGCACTCTATCGAGCCAATTTTGTAGACGAGAAAAAAAAAATAAACAGACTTCATCGACGAATTGCAATAATGCCTGCCCGATAACAAAATTAAACTAGAGTTACAAGATCCGCAGAGTTTCAGCTAATGAACGAAATGTTATTCAATCAAGCATTGTGATTTTCAATTAAAATCCAATCTATTAATTAAAATGCGGCTTATGCTTTTCACTAAACAACGGTACCCCACAGAATCTAAAAATTCCTTACGTTTGACACGAACATTTTTTCGAATCGTTTTGAAAACAACACATGTGACAATTACCGAATGAAAAAGTATCTTCGTTCAGAAATGTTTTATTTGGCAGTCATTTAAAAAAATGTTATTAAAAAAGTTCGCCGAATGCAATTTTCACTAATTATTTCGGATTTTCAAGTTAAACGTTTACAAGAATAGAGAATGAGAAGGGGGGGGGGGGTCAGTGCTGTGACGAACTACGGAAGCACTACGTATAGTAAAACTACCCCGCGACGACTCATGAATCAATAATACGGAGCTTCGTTACACCCCGGGGATTGGTTTCTAAAAAAAAAAGCCATTAGTGAGAAAAGCTCTTATCTAAAACTCACCACTATCCATTTGTTTTGTATCTTTTTTCCAATCAGCGTCATACACGAAAGACCGCATCCGTCCATCCCCGACCCCGTTCGAGACCGCGAAAAATCGCGAAACACGAAACTCCTTCATCGCGTCGCAATGACGAAACAATCCAAGAGCCGCGTATTTATTTCTCGCAATGAGATTATTCTGAATTCGCGAGGAGACAATGGGAGTCTTTTGGTTTTTTATTTTCGGCCGAGGATACTCGATACGGTGGACGTAGGTGGCTGATGGCAATAACAATGTGCCCGTGAGGGTGCGAGAATAAACGACCACCCCTTGGGTCCGCGTACGCTGAGAGCCGCGCGCCGCGCGAACGTTTACGCGACACCGACGCCGGGGCATGCGCGCGGCGGCGAGGGGCGTGAGCGCTTTATTGACTCGCGGTGGGGCGCATGCGCGGAGTGAACGCCGCTCGCAGGTCGCGAAGGACGAATTCGATTAATCGCGTGTGCGACTTTTCGCGCGCGCATCTCTGTGGCGGAAGAAAGCGCGGCGCTGAGCGCGCGAAACCAATGTAATAACCGTTGATTTTCGAATATTCAAAGTTTACCGCGGGAGATTTGAATTTTGAAATTGTTCAGGGGGTTTAAGGTGGTACGCGCGCGTACTTGATTGATGGATCGCCGCTGAATGTTTTTTTTAATACGAATTCAGTGGAAATAGATACAATTGATGTATTAATATTGAATTGATACATTCGATTCGATAAATGGAACGCGTTTGGTTTTTTTTTTCTGGATCAATCTCTATAAAGAAATCGAATTAATAAATATATATAATTTACTGAAGGAAATTTATTTAGTATTGCTTCATTTAAAAAATATTGAAAATAACGATTTTTTATTGCAAAGTTTTATAGCCCAGAGTCTGAAATTATTTCTGCAGGAAATATTTTGTGAAAGTTCGTAAAATTGACAGAGTTATGACGGTTTTTGTGAAGGGACAGATTACAAGTCGTATCTCAATGTCCATTCGTTTGATTCACTTCAAATTTGGACAAAGTATAGTGTATAACATTTTCAATTGTATGTCCGGATGATTTTCTCATATGCTAGTAACAAATATCATTAGTTGATGTTCTATATGTTGCATGTTAAATATAATGTTATATTTTAAACCGGGTGGCATGTTAATAACAAATGATTTATCAATAACAAATTATTAAAGTTGTTTTTTTATCGAAAATCGAACTTTTCTGTCTCCAGCTTGTAATTTTCGTAATTTTAAGAATTTAAAAACAATATCCGGCCATGCGATACTTTATTATTATACCAAAAGCACATTTTTTAATTTTTTTAGTTTTATAGCCTAGGGTTTTAAATTTATTCTGCAGGCAAGATTTTGTAAAAGTTATGACCGAGTTATGACGATTTTGGTGAAGGGACAGATCACGAATAGTATCGCAAAATCTTCAAGTCCGGACAGAGCATAGCTTATAACATTTTTTATTGCATGACCGGATGATTTTTTCATGTGTTAACAACAAATACCATTATAACTATATCATTATAACTATGAAAACGAGTATATTATAACAATTCAGTTTAACCCGCACAATCCGTGAACCTCGGTTGTTTTCGTCTTGCCCAAAATAATTTACTTTGCAGGTTGCTTAATATTTAATGGAAAAAATTCGAAACAAGAAAAAAAAACAATATTTCCCCTTGAGAAGTACGGCCTAACGATCGACCATGAATTTTTTCAGATTTGATCATTGATAAATGGTTTGGAAGTGCGAAGGGGAAAACGATCCAGGTTCATTGGATTAAGGTGCCTCACATACCTTCACGGATTGAGGGTTAATTTTGAATATTAGTATATATTATATATAGTATATTAGAATATTAGTATATTCGAGAGAATTAGTAGAATTAGTATATAGTATAATGTATATTAAAATATAACATATAAATATACATGATATATTATATAAAATATAATATATATTAATATAATATAAAATATAACATTATATTTTGACATTTAACATATTACATTATATTTAACACACAATGTTGAGTTTACATGAATCTATAACGTTCATATAAACTAAACATACGTACGAACTTATATCAGAATATAACTTCATATACACTAAATGATATATTTTTTTGAATTGTATTCTTTTATTCCTCCTTATAGAACGCTTTGCGTTTTTTATATCCCATTTATTTTCCATGTTAATTACAAATGACCCACTAATAACAAATGATTAAAGTTGCTTTTTTTAAATCGAAAATCGAACTTTTTCTTCCACACCTTGCCCCTATGATAATTCTCACAACTGCAGAAAAGTATCCGGCCACACGATACTTTATTATTAAGGCCTTACCCCCACTTGTAGCGCAAAAAAGGCCTTTTTCATGATTTTTTTTAAAGAAAACTACAAAACTTTTTTAATCGATCAATATACCATCTTAAAGAACACATCGTGAAAAACTTTCAGTAATTTTTTTATTGAACAATATTACATTGTTTATTGGCAAATGGCCGTCAATGAAATAATGTTTTTATATACACGGTTTGCGGTGACCAACATTGCGGCGAAGTGAATCATCTGAAAAAAAATGCGGATGGATTTAGTCAAATATAAGTATAAACTAGTCTTTAATCGAAGGATTTAAAAAAATATTCATTTTTCACTAAATGGCGGACAGTCAAAGTTAATGGTTCGATTTTAACGAAAAAAAAACGGCCGTTTTTTTGCTATAAAACGGCCATTTTTTCGAAAAAAAAAATCGAACTATTAAAGACTACATTTTTATGTATAAAATAAGCCTGCAAAATTTCAAGAAGATCGGTTCATTAGTGTTCGAGTAATCTTGGTCACCGACTTCAGAAATGTCATTTTGAGCAAAACGCGTTTAAAGTTTCAATTTCCGGTCGTTTACACAACGGATTCTTCTCTTTCAACGCTCATATCTCAGTCAATTTTGTTCGGATCGACTTGAAATTTTCAGCACATATTCTCAGATACTTATACTTCAAAAAAATGTAATAAAAAAAATCGATTTTTTCAAAATCGCAAGTGGGGGTAACCCCTTAAACCAAAAGCACATTTTTTCCCTCCATTTCAGACACCTGCACCAATTGGCCCTCCAGCAACTCCTCTTTCTTCAAATAACAATAACTCCATTGTTTGTCAATATTATAAAGCAAAAAAAAAACTCGAACTCGGTGAGACTACGTTTGAACCCCCTGTAAATTCCCGACCTCCCCCTCCCACCCCCCTCACCCCCAAAAAATATTGAAAACGACCTTTTTTTTTCTCCCTCCTTCGCGCGCAAAAGTGGACCCAATCGCGATTGTCCGCGATTCAGTCGGGGCTCTAAAAGCGAAATTCGAAAATATTCCCACCGAGGTGAAATTTCGACAGACTGCGCACGCGCATTGACAGATCGAACGAGTTATTCTCGAAGCTCTCAGCCAAACGATACATCGATCGTCGAGTCCCCGCAGCCTTGCACCCCCACCGCCCCTTCGCCCTCCGCCAATGGCCATCCCCTTCAGTTGGCGCCCCTGCGCGATCGCTCGGCGGACTTGCGCCCTTATCGCGCCAACCTCGTGGGCTGCGCCTCCCTCTCGCTCTCTTTCTCGTGCCTCGAAAATTTATCAATACCCGTGCGCGAATAGACGAACCGAGTCAGAGCCGCGGCGCGGACCAGTCGCACTTCGGACCCTCTCGAACTCACCCCGCCGAACGATACAAAAAAAAAAATCTCACGCTCCTCTCACCCCCGGCAGAGGAAAAAATTGGATTTAACGAAAACAACGACAACAAAAAACAAAAAAAAGAAAACCCAAACGCGGGCAAGAAAAAACACACACGCGTAAATACGAGATAGAGATAGAGGGAGAGAGAGGGAAAAAAAAGTATCGGTGATTAGCTCGAACGTTAAGGGCGCGACTGACGGTTCGTCGAGAGAGGCAAAAATCATCCGAAGCAGCCAATTGCGACGAATATGTGAGTAGAACGAACACGGTACAGTGGAGGGATGAGAATGAGAAAAACGTACTCGAGGATCGCGAATTGTTCGGATGAAAGTTCTAGTGAAAATTTTTGAAATTTCATCCCCCCCCCCCCCCGAGAGTCCAGGCGATATCGCGATTTTTTTTTTCGTTTTTTTTCTTGTTTGGAACTTTCGGTCAGCTCGCGATTCGTCCTCCATTGACGAGGGTCCTACGGGCCGGAAACTTTCGGAATGACACTGAAAATTTTTCCGATCGAACCTACGGTCAAATTTTCTCGCACGGGGGTGCATTTTTTCAGAGTTTTTTTTATTTTTTCTTTTTTTCTTCGTAATTTCTTCGTAATTTCTACTTTTCTTCGTAATTTCTTTATTTTTCTATTTTCTTTGTCTCTATTCACTCTAGAGAGTGGAAAGAGACTGGGAGAGAGAGAGAAAGAGAGAGAGAGAGAGAGAGTCGACTCGCACGACACCATTTCCCGTTTCGCGAATCGATGAATCGTCCCCGTATCTCCCTCGCTCTTTCACCCCTTTCTCACCCGAACTTTAGCACCCTCCAATCTCACAGCGCAACTTCCGCACATTTTATTTTCAAAACAAACCCCAAACAATCGCAACAAAACATCGGCGTGTAATTCGCCGCCCTCAGAAATAACCGCTCACGGAAATTATTATTGTTATTATTATTATCATTTTATCGTCGACGAGCGATTCTATGTAGCTGTGACATATTCACGAATGGTATTTGTTCTTTGCAAACGGCACGTCGTGCGCGTTACGATTGTTCGCGCTCGATAGAACGTGAATGGGGGTAAATCGATGTAGATGGAAGAAAAAAATGAAGAATGGAGAATGGAATGACTAACGCAAGCGAAGGTAGAGAGAGAGAGAAATAACGTAAAGAGAAAGAGAAGAAAAAAAGTATCACTATTCTCCCTTTTTCCTTAGCACTTAGTTACATTATTAAAGATCACACTATATATATATATATATATATATATATATATATATATATATATATATAGTTATAGGACGATCTGCAAAGAAGTTTTATAAAAATTGCAAAATTACTACCCTAAACGAAGTACTCTTTACATATTTATTGGATTTCATTATAATAACTTTTTTTTTTATATATACAGGGTGTCCCATTTTAACTTACACTTGAATTTTCTCGAAAAATATTGCTCGGACGAAATATTGTGTGGAATATTTGTGGAAAACTTCTAGGGATTGAAGTTTGAAGATTGAAGTGTTTTTCTACCCATCGTGATCAAAGTTCGTCAAGGATTTAAAGAAACACGTTTTTGGGCCTGAAAATGGCACAAACGCTATTAAAATGGAAAAAAAAAACGATTTTTCATCGATTTTCCTCCAAAATTTTCTCATGAAATATCGTCCAAATTTGAAAACAAAAAAACAAAAAAAATCAAAATTTTCAACAAAAAAATACTACGGTAGTTACGAACCGCAGAGACCTAATCCTTGTGAGTGTTCCGCACGCACGCACATGCACACACACACACACACACACACACACAAATCCTGGATACATCTGAAATAATTGAAAATGATGTTCTCACTTGAAAACTATGAACTTTATCAAAAAAAATTTTCAACAAAAGTTTTTAGTTTTCAGCTGACAAATTTTTTGGCAATAAAAAAAAGTTATGTTTCCGTTTGAAAAAAACATATCAGCCTTTGTAACGCCGCCATTTTGAATTTTGGCTCCTCAAATAAATTTTTTTCAAACGTCCCCCTTCAATCCCTAGAAGTTTTGTTCCACACAATATTTCGTCCGAGCAATATTTTTCGATAAAATTCAGGTGTAAGACTAAAATGGGATACCCTGTATAAATATATATTTTATATAAATTTTTTTACCATTAAAAATGTAACAATATTATAATCAGTGTCGATAAAATATTATCATAATAATTCATTTTATTATGATAAAATCGCAAAGAGTGCTTTAGGGGTTGTAATTTTCAAATATTTACGCAATTTTCTTACAGACTGTTTGTATTAACTAAGACGAATGGAAAATCCGTATTTTGAAAATACATGTAGTTGTACAAAATTTTTTACAATTTTATTGTAAACCATTTTTATTTTATTTAATAAACATTGTATTATAATAAAATATTATTATAATAGTTTATTTTATTACAACGAAATTGCAAAAAGTGCTTTTTGGGTTGTAATTTTGAAATTTTTACGAAATTTTCTTACAGATCGGTTGTGTTAACTAAACCGAATGGAAAAACCGTATTTTGAAAAAAAATATTGTCTGTCCGAACATTCGCGCATTTCTAAATCGAAAAACTGTGAACCGCATTCGATCTAATTGATAAGTATAAAGGCTTCAAATTTTCCTCGATACATATATATATTAGGGTGGCCCTTGATATGAGTAAAAAAATAATTGATCGCGACGCCCTCTAAAACGGATCGAAATAATAAAAAAAAGTCTACGCGAAGCCCCAGCTATGTCCGTAAATAGGAAGGCGTGCCTGTAAGCATAAACTTAAATTTAAATATCAATTTTTCTTCATGATTGGAGAAATTTCGATTTTTTAAATCTAGTTTATTTGTCAATTTTTCAACACGATATTTCTGTAGTTTAAATAAATAAGTTCGTACTGAACGAACTAGTATCGATGTGTACATTTTTTAAATATTATGTTTCTTCCGACCAATTGGATGACTTATGCGAATAAATAATTTCTTTGTTTTAAATAAAACGAACAAGCTCGCCAAGTTTAAAATCCTGCCAAGTTTAAAATGTCCCTGTGCATTTTTGCGAAAGTAATTTTCAAATACATTTTTTATCCACAGCACTGGAAATCTGATCTCAGTGAAATATTAATGTGTTTGTATCTCAGCACACGAGGAATATTTCTAACAAAATTAAAAAAAAAAAACAATTCTGGCCAATCCGGAAGTTCGATGTGAATGGTTTATCGTGAATTTATATCCTTCGTACTTAATAGATTTTTCTGACAAGATGCAAATTTAAAGTTTGATTTTGATGTGATTAAAAGCGTTCGACAGCAGCTAAATCGAACTATTGTTCCAAAATAATAGGATGGTAAAACTGAACGCTCATCAAATCTAGTATGGAGGACCTTATTGTTTGATCTGTATATTGAATGCCAATATACAATAACTTCGGAAAGTAAAAAAAAATTGACAAATAAACTCGATTTAAAAAATCGTAATTTCTCCAATCATGAAGAAAGATTGATAATTAAATTTAAGTTCATGCTTACAGGCACGCCTTCTTCTTAAGGGGGGAAATCACAGTAGCACACAAAAAATAGGCATATTTTCGGGAATTAATTTTGGCTAAATAAAAGTATCAATCGAAAATCTCTAAAGTAGGTTTTATAGCAATACTAAAAAAGTACAAAATTTAATTTTTTCAATAAAAAATATTTAAAACTGGCGGCTGCGCAGCATATGCCCCAAGGCGCCTTTTTTGAGCTCGCCGAAGACATAACTCGAGCAAATTTTTACCGATCGACTTGAAATTTTTACAGTAGCTTCGAAACATCTTTCTCCACGGAGCTACGTAGGATTTTTCATTTTATATGGCTTACTTTTTTTTATCGACGATTTTATGGCGTTTTTTTTTGTTAAAAATTTAACTTTATTTTCAAACATGCACCATTTTGCGAAAAATCAATATATCGAAAAAATCCTACGTAGCTCCGTGGAGAAAGATGTTTCGAAGCTACTGTCAAAATTTCAAGTCGATCGGTAAAAATTTGCTCGAGTTATGTCTTCGGCGAGCTCAAAAAAAGGCGCCTTGGGGCATATGCTGCGCAGCCGCCATTTTTAAATATTTTTCATTGAAAAAATTACATTTTGTACTTTTTTAGTATTGCTATAAAACCTACTTCACAAATTTTCGATTGATACTTTTATTCAGCCAAAATTTATTCCCGAAAATATGCCTATTTTTTTGTGTGCTACTGTGATTTCCCCCCTTAACGGACATAGCTGGGGCTTCGCGTAGATTTTTTTAAAATTATTTCGAACCGTCTTGGAGGGCGGCGCGATCAATTTTTTTTACCCATATCAAGGGCCACTCTAACATATATATATATATATATATATATATATATATATATATATATATATATATATATATATATATAATATGAAATCAGTTCAGTGATTATCAAATATATATGTATATATACAAAGATATATAATTGGTGATTTTTAACAATGTGACCCAATCCCAGTGAAGGAGGAAGTAAAGGGCGACTCTCGTAGTCTTCTGTCGTACTTTGACGTCTGTAGCTCTCCCTCTCCTTTCCTTTACCTCTCTGCTGTGGGTGTGTATATATCCAGGGTGTTGGAAAGGTCGATGCAAAGGGGGTGATAGGTCATCTCGTTAGGAACATATCTAACCTAGGTTACCTTAGTCCAAAGTTCAAGTTACCTTAGTCCAAAGTAACTTGAACTTTGTCCATTTCGAGTTATCATGGTAAGTATGATTTTTGGAAAATTTCCCAAAATTAGATACTAACTCGTTTACCACTTAAGTAATGCTATTTTTTTAAGTAACGCTATTTTAAAAAAATAGTATTAACATAAGTCGTATTTTTATTTTTTGACAATTTTTTAATTATTCAACACGTCCCGTTCAGTTAGTTGTGTGGATACAGATGATTGTATTGGTGTTTGTCGACTGAATACACATTAAGGGGATAGGTCACTCTAGACGTCGAAAAAATAGGCTGGCGATTTTTTAGGCAAATTTTTCACTTTCCAAAACTTTGCCTACAAAATCGTCGGATGAATGTCAATAACAAATGAACTATGCAATATAAAAAAAATCCTACGTACTTCCATAGACAATGTATTTTTCAAGATATAATCAATATTTCAAGTGAATCGGTTGAAAATTGTCTGAGTTATGTTTCCGGCCAACTTAAAAAATGCAGTTTTGAGATAAACGCTGCACAGCTGCTATTTTGAAATGAATCGCTTAAAAAAAATTATTGTATACAGTAACTGATATGTATGATAAACACCCTCTTTTGTAATCTCGATTTATTTTGTAGTTTTTTTGAAACAAAAAAAAATAAAAAATCCCCAAAAGCTTATTTTTCGGCCTTTAGAGTGGCCTAAGGCCTTAAGCTAAGACGCAAATCAGTTTTTAGTTACCAATTATTGTCCGCTTGAACATTATGAACGAGTTAGTACCTAATTTTGGAAAATTTTCCAAAAATCTCACTTACCATGATAACTCGGAATCCGTAGACTTTGGACTAAGGTAACCTAGGTTAGATATGTTCCTAACTAGTTGACCTATCACCCCCTTAAGGCTTTGCATCGACCTTCCTAACACCCTGTATATGTAAATACTGGCGGTACTTCGAGTTAAGCAGCATTGTGCGTGGCGAGTACTCGGAGTGGTGATCGCTCAGCCGTGCATCGACTGGCGTGTAGGTACTTGAGTTAAGGGCGGGGTAAAGTTAATTCGGCGAAAAAAAGGCATGTTTTTAAGATTTTTTTTTTGGCGTAACGAATAGTGTCCGTTTATTGAAAAATTTACATATAATAAAGTAACATTTGAACAACATTCTCCTAAATTTGCATTGCAAAATATTCAAAATTGAGCGAGTGAAAATTAAACCCCGGAGGCGCCTCGAAAAAAAGTTGGTTTGCGGTGTGCACCATAACTCGCAACAGAATCATCTGAAACAAAAAAATCAAAATGCATTTGTTAAAGGAGATGTTTCTCGAGGTAATGACGGGAGGATTTTTTTTTTTTCGATTTTTCGATTTTTCGTAGCACTTGGGAGCCAAAAACCCGATTTTCGCTAAAAAAAATCGGCTAATTTGTTGTTGAAAAATTAGTAATTATTAAAAAAAACAAAAAAGCTCTCGACAATACCTGGTGAATTATGTAAAGAAGTACTGTGCAAAATTTCAAAGCGATTGGTCCAGTAGATTTTGAGTTATCGTGCACACGGACTTCAAATATGACAAGTCTCAGAAAAACGGTTTGAAAAACGCAGAAGAGTTTGATCGGCATGGAGCAATAGACGCTCAAATACTCATAACTTCGTCAATTTTACTCCGATCGACTTGAAATTTTAACACAATATTCTTGATATATTATGCATTCATTTAAAAAAAGAAAAAAAAATGAAAAAAAAATGTAAATACTTTACCCCACCCTTAAAGTCTGTACACCAGAGAATCAGAAGAATATAAGGCCGTCCATACCCGTACCGGTTTTTCACAGTTTCCCCGTACCCTCGGCAAACGCGGTACAGTGTAGCTTAAGGGGAGGTACCTCAGTAAACTGCAAGAAAAACAGGTAAACTTCGGGAATTTTTATCTCAATAATTAATGTTTCGATTGCGTCCGGTTTTTTTTTATTTGAAAATATGTACATTGAGGTATGTTTGGGAATTTTTAAAAATAAATTCGTTGACCGGAAGCGATTCAAACGCGATTATCTCGAAACATAGTTTTCAAAATCGGTGCCAGATGTATCTCGAAAACGGCTTGTCCGATTTTGTCAAAATTTCGATATAATATTCATCGATAGTTTTTCTCGTTCGCCACGTTGGATTTTTTTCTTAATTTTCATTTTTGCCGGAATTGCGACCGTTTTAATTTAACATTCGTTTTTCGTTCGCAATTTCCGACGATTTTGGATTGCATACACATTGCATGAAAAAGCAATGGTTCAATCAAATGAAAAACCTCTACGTGGCGAACGAGAAAAACTATCGAAGAATATTGTATCGAAATTTGGACAAATCGGACAAGCCGTTTTCGAGATACATCTGTCACCGATTTGGAAAACTATGTTTCGAGATAATCGCGTTTGAATTGCTTCCAGTCAACGAATTTATTTTTAAAAATTCCCAAACATACGTCAATGTACATATTTTCCAATTAAAAAAAAACCCCCGGATCCAATCGAAACATCAGTTTTTAAGATAAAAATTGCCGAAGTTTACCTGTTTTTCTCGACGTTTACTCAGGTACCTCCCCTTAAGACGTCTGGGGACGCAACGGAAGTTAGGTTAGATTAGCGAAGTGCGGGTAGGGAGTGATAGGGAAGGGTTATATGTAAAGACTCGCAAGGGTTTATTACGTTGGAACTTAGGAATTAATTGCGACCTCAATAAATGAAAAATAATTATATATATATATATATATATATATATATATATATACTAGAATTAATTAATTAAATTAATTGTAATATAAATTCTAAAATGAATAAGGAATTAATTCTGAACACTTTTAATAGGAATGAACTTTTTTTTTATATTTACGCAGAAAATGTAGATTTTGCTCCGCCGAGATGATACTGTAGTGTTTTTATTTAAATCTATACTGTTTCCACTTAATTTTCGCCTTAAGGGGAAAGATACCTCTAGGCGAGGACAAAATTGTTGATTTTCATGGATTTTTTTAAGGAAAGATTTCTTCACCATTTTTTAGACTTAGGGTATGTTTTATTACTACTTTTGGCTGCTATATTTTAAAATAATTTAAGTATTAGGTATAAAGTATTTTTTTTTTAATGGCGGAGGTATAATACTGTCTTCCAAACGGGTTGCGGCGGACGTTGTCAAACGGCGTGACAGGTAGCGTCGGTGGGATTAATCTGAACAAAAACCAACAAAGGTTTTTCTCTCAAAAACACTCATACGCAGAATATGAACCAAGAAAAAGTGACAAATGTTGAAAACCGTTAAAATGGCACGCTTTGAAACGGAAAGATTAAATTATCCAAACAAAATGCCTAGATGTTGCCATAAAAACAATTTTTTTTCCTTTTTCAACAATACTTAGTGTCATGTTTCAGACAATAAGACTAGAAAGATTTATACCAAATTTCATCCGAATCGGTCGATTAGTTTTTTAGCTATACGGTCACGCCAGTTTTGAAAATGCAGTTCAGAAGACCGTGACATACCTCCGCCATTTTTGAAGATTAATAATAAACAAAAAAACAATACCATGGAACAGCGAAAACTAGTAATAAAACACACCCTAAGTCTCAAAAAAGGTGAAGAAATATTTCCTTCTAAAAATAAAATCATGAAAATCAGCAAATTTGTCTCGCCTTAAGGTATTGTTCTCCCCTTTAATAATGATAAAAAAATGCTTCAAATGAAATGTTGAAAATGATCAATAAATGTGGGATTAAAAAAAGCTTGAACAATGTTCAGAATTAATTCCACAGTGTATATTTATAAATGTATGTGCAAAATGATTACTGCCTGTATAGACCTGAAGAAAATACCTTTGTCCATAGGAAAATATGTACTGAAAGTTCACCAATTAGTTCGTCTTTACACACACACACACGCACACACATATATGTATATGTATGTGTGCGTGCGTGTGTGTTTGTGTGCGTGCGCGCGCGCGTGTGTGTGTTTGTGTGCGCGCGCGTGTGTGTGTGTGTGTGTGTGTGTGTGGGTGTGGGTGTGTGTGGGTGTGTGTGTGCGCGCGCGCGCGCGTGTGTGTGTGTGGATTTGTGCGTGCGTGCGTGTGCGTGTGCGTGCGTGCGTGCGTGCGTGTGTGTGTGTGTGTGCGTGTGTGTGTGTGGGTGTGTCGCGTGTGTGTGTCTGTGTGTTTGTCTGCGCGCGCGTGCGCGCGTGTGTGTGTGGATTTGTGTGTGCGTGTGTGTGTGTGTTTGTGTGTGCGCGCGTGTGTGTGTTTGTGTGTGCGCGCGTGTGTGTGTGTGTTTTGTGTGTGCGCGCGCGCCTGTGTGTGTGTGTGTGTGTGTGTGTGCGCGTGCGCGCGTGTGTGTGTGTGTGTGCGTGCGTGTTCGTGTGCGTGTGCGTGCGTGCGTGCGTGCGTGTGTGTGTGTGTGTGTGTGTGTGTGTGTGTGTGTGTGTGTGTGTATTGTTCGATTTGATTTAACGTCAATTTTGAATGTCGTGGTAGGACAGGAATCTTAAGACGCAATTTCCGAGACCTTTGTCGTCAATCGATTCTCGTGGACGTACATACTGGCAGTAGACTATCCCCGCTCCCCGCGGCTACTCACACCCAACCCCCACCCCCCCCTTGCCGCTTCGCTTCATTTTCTCGTCCTCTGCCGGTTTCCCATTACACCAGCACCGCAATTTCCAATAGAATGCAAAGCGTGCATTGCTTTTTCCAACTGATGCGCTTGCTTTGGTGGTGTGCTTTTTTTTTGCGAACTCGAACTGCGACCGAGAGTCGGTAGTACTTGAGGTGTACATAGTTTTTTTTTTCCTTTTTTAGGTCAATGTATATTGTTACTGAATGGCGGACGAGTATTGAAGGACAAGGAGAAAGAGAGGGAGCGAGACAGAGAGAGAGAGAGAGAGAGAGAGAATATAACAACTGTTTATCGTCGTCTGTTTCCGGTGATGAAATTTAAACCCATTTTTTGTTCATTCTTTTATAGTGAAAATTGTACAAATGGTAAAAAAAAATCAATAGAAAAAATAATAAGTTGAAAAAAATAGTAGGTAGAACTAATAATAAAATGGTAAAAATTCTGAATGGATTCTGAAAATGGTCAAAAGGTAACATTTAAAACAATATTAAAAACAATTTTAATAGGAAAAATAACAAGAATATTCTTTTTAATAGTATAAATGGTAAAAATCATTTCTTTCAGTGGTGAAAATGGTAAAAATATTTTCTTGTAGACGAAGCGTGTGGGAATGAAGCCCCTGGAGATATTTTTGCTCGGCGTAGATCACGAAATAAAGAATATAAAAAACCACCGCATTTTTTTGGCCCTTCCGATGAGTAAAATTGTCAAATAACAGCTCAATATAAAAATAATTCTTGCTTTTACTGCACGAAAAAAAAAGAGTCAATGGCTCTTAATTTATTTCCGATCGAACAATGAGTTTGGACCCAACAAATTTTGACATTGTGTCGCTAGGATTCATTTTCCAATGTATTTCAGAGGCAAAGAAAAATGATTGGAAAATTGTATTTATCGCGCAATATTAACGAGACTCGATCAATGATTTTTCGAAGAAGTGAAAAAAAAAACGAAGAAAAATACAAAGAAAGCAAAATACGAGTTCCTTCGGCGTATGAAGGTAGCGTCATCACGTGTATATTTAGATAATCAATGAATGCGAGTCCGTCGTAGTACGGCTGTCTCTCTCTCTCTCTCTCTCTCTCTCTCTCTCTCTCTCTCTCTCTCTCTCTCTCTCTTCTCTTTCTCTCTCTCTAGTAGGTACATCCGATTACGCTCATTGCGTTGCGCTCCCAATAAAAAAAACGGCGGATCAAACGCTCCCCCGCAATTTCGCCGAACGAAATTGCCGCGAAAAAAAAAATTCACCCCGTACCCACTTTTTTTACAGCCTCGTTATTTTCTATTTATTTCGTAGCGACGAAAAAATTTGTAATTCATTGATCAAAGTAATTTATTTTCATTATTATTATTTATCAAACATCAAAGTTATTTTATTTTTTAATTGATATTATTAAATTCCTATTCACATTATTTATTTATATTTATGCAATTTGTTTAACATTTATATGATTTATTCATTATTTTTATTATTTTTTTTATTATTTAAATTATTACTTTATTGTTTATACAATTTTTTCATTATTATTCACATTATTCATTACGTAACGGTTCTTTACAACGCCCAATTTTTTTCCCATCCCCTTCACGTTTTTTGTCGTCAGCCTCTCATTCGAGATCCGTCGCTGACGTCGAAAATCTTCTTAACGTGTTTCCACCACGTCACAGTCTTTTCATCCCGACGTTCCCAATTACCTGTCCTCGAGAACGACGCAATTTCTCTCCTCGGCACACATTTCTGAACCTTCGTTCCGACCAACCCTTTACTATTCCTCAATATAAAAATATTCAAGACAAACCATTAAGTTTTATTTTAACAATCCGATTCCGAAAATTTTGAAAAACGGGGGCAATTTGGTTTCCTTTTTGAGTTTCTTTCAGTTTTTTAATGTTTATCCATCGTCGCGATTTTTTTCTGAGCGAGTGCAAAAAAAAGGAAAAATATCTTCTAGGGATCAAAGCTTTTTCGATGAGATAAAATTGAAAATGAGAGAATTAGAAGTAAAATTTTAGAATAACGTTGCTAAAAAAATTGAAAATAATAGTTATATATATATATATATATATATATATATATATATATATATATATAAAATAAAAATACCAAATTTCAATTAAAATTTCATTATCTTTAATCAAAATTAATAAACTTGATTCAATTTTGATGTTAATTATTTCGTTTTCAAACCCAAATCAATATACATATATATCGTACTCTTCTTTCTTGAGTTGGGTTTTGCCTTAACTTTAACGTTGCTTAACGTTGCTTAACTTTAACTTTAGCCATGACGTATCCATCCTCTTTTACGACACACGAACCCCATAGTATTCATTTTTCATCTCTCACGTGACCTTTTCCCCAATTCCCTGGAAGTGATCCTTGCTTCCAGCTAAACTCAATAATTCCCATTTATGATGAAGGACGTCTGTCCTCGATGCTTAAGAGCGATGGATGAGCCTTCCAAAAAAAGAAAAACCACAACAACAAAAAACAAACCTTCGACGATTCGTTCCTCAAATTAACTTCGATATTTTTCCGCAATTTTTTCCCCACGAATTCATTCGTACGACCCAAACAAATCCAAACAACAACAAAAAAAGCGAAAATAGATACATCGAGCGAACCTTCGTCGAATGGTTAATCAAATTAAATCCAATATTTCTCCTATAAAATCATTCGTTTTTATGACAATGAATGCACTCGACAATAGAATGAAATTATTCCGAAAATAGCACCTTAAAAATTGAGACCGAAAAAGAGCAAAAAATGAATTTTAAAAACAAAGTATAAGGAAAGAAACGAAAAACGTTTTTTTTTCTTCCAATTGTTGATTTTGGAATTATTTGATCGATTAAAAATGTTCACGTGGCAATCCAAAGAAAACGTAAAAAAATACCTTTGTCTCGGGGTGCACGAAGCAGCGGTGAACTGTATTATTTATTTATTGATTATTATCATTATTATGGTGTATGGAGGCACAGGGGCCACGAACTCTGACATTTCGCTCGTTCCGGGGAGTCTGGATTTTCCAACCCCGTTCTACCAACCCCATGCGAGCTTGCCTAAAACTTGACCTATATATATGTATATATATATATATATATACACCCACGCACCCACATACCCAAACAAATATATATACATATATGTGTGTGTGGATGCGTGGGTGTATAAAAACCCGAAGGCGTTCAATGGGACAACACAGAATACGGGGCTCATCCTTTAGTCCCACCACCCCCTACCACTCGTGTATTCGCAAGGTGTTGTGTTTACCGCCGGCGTGGGCGCGAATAATCACCCCCGCTTCTTCATATTTTATACGTAGGATAACCGCAAATTTAATCATCTTCGTAGTAGCTGGGAAAACATGACAAGGAATTTCCATAATTTAGCGAATTAATGATTGTTCAAGATAGCTGACACGTGAAACACGCGCTTCGAAATCCCAACGAATTGACAGAATTAACGAATGTGTAGGTATAACGAAAATAAATGTTACGGTCGTATCGTGTATATTCGAAAAAAACGTTTTTTGTATACAGTTAAATTAAAATCGGTTTTTAGATGTGTAATGCATACTAGTGATCACTTGACGAGATTTTTCGACGGAGTCTGATAACTATATGTAAGCTAACGAGACTGTTTTGGATTGAGTATTGACAGGAGGGGCGCGAAATGTCCTGAATTTTTAAATTGTCAGGATGAAGGATACCGATTTTGTCGGTACTGATTGCACAGCCCATGGACGTGCCGGCGTTGGTGCCAATTTTATATTGCTGATGTTGACAGTCGTATTTTTGAAAATTCCATACCGATCCCATGCCCTTTCCGCTATTATCGATTGCCGATTTTTTGTCAGTGCCGCTCGATGCGACCACTTCCGGTGATAATTTGAAGCGATGGTTTTCTCGGTACTTGTCAATTGGCAGCCGATTTTTGTTGCCGGTCACTTTTTTTTACTAATGCCGATCCCATTGCGCTAATACATATCTTCTTCGACAATGTCGATCATTGTTTGCCAATACCGATGTTTGTTGGCGAATACAGATGTTTTTCGTCAATACCATCAGCGATCTTTTGCACGAATACCGATCTTCTCCGCCAATGACGATCTTTGCTCGCCAATGCCGATCTTCTTCGCCAATACCGATATTTTTCACCATTACCGATTCTTTTTTACCAGTACCGATTCTTTTTCGCCAATACAGATCTTTTTCCACCATTACCGATCTTTTGCACCAATATCGATCCACTCCGCCAATGATGATCTGTGTTCGTCTATACCGATCTTTTTCGCGATACCGATTCCTTTTTGCCAATACCGATCTTCCTCGCCAATATTGATCTTTTTTCATCATTACCTATTTTTGCCACCGATACTGATATTTTTTATCAATACTGATCCGCTCCGCCAATGACGATCTTTGTTCCCCTATACCGATCTTTTGCGCTGATACCGGTTCCTTTTCGCCAATACCGATCTTTTTCGCCGGTACTGATATTTTTCCACCATTACCGATCTTTTTTTGCACCACTGCCGATCTTCTTCGCCAATACCGATCCCTTATCGCCAATACCGATCTTTTTCGCCGGTACCGATATTTTTCCACTATTACCGATCTTTTTTTGCATCACTAACGATCTTCTCCACCAATACCGATCCTTTATCGCCAATACCGATCTTTCTCGCCAATACTGATCTTTTTTCCACCATCACTGATCTTTTGCACTAATATCGATCCGCTCCGCCAATGACGATCTTTGTTCGCCTATGCCGATATTTTTCGCTGATACCAACTCCTTTTCGTCAATACCGATCTTTGTCGCCAAAACTGATATTTTTCCATCATTACCACCATTCTTTCTTTGGCACCAATACCGATCTTCTCCGCTAATACCGATCTTTGTTCGCCAATAGCGATGTCTTTCGCTGATACCGATTCCTTTACGCCAATACCGATCTTTTCGCCAATACTGATCTTTTCCCTCCATTACCGATCTTTTGCACCAATACCGATCTTTTCCGCCAATGAAGATCTTTTTCGCCGATACCGATTCCTTTTCGTCAATACCGATCTTTTTCGCCCGTACTAATATTTTTCCACCATTACCGATCTTTTTTGCACCAATACCGATCCGCTCCGCCAATGACGATCTCTGTTCGCCAGTACCGATCTTTTTCGCTGATACCGATTCCTTTTCGCCAATACCGATCTTTGGTTGCCGATGCCGATGACGGGACCATATTTTTGAAAATTTCAATCGGGTCAGATAACGATTTGAGCTACACAAACGCTTTCACGTCGATCGCTTGTCAATACAGGGCTACCGAGGGCGGTCTTGCACCGGACGCTGCAGGTGGAGAGGCCGGAGCCGATGGAGTCGTCGGGGGCCCGAGGACGCCCCAACAAATTGCGTCTCAGAAACGACTGCAACAAACACAGGCCCAGGTCGACGAGGTCGTCGACATCATGAAGACAAACGTGGAGAAGGTTCTCGAACGCGATCAAAAACTCTCGGAACTCGACGATCGAGCCGGTAAAGTGATCCCTCTTCGTGATAATCGCGCAGATTTATTGAAAATCGAGAAGAATAATCGAACAAAAAGTAATGCACGCTCCATTGAGAAATTTGACGAAGAAAAAATCACAAAGTCAATTACAATTCTCAATTGTAATTGAGAATCTCCAAATTAATGTGGAGTTTCAAAATAAATTGGACATGGAATTTTTAGTTGTTTGTTTGTGAGGAGTAAATAAGTTTTTGACAAATAGTTTGAATCATTTCCAGGTGTGTATATGTATATTTATTTATTTATTTTTATTATATGAAGACATGTCGGAAAAAAATTAAGTCTCCGCCCTTCCAATAATAATAATAATAAGGAATTAAGGGGGGACACCACTGTGACGAGCCAAAAAAGGTCGTTCGATCCGATTTTTTTTTTTGTTTACTAGATTATTTTTTGGGATTTGGAAAAAAAGTATGTTATTGAGCATGAATTAAACTTATTACGTGTAATTTTTTTTTATAATTAAATATTAACATTATTGAGGTATAATAGAGCCTCTGTATAAAAGATGTAGTCCAACGACCGATCGATAACTTGACAATGCTGCCTCTGATAAATGAAAATGTTTTATAATCTATATGAATGTATTTATCACTGTACGTAGGCGTTTTTGCGAAGAAAAAAAATACAAAATGGCGGGTGTTAAAAAAAAGTGTAATTTTGTTGAAATTTTTACTTATAATTAGGGGTTTTAAAAATACTAAATTTAAAAAAATCAGCTACGTACGATAGATACTGCAATTACGGAAATTATGATTTGTTAAATTGAAAAGCGGACAATTATAGCTAGTTATGATTACGGTCAGGTCGAAAAAAGGCGTTTTGAAAAAACGCAAACGAAAGTTTTAGTAACATTTTTTCACTTATTCTTGAATATGCATAATTGGAAGAAATGTAAAAAAAAAATGTTTTTTTCATCACGGTGGTGTGCTCCCTTAATATCTATATATTAACAGCTTATAAAATTGTTTGATTTTTATAGATTCATATTTATTTATTTACATTTATCATGCAGAGTATGTCGAAAACATAATATTCACAAATGTCATATAATATTGTTTGAAGAGCAATGAGCTAATTTTCTTTATTGACTGTTTTAATTAAACTTTTTTTGTCCACTATGAAATTCGTCGTTTATTTGATTCGTTATCGTCAGCTGATGAATTTATAGACAATCAACGTCTGGTGCTATTTTTGCTTGAAATCTTTTTATCTTTTTTCAACACGTCCTACATTTGGCAACAAAGGAAAGGCACTTAAATTGCCATCGTCATCTGCTCAATTAACGAAAACGGCCGTCCATTTCTCGAAGCCAAAGAAATAAACTCCCATCCCGCACGCTCCTTCGTCACGTGGCTGAACAATAAATGTAGGACCATTATTCCGATGCTCACAGCGGATGACAACGGCCCAAAATAAATTTTCCATTCGTGGTCTTGTTGTCAAGCGAGGGGAAAAAAAATGGTAATCCAGCCTCGTGTATCCCGACGTTGATTGGGCTATTTTCAGCCATATTCGAGACGAGCCTAATTTACATGGTCTCATCGATCGATTCACGGGAATAAAATCACGTTTTGCCCCAAGTGAGCTCCGAATTTGTTGAAAAAAATCGAAATAATTGTCGCTAAAATAATGAATGATTGAAAATAATGAAAATTTAAAATAATCGAATGGAAAATAATTCGAAATTACAAATAATTGAAAAAATAAAAATAAAAATGCAAATCATTGAAGAAAAAATTAATTACAAATAATTGAATTTTTAAAAAATTACAAACAATTGGAAAGAAAAATAAAAATTACACACGATGAAAAATAATTGAAAATAATTACAAGTAATTTTCAAAACGGAACAGTTAGTCAATGGCTAGAGCGACAGTCTAACGTAATTATTTTCGCCGCTTTTTTTCGCCGCATTTGTGTAACGTTGCATTTTTCTCTCAAGTTGCGTAACGTATACTTTTTCTTTCTCTCTAGATGCACTACAGCAGGGTGCCTCGCAATTTGAGCAGCAGGCGGGAAAATTAAAGAGGAAGTTTTGGCTACAAAATTTGAAGGTTATTGACACTGAATAATATTTTTGCATCTTTATTCGATTATTACGAGAGTACGATTCGTCCTCGAAAGTTCTCGAGGTCGAGGTAAATCGACGAGGACTTTGATGATATTTGGTTCTCTCTTACGATTCGCAGATGATGATAATAATGGGGGTCATCGGACTCATCATATTGGCCATCATCGTCGGTGAGTAAAAAATCTTTTTTTTTTTAATACACCTTGTCCGATCACTATAGTTATTACGCTACACGTTAATTGTTAAAAAATATGTCTACATCAATATATATATATATATATATATATATATATATATATATATATATATATACTATATATACAGGGTGTCCCATTTTAATCTTACACCTGAATTTTCTCGAAAAATATTGCTCAGACGAACTATTGTGTGGAACAAAACTTCTAGGGATTGAAGGGGAACGTTTGAAAAAAAATTATTTGAGGAGCCAAAATTCAAAATGGCGGCGTTACAAAGGCTGACATGTTTTTTTCATACGGAGCATAACTTTTTTTTATTGCCAAAAAATTTGACAGCTGAAAACTAAAAACTTTTGTTGAACATTTTTTTTGATAAAGTTCATAGTTTTCAAGTGAGAACATCATTTTCATGCCATCAGCCATGCAACCTCCTACGCTTTGGCTAACGCAAATGCCGGTGATAGGGACAATTAGACTAAATGTCTCACGGCAAGCCGCTCAATGTTGTATTTTCGAATGTATGACCACTTGAACAAAAAAGAATCAAATTTTTTTGTTGAAAATTTTGTTTTTTTTGTTTTTTTGTTGAAAATTTGGACGATATTTCATGAGAAAATTTTGGAGGAAAATCGATGAAAAATAGTTTTTTTTCATTTTAATAGCGTTTGTGCCATTTTCAGGCCCAAAAACGTGTTTCTTTAAATCCTTGACGAACTTTGATCACGATGGGTAGAAAAACACGCACACACACACACACACACACACACACACACACACACACACACACACACGCACACACACACAAATCCTGGATACATCTGAAATAATTGAAAATGATGTTCTCACTTGAAAACTATGAACTTTATCAAAAAATTTGTTCAACAAAAGTTTTTAGTTTTCAGCTGTCAAATTTTTTGGCAATAAAAAAAAGTTATGTTTCCGTTTGAAAAAAACATGTCAGCCTTTGTAACGCCGCCATTTTGAATTTTGGCTCCTCAAATAAATTTTTTTCAAACGTCCCCCTTCAATCCCTAGAAGTTTTGTTCCACACAATATTTCGTCCGAGCAATATTTTTCGAGAAAATTCAGGTGTAAGATTAAAATGGGACACCCTGTATATATATATATATATATATATATATATATATATATATATATATATATATATATATATATATATATATATATATAATTGAGGAAAATGTTGAAAGAGGATAAATCGTACAAATTGTTAACGCTACACTGCCACGTAAATGTTGAGTGTCCATAAGAGCTGAGCAAATCAATGTGTACTTCGCTGTACTTTCCAACGACGAATTCAGATCGATTGTGTTAAATTTTTTTTTTTTTTCACTTGCTCGTTGTTTCTCTTTCCTAATGGAATTAAAGAAAAAGTTCTGGCAAACAAAATCTTACCGAATTCGTCGTTTCCTCACCTGGAAATGCCTCTGTGACGTGCGAAAGATTTTGCAAAAAAAAAAACGACAAGGAACGATCGCTGCGATGTTGAATCTTTGTTACAAGACAACGATACACGAGAGAGAGAGAGCGGGAGAGAGAGAGAGAGAGAGAGAGAGGGAGAGAGAGAGAGAGGGCCAATTTAACGTAATGAATATTTGTGTTTCTCTTTTTTCGTCTAGCGAACTTCATGTAGGCGCGCTGATTGATCATGGAAGAGATTTTTTGTGTGAGTTAGCCAGGTAGAACATTTAACGTAAACAAAAAAAAAAAATTAACCAACACAAAAAAATTAGTTGTCAATGAAAGAAAACTGTTTACAGTAAATTGTTTTTACACGAGCAAGCAGAAGTCGAACAAGCACGCGATATAATTGCGTAGACTTTATACCGTGCAACACTCTGAAACTATATCTATATCTAATCCACATATATATATATATATATATATATATATATATATATTCATAATGGTGTAAAAAAAAAATTCGTCCTTCCATGATTTTATTACATTTGTAACTCAAAATAAATAATATCCCACCTTTTACTAAAATTTTCGACAATTTTGCGATGCTGATTTTACTTTTTGCCGATCGAGACACCCCTTAAGATTTTTCCGACCCCCCCCCTCCCTGTTCACGAAGCAGGGCGAATCTGTCCTCATTGTGTTCGAAAGTGGGAGTTCCGAATCAAGTAGAATTTTTGTTACACACTCCAATATATACATGAGGGTGCAGAAAAAAATCTATTTTTTGACCTTTCATTTTTTATTACATTTGGAAATTGTATTTCAAAATCTTTCATCTTCGATTAAAATTTGCTGCAATTTTGCGATGTTTCTAAAAAAAGAAGAGCGATGGCAACCAACTCTAAAGGGTGCCTCGTTATTTTTTAACTTTTTGTGGAAGATTTTTTCTTACCCTTCCCTCCCTTTTTTATAAAACAGGGCGAATTTGTCCTCAATCGTAATCGAAAGTCAAAGATCTAAATCGAATAGAATTTTTTTGACACACCCCAACATGCTTGTATGGGTGTATAGAAAAATTCCATTTTTTCAATTACAATTGGGAATTGTATTTAAAAATCTCCGACTCTTGACGAAAAATTTGTTACAATTTTGCGATGCTTCTGAAAAACGGAGCATTGGCACCAACCCCAAAGGGTGCCTCGTCATTTTTGTTACATTTTTTCGGTGTAGAGAAAATCCCTTTTTTGGCCTTTCATTTTTTTATCATATTTGGAAATTGTACTTCAAATTCTTTCACATTTGATTAAAATTTGCTACAATTTTGCGATACTTATAAAAAAAAAGGAGAACACTGGCAACTTCCCAAAATGTGCCTCGTTATTTTTTTACGTTTTTTCGATCGAGATCTTTTCTTGCCCCCCCCCCCCCTTTACGAAGCAGAGCGAATCTGTTTCGAATTGTAATCGAAAGAGGAAGACTCAAATTTAAAAAAAATCATCCCTCCTATATTCATAAGGGTGTATAAAAAGATTCAATTAATTTATTACAATTGGGAATTGTAATTACAAATCTTGCACCCTTGACTAAAATTTATTACAATTTTGCGATGTTTCTAAAAAAAAGTAAAATCCTGGCAACCAACTCTATAGGGTACCAGCGTTATTTATAATTTTTGTACTTTTTGTCGATCGAGACAGCCCTCAAGATTTTTCCATCCCCTCCCCTCTGTCCCCAATTATAATCAAAAGTGAAAAGACCAACTCAAAAAGAATTATTTTTTTACACACTTCAATATATATATGTATATGTGGATATTTAAATATATTTGTCTCTATGCTGTCTCGTCTTAGGAACTAATTGTGTCTCTCCCGAACGGATGTGTCTATATCTATATCTATCTAATATTGTTGGCGTATTTTGTGTATACCACTGTGCCCTGTGTGTCTCGCTATATACAACAGTACAACCACGATTTTTTCAATAATTTCCCCATTATCATTTGTTTTGCGATGATTTTTCTTTCACTCCAGGTCCACGATTTTTTATCGTTGACTTTTTTTATTAAGCCTACTTGACGTAATTACGAGCACGATAACGTGCGTACTTGTTGCGTTCTCTTTCATCATTTCCCGCTTAATATTTTTCTCTTTCAGATGAATGATTCTTGGTTTCATTTCTTTTTTTTTACCTGTTTACCAAAAATATTGAGAACGACCTCACGCGAATACTTCCCGAGCGCAAAATGCCTAAAACGTGAATATTGTTATGTGTCTGTCTCTCGTGGCAAAATTGTATCGCACTTTCGTGACTGATCCCACGTGCGATTTTTTTCCCCCATGGTTGTATCTTTTTTTTTTTTCGTCGTTTTTACAGTTTTTATTTTGACAACAGAAATTTGGAACAATTCGCAGAGTCAGTTGTGCAAATATCGAACTTTTTCGATTGGATCGAATCCAACCTCAAAATACTGAGGCTGGATTCTCGAATATCAAGATCGAACCTCAAATTCGGTCGCAATATTTTTTTTTAAGATTCTTGTGACTTGATAATGATGTAACGATTACTATTATGGAAAGAAGGGGGGGGGTTAACAAACCCAAACAAACTCGAACAAATCACTACTTTAAAAAATAATAATAATTTAAGACTTCTTTGATGATAATTTTAGAAAAACAAATCTAAATGAATAAGTGTTAGTACTACTGCTGCTTAGGTTTACTTGGGTTCAATATAAACCGAAAGCAGCTCGAACAAATCATTAGTTTAAGGCCTTAGGCCACAGTGACGGGTATCATGTGCGAATTTAATAATTTTTTTTCGTATGAAAAAGTGATTTACTCATAAAATTAATTACACATCTATTTAGTATGAACATCAAGCTGTTAGAATTTTTTTTTCGATGTACAAAATGGCCGATCAATATTTTTTTTCGTTATCTTTTTTTTAGGCGCTCCGTGGCGTGACAATTAACATCCACAATTTTTCACCGAGAACAAAACACAACAATTCTCGTCAATCTACATTAGAATACCTAGAGAAGTACGTACGGAATTTAAAAAATATTGTTTTATTCAAAAGTTCTAGGTATTTGAACTTGAGAAATGAATTTTCAGTGAAAAATTTCGTTATAACTGCTTATAAACTGCTCATAAAATGAAAAGTTTTCGATTAATCAGAAATTCCGTACGTACTTCTTCATAAAATGAAAAGTTTTCGATTAATCAGAAATTCCGTACGTACTTCTCTGCGAAATGCAATTAGGAACATAACTTTTAAATCTGAAGTAAATCGAGCGAAAATTGTTGAAGTTATTTGTCACGCCAATTGGAAAAAAGCTGTTTCGAGAAGTTTCGAGTAATCGGCCACTTTGTACATCGACGAAAAAATGTCTAACAGAATGTCTATATGATAATATAAATTACAAATGTCTTTATTATTTATATTATCATTTGTCAAGGCCTTAGGCCACAGGAGCGGGTATAAAATCATGTTCGAATTTAACAATTTTTTTCTCGTATGAAAAAGTGATTCACTCATAAAATTAATTACACATCTATTAAGTATGACTTGATATTCATACTAAATAGTAAGCAATTAATTTTATGAGTAAATCACTTTTTCATACGAGAAAAAAATTGTTAAATTCACTCATAAAATTAATTACACATCTATTTAGTATGAATATCAAGTCATACTAAATAGATGTGTAATTAATTTTATGAGTGAATCACTTTTTCATTCGAGAAAAAAATGGTTAAATTCGAACATGATTTTCTACCCGCTACTGTGGCCTAAGGCCTTGATAAATGATAATATAAATAATAAAGACTTCTTCAATTAGATTTGAAGAAAAACAAACCCAAACGAATAATTAGTCCTTCTGATATTTGGGTCCGTTTGGTGTTTTTTTGGGTATAATAAAAACCCAAACGACCTCGAACAAGCCACGACATTAATGAAAAATGGAAATTGAAGACTTCTTTGATTAAATTTAAAAAAACAAATCCAAAGAATATCTGTTAGTAGTACTATTGCTTTGGTTTGCTTACGTTTAGTACAAACCGAAACAAGCTCGTACAAATCACTATTTTAATAAATAATAATAATTGAAGACCTCTTTAATTATAATTAGAAATGAACAAATCCAACCGTATAACTTAGACTACTGCTGCTTGGATTTCTTTGGGTTTGAAACAAACCCAAACGAGGTCGAACAAATCACTACTTCAATAGATAATAATGGTTAAAAAGTTCTTTGATCATATTGAGAACAAAAAAAACAAATCCGAACGAATAGCTACCAGTTCTCCTGCTGTTTGGGTTTGTTTGGGCTTCTTTGGGTATAATAAAAAAAAAAGCAAACAATCTCAAACAAGCCACTACTTTGATAGATAATAATGATTAAAAACCTGGATTATAATTTTTTTTCAAATAAAAATAAAAACCGAATAACTACTAGTTATTCTGCTGTTTGGGTTTGGTTGGGTTTGCTCGTACGTTGAGAATCTTTGATTGTTGGCTTCGCCATACGTACCGTTAGTTTTTACGTCGTTCTTTTTTGGCCGAGACGACTTGTATCTCTTATCACGATATATTTGCAACGATTGACTCTGATTATTGTTCGATACACAGTTCACGAAATACGGTAAGCTTTACTTACTTTTCATAAGTGACGAAATTCTCCCGTCACGAATCGATCTATTTTTCCTTCAATCTTACAATCTTTGTACTTTTCTCACGTATATCTCCGCATATTAATATCTTCGTGCACGATTGCATCACGCGATTATAAAAACAATTATTTAATCGAACATTTTTTTCTAGAATTACGGTTTAAATTGATACAAAAAACCTTCGGAAGATTTTCCCATTTTTCGTCTTTAGTAATACTCTATTTTTGCAATCTCGTCTCTTTTATAATAATTACACGTAATTACCGGCTCAATAATTAACGTGGATTTTCTTCCCTGATAATTAGACAAAATTTCGTGATTGAATTTTTTTCGTCGAATTGTTATCAAGTTATTTTTTCTTGAATACATCTTCGAATAGATTCTTGCTCGCTCTTCTCTTTTCGATCTTCTTCACACACTTGACACTTGCCCGATCGAACATATTTAATTTCTACGTTTGAGTTGATTTTTGTCAATGATTTCTTTACTTACGAAACCAGCATGCACGTATTACTTTCCGTGTACTCTCTGCGCCTCCCGATGCCGATGCATGCTCGCTGATCCAAAGTGCATTTGCTCGCAAGTGCATGGCTACGAAGTGCGTGCAATAATGATTCGTATAGTGCATTGAAAATAATCATTCTTATAATTATATAATCATTAAATAATCATTATATGTATTATATACTTTGCATACTGTATTAAAAATAATGATTATTATAACAATTCGTGTAGTGCATTTCAAATAATAATTGTGATACTCTTTCTCATAGGCCATTTAAAAATAATCATTATAATAAATCTCGTAGTGTGTTAAAAATAATCATTATCATAATAATTCGTATCGTGCATTTCAAATAATAATTTTTATCATAATTCTTGGAGATCATTAAAAATAATCATTGTTAAAATAATTCTTATAGTGCATTGATAATAATAATAACAATAACAATAATTCGTGTAGTTTCTTTAAAAAAATTAAATGAAATTTAGTAGACTGCATTTAAAAAAAAAAAATAACAGTTCGTCAATTTCCTCGTAATTGAAATAGCGACAATTTGATCGAAGATCCGCAGCGAGATATAATTCGTTGAGGATAAATTAACATCACTTCTGGAGGCTATTCGAGTTGACCTATTTCACCGCACCAGGTGGGGCGGTGCGGGGGTAGGGCATAATTTCGTTGGCCCAGTTGCATGCTCTCGTGGTAGAAACGCCTCGTGAGATCGCAATCGCACAATTTGTGCCAAACGACCGATACACCTGAAAAGTCAATAATCATTTTAATCAGAAGAACAATTAAAAATCATAACAGTCAATTCACGAGTATTTCTTAGTTTTATAAATTAATTTTTACATTCATTGTCTTTTCCAGCTAAATTTATTTTAGTTTTTTGTAATTAATTGTCGAATGATTAGTAAATTAAATGGAGAACCGATTGAAATAGCGATCGATGAAATATTCGTCGATTATTTGACAAAAGTATCGGCGAACGATATTTTTCCGATCGTCCATAATTGGACGATTGGACGATTATTTTTCTTATTTCCATGCATGCGAGATTACAGAGACGTGGACGAAGATTTATTTTTTAAACAAAATAAAATAAAATTTAAAAAAATTAGTTATTCGCTATAGAAAAATAACGTAATTTCGTTTGTACTAAAGTATTCGGAATTCTGCATTATTTTCAGCACAATTCACCGGCGGGGACGAATCGCATAAGTGAATTTCGTACAAAAAAAATTAAACGGAGAACCAAAGAGCCGGGATAGAGGAAAGCAAAGAGAGAGAGAGAGAAAGGGCGAGAGAGGGACAGAGAGAGAGAGAGGGGGGGAGTGAAAAAAATCGCACAATCGAGCGATGACGTAACAATCGATTGTCACCGTTATCCCATCGATGGGTCATTGTTCAACGATTAATCTTGTCGTCTTCATAATTTGCGAATATGGCTTCGGAACGTCGTAAAAAAAATAACAAAAAAAACCGGAAATTATTAAATTTCGAATTGTAAAGAAAAAAGAAGAAAATCGAAACGAACGAATACGAAGAAGATAAATGCGAAAAAAAAATCAATGACAAAATTGACAATTACATCCATTTGTCGTAATTCACGATTCGACGATATCGCCGAATTCGAGTGGCGCTCGACCCGTCTGAAGAATGAAAAAAAAAGCGAGAAAAAAAACCGACGAAATAATAGAAAATACAGTACGAGAGCAAGAGAGAGAGAGAGAGAGAGAAAGAGCGAAAGTAAAATCGTGTTTATGGCGAAGGGTACAGGGTTTTCGTAAATTCCAGAGTCTCGCTTGCTTGGGTTTCAAAGAGAATGCGATAAAAAGTAAATAAATGAAATAATATATGACATTTCGAGAAAAAAAGATCAACATACCCCCGATGTAAATAACATAATTTATTCCTCGTCGTTGTTGTGCGACACTTATAAATCGTGTATTTCGTAGCCGGTAGAATACGTCAATGAATATCTCAATTTATTGCAATTAATTATTTGCATTTTCACCATTGTTCATTTTTAATAACGCGTTGTTGTATATATACATATATGTATATGCAGACTCACATATATATATATATGAATATATATATATATATACATACATACATATATATACATATGAATATATATATATATATATATATATATATATATATATATATACATGTATATGTATATACTAGGGTGTTTCAAAAAAAAAAAAAAAATTTTTTTAAATTTTCTTCCAAACAGGTTTAAAAGTTTCATTTAGGTATACAAAGACGCCAGTTAAAATTTAAGATTTTAATATTGACATTAAGGGGTGACACATCGCACTTTTCGATTTCCCATAAGAATAACATAGGAAACATTTTCTTTGCTGCTTCTGATTTTTATAAGTAGCTAACAAAGCATTGTACCAAAAATCTCAATACACGTTTTTGTAGGAAATTAAACGCTCTACAAAAAAAGGTCTCTTGTCAAAAGTTCGTAAAACTAACTGTATCAAAGTTACAGCCTGTCAAAAGTTGAATTACCTATAATTTGACCTTTTTTTAAATATTACAGCGAATGCAGGTCTTACAAATAAAGTGGACATGAGTTTAATTGTAAAGCATGCATTTTACTATGAATAAATGATCACTTATAATTGTCAATTACAGCAACAATGAAACAATTTTTCAATAGAAATTTGGTCGGAAAATGTTTTTATCGTTTTATTTATTTATTTTTAATGGTAATTTTTTTTTTCATTACTGTAATTAACGGACGACGTAAATAAAGAGACAAGTGTTTTTCTTTTATAAATCTATGAATTTTATTTATTTGAATTGCTATATGCCCTCAAATATTTATGCAAATTTACATTAATTTGTTATATGAGATTTTTTTATAACAATTTGGATAACATCGCTGATGCTTGCGCACTACTTGCAGTAGGTATTGCAGCTGTTCTTCATCCTTAGTTAGGCAGCTTGAATATTCTCCGATTAATGCAATACCTCGTTCCGCTACATCATTAGTGACGCTTAATTTTTTTTTTTAATTCGACATTTTCTTTACAGCTATCATCCCTGGACCATATTGAGATATCTTTTTCCAAAAAATCGTATGGTAAATCGAATTTTTTAAACAGTTCCAACGAATTTTTTGAGACGAATTCGCTCAAATCTTTTTCCAATAATGAGTCCAATTCGTTTTCGGTTATATTGTACCGCAAATTAGTTTCCGTAAATCCTTCTCGACTCGTAATTGCGACTACTATTTTTTTTTTACATATTGATGGAAACATGGTCGTCAAATAATGAGATCGTAGGTGACTCTTCATTGAGGTACCACAAATGCTCCATCATTTTTTTACAAGCTTGGTGTGAGACTGTTGGATTAACTTTTTTATACAAAATCAATTTTTTTATGAATTCCAAATCATTGTTTGGCGCCGAAATAGCAGACGTCGAAGTATACCAAGCTTTTATATAAAATAAATTTATTTTTCAAAGTAAATAAAATTGAAAAATTACAAAGAAAATTTGAAAAATTTGAAAAACACTGAAATTTTGTTTCATTATTGCAAAATAGAATTATTAGTGATTATCTATTCATAGTAAAATGCATGCTTTACAACGAAACTCATGTCCACTTTATTTATAAGACCTGCATTCGCTGTAATATTAAAAAAAAAGGTCAAATTATAGGTAACTCAACTTTTGACAGGCTGTAACTTTGACACAGTTAGTTTTACGAAATTTTGACAAGAGATCTTTTTTGCAGAGCATTGAATTTCCTATAAAAATATGTATTGAGATTTTTGGTACAATGCTTTGTTAGCTAGTTATAAAAATCAGAAGCAGCAAAGACAATGTTTCCTATGTTATTCTTATGGGAAATCGAAAAGTGCGTTGCGTCACCCCTTAATGTCCATATTAAAATCTTAAATTTTAATTGGCGTCTTTGTATACCTAAATGAAAATTTTAAACCTGTTTGGAAGAAAATTAAATTTTTTTTTTTTTTTTGAAACACCCTAATATATATACACACACACACATACACACATAAGTATGCGTACGTACGTGTACACGGGGTGACAATTGTAAAGTTGCTACGTGATTTTTCAGGAACCTGCGCGAAGACTGTGCGAACGAAGAAATACGATTATTAATGGTTATTCGAGTCCGCTTTGAAAAAAAAAAATATATCTTATTCTTGTGACGAGTATTTTATTTGCCAGACTAAATTGAGCATTCGGGGAAAAAAAACAAAATTTCATTTTGAGTACAGCAGAACGAAGATAATTTAACTCCGAACACGAAATACTCCGAATAAAATGTTTATGTTTATCCCATTAGTACTGTCGTGCTGTCGCTAAAAAAGCCCGTGAAAAAATTGGAAGAAGGCTAGTTTTTTTGACAGGTGATTTGTAAGTGCCGCGGGTGCTAAATCCAAGTTTGCCTAAAAATGAGGGTGTAGGGTTTTTTTAAGGGGTTGGGGGGATTAATGGTAAACTACAACCCCTACGAGGTCAGGGCGTGAGACAAAATGTGCAGACAAATCCGGGCTTTAGTTTTGTCGACAGCGCCGAAGTCGTGGAAGTTCATTTTGGGGGTGAAAAAGTGGGGTGAGATTTTGAAAAATCAGTGTTAATTCAATAAAACTTTAGAAAAAATTCGCACACTTTTTGTTCAAATGGGAACGTTGTAGCCGGCAAAAAGACGCGTCGATCGAGTCTTTGATCACCACTCTCCGATAATATTGTCACCCCCGAAAAAAATGGTTAATATACCAACAAAAAAAATTGTTTATTGAATGACTCAAAAAGAATCGATTTTTCGGGTACGGTTCAAATATACGGAATGTAGAGAATAATTTTCTCTATATTTTCATTTCTATGGACCGCCCTTGATTTTTGATTTTCCAACCCCTCGCGGGGGTTGAAAATTCAAAATGAAATTCTGGGTAAACTATTGACCGCACGGGAATTCGCCGCCATGGAAGAATTTGTAGCTTGAACCCTCAGCTACATTTTGGTCCACAGCGCCAAACTCGTATCTCTTTATTTTCGGTCGATAGCTTTCCCAGAATTTTATTTCGAATTTTCAACCCCTGAGAAGGTTTGGAAAATGCAAAATTTTAGGAAAAAGTTAGGAAATGCAAAATATAGAGAAAATTATTCTCTACATTTCGTACATTTATAACATCCTCGAAAAATCGATTGTTTTTGAGTTATTCAATAAACAATATTTTTTTATACTTCAACAATTCTTTTGGGGGTGAAGATATTATTGGAAAGGGATGATCAAATACTCGATCAGCGCGTCTTTTCAAGGGCTACAACGTTCCCATTTGAACAAAACTTGTATGAATTTTTCCTAAAGAGTTATCGAATGAAAACGGATTTTTCAAAATTTCACCCCACTTTTTCAACCCCAAAATGAACTACCACGACTTCGGCGCTGTGGACAAAAATAAAGCCCGGATTTTTCTGAACGTTTCGACTCCCGGCGCCGACCTCGTGGGGGTTGTAGTTTGGCATTAATCCACCCCCATCCCCTTTCATCCCCTTTAAAAAAACCCTACACCCCGATTTTTTAGCAAACTTGGTTTCGGCACCCGCAGCACTAAAAATCACCTGTCAAAAAACTAGCCTTCTTATCTTTTTTTCCGATTCCAATATACAGCACGGCTGTACCACATCATCGAGCGAAAAATTATTTTTATTTGAAAAAAACTTGATTCAATTCCATGTTTTTAAAGTTTGTTTGAGAGTGTTTCGTATTTGGAAGTTATTCTTTATGCTGCTGAACTCCAAAAACTGTTAGGAATGTCGTGTTAAAAAACTAAGCGGTTTCTCCACTTGGTTCATCAATAATACTCGAGCAAAACTCAACTTGAACCTTCAAAATATCCGAAACTATGTGGTGAAACGGATTAATTTTTGAACAGTCAGTGCATCCTCAATTAATCTCCCGGTGATATGAATTTCAATCGTCTACAACCATTTCGATTGTGATATCGAAACTCCTTAATTTTCCGCTAATCATCTTATCGCCCGAATATATTTCCACGTGTATACCTATTTTCCTATGCGTGTATTCCTTAGTATGTATTCAACTGGCTAACATACTTAGCAGTACATCGACCAATCGATTTTGCTCCAATCGTATTGAATTTCATCTTCAATTTTCATTTTTCTCTCTTCGTATTTTTCTTCCTGCTCCCTTACATATGGCTTGCCAGATTCTCCTCACACCTACGCGTTCCATGCTTCTTTCATTTTTACCCATTTTTATGGGTCACCATTTATAATCACTCTTACTTCTTCCCTTACATAATAATATATACCCAAGTATCTCTGTTGTCAACAGAAAATACAATCGCAATTTGTATCTGATTACTTATGGCCACGATCTTGTTCTTCAAAGATTGCTTTTTATTCAATTTTCTTACTATTATTATTATCATTATTGTTCATAATGTTCTATTGTTCCTTTAGGCATTTTTTGGCCACCTACCATTCTCCATCTTCGTTACTTCAAGTCGATACCTTGCAGCCCTTCGTACTTTTACTTCCATTTCCCTGCAAACCGCTTTTTTTCACTAAATATAGTTCGGGGTGTTTCAATTAATTATCATAGCCATTTTAACGTACCCTTGAAATACTTCGAAAAAAATACCCTATATTTTTCGAAGAGAAATTAAAAAAAACTTTGAATATCGTATTTCTGAAATCTCCGGGCCAGATCCTTGAAGTAGATAGGGCCACCTTATAATTGTCGCTGTGTATATATATATATCCCAGGGTAACCCAGGGTGTCCCAGAAGTAACGTACGCCCTTCTAGTATCTGGTAGGAAAACACATTCTGAGACGAAAAGTCCTCAGTCATTTTTTGATCGGACGCATAGATATGTAATTATGAATTAGAATAAATAGCCAATCAGGTGGGCGCTACAGCGGCAAGGCAGCGTAGAGGGGAGGGATAGAGGAATGCGGTGGAATTGCGTCCGCCAAAATATGTGTGCGGAGGGAAAATTCCGAAAGCATGTGTGCAAGTGTGTGCAAGTGTGTGCAAGTGTGTTTAAGTGTGTGCAAGTGTGTTTAAGTGTGTGCAAGTGTGTGCCAGTGTGTGCAAGTATGTTTAAGTTTGTGCAAGTGTGTGCCAGTGTGTGCAAATGTGTTTAAGTGCGTGGAAGTGTGTGCAAGTGTGTTTAAACGTGTTGCACACACTTAAACACACTTGCACGTACTTGCACACACTTGCACACACTTAAACACACTTGCACACACTTGCACACACTTGCACACACTTGCACACACGTGTACACACGTACACATGCTTTCCGAATTTTCGCATACATGCTTTCCGAATTTTCCTTCCGCACACATTTTCAGGCGAACGTAATTACAACGCATTCCTCTATCCCTCCCCTCCACTCTGCCTTTCCGCTGTAGCGCGCACCTGATTGGCTATTTGTTTTAATTCATAATTAATTATCTATGCGTCTGATCAAAAAGTGACTGAGGACTTTTCGTCTCAGAATTTGTTTTCCTACCAGATGCTAGAAGGTCGTACGTTACTTCTGGAACACCCTGTACGTATATATATATAGATATACATATGTATGTATGTATGTATGTATGTATGTATGTATGCATGTGTGTGTGTGTATATATATTTACGAACACCGTGTAAACCATCATCATGTAGTGAAGGATATTAAAACAAATATATATATATAAAAATTGAAAAAGACGAGGCTCGAAAATTGCAAGGATATAACGTGGGGACAGGTCTGACGAAGAAGCAAATAAAAGGGTCTAGGTACGTCGTAATAAGGCTTAAAAATTATCTACCAATGTTATACATATATGTTGATAACGATGATAATGATAATTGACGATTAAAAACAATAAAGGGAAACGTATGGACGTATACAATATTGTCATTCCGAAAAAAAAAAAGATCATCCGTTTTCTTTCGAGACAGAAAAAATCGACACGTCATTGGAAAAAAAAAAGAAACAATCGGTTATCAAAGTATCGCAAAGACTGGAAGAAATGTGGAATTAGGGGGGACAGTTGACGGGGCGGCAAAAAAAATACAAGCGACAAAAGCTGCGACGGAAAAGCCCGAGGATACCTGGCAGCACTTTCCATTAAGGTTGAAACGGTAATGATAATTGAAATCACATGGGAAGGTAAGAAAATAAGCGAAGTATGCGATACAATGGCTGAGCATGCGACTTACCGATCTCTTCGTGCATGCTCTTCGATTTTTATTATTGTTATTATTATTATCATGTTATTGTTATTAACATTATTATTATTATTATTATTATTATTATTATTGGTATTTTAATTCTTCTCTGTCTCGATCTATTGTGATAAATAATTGAATCGCGGAGTTTTTTTTATTTTTTTTTTTGCTCGATCGAATGGCCTTGTCGATCGCCATTTTAATCGGCAGTTTCGCAATTTTTCGCCGCGACAAAAAATGGTCTCTCGTTTTGGATTTTTGTTTTCGGAATTAGAACCGATGCAACTCGAGGGAACAAGGAAACGACACATTGTCAACATTCAACGACAGACACGTAACATATTACAAGGCACCGTGTAAAATACATCGAAACACCCTTGGCTGACCCAACTCAAACTTGCCCCAAAAACGATTTTTTTTTCCATACGTACTTTTAAATACTTGTCTTATGTATTCCAGGTACATATATATATATATATATATATACATGCATATACTCTACTTGTCGTTGTACATGTAACACCCCGTAATTGACCGTATAAACCCGTAATACATATATACGATAATCGAATACAACTCGCAAATACATAAGTGTGTAAGAGCGTAACATTTTCGTTGCATAATTGTTGATACTTTTTTGTTCTGTTTTTTTTTTGGTAATTTCCTTTCAGGTTTTTTCGGCTTTTCATTTTGTGAGTTATGGTGGTATTTTATTTTTTGTCTCTTAATTTCAGTCTTTTGGAGATTTTTAATTTTTAGTATTTTTTTGGGGGTCTTTAGTTTCATTTTTTCGTGGTCTTTTATTTTAAATATTTTATTTTGAGTCTTTTATTTTAAATATTTGGTTGGTCTTTTATTTTTAGGCTTTTTTGTTAATTTTTTTGTTCGTTTTTTTTGTCGTTTCCTTTCAAATTTTTGGGGCCGGGTTGAAATTTCGTACTTTGAATGATAAGAACGCTCAAAACTCCGAAAATCTGAACACCGTCAAAATAATTCGGCTATGGAAGTTTAAAAAAATTTTAATTTTCCAATAAATAGACGAATTAATATCGAGAATTTTTTTTTATTATGAAAGGATTTTACGTCTGTTTTGAAATTTGTCTAGACAATGTTATACGTTCTACATAATTTACAGTCAACTGTGTAGACTTTCACTGGCATAATCTTGACGAACGTTGCAATTTCGGAAAATTAAAATTAGAAATTTTAAATCGTTGGCGCATTTAAAACTCGGAATTTCAACCCGGCCTAAATGTCGAGATCATGCCAACGAAAGTCTACACAGTTGACTGTAAATGATGTAGAACGTATAACATTGTCTTGACAAGATTAAAAATTGACGCAAAAATACTTCTTAATAAATAAAACAATTCTTGAAATAATTCGTCGATTTATTGCAAATTTTGAAACTTTTGAAACTTCCATAACCGAATTACTTGACGGTGTTAAGTTTTTTCGGAGTTTTGGTCTTTCGTGTAAAATTTTATCGGCGTTTTGATCTTTCGGGGTACTATTTTTTTCGGACTTTTGAGCGTTCTGACCATTCAAATTTCGGAATTCCAGCCCGGCAACATCTTGAATTTCGGTACATTAAAATTCGGAATTTTCAACCGTCGGAGCATTCAAAGTTTGGAATTTCAACCCGGCCGGTTTTTTCGATTTTTCATTGTCAAAGTTTTGTTGGTATTTTATTTTTAGTATGTAATCTTCAGTCTTTTGGCGGTCCTCTATTATTAATATTTCGTTTTTGTCTTTTATTTTCAGTCTTTTGCAGATTTGTCTTTTTTAGTATTTTTTTTTTGGGCCTTACGTTTCAATTTTGGCATTTTCTTTTATTTTTCATATTTTTTTGGTATTTTATTTTCAGTTTTTTGTATCTTTCATTTTCACTCTTTTTTGGTCTGTTATTTTCAGTATTTCTTTTATGTTTCGAAAAAAAATATTTTTACTCTTATTTTGGGCCTTTTATTTTCAGTTTAATTTCCACAAATTCGACTCTCTTGCTGGGTATGTTCTCGTCGAGAATTTGTCCGTTCATTCGTTATCTTCGTTTTTGTTCAGTGCGAGAGAACGAACCGAATTTTTTCGTAACGAAACAACAACAAAAAAGCCCACGAACGACAGGCCTTCCTCGACTTGTCTCTCGATTGTTTTATCTCCCGTTTTTTGTTCGTTTCATTGTTGAATTTCGATAGAAACGATCGCGTCGTAACGCTCGTACGGGCGACGAAATTCGTTTGATCGAGAAATTTGCGTTTTCTTTTCAGCCAAATTCATGCCGGAATCGGCGCCGGTGGCGCAGCCACCGCCGGTTTATCAGCAATACATGCCCCCACCACCCGGCCCCCAGCCCGGCGCGGCGCCTGTTGGCGGGCCCGGACAATCGGCCGGTGGCCAGACCCAAACGGGATCGGCAACTTTCGTCGGCTCGTCTCTCAACGGCATTCGCATCGTCGTTTAAACGATCAATCGAGCGAGAACGAAAAATCGGCAGGAGGAACAAAAAACGAACGAAGAAAAAGTAACGCGATCCTTCGCGAGTCTCGCCTCCCTCCCAACGAGACACAAGAGAAAAACAAAAACAAATCTTCGATCCTCCAAGCCCATTTTCGAATTACCGATTTTTGTTGTTGCTCTTATCCAAGCTGAATTCACAGAGGGACTAATAGTCCAGTCGAGATAGGTCTAAAATTCGATTAACCTGGAATTAATTCCTGGCTTCGATTTTCTTTTTTTATACTTAGGAGGGTGGGGGGGAGTGGCTGTTGGTAGTATAAATCTCGATTTTCGGGAAAATCCCCCTGGTGCGTTTGCCGCCATCTTGATATGAAGAGGGATTTTTTGTTTTTCGAATAACTCTCTTAATTTCAATCTTAGAGTGAAAATGATCACATCAAAAGTTGTGGGAAATGTAATTCCCCACAAGTTTCGTGATTATAGTTTTTACCCTAGGATCGATATTTATAGAGTTACACTGCAAGTAAGAAGTTCACCCCTAAATTAAGTATAAATCCGAAAATATTGATCATAGGGTAAAAATGGTACTGACCAAAGTTGAAGAAAATAAAATTTCTTACCCGATTACTCCTCGACATTTTTACAATAAACTTGATAATAAACGAAATAACTGAACATAAAAAAAAACGTTCACCCCTAAATTGAGTGTAAGTCCGAAAATATTGATCCGAGGGTAAAAATGCTAATAACCAAAGTTGGAGGAAATAAAATTTCCTATGTGATTATTTATTACCATTTTTACAATAAACTTGATAATAAACGAGATAAGTTTTAAAAAAAACGTTTTTTACCCCTTTTAGCAGTCTAACTCTATAAATATCGATCCTAGGGTAAAAATTACAATCACCAAACTTGCGGAGAATTACATTTCCCACAACTTTGAATACAATCATTTTCGCTCTAAGGTTGAAAATAAGCGAGTTATTCGAAAAACAAAAAAAAATCCCTCTTCAAATCAAGATGGCGGCAAACGCACCAGAGGGATTTTCCCGAAAATCGAGTTTTACGCTATCAACCACCCCCCCCCCCCCCGTGAGTATAAAAAAAGAAAATCGAAGCCCGGAATTAATTCCAGGTGAAATCCCATTTCGACTGGACTAGAAGGAGAAAATTTCTTCGCGGATCGTAAAATCGCACGGCTATGTATTCCTTTCGTTTTTCTTCTTCTTTTCAATCAAAAAGTTGACGCGCAATCAACTGACCATCGATTACTCGTCGACGAAGACGCCTCTCGAGGTTCCCTATATTAATATAAGAATAATAATACTACCGATAATGCAATTGTATGTGTACGCGACGAGGAGAGCAAAAAAAACATCATCCTGTAATTAATCGAAAAAGAAGAAAAAAAAAACAGCGAGTAAATCGATGAAATTATCGAGAAAAAAAATCGGTATACTGATTTATACGTGAAAAAAAAAAAGAAATTACGATTCACGTATATACGTATGTGTATGTAAATACAATTATGATATTACGAAACGTCAATGTAGGGGTGCGTCGAGCAGTCGGTAACTAAAATGGAATAAATAAATTGCACCGAGTATGACAACTGTGAGGATGAGGAAAAGCAACAAAAAAAAGAAAGGAATAGCCCGGAATCGTCGAACGGAGATTAGCCTCGACGTTTATCACACACGATTGATAGCCGCGTTTCGAGCAACTTTTTTCTCATTGGCATCCCTTGGTCACTTGTGATTTAACACGTATTTTCGATCCTACAATGACACTTGGTCGAGCCTCTTTCGAGCGGGATTCCGTCGGGAAAATATTGAAGAAAGACTTCTGAAGTTTGACAGCGATTTGCATTTTCACACACACACAGACACACATACACCCCACCCACTCTAAACGATAAACGAAGAGCGGAAAGAAAACAAATAAAATTCCACTCGTGTACTCGTTCTTTTTGTTATTTAATTCGAACTCCATGACAAAATGAGCCAGGCCTACGAAAGACGCTTCGAAGTGGAATTTTATCATTATCGTTGTCGAATCGAATGATGAGCCGAAACGCGATCGCCGAGACTCATAAATCGCCCGCGAGAGCGAGACGGCGAGCAAAAAAGATCGTAAATCGAAAAGAAAATGTGAGTCCTAAAATCGCGTATTTCTGTCGCAATTTAATTAAGGCCTTAGGCCACTCTAGAGGCCGAAAAAATACGCTTTTTAGGGATTTTTTTCAGAAAAACTGCAAGAGGAATCGAGATTGCAAAAAAGGGTGTTTATCATACATATCAGTGACTGCATACAATTATTATATCTTGAAAAATACATTGTCTATGGAAGTACATGATTTTTTTTATATTGCATAGTTCATTTGTTATTACCAATTATCTGACGATTTTTAAAGCATATTTTTGGAAAATAAAAAGTTTGCATAAAAAATCGTCAGATAATTGTTAATAACAAATGAACTGTGCAATATAAAAAAAAATCCTACGTACTTCCATAGACAATGTATTTTTCAAAATATATTCAACGTTTCACGTGAATCGGTTGAAAATAGCCTGGGTTATGTTTCCGGCCAGCTTAAAAAATGCAGTTTTGAGAGAAACGCTGCACAGCCGCCATGTTGCAATTAAGGGAGACTTTGTCCTTGGAGTGCCATATTTCAGGTGTTTACATTTTTTTTTTAAAGGAAACGAGTAAAGCTTTTTTCTTGCTTTTATTTATTATATACAGAACGTTAAAATAATTTTTTTTTTGAAAAAAAAAAACCAAAATGGCGGCCGTTGCAGCTCCGCGAGAACAGGTCCTAAAATCGCGGGAGGTAAACGGCTGACATCGCTGCCCCCTCTTTGTTGATCTGAAACACAAATTCAAAGCATATTATCAATCTGTGACCCTTTGGTCATGGAATGACGGATGGGTTTTTCGTTTAGTACAAATTTCGGAAAATGGCGGCAATTTAAAAAAAATCGAATTTTCGCGTTTTTTTTCGCATAAAAAGATAAATAATAAATGCAAAAATGTATCTATCGAAAAAACGATCCGTCATTCCGTGAAGACATATTTTCTGAGTATGCTCTCGAAATTTCAGGTCGATATGTTAGTTACAGCGGTCAGGAGAATGTCAGCCATTTTTAAAAACGTGTGTTTCGAGAAAAACGCGTTTAAAGTTTTGTAATGTGTTAACACAAATGTGTTTATAATTACCGCTAATCGGCAATGCCTGGTCCATAGAGGCATCCCTCCTCTTCTTCTAGCTGCTCATGTTGAGCCGCTAACATCTCCCGCTTCAATTTCAAGAACAAAGTCTCCCTTAATTGCTTCAAAAAAATGATTGTATACACTCACTGATATGTACGATAAACACCCTTTTTTGTAATCTCGTTTTATTTTGTAGTTTTTCTGAAAAAAAAAATATCCAAAAAGCCTATTTTTCCAGCCTCTGGAGTGGCCTAAAGCCTCAAAACATGTGTGAAGCGACTAATTGTTCTCGTGCGAAGGATTGAAAGATTTATATAATTCCAGACTCAACGATAAAAAAAACCCTAGTTGCTTCGTAAAAAAAAATACTACAAAATGTAACTATACATATATAGATTTATATATATCGAGACACGTATATATAAATGTATATATCTACATTAGTACACTAGGATAGAGTCGACGAAAAGACACTTTTTGTTTTTGTTTTTTTTTTCGCGCCCCAATTGATTTTTCGTTTATCGAGTTTCGAGTGAAACGCGAAGGCCGAAATCGACACGTTTTACTCGAAGATCGCGTCGCGATCTAACGATAGGCGTCTTGCGTATTACTCATGTATATTATTACTAGACGTAAATGTATACTAGAGACACGAGAATAAAGTTATGGGAAGAAAATACGATGGAGAACTGGAGGGATTTGTCCAATGATTGAAAATGGAAAATCGGGGAAAATGAAGGGAACGATGCTTGGACGACGACCAAAACGACGATACAACGCTTTCACTGTATAGGACGAGCCGTATATCGAGGAGATATTCTCCCGCGTGTCCCACTTCGCGAACGAGCTAACGGCATTTCGGTCCAGATATTACGAGAGAGTTGACGAGGAAGGCGAACGAGGGGACGTTCGTGGCTTCACAGCGTCATCTTCCCGCTTCCTTCTGCTTCTCCTTCTACTTTTGCACGTGAACCGGCTCCCGTTCGCCAATTTCTCTCTCATTAAAACGAACATCGAAAAGGGAAACTCGACCTAATGTCAAATTGTGGACTCTTCGCCTCGCAACTCGAATGCGAAGATTCAAGTGCGATTGCGTATTTTTTTTTCCTTCGGTATGCTCGATACGGATTTTTGTCGAAAATTGGCGAAAAACACTGCTTTGCGGCCATGTAGGGGAGCTGCAGAGAGAAAGAGACAGTGGTGAATGCTAGTCGCTAATTATCATGAATAATTGTCACCATGATGAATGAAGTAGCCACCAATTATCATGGATAGTCATCACCTTAATCAATCACATAGTCACCAAATACCATGAATAATCATCACCATAATCGGCCGAATGACCACCAATTATCACAAATATTCATCACCGTAATAAATCAAATAGTCACCAATTATCATCACCATAATCAACCATCACGATGATGAACCAGTCGTGATTGATAGTAGGCAATTACAGTGAATAATGTGAAAAAGCGAGAAAGAGGCAGTGGTGATCAATAGTCGCCAATTATCACGAAAAATGATCACCATAATGAATGAAATAGCTACCAGTTATCATGGATAATCATCACCATAATCGGCCAAATAGCCATCAATTATCATGGATAATCATCACCATGATGGGCCAAATAGCCATCAATTATCACAAATATTCATCACCGTAATAAATCAAATAGTCACCAATTATCATTACCATAATCAACCATCACGATGATGAACCAGTCGTGATTGATAGTAGGCAATTACAGTGAATAATGCGAAAAAGCGAGAAAGAGGCAGTGGTAATCAATAGTCGCCAATTATCACTAATAATTATCACCATAATGAATAAAATAGCTACCAATTATCATGGATAATCATCACCATAATCGGCCAAATAGCCATCAATTATCATGGATAATCATCACCATGATCGGCCAAATAGCCATCAATTATCACAAATATTCATCACCGTAATAAATCAAATAGTCACCAATTATCATCACCATAATCAACCATCACGATGATGAACCAGTCGTGATTGATAGTAGGCAATTACAGTGAATAATGCGAAAAAGCGAGAAAGAGGCAGTGGTGATCAATAGTCGTCAATTATCACGAATAATTATCACTATAATGAATGAAATAGCTACCAATTATCATGGATAATCATCACCATAATCGGCCAAATAGCCATCAATTATCATGGATAATCATCACCATGATTGGCCAAATAGCCATCAATTATCACAAATATTCATCACCGTAATAAATCAAATAGTCACCAATTATCATCACCATAATCAACCATCACGATGATGAACCAGTCGTGATTGATAGTAGGCAATTACAGTGAATAATGCGAAAAAGCGAGAAAGAGGCAGTGGTGATCAATAGTCGTCAATTATCACGAATAATTATCACTATAATGAATGAAATAGCTACCAATTATCATGGATAATCATCACCATAATCGGCCAAATAGCCATCAATTATCATGGATAATCATCACCATGATTGGCCAAATAGCCATCAATTATCACAAATATTCATCACCTTAATCAATCAAATAGTCACCAATTACCATGAATAATCATCACCATAATCGGCCAAATAGCCATCAATTATCACTAATATTTATCACCTTAATCAATCAAATAGTCACCAATTATCATCACCATAAACAAACATCACGATGATGAACCAGTCGTGATTGATAGTAGGCAATTACAGTGAATAATGCAAGAAAAAGCGAGAAAGAGGCAGTGGTGATCGATATTTGCTAATTATCACGAATAATTATCACCATAATGAATGAAGTAGCCACCAAATATCGTGGATAATCATCACCATAATCAGCCAATTAGCCATCAATTATCACAAATATTCATCACCTTAATCAATCAAATAGTCACCAATTATCATGGATAATCATCACCATTAATCGGCCAAATAGCCACCAACTATCACAAATATCCATCACCTCAATTAATCAAATAATCACCGATTATCATGAATAATCATCACCAACCATTCATCAATTATCAGAAACATTCATCACCTTAATCACTCAAATAATTACTAATGATCATCAATAATCACCACCATAATCAACCATCACTATGATCACGCAGTCGTGATTAATAGTAGGCAAATGCAGTGAATAATTGTTTGCCGCCACCTGTCCGAGTCAGTCCAATTATCACAAATCACCTTAATTAATAAAATAGTCACCAATTATCATGAATAATCGTCAACAAATAGCCATCAATTATCACAAATATTCATCACCTTAATCAATCAAATCGTTACCAATTATCATAAATATCCATCACCATAATCAACCAGTCGTCATTGATAGTAGGCAATTACAGTGAATAATTGTATATACTGCCACCTGTCCAAGTCAGTCACGGACAATAGTGGCCGGCTTTGGTTGATAGTGACCACCTAGTCACCATCAATAACCAATTCCGGCTGATGTCAGCCAGTTGGTCGACACTAGACAGATATAGCAGGCACTGAGAAGTTTGGATCCAGCAGTACAGCTGGTTCTGGTCGATAATAGCCACCTGATCAAATACAGTGGCCTATTTAGCCAATGGTAATCAGTGATGGAGGCTCCTGCCAATTGGTCATCAACGCTAGCCTTATCATCAACTTGTCTTAGCATCGACGCTAGCCTTGTAATCAACTTATCTTAGCATCAACGCTAGCCTCATTATCAACCCTGGCATTATGACCCCTAGTAGCTAGTTAGAAGGGAATTGTAGTCCGTGTAAGCCGATTGAAGCCAATTATGGTAGGCTCTAGCCATTTGGACACTGACATTATCTGATTCTGGCTGGTAAGAGACAGTTGGCTGGTCGATAATACTGGCCAGTTTTAGCTGTTGGTGACCAGTTAAGGCAGTCACTAGCCAGTTGGGCATCGGTACTAGCCAATTATGACATGCAGTAACTAGTTAAGGGAAGGTACCTGAGTAAAGGGCGAGAAAAACAGGTACATTTTGGGAATTTTTATCTCCAAAACTAATGTTTCGATTGGATTCGGGTTTTTTGTATTGGAAAACATGTACATTGAGGTATGTTTAGGAATTTTTTAAAATAAATTCTTTGACTAGAAACGATTTAAACGCGATTATATCGAAACATAGTTTTCAAAGTCGTTGCTAGATGTATCTCGAAAACGGCTTGTCCGATTTTGTCCAAATTTGGATACAATATTCTTCGATAGTTTTTCTCGTTCGCCACGTAGGATTTTTCTTGAAATTTTCATTTTTGACGGAATTGCGACCGTTTTAATTTAACATTCGTTTTTCGTTCGCAATTTCCGACGATATTGGATCGCATACACATTGCATAAGAAAGCAATGGTTCAATCAAATGAAAAACCCCTACGTGGCGAACGAGAAAAACTATCGAAGAATATTTTATCCAAATTTGGACAAAATCGGACAAGCCGTTTTCGAGATACATCTGGCACCGACTTTGAAAATTCTGTTTCGAGATAATCCCGTTTGAATCGCTTCCAGTCAACGAATTCATTTTTAAAAATTCCAACATATACCTCAATGTACATATTTTCCAATAAAAAAACCCGGATCTAATCGAAACGTTAGTTTTTGAGATAAAATTCCCGAAGTTTACCTATTTTTCTCGCCGTTTGCTCAGGTACCTCCCCTGAAAGAACAATGAAAGCCAATGATGGTGGTCTTCAGTCATTCGAACGCTGGCTGCTGATTTCGTTTTATGATAGTCAGTTGGTCACCAATAGTGGCCACCATTGGTTGCCAATCAGTCACCATTGTGGCCAACTGCCAACCATAGTAATCCTATGCAGCCTCCGTTATCTAGTCAGCCATCAGTAGCAGCCGATTCCAGCCAGCTGCATTTGTCAGTCATGGTAACCAATTATGGCAAACGGCATACAGTTCGAGCCAGCAGTCCCAAATAGCAGTGCGCAAGAGCCACAATGCGTTGGTACTCACCGATGTACAGTTGTACTACTATCGATGCTACCTGATCATACCCAAAAATAGCCGTGACTCAGCAGTGCTCGCCAATAGTCGAGAGCTGAACGAATATGCCGCTCTGTTGGATTTGTCCCTTTCTACAATCAAGCTGTCCAAACAAACTTTGGTCTAGGTTGGCGTACCTTTGGAATGCATGAGTGTCGCGACGAATCGTGACATTTCTAACCGTAATGGTGCCCACAAGACTCTCACCACCATTATTGCCGTCGAGTTCATTCCAAGAGTGCACCCAGGCTGGCTCTGCACGAAGACTTTGGAGGCTCGAGAAATTTTGTGAGAAATCCGGCACGAGAAACTCTGGAGCGCGATCAAGTGGGAGACAGAGTGACAAGGTGCATGGAGAACTATGTACTCGAAGAACGAGCAAACAATTGTTGAGATCCAAGTTAACGGGATCTCAACGCAGTCGTCCACTTCGCTATGGTCTCGACCAAGGTGGCCAACGTATGTGCAGTCCTAGTCTGGGTTTTGGGGCGTCAGGACCATCCGTAGGCTCTCCTTGATCCATTCCATCTTCCAGGACTAATTGGAACGCTGAAGTCGTCACAAGTTACGAGGACTAGAAACCCAATGGTCTCTGAGCCTCGAAATGACTGTACTCTTTCTTAGCACCCATGATCAACTCGTCTCGGATGCTCGTAATTCGTATAATTCAATTTCCTGTCTTGCTGCTCTCGAGTGATTAACTAGCGGCAATTTTCTCCAAATGGCGCGAAACATCTTATTATCATTTTGTTTTTTTTTCTTCTACTTCTCGTTATTTATGGATTTTACTTTTTTGCGCTCGTAATATTCGGCGGGCGTACACGCTCTACAAACCCAATGCTCTGTATCGGGCACACTCGGATGCGTGTATACGCCGAGGGTGCGACACCAGAATACAAATTGAATCGACCGAATTGGAACTATCGATCGTGACCAAGTGCAACGACACGATGAACGCAGTGCTCCGCTAATTCCGGGCGAACAAGTGAATTTCAATGGATATCATGCGAACGAAGTGGCGATGAAAGTCGTAATTTGTTGCCGCATCGGTGTTTCGAGTTGAATAAGCGGAGTTTTCTTTCGTTTGGTCCGGAAATTACGTTCTTTGGGCCATATTGGGGCTAGGATAGTTTTTGGGTAAGAGGATTTATGGGTGGCAACGTTTTGGGGTTTTGGAAGTGTTGTGTACCAACATTTTTGAATAGTATATTCTTTGAGTACCAAGATTCTTGGATTCCAACATTTCTGTCTACCATGATTTTTGGGTAGTATAATGTTTGAGTACCAAGATTTTTGGACACTATAATCTTTGGATAAATGAAGATTTTTGGGTACTATGATCTTTGGATATACCAAGATTTTCGGGTACTATAATCTCTGCATACTAAGATCTTTGGGTGCTGTAATCTGTGGATATCAAGATTCGTGGGTACTATAATCTTTGGATACATGAAGATTTTTTGGTACTATGATCTTTGGATACACCAAGATTTTCGGGTACTATAATCTCTGCATACTAAGATCTTTGGGTGCTGTAATCGTTGGGTATCAAGATTCGTGGGTACTATGATCTTTGGGTGCCAAGATTTTTGGTTACTATAATCTTTGGGTACTAAGATTTTTGGGTCCTATAATCTTTGGATACATGAAAATTTTTGGGTACTATGATATTTGGATATACCGAGATTTTCTATAATATTGCTATAATCTTTGGGTATAAAGATTCGTGGATACTATAATCTTTGGGTGCCAAGATTTTCGGTTACTATAATCTTTGGGTACCAAGATTTTTGGGTACTATAATCTTTGCATACATGAAGATTTTTGGGTACTATGATTTTTAGATACACCAAGATTTTCGGGTACTATAATCTCTGCATACTCAGATCTTTGGGTGCTGTAAAATTTGGGTATCAAGATTCGTGGGTACTATGATCTTTGGGTGCCAAGATTTTTGGTTACTATAATCTTTGGGTACCAAGATTTTTGGGTCCTATAATCTTTGGATACATGAAGATTTTTAGGTACTATGATCTTTGGATATACCAAGATTTTCTATAATATTGTTATAATCTTTGGGTATCAAGATTCGTGGATACTATGATCTTTGGGTGCCAAGATTTTCGGTTACTATAATCTTTGGGTACCAAGATTTTTGGGTACTATGATTTTTGGATACACCAAGATTTTCTATAATATTGCTATAATCTTTGGGTATCAAGATTCGTGGGTACTATGATCTTTGGGTGCCAAGATTTTTGGTTACTATAATCTTTGGGTACCAAGATTTTTGGGTACTATAATCTTTGGATACATGAAGATTTTTGGGTACTATGATCTTTAGATACACCAAGATTTTCGGGTACTATAATCTCTACATACTAAGATCTTTGGGTGCTATAATCGTTGGGTATCAAAATTCGTGGGTACTATGATCTTTGGGTGCCAAGATTTTTGGTTACTATAATCTTTGGGTACCAAGATTTTTGGGTACTATAATCTTTGGATACATGAAGATTTTTGGGTGCTATGATCTTTAGATACACCAAGATTTTCGGGTACTATAATCTCTGCATACTAAGATCGTTGGATGCTGTAATCTTTGGATATCAAGATTCGTGGGTACTATGATCTTTGGGTGCCAAGATTTTTGATCACTATAATCTTTGGGTACCAAGATTTTTGGGTACTATAAATTTTTGGTACCAACATTTTTGGCTACTGTAATCTATGGATAAACCAACATTTGTGGGTACTATGATCTTCGGATACCGAGATTTTTGGGTTCCATAATTTTTGGATAAACCAACATTCTTGGGTACTATAATCGTTGGGTATCAACATTTTTGGGTGCTATATTCCAAATACCCAAACTTTTACGTATGAAAATGTTCGAGTACCAAATCTTGAGTGTACCAAGATGTTTGGGTACGAAGATTTTTCGGTGCCAAAATGTTTGAACTCTGAAAATTTTGGGTACCCAAAAGCAAAGAATTCCCACCCCCTTGTATTTTTACATTAAAAAGTACATACCTCTCCATAGCTGCAATTTAATTCGGAACGACAAATCAACTTTTCCACTACAGTTATCATCAAATGGGACCAAGACATGACAGTACGGAAAGCCTCGAGAAGGACATTCCTAGTTTCGGTAAAAATAAACTTTATCTTCGTTGCCCCGTTCGTAAGTAGGCGTTCCTTTTCTTTTCTTTGCAATCTTGTATCAAGAATATTTTGATACGATTCTCGGCGGACAAATGTTTTACAAGGAGATATTTAATCATGTCGTGTATATCCGACGTAGACGCACAATACGTGCTGTCATGCAAGGAGGAACCTCGAGTACAAAAGTATTCCAGCGATTAAACCGGCGCTTGCGCTGAAAAGGAGAAAATCTTTTCCTACATTTGGCTCAACTCTTCCGCCGCGGATTTAATCCTCGCACGACGTCACAATTTCACATGTTTTGAGTTACTTTTTCCGTTTTTCTTGGAGCCTCGACGAACGCGGCAATAAAAAGTATAATGTGATTTCACTTCCCAGCGATCGCAGCAGCGTTTCTTTTTTTCCCCATGGACCCAGATGCTGTGAACTTTGTCGCAGAGAGAAAAATTCTTTCCCTCGACTTTTTCTTTGAAAAAATTGCATTTTGTCGAAATGTTCTTTTTTGCGAAGTTTAAGGGGCTATGCCAGTGTTAACGCTGAAAATTTGGGCGATTTTCGAGAATTTTTTGGAAGGAAAGTACTCAATTAAATGTTTCGGAAAATTAAGAATATATTTGGCTATATCTGACCTATAATACGTAATTTTTTTATAAAAAAATATTGAGATCCAAGCGACTCATGCGCTGCACTCGGAAGCGCCAAAAAAAAAGTTCCTCCACTGCTGACGTGATTCCGGCCGATTGAGTAGCTGAAACCGAAAAAGGAAAAATTTCATTAAACTGGAAGGTATTTTCTGTACAATGACGTGGGATTTTCGAAAAATATCAAAATCTAACAAAATGGCGTAGTTGTGAAAAAAGTCTGTTTTTTTACCTATAAAATGGTCGTTTTTTCAATGCCAAATCGTCAATTTGCATCCAATCAAAAATATCCTAGGTCATTGTAGAGTAAATATATTCAAGAGTACTCAGTTCAAATTTCAAGTTAATCGGATAATTGCTCTTCGAGTTACAATGTCAGCAAATTTGAAAAATCTCATTTCGAGAAAAACGCGTTTGAAGATTTAACTATCGATTTTCGCAAGATAAAATAATATTTACCATAAAAACTGCCAATTACAGGATTTTCTTGAAAGTAAAAACTGTCAAAAAAGGCAAAAAAAAATCGATTTTTTGAAAGTGTCACACTGGTATAACCCCGTAGATGAAAAATTCTATGGACTTTTTTTCTGTTGCCCTGTAACTTTGACAAACTTTGACGTATCGAGATGAAATTTTCCACACCTGAGCTATACCACTAAGGCACAGTTCGCATCCAATTTAACGACGATCGGTCGATCGGCTGAAAGTTTATAAAATATTGTTATTTTTCAAAAATTGCGAAAACGCTCCGGCTTTCTCAAATTTCGAAATATCTGAGTGAATCTTTTTTCACGCGAAGAATTCCATGGTAGGATGATTGATATAAAATTTGGCAATGATCGGTGCGTCGACTGAGAAATCGTAAAATTTTGTAATTTTCCAAAAACTCGGAGAACACTCTAACTTTCTCAAATTTGGAAATATCGAAGTGAACTTTTTTCCATGCTAAGAGTTACATCATAGGATGGTTAGAATCGAATTTGGCGAGGAAAGCGTTAAGAATTTGGATTTCAGATCATTTTGAACGATACGTTTTTGAAAAATTCACCAAGGTCTCTCCAATTTTGAGATATCCAGCTAATATTTTTAAGCTGAAGATTACAATTTCCATTTAATAAAAATTAAATTAAAAAAAATCGTAAATATGCATTTTCCAAATTTCGAAATATCCAGCGATATTTTTTTTCAAACAAATCGAGCATTACAATGGAATTTTTCAAAAAGCCTACAAATTAGACCCTTCCCTTTCTTTGCCATTTTATTTTTCGCACGAAACCTCCTCCACGAGAAAGTCCCAATTGACAAATAAAGGCACCTGCCCACACGGTAAACTTTCTGATCAAAGTGAAAACAACGCGGTAGCAATGAGCAATTTTCCAGCTCATTTTTTAGAGCCTCTCGTAACGCTCGGCTGATTGTTCCGTAAAAACGAGACTGTATAAAACCAGCGGCTACGGCCAATTACCTCCCGCTTTTTGTGCCTGGACGACTAACTCGTGGTAACCGTGAGCTTCATTACGACAATTAGGCGCTTCCTCACTCACTCGTTTGACGAATCATTTTTCGCCAGCGCAAGCAAAAAAAACCCAGAATCCTCGTTTCAACTTGATATCGAAAAATTCGCTTATGTTTGGGTTTGGGTCGTTGCAAATTTTCGATCCACAGTAAATAATTTCTCGAGCCCAGTAGGGATGACGGTCCATTTCTTTCCACTTCTTTCAGCGTCCTTCAACCCGACACGCCGATAAAGTGCTAGGGGCCACCTACTTTTGGATTTCAAATTTTTCGGACATTCCGTCCCGCGAGCGAAAAAAAGAAAAAACGAGTTTGTCCACGCGGCACTTCCGGAGTGAAACTCGATTCTCTGCATCGAAATTTCTCATTGAAGTCTACCGGTGAGCGATGTAATTTGCGTATCTTTTTTATATTCAGGTTATTATTAGCATGAGCTCTTGGTGTGCGTTAGGCCCACTCGACGACGATTTGGGCATCGCGATGTACACGGCTTAGGTCGAGGCTGTATATGCGTGGAAACGCTGCGGGTTAGGGCTCATTAACGATTCAATTGGAATTCCATACTAAATCGTGGGTCGTCTATCTCCCCCCCCCCCCTCTTTCCCGGCCCCTCCCAAGTTTGACCCGTGTGACACGGTGAGGCCCGAAACTGTGAGAAATGTGGCATTTTATTTGGGCAACTTCGATCAAATAGCATGGCATCGGGTTCCTCGTATTCCTAAAACTTTTCTCGACCAAATAGGTCAAACTCCAGTTATTCGGGGCCTTACGGTCCCAAGCCACGAAGTCCCGATAACGGCGAGAGGAGCTGTCTTATCTCGAGAATCCGAGAATTATTGGGAATGACTCATAATGATCCGACATGGCACGGAATGACGGGGGCGGACTCGTTCGGGCCTAGGCAAGACCCAATTTCAAATATCACAGCTTCCTCCTTGTTCCGCGCCTCAATGAAAGTGACGGAAAATCATCCACGCACGTAGGCTCAGATAATTGAGTCCGAATAAGGCCCGCGCGTGGGATTGGGCCCAAATCTCGACAAGGCCCAAATCTTAACAAGGCCCAAATCTTAACAAGGCCCAAATCTTGACTATGTACAAATATCGACAAGGCCCAAATCTCGACAAGGCCCAAATCTCGACAAGGCCCAAATCTCGACAAGGCCCAAATCTCGACAAAGCCCAAATCTCGCCAAGGCCCAAATCCCGGCAAGGCCCAAAAAGGATTTTCATTCGCGAGAACTGTAAGAACGCGACTTCCTCGCTCGTTTCTTTTCGCTTTACGCCCGTTATTAAAACGGGCCCTATCATTTTCTCTCGGGCCCCGTTCGCGCGTGCTCGCGAAACAATGTCCGACGAATTCGTAGGCCCGTGGCGTATTTAGAAAGCATTAGACGGCAATGCTCAATGAACATTCATGAAGCTAACGACTTCGGGGATCTTTCCTCCCACCCATAGGAACCGGCTTTGGGGTCCTAACACGATCAGGCCCCCGGTACACTCGATCAAACAGGCCTACGCGACGACAATCGGTATGTGCTCGGGCGGAGGGGGGAAAGCGTGTCAAATTCGATGCGCACGTGTCGCGGAAGGGGCGAGGGATAAATCGTAAAGTGGCGGGGTGGGGGGGCGGGTCCCACACGGGCCCCAACTCGAGTGAATCGCTTCCAGATAAATAAGAAGGACATGGAGGGAATATGTTCTGTATCGTGGACAGTCTCGTGTGATGACTCGGATTTCATCGCGGAGCAATAATTGTCGATAATTTTTTTTTTCCCCGCACTCTTTCGCTACGGTCGTTCACCAATAGTCGTCAACGTCCCGTGTCGAGTTTTTCACTTTAAAAAACGAAAAAAAGCAAATAAATAAATCGTCCAACAATGACGAGATTGAGAGTGTGCGCCCTGATCTTCGGACTTATCGTGCTCCTAAATGTCGCCTCATCACCGGTAAACGCCCGGGCCGACGAGGACAATGGAATCCTCGGTTGCATCTACGAGGAGGACAGTCTCGCGTGCACGAAAAAACGTACGGACGCTCAATTGGACGCGTACGAGCTGGAAGTGACCGGGAGACAGAGTTCGTTCGGTTTTAGCAAAGTTTTCGAAGGGGCCGGTGAACTCATGGTCGATGGGACCAGATCGTTGCTTGGCTTGAATGACGAATCGACTGACCTGGCCGAGAATAACGAGGGTGGCAACGACGAAGGACGCAGTGAAGTTGGTAAGAGGACGAGTGCGAATGCATATATATACACATATATATATATATATATATATATATATATATATATATTACGTGTAGTGAAAAGAAATCCATTATTTTTGCATGAAATTGAAGGCAAAAATGATGGATCTCTTTTGACAACACCTAATATATGTATATGTATATGTGCGTGTGTGTATGCAATTAAAAATCACTATTTTCTTATTCGCTATTTATTTCTATATATGCATGCATATATACATACATACATACATACATACATACATATCATGAGTTCAAAAAGTCGGGGACCACAATTTTTTCAAGAAAAATGCGTTTTGAACAAAAATAAATTGTTAAGGAATCAAGTTTAATACTTTTTAAGAGGCAGAATAATTTTTACGGAATTCAATATAACTCCCTAAAAAATATTCATCTGTGATTACGAATATTTTTTTTGTGCGAAATATATTTTTGGAAAATAAACAGGTGGTCCCGGACTTATATATATATATATATATAAGTCCGGGACCACCTGTTTATTTTCCTTACTTATATGACTTATATATATATATATATATATATATATATATATATATATATATATATATATATAAGTCCGGGACCACCTGTTTATTTTCCAAAAATATATTTCGCAAAAAAAAAATATTCGTAATCACAGATGAATATTTTTTAGGGAGTTATATTGAATTCCGTAAAAATTATTCTGCTCCGTAAAAAGTATTAAACTTGATTCCTTAACAATTTATTTTTGTTCAAAACGCATTTTTCTTGAAAAAATTGTGGTCCCCGACTTTTTGAACACATGATATGTATGTATGTGTATATACATATACATATACATACACACACACACACACACATATATATATATATATAGATGACGCAGCATAACTTACGCAAAAGCGATGCGAAGTGGCCCTTTAATTTTTTTTTTATATGAATGCGCCGGTTTTTTAAACACCATTCATTTTTAGCCATAAAAGAATGAATGGTCTTCAATATTAATAGTATGTTCTAGTCCTATTGGAAAATGGATTATAGGACTGCTTTGCATCGTACATTGCATACATTATTCTCTCTCTCTCTCTCTCTCTCTCTCTCTCTCTCTCTCTCTCTCTCTCTCTCTCTATATATATATATATATATATATATATATATATATACACATACATACATACATACATACATACATATCATGTGTTCGAAAAGTCGGGGACCACAATTTTTTCAAGAAAAATGCGTTTTGAACATGTATGAATATATATATATATATATATATATATATATATATAAAGAGCTAAGCGAATAAGTAAAAATGAAATGGTCTATAAAAGTATTTCTATAATCCCTTTTTCGATCGAGCTAGGCGACGTCATTAAGTCGGGAGCCTGAATTAGAATGTCCAAAGAAAGCGTTTTTTGGGCAATTTTTTTAGAAGGGAAAAAACAAGAGAGCCTGGTAAACATTGAGGGATCTTTTTATGTATATTTGAAATGTATTAAAAAAACATTTCGACATGAAACAATAAATGACTGCAGATTTATCAGCCCATTACATGCACGTCTTGCCACTGCAGTCGCTAATCGGCGGGAAAGATGCAGCTCGTAATTCTTGACTGAACCAAATAATCCAATAAATTTTTCAATCGTCATATATTTTTCTTCTGGGTAAATTAAGAAAAAGCTGAAAAAATCGTGAAATTATAACTTTTCTCAAGTTTGAAAAAAAAAATGTGTTGAAAAACACTCTAACGTGCTATAGAAATAATTTAAAAAGACTTTTTCAACGACTTTTCCAATTCGCTTAGAAGAGATTTTCATACTGAAGAAAATAACCTTTGGTCTGATTCAATAGGTCGTTTAGGTTCTTTGCTATCACGCCTGTCAATTTGGAAAAATCGTGTAAATGAAAACTGGAGAAAACGCGTTTCAAAGTTTTCAATAGGATGAAATATCAATATCCAATATCAATCGCTTATCTGCTTTTGGCCTTGTATCTTCGAAAATATTTACAATTGGCCTCCGTAACTTTGTAAATATATTCTTGGATAGTTCACTTATCGATTTAAGGAATTAAAAAAAAAACGATTTTTCCGACCTTCTAATTCAGGCTTCCGCCTATTAATTTTAGCCGTATATTGAGCTAAATATATATATATATGTGTAGCTAAAAATTGTATATATATGTAAATACATATGAATAAAAATTAATGATCTTCAATAATAATTCTTTTGAAAAAGGCATTGTGGGAATACTTTAATAATCGTCCATCTCATCTCCTCTCTCTCTCCCCTTTTCTTTCAATACTATATATATATATATATATATATATATATACACACATACATACATACATATATATATATATATATATATATATATATATATATATATATATATATATATATATATATATATATATATATAGTAGTTATAATTAATTATATTATGGTCAGAAGAAAAATATAGACTACCGGTCAAAACTTTTTTTTCCCTTATAATAATTACAAAATTTTCGATCACTTTGGATGATTGTAAAATTATATTAGAACAATAGAATTCATTTCATAGAGCTAATATAGTATCTCCGTAAAATAAGAAGAAAAATGAATTATATTATCTCAATATAATTTTGCATTTATCCAAAGTCATCGAAAACTTTAGACCGGTACTGTATATGTGTGCGTATGCCCTTTAACTCGTAATTTTTCAAGGCATTGATATTAGAGGACTAATACCACCTAGCTGATTGAATTAGGAAATTGGACAAATTTGCATGAAAATATAGCCAAGTAAAAATTGAGCCGGTCGACAATTCCAAGTCGTACAAATGTACCGGTGGATTATTTTTATTATTGCACGAGTGTGGTGTACTCGCGTCCGTTACAATGGATTTACGTTTTTCCGGTTGGCTCGTGAGCCATTTAGTATACGCGTTCACGCGTGTGCGCGCGTGTGGCTTGAGCGCAAGGGAAAGAGGTTTCACAACGGGACGGGAATAATCCATAACGAGAGAGAACAAATAGCAGGGTAGGAGGAAAGAAATACATGCGGTGTGAGGTTTCTGGGTCAAGCCACCCAAATTTATCGTTCGGCACGTCCGCATCATTGTTGCCTCTTGTTAATAACATAACAATCAATCTTTTCGCTATTTTCAAGTAAATTATACACTGCTGAATGCGAGACATACGTCATACTATTAATTGTAATGGGGAACGAAAAGTGGAGTTGCTGAGAACTTTTGGCTGCTATTGAACGATAATAAAATATCCGTACAGGGAAAATTGGCGGGGAGAATTTATTGGAGATTTTTTTTTGCGAATGGAATGAATTTTGTTGCGAAATTTGTCTGAATACTAATTTTTTATTAATTTTTTTAAATCGTAATTTCTATTATTTTTTTTGGATATTTTATATTAATTTTTCTGCATATTGATTCTATACCAATTCTTGTGAATATTAATCTTATATTAAATGTTCTAAATGTTAATTTGATATTCATCTTTCTGAATATTAATTTCATATTGGTATTTCTAAATATTAATTTTCTGTTAATCTTTCTGAATATTAAGTTGCTGTTCATGTTTTTGAATACAAATTATCTATGAATTTTCCTGGATAGTAATTTTCGATTTTTTTTATACTGAATATCAATTTGCTGTTCGTTTTTCTGAATATTAATGTTTTATTCATTCTTCTGAATTTTACATCCCGTTAATTTTTCCCGATATTTATTTTCTATTAATTATTTTTCTGTCAATTTTTTTAAATATCAATTGGTACTTCGTTTTTCTGAATATTCATTCGATGGTAACTTTTCTAAATATTTGTTTCCTGTTAATTTTTCTCAATATTGATATTCCATGAATTATTCTGAATATTATTTTTATATTCATCTTTCTGAATGTTAATTTTATATTGGTATTTCTAAATATTAATTTTTCTGTTAACCTTTCTGAATATTAAGTTGCTGTTAATGTTTTTGAATACAAATTATCTATTCATTTTGCTGAATAGTAATTTTCTATTTTTTTTACTGAATATCAATTTGCTGTTCATTTTTCTGAATATTAATGTTTTATTCATTTTTCTGAATTTGATACACTATTAATTTTTTGGATATTTATTTTCTATCAATTTCTCTGAATATTATTTTTCTGTCAATTTTTTTAATATCAATTGATTCTTCGTTTTTCTGGATATTCATCCGATGGTAACTTTTCTGAATAATTTTTTCCTATTCATTTTTCTCGACATTAATATTCCATGAATTATTCCAAATGTGAATTTTCCGTCAATTGTGCTGAATATTAATTTGCTGTTCATTTTTCTGAACATTAAATCAAATAATTAAATATTATTGAAATCAGTGTAGAATAATAGAATAAAAAAAAATTCATTTCACAAAAACGTTAGTTAATTAAAATAAAAAGGATCAAATAAACGCATTCGATTGAATTTGACAAATATTTTCTATCAATGTGTCACTATATCCTCGTAACCACATCACGAGAAAAAGGGAATTAAAAAATGAACTCAGCTAATGATTGAAGCTCACAAAATAGTCCTCGTAAACGCAGTCCCATATTAAAATTCTTCACAATGCCACTGGCGTCTCCATAGACGAAAATTTCATAAATCGAGGTGAAAAAAAATAATTGACGAATATCTCTCTTTTTTTCTGAAGGTGAAGCCCGCAAGAAATTCGGCCACAAGAAGAAGAAGAAGTTGCTGAGCAAGCTCATGGCTTTCTCCATGATACTGAAATCGAAGCTGAGCCTGCTTCTCCAAATGATCTCGACGCACTTCCAGTTGAAATTCTTCGGTATTGCGTTCTTAAGTCTGATCGTAAATATCGCGCGTTTCTGGCTGGACTTCAAGAAGGATCACGCCTCGAAGGTCGTGTACTACGAGCACGCCCAGCATCAGCATCATTACGAGAACGACGACGATCACGGTGGCTATTGGGGTAGATCCGACCCGATCGAGACACCTGCTCAGGAGATGGCCTACAGTGCCCACAAATTGTACAACCAATAGACACCGGAAAACAAAATAGCTTCGTAATATTTTTTTTTTTTTATTTTCTCCACGAAGATCATCCGCTCATTTATTCTTATTTTTATTTATTTATTCAAATGTTAGTCTCGTTTAATTGTCACCCTTGATTTCTCACTTCTCATTTGTTTTGGAGATCGAGAAAAAAAAAAGTCATTTGAAAAGCTATTTTTTTTCGATCTCGATCAACGAAACTGCCAAAAAAAGTCAAATTTATCCGTCCGAGATCAAAGGGATCCTTGGAAGAATAATTATTTATTTTTTTCCATCGATCGATCGCAAATGAAAAGCTCGTTACTGTACATAGACGCATTGAGGCTCCAATTCGCGTAATGAGTTGCGATGTACCATTGTTCAAATTCCCGTTGAACCAAAGCCCGATCTACACGCGTACCTGTCAATCCCATTCTAAGATTACAATAAACAAATAATGGTGTCGAATAGAAAATTTGCCGGGCGAGAACGAAATATCGTGGCGAAGCTTATTTTTTCTTTCATTCCTTCAAAAGTACAGAGACTCGAAAAAAATGAGAATATATTTATCGTAATAACAATTTAAAAAAATTGTGGCAGGGTCTTTGCGTTTTCGAAACGAAAAAAAAAACATCATACACTTGAATATTAATTCAATAATCGATTATTTAGATATTAATTTATTGTGGCATTTCGAAATTACAACTTCGAAGTTTCGAATGACCTGGGGCGAGCGAAAATCCGGATTTTTTTTTTTTTTAATGAGGCATTAATTTATTTTTCGCGTGCTCGTTAACAGCAGCTGACAAAATCAACGCTCGGTATGAAACAGAGAAAATCAACCAACGATTGTATATACACAAACACGAGATGTCGCCGATAAATTGTTTAGAATTAAGATGCCGAATTATGTTCAATGTTTTTTTTTGTAATAAATAAAAAAAATGTGTCACGACCGGAGGAGATTTGTAATTATTCGAATGTGAACTTAAGACAGAAGCTATGCGGGCGACGGTGCAGCTGGAAGTGGCAAAAATCTCTTCGTGTCTTGAATTTGGCTTACCTTGGCATCACGTGGCCTTGCGATTCGGGGGCACACCCAAACTCACGAACGATCTTTCGTATTCTTCGACATTCACGTACAAATGCGTTTTGAATGTTTAACATGTCCTACGTTAATTTGATTTTAGCGTGAAGGCTGGATTTTCGAAAAATGCATGCAAACATAATTTTCTTTCCCAACCTTAAACTTCAAAATAATATTTCGTTAATATTTCCACCTTTTTGCCGTGAAAATTGGTAAAGAATCGGTACGAAAATCGGTAAAAAATTGGTATCGAATATAAAATTTGCTGGATGAGGACGAAATATTGTTGCGTAGTAGAGAATTGGTCAGAAAACCGGCAAAGGATCGGTCAGAAAATCGGTAAAAAGATCGGTAAAAGATTGGTAAAATATCATCTGCTCATCGCGTCAAGGCGTGAAGCGTGGATGTGGAATTAAAAAAAATGTATGCTGATGAAGTTTTCTTTCTCAACATCAAGAACGAAATTAATCTATTTGAGGTCAAAGTAATATTTCTTTCTCCGCAATTTTAGCTGATATTATCTATTTCTATTGAAGCGGTAAGAAAATTGGTAACAAAATCGGTAAAAGACCGGTGAAAATCAACAAAAGATCGGTAAGAAAATCGATAAAAGACCGGTGAAAATCAACAAAACATCGGTAAGAAAATCGATAAAAGATCGGTGAAAATCAACAAAACATCGGTAAGAAAATCGGTAAAAGATCAGCAATTAATCGGTAAAAGATCAGCAATTAATTGGTAAAAAAATTTATAAGAAAATCGGTATAAGATCCACTACTCTCTGCGTCAAGGCTGAAGCGCGGAGGCCGGATTATCAAAAAATGTATGCTGATATAATTTTCTTTCTCAACTTCCAGAACGAAATTACTAAATTTGACTTAAAAATTATATTGCGCTTTCCGCCCTTATTGTCGTGAAAAATCGGCAAAGAATCAGTAAAGGATTAGTAAGAAAATCGGTAAAAGATCGGGTAAAGATCGGTAAGACAATCGGTAGAATATCGGTGAGAAAATCGGCAAAAGATCGGTAAAAGACCGGTGAGAAAATCGGTAGAAAATCGGTAAGAAAATCGGTAAAAATCGGCAAGAAAATCGGTAAAAATCGGCCACTCTCCGCGTCAGCCGCGGGCTCTCTTTACTTCCGGTCTACGCGCACTCTTATCTTCGGCGCCGCAAAAAACGCGCGCGTCCTACTTACCGATTTTTTTCCTCGCCTGCGGTGCAGATGGTTATCGAGACACGAGCTTCGTCAGCTGATACGATTTTTTTTCGCCACCTCCTCACCGTCATTGTACCATTATCTTTCGATGGTTTCGCGAGATCGTGATCCCGCGACCTGCCCTCAAATTTTACGACCGCGGCCAGCTGCGATCGCGTAGGAGTGCCACGTTCGATCGGCGCTTCTTTGATTCGTCAACGATTCCCGTCGCGTGCCGAACGTTGCAAAAAGATTTTGCGGGCAAAAGGAGAAACCGCAAAACAAAAATCGTTATATTTGCATCCGGCCTTCGCGCTACACCGAGACGAGGTACTCCGAGGAATATTCAGTACAAGTCTCCGTACCGCGAAATAAAGAAATATTTGCTTTGTTGCGAGGAACAGATGCCCTGGATATAAAGATCCTGCAAGATTTACCTTCGATGACACTCTCGCGAATTTTTCAGGGCTCTGCGTAAGGTGAAACATTGTAAAAAAAATTCCATTGCTATACTATAGTTTTATAGTCTAGGGTCTTAACTTTAATTTGCAACAAAGAATTTGTGAAAAATTAAAAAAAATTCCCGATTTATGACGATTTTTGTGAAGGGTCAGACCGTCCACTGCACTGCGACGAACTGCTTCGCAGCGATTTACTCTTTTTCTTTTGCGTTTTTCTCTATTTCTTTTTTTAAACGTTTTAAACCATATCTCAAAATCTATTCGTCCGATTCACTTCAAATTTGGACAGAGCATACACTTTATAACACTTTCTATGATATAATCGGATGATTTTTTTCACACATTCATCCATTTGTTAACAACAAAAGAATAAAATTATTTTTTTTCGTCAAAAATCGATTTTTTTTTACACTTTGGCATTTTCGTGATTTTCAAAATTACAAAAAAGTATCCGGTCATACGAAAGTTTCATTATTATACTAAAAGTAAATTTTTTTTATTTCTCTTTTCAGATGAGCCTAGTTGCGAGAACCACCTACACCAATTGCCCACGCAGCAACGCCAAGACGTTCTTTAAGGGATTAGGCCACTCTAGAGGCCGAAAAATAGGCTTTTTGGGGATTTTTTTTCAGAAAAACTACAAAATAAATCGAGATTACAAAAAGGGATTACAAAACATTTTTTTGAAGCGATTAATTTGAAAAAAAATGCAGAAAAAATTGCATAGTTCGTTTGTTATTAACAACTATTTGACGATTTTTTAGGCAAATTTTTCACTTTCCAAAAAAAATCGTCAGATAATTGTTAATAACAAATGAACCATGGAATATTTTTTAAAAATCCTACGTACTTCCATAGACAATGTATTTTTCAAGATACATTCAACATTTCAAGTGAATCGGTTGAACATTGGCTGAGTTATGTTTCCGGCCAACTTAAAAAATGCAGTTTTGAGCAACGCTGCACAGCCTCCGTTTTTAAATTAATCGCTTCAAAAAAATTATTGTATACAGTCACTGATATGTATGATAAACACCCTTTTTTGTAATCTCGATTTATTTTGTAGTTTTTTTGAGAAAAAAAAATCCCCACAAACTCTAGAGTGGCCTAAGGCCTTAAAAATAAAGACTCCGTGGTTTATCAATATTTTTCAATAAAAAAAAAAAAAACTCATACCCGTCAAGACTATGTATGAATTGTGTGTAAATTCCCAACCTCGTCATGCCGACACTCTCACGAGAAAAAAAATACCAAAAATCGGCCCGTCGTTTTAATCGTTTATTCCTCAATTATTTACGGTGGCGAGATAAAAATCGGCGAGGCCCGGCTCGAGGCTCGGGGGAGAAACGAATTTGCATCGGGCCTTCGTCGCGCCCGGGTACGGGATGACGTTGCAGATGCGCGCGGGAGACTTCGTCCGGAATATGGGCATTGGCAAGACGTGCTCAAATTACCGATCGAGCCGAACGCGAAATCGTCATTCATATACGATATATTTCAAGATCGTTTGTCCGAGAGTCTGCTATAAAACACCCCACGAAACTTCGAAGCATATCAGTCCCCGTTGGCTCTTCGTCCAACAATTCAGTCGAGACTCGAAAAAAAAAAGACGCGAAAATCCTCAACTCGTCACCGTCACGAAAATAAAACGGAAGAAGCAAAATGTCGCTGCACGGACTTCCGGCGTTTGTGCTCGCTTGCCTACTCGCTGTCGCGTGCGGCCTGCCTCAACAACCAAAGTCCAAACGACCTGAACCCGTTTTCAAAGTAAGTGTTTTTTTTTTACTAAAATTACGAAAAAAAAAAATCTTTCTACTGAAATTACGAAAAAAAAAATTTCTACTAAAATTACGAAAAATTATATTTTTTTTCGTTCTACCAAAATTACAAAAAAATATATTTTTTTCTTTCTACTAAAATTACGAAAAATTATATTTTTTTTCTTTCTACTAAAATTACGACAAAATAATTTTTTTTCTTTCTACTAAAATTACGAAAAATTATATTTTTTTCTTTCTACTAAAATTACGAAAAATTCTATTTTTTTTCTTTCTACTAAAATTGCGAAAAAAAAAATTCATCGTGCTTGTAAGCGAATGACATTGATTTTTTTTGTCACGTGCACAACGAAGAAGACTCTGGGCCTCGACCTGCCAAACAACGCGACCTCCATAAGGGAAAACATTGTCGACACGTTTTCCTGCGAGGGTAGAATTTATGGATATTACGCCGACGTCGAGAACGAGTGCCAGATATTTCACGTTTGCATGCCACAGCTGCGGGGCTCGACGAGATGGAGCTTCATCTGCCCTGCCGAAACGGTCTTCAATCAAGTAAAGTATCTTCCTCGTCGGGAGCTAATTCAACCCCGTCCCTTTAACTTTTATTCCAAACTTGTCCGGTGGTTTCTCAAAAATTTCCCCAATTTTTAGACTAAACTGAAAAAAAATGGATTCTTACGTTATTAAAAAAAAATGTATTCCATCGAATGGAACAATTGGAATAGTCAAATATTTTAGTGTTTTATCTTGATATTTTGTTGGACACCTGTCAATGAACGATTCCATCGATCCGAGTGACTTTTTTTCTGTACGACGGAATGAATTTTACGAATTTAAAAATAGTTACAAAAATAACGTCTCCCAATTACAAATGAATCCAAATTCCGAAAAATCGATAACAAAATTGCAGAATAATACGAATCTATCGCAGAACTGGAAAATTTCGGAAACATACCGCCGTTGATTGATCGATTTACAGTTGGAAAATAATCAAATTATTAATCGAATTATTAATTAAATCAATCAGTTATTAAAATGATCAAATGAATGGTAAATTAATCATTCAAAATTATACAATCGATCATTTTTCCAATTAATTCATTATTCAAATTAAGTCGATAACAAACGTTTAATTAAACGTTAACAAGTTATTTAAATCTATACAGTTAATAATTGAATAATTATCAAACTAGTCTTTTTGAGACTTTATTATTATGAAAACGATTAAATTAATTGTAAATTGATTATTCGAAATTATACAATTGATATTTTTTTATAATCAATTCATCATTCACAATAAGTTGATAACGAATGTATAATTAAACGTTAATGAGTTATTTAAATCTATACAATTAATAATTGATTAATCACAAACTAGTCTTTTTAAAGCTTTATTATTATTAAAATGATTAAATTAATTGTAAATTAAATATTCAAAATTATACAATTGATAATTTTTATAATCAACTCATCATTCACAAAAAGTCGATAACGAATGTTTAATTAAACATTAATAAGTTATTTAAATCTATGCAATTGATAATTGATATTATCGAATTATCGATAATTATTATAATAATTCGATAATATTATCGAAATATTATCGATAATTATCGATATTATTATCGAATTATTATCGAATATTATCGAAATATTATCGATAATTATCGAACTAGTCTTTTTAAGATGAAACGTTATTATTATGAAAATGATTAAATGAATTGCAAATTGATTATTTGAAATTATACAATTGATAATTTTTTTAATTAATTCATTATTCAAATTAAATCGATTAATTATCAAACTAGTCATTTTCATATTTAATTAATTATAGCGTCAATTTTCAACTAATTACATTAAAAAAAGCAATAGAAAAGAAGTTTAACCGACGAAATGTTCACCAAGGCGACCTTCGTGTGCACGCATACCGAGAGCTCGATACCTTGCGATGAATCCGACCAGTATTATTCGCTGAACGAGGAGATCGGCAAGGTTGAGGAAGAGGAGGAGGAACGTCCGGAGGAGGAGAACGTCGGCGATTTTGCCCAGGAGTTGCCGACCCCGATTACCCGAGTTTTCCGCCGGGGCAAAAATCGCCGAGTGAGCGAAACGACCGAGAACATTCAGGAGGCACCCTCCACCACATCCCGAACTGCAAGGATCGTATCGAGAGAAAGATCCCACCGCGAGTGAATCGCGAATCATTCATTTGCAGTCCGATTATCGTAGGGCCGGAAAAAAAAACAAAAAAAGTACATTGCGCCGAAATGATTTAGAATATAATACGACAAGTATATACAGTGCGATAAGAGATAACGAAACTTAAAGTGAAAAGATTTAGGATTGTTTCTCTGGAAGATAAATAATGTTACACGAGAGCCTCGGCGATTATACGACAATTTTTTTCTCCCTAAAGTACTTAGTTATTGATAATTAGATATTCAACTAATTAATTATCGATAGTTCGCTGATTATTTAATTATTGACACTTGGATAATTGATTAATCAATCATCGATAATTCGATCATTCATTGATTATCAATAATTAATTAATTAATGATGATTTGATGGTTACTTAGTTGTCGATAATATTACAAGTAATCAACGAATTATCGCTAATAATTCCATTAATCGATTAACGATAACAAGATAGTTTGTTACTAAATTATCGGGGACGTGAATAATCAACTAAATTATTGTATGTATATATATATATATAAATATATATAATATTTTTAAAGCCTTCAATTAACACTCTCATTATTATAATCAACATTCTTGTACTGTACAATTGATTGATATGTGTCGATATATTGGTTCGTCAAAACGTGTCGATTAAAATACGAGAAAAAAAAAAAGCACACGCACGCACACACAAAGTGAAGAATAAACGAGTATGGAAAAGCACACGGAAAACTGGTTATAAAAAATATGAATATGTCAATCGTGTTGCAAAGTCAAATTACACAAACGAAGAAAAAAAAAAGTGTGGCCTCAAAAAACCACCGTTTTTTTTTTAACTCTTCGACACACTCTGTATTCTGTATCTTTGGATAACTAGCCATCTTGCGAGCGGTGAAAAAAGTGAGGTTATACGTTCGAGAGAGAGAGAAGAAAAAAGTCTCTTTCACCGCCCAAAAATCATTCTCGGTACGAAATGAAAATTTTCCCTGACGTTTTTTCCCGTCGTATTCTACACACGCACACACTTACGAACTGTATTAGGCTTAAACGTAAAATTCTATGTACAGATGGCGCGCTCGTTCGCTTTCGGTCGCGGCGCCATTTCGTGCACACCCGGGCATCCACCATTTTGCGAACACGCGCGATAAACTTCCAATACTGCACGGAACGATATTAAACATGTAAAAAAAAAACGTAATAATAACGCTAAAGGCCTGCATAGACTACGACACTTATTGCGACACAAATGTCTGACACTAATGTCCGTTCTGTTCACACATAAGACGGTTTCGGTGTCCCAGAAAGTGTCTGTACTGTGATGTCGCTACACAAGTGTCTCAGGTGTTCACACACAAAACTACTGACACAGCTGCAGTACCCGCTCGGACGCCATGGAGAAACGTCGTGCGGCGGCAGCCGTAATTTCGTGCGCTGTTATTAAGGGGCTATACCAGTGCGACACTTTAAAAAGATCGATTTTTTTTTGCCTTTTTCGACAGTTTATTCTTTCAAGAATATCATTATCATTTAAATTATATACGTCAATATCATTTTATCTTGCAAAAATCGATAGTTCAATCTCTAAACGCATTTTTCTCGAAATGAGATTTTTCAAATATGCTGACAGTGTAACTCAAATAGATCCGATTGACTTGAAATTTGAACTGAGTACTCTTGAATATATTTACTCTACAATGACGCAGGATATTTTTGATTGGATAAAAATTGACGATTTGGCATTGAAAAAAACGACCATTTTGTAGGCAAGAAAAGAGACTTTTTTCATAACTACGCTATTTTGTTAGATTTTGATATTTTTCAAAAATCCTACGTCATTGTACAGGAAATACCTTCTAGTTTAACGACATTTTTTTTCCTTTTTCGGTTTCAGCTACTCAATCAGCCGGAATCATGTCAGCAGTGGAGGAACTTTTTTTTGCGCCTGCGAAGGCAGCGCATTAGTCGCTTGGATCTCAATATTTACCTATAAAAAAATTATTTAATATAGGTCAAATATATTTTTAATTTTCCAAAAGATTTAATTGAGTACTTTTCGTCCAAAAAGTCCTGAAAATCACCCAAATTTCCAGCGTTCACACTGGTATAGCCCCTTAAGCTGTGTTCTTAAATTATGCATTTTTCTGTCAACTTTAGCCGATATTGTGCCAAACTGTTCCGCCAAGCATTGAAGTGCTGCCTGTTTTTTTACTCTATTTTTTATAATCAGCACAACATATTTGCCAAAGTTCAGGCAGTCCTTCCACAAAAAATATCAAGTTTTTAATACTCTCCTTGCTCCACGTAATGGCCATTTTGATTCAACGCGGGTCGCGAGTGTCTGGATAATTTCGCGCCGGTTCGAAAACTTGGACACTGCCGCAGACACTCCGACACAACCTGTTCACACGGCGCTCGACGCGACACCTAGCGAGATGTCGCAATAAATGTCCCGAGATCAGACAGTGGTGTTCACACACAGACACTCGATGTATACATTGAGTGTATACACCAAAGTGTCGTAGTGTAAACCTACCTTAACGATAAACTCTAACGAAAATAAACAATGTTTCGAAAAAAATCAACGCACGTAGACGATCGATTCCCGTTCGTCGCACCATTTGCCCTTCTTTCCATCGTAACCTTCTCAACAAACGCGTATTTTCAGCTTTAAGGGAGACTTTGTCCCGGATTGAGCAGCGGGAGATGTTAGCGGCTCAACATGAGCAGCTAGAAGAAGAGGAGGGATGCCTCTATGGACCGGGCATTGCCGATTAGCGGTAATTATAACACACATTTGTGTAAACACATTACAAAACTTTAAACGCGTTTTTTTCTCGAAAACACGTTTTTAAAAATGGCTGACATTCTCCTGACCGCTGTAATTAACATATCGACCTGAAATTCGGAGAGCATACTCGGAAAATATGTCTTCACGGAATGACGGATCGTTTTTTCGATAGATACATTTTTGCATTTATTATTTATCTTTTTATGCGAAAAAAAACGCGAAAATTCGATTTTTTTTTAAATTGCCGCCATTTTTCGAAATTTGTACCAAACGAAAAACCCATCCGTCATTCCATGACCAAAGGGTCACAGATTGATAATATGCTTTGAATTTGTGTTTCAAATCGACAAAGAGGGGGCAGTGATGTCAGCCGTTTACCTCCCGCGATTTGAGGACCTGTTTTCGCGGAGCTGCAACGGCCGCCATTTTGGCTTTTTTTTTCAAAAAAAAATTTTTAACGTTCTGTATATCATGAATAAAAGCAAGAAAAAAAACGCACTCGAAAAGCTTCACTCGTTTCCTTTAAAAAAAAATAAAATGTAAACACCTGAAATATGGCACTCCAAGGACAAAGTCTCCCTTAATTGTAGTGAAATCGAAACGTCAGAGTCTGCCCGACGAGAAAAAAAAATAGTACGATATGGACGGATGATATTTTTGAAAATTATGACACTTGTAACGAAACGAAATTTTTTGTTTTGTTTTGCAACAAATGTTATAATTTTCTTAGATGCTAAATTTGGTAGAAAAAAATCCGTCCACGTGTTAAAAAAGCTACTGAGGTCTAGTAAAAAATAAAAAAAAAATCCCTTTTCGATTTCTCCAGACCCGTTGGCTATCCGAACATTCCGACCAACCGATTTCGAAATTCTCAAGCCTCGGAATCAAGGTTAAGATCGGTCTCGATTTCGTCCGGACTGCGAAGATCAATGGCGAATCGTTTCTTCGCAACTTCCGTCCTTTCGTTCGTTCGATCGAGACTTTTGACGTTTCGGGAATAAATTTGAAAGGCGGTAGCGAGGCCGTAGGTCAGCTGTCTCGCGTGATGTTTCGATTCGCAGACGAAGGCGTGACACTCGAAGGGCGAAGTACGCCGGAAGTTGCCGTTGTCGCGGACGACGATCATGGAGAAGACGCGAGTATAGACGAGATCCTGGACCCCGTAAGAGATCGACTCGATCGGATACATCCTCGCGACGCCGGGCTCGGACCTCCGTTTGCCCAGAGGAAACAACGAGACGCCATCTTGCGAAACGACGAGTTTCACGAGGGGCAAAATGGTGTCGGGCGGCAGGGACTTGGCTGACGCCACCATGTTGTCGACCGGCTTGCGCGTGTGCTTTATGCCCCAGAGGCCGCGCGCGTCGTGCGAGCCCAAGTACTTCACTTGGAAGACCTGCGGCAGCTCCGTCGAACCCTCGAACACGTTCTTGTCGATCGACAGCGCTGACAATTTGCTCGACAAGCTTTTCTTCTCGATCCTCGATGACAATGGCGTCTGGTTGTTGTCGGTCCTCATTTCTTCCGCCTGAAAAAAGAAAACACGCGAATGCTAGATATCTTTGCCAATTTGTATTCGGAACGTGACTCTTCGACGTTTCTAAACCATTCTTACGTCAACCGCGAATTCCTCGCGTCCGAGCACGATACACGTACGCGAGCTCGGACAATTGAAAAAATAACTTTGACTGGAGCTCGGAATAATTTAACTTGACTCAGAACGCTTGGAAAATATGTGGGTGATGTGAATTTTTTTTTTTATTATTGTACACTGCGAAAAAAAAACTAATTGAATGAAAAAAATGTATTGGTTGATGGAAATGAATGTGCTGCTGCTGATTGTTACAATACAATAAAATATTGGCAAATGTGGTTGATTTAAATAACATATTATTTTATTCGAAAAAGCTCTTCTGTTCTCTGAATATCTGCATTAATCTTCAAATAAAATTATATGGTATTGAAATCATTGTATATACAATCCGTAGATGTATGGATGAAATAATTGAGAGGTTGGTGCAACATTTTTCATTTCGTACAAAAATATAATCAATGGAATTAATCATTTCTTTACTGCATCGAAACGAATATGCTATGGGACGTAAGTTTTTTCAATTTGTTTTAAATCTTGAATGAAAAGTGAGCATTATAATGATCATACATGATAAGAGTGGAGAGAATATCAGATATCCAATGGCATATCCATGGAGGGAATATCAGATATTCAACTCCCGGGAAAAAAGTTCATATCTGAATATATCTGAATCATGTCTGTCGAATCAGATATGATCAGACAAGAAAATTGGCAATATCTGTTCATGTAGTATCATGACAGATCATGTACACTTAAATCTGAGCATGTATGATCACATCAGAGCCATTTTGATAATTTTGAGAGCAGACCCGTCCATATCGCAGCAGGTCTGACCAGATCCAATCCCTAGGCAAGATCTGATCTTGTTGGACCAGATCTGATTTTATTTGTCCAGATCTGATCAAATCAGGCAAATCTAATCTTATTGGACCAGATCTGTCTGTCCGTATAAGAATAAAATACCGTGGATCCCAGTAGACCTTGACATCTATGAACAATAGACCTGCCCATATAATAGAATCATAGTTTATCTGAACCATCAGACCCGGTACGAGGGTGGGGTGAAAAGTTTCCGGCCTGACCAAGAAAAACGATGTTTTAAAATTTTTTTTTTGCTTTATTTTTCAACATAATCTCCATCAACACTGATACATTTCTCATAATGGTGTTCTAATTTAGTTATACCAGTTTTAAACGTAGATACGTCAAGCTCCTCAAAATACTGTTTTACAGCTTCGATAACTTCTTCGTTGCTCTTAAATCTTTTTCCGCCAAGCCATTTTTTGAGGTTAGGAAACAGGTAATAGTCGCTGGGGGCTAAGTCTGGAGAGTAGGGAGGATGCGACATCAATTCAAACTTCAATTCGTGGATTTTGGACATGGCAACAATCGACGAATGCGCTGGTGCGTTATCGTGATGAAACAAAACTTTTTTCTTCGCCAAATGAGATCGTTTAAATTGCACCTCGTGCTTCAAACGTTGCAATAACTCTGCGTAGTATTGACCAGTGATAGTGTTACCCTTTTCAAGGTAATCAATGTATATAATTCCTCTCGCGTCCCAAAAAACAGTAGCCATAACCTTGTTTGCCGATAAAATTGTTTTTGCCTTCTTTGGGGATGGTTCCCCTTTTCCAACCCACTGTTTTGACTGTTCTTTATTTTCAGGAGTGTAGTGGTGGACCCATGTCTCATCAACAGTTATGAATCGACGCAAACATTCGTTTGGATTACGCCTATACAGCGCCAAATTGTCGGTAGAAATGGTTTTTCGAAGCAGTTTTTGGTCGAGCGTTAGCAAACGCGGCACCCACTTTGCACACAGCTTTTCCATGTTCAAATGGTTGTGCAAAATATTTCGCACACGTTCAGCTGACATCCTACAGGTCTCAGCTATCTCATGCACTTTCAACCTGCGGTCTTCCAACACTATTTTATGGATTTTTTCAATCATCTCTGAAGTTGTGACTTCAACGGGCCGTCCTGAGCGAGGCTCGTCAGAGGTGCTCACACGTCCCATTTTAAATTCCGAAACCCACTGCTTAATAGTTGAATATGACGGGGAGGAGTTTCCTAGTGCTGAATCCATCTCTTCTTTTATTTGTTTTGGTGTAAAACCTTTCAAATGGAAGTATTTGATGACAGCACGTTTTTCCAATTTTTCTATTTTTACGAAAACAACGGAAGCGTCTCGCGCAATGTGCTCTCAAACGCAAACTAACGTAGCGATTGAGCTGAAACTGTACATACAAGCTCGGTAGGAATGGTACTGTAGGACGCCGCTCCAAAACTAGACCTAGTGGCACCATCTCTTGGTCAGGCCGGAAACTTTTCACCCCACCCTCGTATGACTTCGACTATATCAGAGCAAATCTTACCCTGTTGAGACAGATCAAGACTTGTTAGTGCAGTCATGAAGATATTAAAATGTTTACATATATCGAGCGGGGTTATTAACACGTCATCACTTGACGTGTTAATAATTAATAATATTATAGTAACTCACATGATCACATATAATACAGTCAGGTGAGGTGCCATATCTGATCGGATACCGTCTCATATCCTCATATATCGTTTCATATATTCAGGTGTTTTCACGTGTGAACAACTGAACTGCATATACGACAAGGTTTGAGTGAATAAGACTTCGTATATTTTCCAGGCAAAGACATTATAAGATATAGACCGAAAACGCGCTCGACCGCTAGGCTTGCCCCTCGAACCACACAGCGGCCAGATGACCTCTACTGTTAAACCGGCGTCGAATGCCCGTTCAGTGTGCATTCGGCCGCCCTGCGCGTCATTAGTATTCGCTTGTGCGTAAATTACTACCCCGTACTTACTAGCTAAAGCGATGAAAACCCTAATTGGGAAAACTATTTTTCCAGAAATAGATTTTCACCGATATATCCTTTTCATTTAAGTTGTCCCAACGCCAAAAACTGAATAAAATTACTTTATTTAGAGGTGACTAATTCGAAATGCTTTCGTGGTTTGTTTAAAAAAAATATTGTTTATTGTCAGACAGAGGTTCAGGAACTGATGAATACTATGTAATCCGATGAAGATTTATTACGTAGGTTATGATGCAAAGTTATAAATAGTGCCAATGTACACTATTATTTTGAATAAATGTATTTGATTTAACAGTTTTATTTTACATTCCCATACTTCCTTAGGTGTATATGTTACGGTCAATGTAATAATTGTCAATTTATTACTCTGACCGTAAGATATACGATCGAAATTGACTTAATTATGACGAATATAATTATCATAACGTTATTGGTAACGAATTATATCGATAGGTCTGTCGTCACCGCTACACCGTCACGACACTAGCCGTAGACTTCCGAACACAGCCGAGAAGCCGTCTCGTGGTGTGCGTGTAACGATGAGCAATTTGATTGGTCGCGCTATATCGGACGCGCCTGCCCTCCCCGCAAAAGTTGGTCGACGCAGACCCCGTGTTGTCGGTCTATTTCTTACAACGTCTTTGTTTCCAGGTTTGGCATCGTATCCGATGGGATAAAATTTGATATGAACGTGACTGCTCATATATCACATCATATATGTTCAGATATGGTTTCACGCTGCCAACTCGCCTTGGTACCTGACCAAATAAAAACATATATGAGATCTATATAGCGGAGTCTGGTACCGTATTTGATCGGATATGATGTTATACGAACAGCTACGTTCACATGTCACATCATGTATGTTCAGATACGAATTTACAGTACCAACTCGCCTTGGCATTTAGCCAGATGTAAACAGATGTGAGTTCATATACGGTCAGGCCAGATACTGTATTTGATCAGATATGATCTTCTATATGCATATGTGATGTGGAATATGATCAGACCTAATCACATATGATACTGTCAAATGTCAGATATAAATATATCTGATACATGTATGACAATATCTGAAACATATATGACAATATCTGAAACATATATGAACATATGCACTCAGACATGAACTTTTTTTTCCCGGGCTGACAAGAACAGATACTACACTTTGATCTTAGCCACAGGCCAAGAAGAAGCGATACTCTTTAGAGGTTCTCCGGCGTTTAAGTAGATTTTCGGGACGCGCTACGCTTACGAGAAACGAGCGCGCGTGCGGCTTCTAGTGGTTACTCCGAGAACTACGGGTTTCCGCGCACCTACAATTGCACCTACAACCAAATTATGGCACTTGGCCATAATTTGGTTGATTTTTTTCGACCAAATGCGCAAGAAACAAATTTTATTTTTGCTTAATTTTTTTTAACCTATTCACACATTTGGTTAATATTTTTCAATCAAAATAAAATATTAATATTTTACACTGAAAAAAAAATTCAGTTGGTTTAACAAAATGTATCTTTAAATACGTTCAACTTTATTTTTGATTGGCATAACAAACATTTTGTTAATCTAACGATAGTTTTAGTGGTGTGAACTGTAGCTACAGTTCACACCACTAAAACTATCGTTAGATTAACAAAATGTTTGTTATGCCAATCAAAAATAAAGTTGAACGTATTTAAAGATACATTTTGTTAAACCAACTGAATTTTTTTTCCAGTGTAACGAATAATGTAATTGTAAATCAATATCGGATATGGGGGAAAAAAATAAAATAACATATTTACTCAATAGAAATGTTATCTGAATCATACGAGCGAAATTCAATTTTTCTTGTTTACTCGAATCAAAAGTATTCATCTTATAAATTGAAACGCTTTTTTTGTTCGTTGTAGTAAAATGCATTCAAAACTATATAATTTCTTCGCGATAATCTTTTCGTCAGTTTCAATAATATACTGTTCTCGGCTAACAATATATCTTTTGAATGAAAAAAAAAACTTTTAATTCTATCATGTTATTAAAGTCAATAGCGTTTTGTTTGGACTAATAAATCCGATTATTTACACCAACAATTTTACAATTTAATCAACATAATTTCATTCAATAACACCAATGATATTGGGTCAATGATTTTTTTCTCAGTGTAGGGCTAGGGTGACACGATGTTCGGTCCTATTTTTTTCACCATACAATTACGTATTTTGAAGAAAAAAATTATCTGAAAGCTGCGAGTGGTCAAAAAATATTTTGAGGTTGCTCAAGCCTCCCGAAAATCCAAATTTTTATTAAAAAATCGATGTTTTTTTTTGTTCACTTCTCACCAACGAATTTTACGCTTTATCATTTTTAAATTAACCTCGCGAAAGCAATTGTCAACTGGACAAAACAGTCGCAATTTATTTACGGTTTTTTGTATCGGTGATCGTGGTCTGAGAAAATTTTCGAAATGGGTAAACTTTTTTGTTATGAATTAGTTATGAATAATGCTGATAATAGTTATAATAAGAAAATTGAATAAAAAGCAATTTTGAAAGAACAAAATCGTGGCTATAAATAACCAGAAATAAATTGTGATTACATTTTCAGTTGACAATAGAGATATGTGTGTTAGGGTGGCACGAATTGGAGCTCCAATTTTTTTCCTTTTTCTCTCCATCCAATTATCTTCTTTAAAGAAAAAAAAGTCGTCGCGAAATCTGCGAGGAGTCAAAAAATATTTACAGGTCGCTCAAGCCTCCCAAAAATTCAAATTTTCATTAAAAAATCGATTTTTTTTTCACTTCTCACCCATCAATTTTACGCTTTATAATTTTTTAATCAACCTCGCGAAAGCTGTAGCCGGCCAATGAATATTTAGTGGTCGCTCAAGAGCTTTCAAACCACTCCTCAAAGAAATACGTTTCGCCCCTTGATTTAATTTAAAAAAATACTTCTATAGTAGAATTTTCATCGCTTTACTTTGGAAGAATTTTTGTTTTTGTTTCATTCAGATCAGTGGACTGCTTTTGGGTGAAACTGCAAAGTCACGCCTCGATGCATCTTTCTTTGAGGGGTGGTCTCCCCCCTAAAAAATGTTTTAGCCCGATAAAAAAATACGGGTCTGATGGTTTGCAATGCTCTGTCATATGTATGCGTTTCAACAAAATCGAATGCGGACACTTAAGTGATGTTCCTTGTTAGAAAGAATTTCATTATTGTCCATTGTTAGAAAGAATTCCCTCGACCAAAATTTACTTGTTCGTGACGAGAAATGCAATTGAAACAACCGGATTATTTATAGGATTATTTATAGAAAGTCGTTTTTATTAAATACTGAGTGTCTTAATACAGAATGTCGTCGACGTGTACATGTGAAATATTTAATTTGAAAAGCAATGTGTGTGTGTGTGTGTGTATTACTTTTTTTAAATGTACTGTGTCAGAGAACTATATTATTTAATTGAAAAGGTATAATATAAATAAAAAATTAATATATGTATATATGTTACTTATTTTTCAATTACATACAGGGTGTCCTGTTATGGATGGATAATCCTGCAACTGTCGATAGGTCCGATCATGTCCTACTATACACTGGAATTTCAGTTTCGTAAAAGTCCCACAGTATTAGAGATTTTGGGATTGATTTTATTTTTTGAAAATAATCATCCGCTTTTGGCTCTTTGCACGTAATTCCTACGCATGATATGAATCGACAATAACCAAGCAACTTTTTAAGGGCGGGGTAAAGTATTTAAATTTTTTATTTATTTTTTTTTAATTTTTTAAATGAATGCATAATATATCAAGAATATTGTGTTGAAATTTCAAGTCGATCGGAGTAAAATTGACGAAGTTTTGAGCGTCTATTGCTCCATGCCGTTCTCTTCTCTTCTGCGTTTTTCAAACCGTTTTTCTGAGACTTGTCATATTTGAAGTCCGTGTGCACGATAATTCAAAATCTACTGGACCAATCGCTTTGAAATTTTGCACAGTACTCCTTCACATAATTCACCAGGTATTGTCGAGAGCTTTTTTGTTTTCTTTTTAAATAATTACTAATTTTTCAACAACAAATTAGCCGATTTTTTTAGCGAAAATCGGGTTTTTGGCTCCCAAGTGCTACGAAAAATCGAAAAAAAAAAATCCTCCCGTCATTACCTCGAGAAACATCTCCTTCAACAAATGCATTTTGATTTTTTTGTTTCAAATGATTCTGTTGCGAGTTATGGTGCACACCGCAAACCAACTTTTTTACGAGGCGCCTCCGGGGTTTAATTTTCACTCGCTCAATTTTGAATATTTTGCAATGCAAATTTAGGAGAATGTTGTTCAAATGTTCACTTTATTATATGTAAATTCTTCAATAAACGAACACTATTAGTTACGCCAAACAAATCTTAAAAACATGCCTTTTTTCGCCGAATTAACTTTACCCCGCCCTTAAAGTAATTGGCACGATTTGCGTAGGACATTTTTTTACACCGCAGGCTACCAAAGTCAGACGTTCGAATTGGTTTGTACGAAAATTCTGCATAAAATCTTTTTTCATAAAATTTCTTTAACATTTAAGGAGGCAGTCCACTTTTAAAATTTCAAAAAATCGAAAGCAAGCAATAATTGAAGAAATCGACGATGATGAGCAATTAGAAGAGATTTTGTACGGTGCAGGAATTGCCGATTGAGTTTAGGTAAGAATTTTCCATGGTATAAACTTCAAACGCGTTTATCGCGAAACAACGTTGTCAAAATTTAGCTCCATCGTATATCTAAAACTAATAAACCAATTCTTCTTGAAATTTGAACCACATATTGTAAACATAATTCGCAACAAGATGACCCTCGATGGTTTTAAAATTTGGATTTTTACTTTTTTTTGCGAAAAACTGCAAAAAATACGCGTTTTTAAAAACTTTTTTCTTTTTTCATCTGCCATTTTTTTTATTTTTTTATAAAACTTTATATCCGAGGGTCATTTTGTAGCTGGTGTCATACTGAATCTAATGGACTTTGATTTTTTTGTTTCAGACGAGCAGTTGCCGAGTTGTGATGGAGCCACCTAGCCCACCTATTTTTGAGGCGTTACGTTAAACTATCGTATTTGTACTTAAAAATGAATAAAAAAATTAAAAATGTATTTCAAAACTTTATTTATCAAGCCCAACAACTTTTATATTCATATCTTTTATAAAATTCTCAATAAAAATCGCGAAAATAGCCTTTTTTCGTGGCTCCAAACTGGCCCCTTAAGGTTAAAAAAAAGACTTTTCTAGATAAATCAAATAACCAAGAGTATTTTTTTTTAGACCGGGTCAAAAAAGTTATCATTTGTAGAAATGGCATGCGAAAAAGCAAAAGCAGAAGATTTTTATCTCGAAAACCGTGGGACTTTTACTAAACTGATATTCCAGCGTATAGTAGGACATGATCTAACCTATCGACAGTTGCGGGATTATCCCTTCATAACAGGACACCCTGTATATATATATGACTTTTCAATTAAATAATAATGGTTGAATTTTACTTTTTAATTACATTTTTTTTAAACATTTTCTTCAAAATCGTTTCGATTTTGTCAATTCAACGTTTACTTTTCGTTAAAAAAATAGCAATAATAATAATAATCTCTCACATGGTACATGTAAGAGAAATTCTGCAATAAGACACTGCGACTTGTACCCCCCCCCCCCCCTCCTCCAAGTGTACGTAATCGCTTAATTATTCGCTTGAAAACATGTTATGCAATTTCAGCAATTCAAGGAAGAGAATTTCATGCCTCATCGATGCCAACCGTTGCGCTTGGACTTGAACGGATGCGATTCACACTTCTCACAATATTTTTTTTTTTCGATGGCGCAGACTCAACAAATTTAGTTTCTCCCTCCATTAAGTGGCGATTTTTTCCCACGGATCGTACACGTTCGGTTAAAAAAAAAACCTCGTTTTTTAATCAGTGTTTTTAAAAAATCGGTGACAATTTCATTCTTTTCGTCATTGTATTTCGAAACGAAAACGATATTTTTTGTTATTTTTTATCTCGTCTGAAAAATATTCCTCCACTGTCCGATATTTTTTTAAATATGATATACGAACGCGCTCACTCGTAATATTTAAAAAAATGGGACAGCGTCATCGTTTGATACGGTTGCTACGGGCGATATGTGACGAAGTTGCAAACTCTGATATTAACGAATCTCGAGTTGAAACGGCAAAGCTCCTTGGAAATGTCCAAACTGTTAAGGGGTTTGCATGAGCTTGACATTTTTTAAATATAACTTTTTTATTGCATACTTTTATAGCCTCTATAATTATATATATATATATATATATATATATATATTTAGGCCTCTAAATTCTAATTATTAATCAAGATTTTGTAAAAATTGAAAAAGTTGATCGTTTTACCGTTTTTCATTTGATTCACACTTTCTATTCTGACCGGATGATTTTTTCATGCCTTCATCCATCTGTTAATAACAATTGATTAAAATGGTTTTTTGGGGCCGGGTTAACATTCCGAACTTTGAATGCTCCGACGGTTTGAAATTCCGAATTTTAATGGTCCGAAAGAATTTTACACGAAAGACCAAAACTCCGCAAATCTTAACACCGTCAAAATAATTCGCCTATGGAAGTTTTAAAAGTTTCAAAATTTTGAATAAATCGACGAGTTATTTAAAGAATTTTTTTTATTAAGAAGTGATTTTGCGTCAATTTTGAAATTTGTCTAGACAACGTTATACGTTCTACATCATTTACAGTCAACTGTGTAGACTTTCGCTGGCATGATCTTGACACGAGGGCCGGGTTGAAATTCCGAACTTTAAATGCGCCGACGGTTTAAAATTCCTAATTTTAATGTTTCGAAATTACAAAGTTCGTCGAGATTATGCCAGCGAAAGTCTACACAGTTGACTGTAAATTATGTAGAACGTATAACATTGTCTGGACAAATTTCAATATTGGCGTAAAATCACGTCTTAATAAAAAATAATTCTTTAAATAATTCGTCGATTTATTGAAAATTTTGAAACTTTTAAAACTTCCATAGCCGAATTATTTTAACGGTGTTCAGATTTTCGGAGTTTTGGTTTTTCATGTAAAATTCTCTCGGAGTTTTGATCTTTCGGGGTAGTATTCTTTCGGAATTTCAACCCGGCGCAGGTTTTTTCAAATCGAAAATCGACCTTTTCTACAGCTCGCCATTTTCGTAATTGCCGAAATTTCAAAAAAATATCTGATCGTTTTATTATTGTACTAAAAGTAAGTTTGTTTATTTTTCACTCCAGATGAGCCTCGTGGCCACGACCACCTCCACCGATCGGCCATGCAGCACCGGCGCCACTTTCTTTAAATAATAATAACTCCATTGTTTATCGACATTGATCAATTTAAGAAGAGATACACACCTAGATGGTCGAGGTCGAGGATTTAGAAGCTACGAACATTCCGTCGACCGTAGAAGACCTACACTATGGGCCTGGTATCGATGATTCCAGGTAAATTGACAAATTTCATGATTTATTCATTCCCAAATTTTCAAACGCGTTTTTCTCAAAACCACGTTTTTCAAATCGGTACCCAAAATTTCTCGAAAACCAATGAACCGATTGACTTGAGGTTTTTTGCGGTTATTCTATACACCATTATCTCGTACTTGTCATAGGATTTTTTTTTTTCCGTTACTTAGTTTTTGTCTTATAGGCAAAATAACAATTAATTTTTGGCCCAAAAATCACTATTTATGTTCAAACGTCCGCCATTTTGTCATAAATCGATATTTTCAAAATCGGCTATGACAAGTACTAGATTATAGTATCTAATTTAATAATCTTTTTTGTTTTTCTTTTTCAGATGATTTTTGAAGAAACGCCAGTGGGTACCGTATACGCAGATTTTTTTACGACGCTCCAAGGACCATACAATATCCTTGTATATTTTTGATATTTTTAAGGGGTTACCCCCACTTGCGATTTTGAAAAAATCGATTTTTTTTATTGCATTTTTTTGAAATACAAGTATCTGAGAATATGTCCTGAAAATTTCAAGTCGATCCGAACAAAATTGACTGAGATATGAGCGTTGAAAGAGAAGAATCCGTAGTGTAAACGACCGGAAATTGAGACTTTAAACGCGTTTTTCTCAAAATGGCATTTCTGAAGTCGGTGACCAAGATTACTCGAACACTAATGAACCGATCTTCTTGAAACTTTGCAGGCTTATTTAATACATAAAAATGTAGTCTTTAATCGTTCGATTTTTTTTTTTCGAAAAAAAATGGCCGTTTTATAGCCAAAAAACTGCCGTTTTTTTTTCGTTAAAATCGAACCATTAACTTTGACTGTCCGTCATTTTGTGAAAAATGAATATTTTTTAAAATCCTTCGATTAAAGACTAGTTTATACTTATATTTGACTAAATCCATCCGCATTTTTTTTTTTTCAGATGATCCACTTCGCCGCAATGTTGGTCACCGCAAAACCGTGTATATGAAAACATTATTTCATTGACGGCGATTTTCCACTAAACAACGTAATATTTTTCAATGAAAAAATTACTGAAAGTTCTTCAAGATGTGTTCTTTGAGATGGTATATTGATCGATCAAAAGTTTTGTAGTTTTCTTTAAAAAAATTCATGAAAACGGCCTTTTTTGCGCTACAAGTGAGGGTAACGCCTTAAGGGGTAAGGCCACTGTAAATTTTTTGAAAAATCGATTTTTTTTTTATTGGCTTAAAAAATAGTCTTCTTCTATAAAAGAAGTCTTCTTCTAATAAAAAAAACTTCTTTTTTTAATTTTTTCCAATAAAAAACTATTCGCAAAACTTTAAACGCGTTTTTCTCGAAACATGGTTTTTCAAAATGGCACGCAGCATAACTCGAACAATTTTCATTTTTTTTACTTGAAATTTTAACCAGATGTGAACATTTACATTATCTTGAGAATGTCGATCGGAATTTTCAAGAACTTTATTTATTGATTTTTTATTAACAAAAAACTTGCCGTTTTTTTCGTCAAAAATCAATTTTTTTTTTCAAACGCACGCCAAATCCACAAAAATTGATACTTTTTAAAATCCGATCGACATTCTCTAGCTATAGCCCTCTAGATTAATGGTTTTTTTTTTGTTCTAGATTCAAAAGTGCACCAGTGGTGCTGCGTGCCGCGGAGCCCTGGAAGCAAAACATGTCCCGGGAAGATAGCTGTGGAACCGCCATTTTGTTTTTTTTTACTGTAAACAAATTTTATAATAAAGTTTAATGTATGCCCGATAACACCATTAAAAGTTTTTTTTCAAATACCTTCAATTTCGGGAGCAAAAAATTAGTGAAAAAACCTTTTTTTTGGGCCGTTACAGTGGCCTTACCCCTTAAGACGATCCAAGAATCATACAATATCCTCGTATATGTTTGATATTTTTAAATAAAGAAAATTAAATACATTTTTCAATGTATATACTTCTAGATAATTAAAACCCCAATCCGAAATTTCAAATAGTTTTCCTTGAAAAAAATTCACAAAAATGACCTTTTTTCCGGCTCCTGGATGTATATCTCCCCTTAAAAAAAAACTCAACCTTGGTAAAACTATGTACAAATGGTGCGTAAAATCTCCACTCCGTCCGTTCACTACTCCGGTCAGCAAAAAATATTGAAAATCGCCCTTTTTGGGCCCCAACTCACGCAGTCCCCTGAAACGTCACAATTCTTCCCACCCACAATAATTTCGTCAATAAATTCCCACCCACTCATTTTTTCGATAAATTCCATCGAAAGAACCAAACATTTTTCTCCAGCGTAACATTTCAAAATTCACCCAAAAACAAACTGCGTAAAAAAAAACAACTTACGTTGCGTTTATTCCCTGAGGATTTGTCTCCGAGTTGTTTCGCCTCGTCGTTGATATCCTTGGAGCGTGGATTGACTTTTAGATGATACTCGACGACGTTCGGTATGTTCGGCGTACGAGGATTGACTGAGGCCCCATCGGTTTGGCACGATCGTTTGTTGGCCTCCTCGTTTCCGGTTTCCGGTCGGCCCTCTTCCACGCCGGTGCTGCTGTTGCTCGTGCTTTTCTCGTCCACCTCGTGACTACTCGACACGCCCTCGGTCTCGTCCGCTACTACTGACCCAACATCGTCATCGCCGCTCGTTTTAAACCCCGTGCCCTCGGCACCTGCCAAACGACTCTTTTCCTCCCCCGAATTCACTTTTCTATCCTCGTCTCCCGGCGATCCAATTTCCCCCTTGCACTCGCGATCCTCCAGAACTTTACGCAGCACGCTCTCCTTCCTCCTCGTAAATCCAAAATCGTCGTCTTCCATTTTTGCTGTCTTTTTTTTTCAACTACAAAGTAAAAAAAAAGACGAACGTTGAAAAATGTCACTTTTTTTCATATGGAAAGTATCGAAATAATTGACCCATTGTCACGTATTCGTGTGTTTGGACTTGTTTGGGCTTGTTTGGGTTTATTCCATCGAATTATTGACTTACAATGTAGGAAATTTGTTAAATTATCGATCAAATTAATAATAAAGCAATTAAACAAAATATCACATTGATAGGGAATTAATTGTTCGAGTTATTAAAGTAATAATTAATCGATTATTTAAAATATCTCATTAATAGTTAATCAATTATTCAAATTATTAAATTAATCGCGAATTGCTTAGTCAGATTATTGAATTAATAATTAATTAATTATTCAAAGTATTACATTGACAATGTATGGATTATTCACATGATTTAATTAATAATTGATCAATTATTCACATTATTCAATTCATAATTAGTCAATTATTAATGCATTTCAAAAAAAGCAATAGTAAAAATATCTAAATTATGAATTAAATATTTAGATATTTAATTGATTATTAAAAGAAATTACGATTAAATTAATGATAAATCAACTATTCGGATGATTCAATTAATAATTGATCGATTATTCACATTATTCAATTGATAATGAGTCAATTATTAATTAATTCAAAAAAGCAATAGAAAATATATCTAAATTATGAATTAAATATTTAGATATTTTATTTAATATTAAATATCTATTAATTTTTACATTTTAGACAGATTTCAATTTAATATTTGAAAAAATTACGATTTAATTAATAATGAATCAACTAATCGGATGATTCAATTAATAATTGATCAATTATTCACATTATTCAATTGATAGTCAGTTAATTATTCATTCATTTTTTTTAAAAAGGAATAGAAAAAAAAACTAAATTATGAAACAACGAGTGTTCACTACGGTGCTGCCAATGGATTCGCCTAATTTTTAAAACGCATTTCCTATTCGGCCGTGATAATTCGAGAGCAGAGCACCGTACCGTGCGCGTCGCGCGAGCTATTCCGGAAGACTGAATTCCACTTGTCTCGCTCGTCTACACCGATAACAGGAGCCACCTGATACCGTGTCACTCGAAATAATCGCGCTTTCGTTTCTTATCTCGCTCTTTCTCTGTAACGTCCCGCGATTTTGATTTGTGACTCGCTGGAAAAACACGATGATAACCTCGATAACGTTTCTCTTCCAAAAAGTGCGACCACTTTTACTTAAAATTCACCGTCGCACTTTCACAATTTTTTTATTTTATTTCATAAATTCGCTCGTGTGCTCTTCGACCTCGATGGGCTAGAACGTCGATTGTATGAATTTGGAAATGAAACTGAGACCCACCTTAACTGATTTAAGAAAATGAAAAAAAAAAAAATATCCGTCTACATATGAAATAAATGATGTGTATAATTTATTTTATTCAGAGCTGGCCTGTTTGCTTTTATTTATCAGAGGTGAAATGGCCTTAATTATGGTAATTTAAAAACCAGCTATAAATAAATTGGGAAAATAAATAATACATATTAATTATGTTTAATTATAAATTGATTGATTTATCAAATTAATTATATACATAGACGTGATTTGTTAATTCGTTTATTTATTTATTTTTAAAATTCATTAAATTTTTGGATTTATGTTTTTAACTATTAATTTAGTTCTTATAAATAAAATTAATTGCAAACAAAATTAAACACAAAATAAAAAGATTAGAAATAAATTGAAATGAGGGCAGGTTGTAAATTTATTAAATTATATAAATAATTTAGTTATATAATAATTTACATTATATAAATAATTTATTTAAGTTATGACCGATGTTTTTTAATTTTTTTTAATTAGGAAAAATACATCTTGGTTGCGTTCTAAAATTTCTTTTCTACACAATAATATTGTAGTATTTTTTCCCTTGTATACCCTTTTTAAGGGTGTTTACACAAATGCCCCTCGCTTCTCATTTACATAAATTATGTTACATTGGTTTTCTTATCTCTATCCTTGTTGCTGGTTTCTCAAATCGTCCGATTTAATCGTATAGTTGCTTTTTCGCTTCCATTTTCCTTCTTTTTTTTCTCATTAGAAACGGATTTTCTTAATTTACCTCACACTTCTAACCCGATAAAACGGGGGACCTTTAATTTTATTTACGGACAAGAACTTTAAAGAATTATTTTATGAGAACAAAGATTATAATGATTGGGTTAGTAGTGTGAGGTAAATTTGAAAAATTTGTCTCTAAAGAAAAAGGATTAATTGGTTTGACAATTTCACAAAGCGTCGAATTTATAAGTGACATGAGTAAAAAAAAAATCTGCGATAATTGTAAATTTCGAAGCTCTTGAGCGATCACTAAATATTCATTGACCGGCTACAGCTTTCGCGAGGTTGATTAAAAAATTATAAAGCGTAAAATTCATGGGTGAGAAGTGAAAGAAAACAAATCGATTTTTTAATGAAAATTTGAATTTTTGGGAGGCTCGAGTGACCTGTAAATATTTTTTGACTCCTCGCAGATTTCGCGACATTTTTTCTTTCTTTGAAGAAGATAATTGGATGGTGAGAAAACGGAAAAACATGGAGCTCAAATTTGTGCCACCCTAACACACATACCTCTATTGTCAACCGAAAATACAATCGCAATTTATTTCTGGTTATTTATATCCACGATGTTCTTTAAAAATTGCTATTTATTCAATTTTCTTATTATAACTATTATCAGCATTATTCATAACTAAGACCAAAGTTTACCCATTTCGACAAGTTTCTCAGAGCACGATCACAGACACAAAAAACCGTAAATAAATTGCGACTGTTTTGTCCAGTTGACAATTGCTCGGAGCGAGTGAGTGGCCACACGAGGTGAAGTGAAACAATACCACACTCGTCGGAGCACGATTACATTCGTCACGCTTCGTAAATTTCTCCCCACCATCCTTCGAATCCTGCATTTTTTTATTCCCGCATTTAATTATGAAAAACAAGCTGTGGCGTCCGCTTTATTATTCGTTCACCTGTGAGTCGAGCGAAATAACGAAACGTTTCAGAAACCCGTGCGATTAAAGTTTTAACGATCTTTTAACGATTTGCCGAATCGTTTGCACAAATGCGCGATAACGATTGTTCTAATTTTGCGTCGAGAGGATATTTCAAATTCGCGCGAAGACAAATTGTTGCTGGAACGATTTCGAAAGGACGAGAACAATTGCCCCCCCCCCCCGGCCCTTCTTTCGATCGAACTGTGGATAAGGTTCCGAAAACCCCCAACCTCCGATCGAGCTGATATTTTGCACAAACCTTCCTTTTAATATTTTAAGACAACCCCTAAAAGGATTTTCGGTGACTCGCGATAGTTTTCGAGATATTGGATTTTTAAGTTTTTTTTTAAGGGTAAGGTTCCGAAACCCCCACTCCGATCGCGCTGAAATTTTTCAAAAACCTTCCTTTTAATATTTTAAAACAACCCCTAAAAGGATTTTTCGTGACTCGCAATAGTTTTCGAGATTTTGGATTTTTAAGTTTTTTTTTTAAGGGTAAGGTTCCGAAACCCCCACTCCGAACGCGCTGAAATTTTTCACAAACCATCCTTTTAATATTTTAAGACAATCCCTAAAAGTATTTTTGGTGACTCGCAATAGTTTTCGAGATATTGAATTTCAAAGTTTTTTTTTGACGCGCGTTGACTATATCTACAGGGTGTTCCGGAACTGATGGTAGTTCTTGAAATGGGGGGTTGGGGGTGAAATTCTAAGTCGATTGATATAAGCATATATGGGTCTCAGATCAACCCCCGAATTATTATTCATTTTTAAAGGCGGACGCACCTGATTGGCTCGCCTTTAAAAATTAATAATAATTCAGGGGTTGACCTGAGACCCATACATGCTTATATCAATCGACTCAGAATTTAACCCCCAACCCCCCATTTCAGGATCTACCATCAGGTCTGGCACACCCTGTATATCTGCTAGGTCTCCGTTCATACCTATAGATGTTATCGCGCTCTCTGTTTTGTCCAAACAAAATACCTAAACAAACCTGGTAAAACCCAAAAACTATTGCGCGCCGGCAAGAATTCCTTCAGGGTTTTTTATAAATGTTATAAAGGAGGTCTGTGCAACATTTCAGCTCGATCGGAGGTTGGAGGTTACCGGAACCTTACCCCTATTTTTTTATTGTCATTTTTGGTTGATTTTTTTTCTCTGTTGGTCGAAGAAATAATAAAATTGTATATTGTTATGCTCGAGTGGATCGGGACTCGGAGTCGAGACGAAATTTTTTTTTTAGAGGAGTGGGGGTGCCCGCGTGGGCAGGCAGGGAGGGGGCTGAAAACCGGAAACCAGCTGTCGTGGCGTCGAGCACGTGCTGCACCTTGCACCTGACCAGTTACGTTTCTAGCTCCTTATTCATTTTTTCTCACTCCTTTGCGCCCCCTTCTTCGATCCTGCGCGGACGTTACATTTTTTTGCCCCCCCCCCCCTTTCACCCTTTGTTTCGTCCTTTGCGACCGTTATTCAAGACCGAGAGGGCCGTTGTGAGTAATCGCTTGTAGGACAGTGCAAATTCCTGGTCGATTAAGGGGTTATGCCTGGCTGTAAAAGTCGAAAAATCAGTATTTTCAAAATTAATATATTTTGACGGAATATCAACTTATAAATGTTCCCTGAAAATTTTAAGGTGATCGGATCAAAATTGACAGATTTATAGGCGATGTTGACGCCCGTCAAACTTTGAACGCCTTTTTCTCGAAAGTAGGTTTTCAAAGTCGGTGAGCAAAATATCGCAAAAACTAATGCATACATTTTTCGAAAATTTTCAGGGCTTTTTATGGATGTAAAAATATAGTATTTGATCGAAGATTTTTTTTTTTCGAATACTGTCGATTTGACGAACGAAAAATGCTAACCTTTTTTTGCAAAAATCAAATCTTTCACTTTGAACAGGCGCCACTTTTTCTTTAATTCAATATTTCGCAGATTCCTTCAAAATATCTTAAAAACTACCGCATCGATCGTTCGGAATTTTTGAAGGTGGTTGGAGCGATTCACTTGAGTCAAATGACGGTTTATTCATTTTTTCATTGAACCTCAAAAAAATGCATACGACGTACAGATTTATTGTATATATACTAATTTTTTTAAATATATAATTAAAGGGCAAAATTATGCATTTTAACATTTTTATTACGCAAAGTAGAAAAACTTTTGTGTTACTACCAACTTGAAAAAGCATAACATTATCGACGATTATTATGAAAAAACTACGAGAACGAATGTTTTATACAATTCACAATGAAATTTTGAGTAATTCATAATTATGCCCATTCATATTTACGTCACGAGATTATTGACCCATGGTTTACGATGGGCAAGATGAGGATTTTTTTCTTCTAAATGTTCACAAAGGTTCAGTTTGCGTTAATCCGTTGTTAGAAATGGTTTATCTTGGTGCTAAATAACAATAAAAATTACACAACCTTTAGTGTAAAAGTCTTGCCCATCTAACCGCACGTCAAATTGCATACAATAAACTATTATTTATCTCTGGTGTTTGATGGTGAAAAAAGTTCAAAAAAATCATAAAGACTCAGTATAGTGTAAACAATAACATGTATTATTAAATTTAACCTTGGATTGTGGCTAACGCTCCAACCGCCTTAAGGCTCCCTTTTATAGATGTGAAAATATTGTATTTTACCAAAGAATTTTTTTTATGTATACTTTCGATTTGATGAACGAAAAATGCTAATTTGTTTCTCCAAACTCAAGACTCACTTGGAACACGCGCCATTTTCTTTTTCAGATTGATACGTTTGAAATATCTTCGATCAATCATAGGATAAAGTAATATACTAACGAAATCCGTTTGTTTCTTTGATATTAGATAAGCTGGTTCAGAAGTACAGAGTGTTCTTCAGGTGATACTTTTTCAAATACAGTAGAACCTCGATTATCCGAACTAATTAGGACCGGACATCGTTCGGGTAATCAAAAATTCAGATAACCGAAAATATATCTCGGATTTCCGGGAAAATCAACTCATATAATATAAATAGTATCAAAAATTCTCTTTATTAAGGGGTTAGGCCACAGTAACGGGTGTAAAATCATGTGCGAATTTAACAATTTTTTTCGTATGAAAAAGTGATTCACTCATAAAATTAATTACACATCTGTTTAGTATGAATATCAAGCTGTTAGCAAAAATATATGTTTTTTTTTTTCGATGTACAAAATGGCCGACTACTAATATTTTCTTGTTTTTTTTTAGCCGCTCCGCGACGTGACATTTAGCATCCATAATTTTTTTCCCAGAACAAAAAACAAAAATTCTCGTCAATCTGCATTAAAATACCTAGAGAAGTACGTAAGGAATTTAAAAAATATTGTTTTATTCAAAAGCTGTAGGTATTTGAACTTAAGAAATGAATTTTCAGTAACAAATTTCGTTATAACTGCTCACAAACTGCTCATAAAATGAAAAGTTTTCGATTAATCAGAAATTTCGTACGTACTTCTCTGCGAAATGCAATTAGGAACATGACTTTTAAATTTGAAGTAAATCGAGTGAAAATTGTTGAAGTTATTTGTCACGCCAATTGGAAAAAAGCTGTTTCGAGAAGTTTCGAGTAGTCGGCCATTTTGAACATCGAAAAAAAAAATACATATTTTCTAACAGCTTGATATTCATATTAAATAGATGTGTAATTAATTTTATGAGTGAATCACTTTTTCATACGAAAAAAAATTGTTTAATTCGCACATGATTTTATACCCGTTACTGTGCCCTCGCCCCTTAAACAATAGCAAGAATAGTAATAATAGTAAAACAAGCAGCAGTAACAATAATTAAAAAAACAAAATTGTTATTGTTATTGTTACTAGAGTTATAAAATTACTTTGTTAATATATAAAACGAATTGATATCTATATATTATTATTACATTAGATATTATTAATAATAATGTGCAATAAATAAGTAAATAAATAATTCAATCCATAGTACCGATAATAATCAACCTGTACTAACTATATCAACAGAAGAACAATAATGATAAGAACAATTGTTACAGTAATGATAATAGCAACACGAATAGGAATATTAATAATAATGGCGGCACTCTGAAAATAATAATAATGTTGGAATATGTTGGAATAACAGCTTGATATTCATACTAAATAGATGTGTAATTCATTTTATGAGTGAATGACTTCTTCATACGAAAAAAAATTGTTAAATTCGCACATTATTTTATATCCGCTACTGTGGCCTAACTCTTTAATCCGATGACCCTAAATTCTTTATTTGATAGCAATTAACAATAAAGTAAGTTTCAATTTTTATGCCACCACCAATTGCTGCTTAAAATAATAATCGATTTTCGTTTCATGAACAGCAGCTGTGTGGGACTATTTTCTGGTTGGGTTTCCAACCATTCCAGCACGGTTTCTCGTATACAGGGTGTCCCAGAACTCAACGTCAGGCCGAAACGGGGTGACAGGATTGATTGTAACCATCATGTGAAAAATCAGAAAAAAAATCTATCCCATGCAGTTTGAAAATTATGGGCATTTAAGAAAAACCTAGAAATTTTGTCAAACTGTAACCATTTTTCGGTTATTGTGGTTAATTTTTATTATTTTTGTTCATTTAAACTTTGGAACCGTAACCCTAAATAACATTTCTAGAATCACAGTCAAAAACAATGACACAATTGCCCCAAGTTTTCTAGAATTAAGACTATTTGTTAAACTATGAATTTAAAATTTTCAAAATTTGTCTACTTTGAAAGGCCCTGCTTTAAAAAAAAAAGTACTAGACTGCCTTGGCAAGTGTCATTAAAAGTTGGCGCGTTCAATCAGGATTGGAAAATGGTACAATACTTGTTAGTTTCATACTAAAAAAAAACGAGTAAAAAAATTAAAACCTCAAGTAACCCAAGCAATTTTTGCTAACCCATTTTACTCAGTTAAAATGTTTTTTATTCGCACAAGCTCTTGGTAGGTTCTTAATTTTACGGCAAAATGATGAGAGAGATGGATAGTGGACATGTTTGCCATGAGTGAGAGAGACAGATAGTGACGCCACTTTTACCAAAGTCAACAAAAGTAAGTAAAATTAATAAAATAATGAAAAATCTTGACCTAGCTTAGGTTTATTGGAATAAAAGTCAGATACATAGGGAAATAACATTTTTTTATTACAGCAAATGTTCAAATTGTTTGCCATCGGCCTCAATACACGCCCTACATCTTCTTAAAAAAGATCTACTTATTAGCCGGGCATATCCTCGAGAGTTGATGTCCTCAGCAGCTTGAGAAATTCGTTCACGCAGCTCGGCTATGCTCTATCCATTTCTCTCATCATTTTGCCGTAAAATTAAGAACCTACCAAGAGCTTGTGCGAATAAAAAACATTTTAACTGAGTAAAATGGGTTAGCAAAAATCGGGTTACTTGAGGTTTTAATTTTTTTACTCGTTTTTTTTAGTATGAAACTAACAAGTATTGTACCATTTTACAATCCTGATTAAATGCGCCAACTTTTAATGGCACTTGCCAAGGCACTCTAGTACTTTTTTTTAAGCAGGGCCTTTCAAAGTAGACAAATTTTGAAAATTTTAAATTCATAGTTTAACAAATAGTCTTAATTCTAGGAAACTTGGGGCAATTGTGTCATTATTTTTGACTGTGGTTCTAGAAATGTTATTTAGGGTTACGGTTACAAAGTTTAAATGAACAAAAATAATAAAAATTAACCACAATAACCGAAAAATGGTTACAGTTTGACCAAATTTCTAGGTTTTTCTTAAATGCCCATAATTTTCAAACTGCATGGGATAGATTTTTTTTTTCTGATTTTTCTCATGATGGTTACAATCAATCCTGTCACCCCGTTTCGGCTTGACGTTGAGCTCTCGGACACCCTGTATACATACAATGTATATACGATCTTATGTATAAAATGACATATAACCAATAATGTATTTTGAAAATATCTCGAAGGTTCGAGATAATCGAGGTTCTACTGTACCTCATTTTTGCAGAAATAAATCAGCACGATTTTCTTTTTGTTTAATCTAAAAAATGAGCTGTTTTCGACTGTTAAAACTACTCATAACCCGTAAATGCGCTGCTTGAGAATTTCCCGGGCAATTCTCGCGAATCATTTAATTTTTTTTTTTCCATTATCGACTATTTATAATTTTTTTCAAAAAACCAAAAATGCAAACAATTACTCTGGGGAATCAATGCATTTTTTTTGATCATCCAACGATAGTAAAAAAAATTGGTTTTGCTTTCGCGAAAAGATTTTACGCCCCCCCCCCCCCCCCCCCAACCGGAGGTAAAAATGATTATTCATGGGCAAACGGATAGAGCATTTTTGCTCGTGTACGGGAAGCGAGTCAGGTGAACGAGCAATCACACGAGAGCAAGCTGCTCGCAGAGACTCATTACTATGCACTGTCCGTTACAGGTGTTACGCACTCAGGTAGGCAAGAATCGAGCATTTTTTAAATGGCCTTCCAACGAGACCCCTTCTAATCCGCGAGCCTGACAATGCCGATCTACGAATTCGTAGCTTCGATCGATGAAAAAAATAAAATGGTAAGAAAAAAAAACAGAAAAAAAAAATATTTCCAGCAAAAAAAAATGTTTCCACCGATGTTCTCGGTTCGTTTTCACGAGCCACCCTGTGTAAAGTGCGCTCGTGCACCTGTCGTTGCGGTTCGCGAGCGCCCACGACATTTCACCGCACGTCACTGCGCGTACAACGGGTGTGCCCATTGTAACTTTAAGGGGGAAATACCTTTAGGCAAGAAACAAATTTGCTGTTTTTCATAACTTTTTTTTTTCAAATGGCAAGATTTTTTTTGCCAGTTTTGCCACTTGGGGTATATCTTTCTACTACTTTTGGCTGTTAAATGGGATTTTTTTATTTATTATTAATCATTAAAAATATTTTGAAAACTGGCGTGACGTATAGCTAAAAAATTAATCGAAAGATTCGGATGGAATTTGGTATAAATCTTTCAAATCTCTTTGGTTGAAACGTGACCCTAAACGGCGGGGTAAAGTTAATTCGGCGAAAAAAAGGCATGTTTTTAAGATTTTTTTTTTGGCGTGACGAATAGTGTTCGTTTATTGAAAAATTTACATATAATAAAGTAACATTTGAACAATATTCTCCTAAATTTGCATTGCAAAATATTCAAAATTGAGCGAGTGAAAATTAAACCCCGGAGGCGCCTCGAAAAAAAGTTGGTTTGCGGTGTGTCCATAACTCGCAACAGAATCATTTGAAACAAAAAAATCAAAATGCATTTGTTAAAGGAGATGTTTCTCGAGGTAATGACGGGAGGATTTTTTTTTCGATTTTTCGATTTTTTGTAGCACTTGGGAGCCAAAAACCCGATTTTCGCTAAAAAAAATTGGCTAATTTGTTGTTGAAAAATTAGTAATTATTAAAAAAAACAAAAAAGCTCTCGACAATACCTGGTGAATTATATGAAGAAGTACTGTGCAAAATTTCAAAGCGATTGGTCCAGTAGATTTTGAGTTATCGTGCAGACGGACTTCAAATATGACAAGTCTCAGAAAAACGATTTGAAAAACGCAGAAGAGAAGAGAACGGCATGGAGCAATAGACGCTCAAATACTCATAACTTCGTCTATTTTACTCCGATCGACTTGAAATTTTAACACAATATTCTTGATATATTATGTATTCATTTTTTAAAAAAAATTTAAATAAAAAAAAATTTAAATACTTAAAGAGATTTAAAAAAAAAATTTAAATTAAAATTTTAAATTAAAAAAAAAATTTAAATACTTAAAGAGATTTAAAAAAAAAACGAGATGCCTTTAGGCGAGGAAACGAGGCTGGGTTGAAATTCCGAACTTTAAATGGTCAGAACGCTCAAAACTCCGAAAGAATTTTACACGAAAGACCAAAACTCCGAAAATCTTTCCACCGTCGAAGTAATTCGACTATGGAAGTTTTGAAAGTTTCAAAATTTGCAATAAATCGACGAATTATTTCAAGAATTTTTTTATTTTATTTATTAGGAAGTGATTTTGCGTCAATTTTGAAATTTGCCTAGACAATGTTATACGTTCCACATGATTTACAGTCAACTGTGTAGACTTTCGCTGGCATGATCTCGACATGAGGGCCGGGTTGAAATTCCGAACTTTGAATGCACCGACGGTTTAAAATTCCTAATTTTAATGTTCCGAAATTGCAAGGTTCGTCAAGATTATACCAGCGACTCTACACAGTTGACTGTAAATGATGTAGAACGTATAACATTGTCTAAACAAATTTCGAAATTGAAGTAAAATCCTTTCTTGATAAAAAAAAAATCTTGGAATAATTCGTGGATTTGTTGAAAGTTTTGAAACTTTTGAAACTTCCATAGCCGAATTATTTTGACGGTGCACAAATTTGCGGAGTTTTCGTCTTTCGTGTAAAATTCTTTCGGAGGTTTGATCTTTCGGGGTAGTATTCTTTCGAAGGTTTGAGCGTTCTGATCAATCAAAGTTCGGAATTTCAACCCTGCTACGAGGAAACAATTTGCTGATTTTCATGTTTATTTTTTATTTTTAAGGTCGACCGAGCGCGCGCTCTTGATCTCTATAAATTTTGTTCGAATTTTAACCAGACATTGTTCATATTATTATGCATGTTTGAGTGAAATTTCAGAACAGTCGACTATTTAGATTGGAAGATAATGGGTTTTAAAATTGCAACTTTTAGCACTGCTATTGTGTTTATAAATTTTGAAAAAAAAATACTTTTACCTAGCAAACTAGTTAGGAAACGAGTGAAAAAAGTTTGGATTGCCTTTACTATTCAGTTTTGCTAAAAACGTTCAGTAAAGACAGAATAATTCCCCGTAAAAAATATTCGTCCCCTATAATAAGAAGACACATGGCAAAACCGCAGAACAGTATTGTTCAAAATTTCGAAAAAAAAAGAAAAAAAATTATCGTGTTCCTCAAGTTAAAAAATTGTAACATAAAAACATTTGCTTTATAAACATTAATATTTTATATTGTTTATGTTATCTTCATCAACAAATGAAAGTGTTGGTTAATTCATAACTGATTGACAACTTTGTTCGATTAAAAATTACTTCGAAATAAAAATTTGTGTTGCAGTATTATTTTAAGGGGTAAGGCCACTGTAACGGCCCAAAAAAAAAGGTTTTTTCACTAATTTTTTGCTCCCGAAATTGAAGGTATTTGAAAAAAAACTTTTAATGGTGTTATCAGGCATACATTAAACTTTATTATAAAATTTTTTTACAGTAAAAAAAAAACAAAATGGCGGTTGCACAGCTATCTTCCCGGGACATGTTTTGCTTCCAGGGCTCCGCGGCACGCAGCACCACTGGTGCACTTTTGAATCTAGAACAAAAAAAAACCATTAATCTAGAGGGCTATAGCTAGAGAATGTCGATCGGATTTTAAAAAGTATCAATTTTTGTGGATTTGGCGTGCGTTTGAAAAAAAAAAATTGATTTTTTACGAAAAAAACGGCAAGTTTTTTGTTAATAAAAAATCAATAAATAAAGTTCTTGAAAATTCCGATCGACATTCTCAAGATAATGTAAATGTTCACATCTGGTTAAAATTTCAAGTAAAAAAAAATGAAAATTGTTCGAGTTATGCTGCGTGCCATTTTGAAAAACCATGTTTCGAGAAAAACGCGTTTAAAGTTTTGCGAATAGTTTTTTATTGGAAAAAATTAAAAAAAGAAGTTAAAAGGATTTAAACTATTTTTTCAACTAGAGGATTTAAACTATTTTTTAAGCCAATAAAAAAAATCGATTTTTCAAAAAATTTACAGTGGCCTTACCCCTTAAATATACCGCGCAAACTTACGTCATTGGATACGTCGAACAATGCGGTGTTGCCATACGTCTTCTTACTATAGGGAACAAATATATTTGATGGAAAATTGTTCTGTCTAAATTTCAACGCAAACCCTGCAGTGTTAAAAGTTGTAATTTTAAAACCCATCATCGCCCGATCTAAATAGTCGACTGTTCTGAAATTTCACTCAAACGTGAATAATGATATGGACAATGTCTGGTTGAAATTTGAACAAAATCTATAGAAATCAAGATCGCGCGCTCGTTCTACCTTAAGGGGCCAGTCCACTTTGAAAATTTCCAAGAATCAAAAAAAAAAGCAAGACTTGAAGAAATCGACGATGATGAGCAATCATGAGGGATTTTGTACGGTGCAGGAATTGCCGATTGAGTTTAGGTAAGAGTTTTTCATAGTATAAACTTCCAACGCGTTTTTCTCGAAACAATGTTTTCAAAACCTAGCTCCATCGTATTTCTATAACTAATAAACCGATTCTCTTAAAATTTGAATCACATATTGTAAACATGATTCGCAGCAAGATGACCCTCGATGGTTTTAAAATTTTGATTTTTTACTCTTTTTTTCGAAATACTGCGAAAAAACGTGTTTTTTTCGTTTTTAATCTGCCATTTTTTTTATTTTTTGATAAAACTTTATATCCGAGGGTCACTTTGTAGCTGATGTCATACTGAATCTAATGGACTTTGATTTTTTTGTTTCAGCCCACCTATTTTTGAGGCGTTACGTTAAACTATAGTTTTTGTACTTAAAAATAAATAAAAATGAATTAACAAATTTTTTTAATGTATTTCAAGACTTTATTTATCAAGCACAACTACTTTTATATTCATATGTTTTATAAAATCCTCAAAAAAAAAAAATCGCAAAAATAGCCTTTTTTCGTGGCTCCAAAGTGGACTGCCTCCTTGAAGGAAAGATTTCATCATGATTTTTTAGACTTAGGAGATTTTTTATTACTACCTTTGGCGGTTACGTGGTATGGTTTTTTTATTAATAATTAAAAATGGCGAAGGTATGGCACGGTCTTCTAAAATGCATTTTCATAACTTGCGTGACGTATAGCTCAAAAACGAGTCGACCGATTCTGATGAAATTGGGTATAAATCTTTCTCACCTTATTGTCTACAACATGATCCTGAATATGTTTGAAAATTTAAAAAAAAACGTATTTTTTTTATTGAAAATGGTGGCCCCTTTTTTCGGAAAATTCAATCTTTTTGGTTGAAAGCGTACAATTTCATCGACTTTCAATATTTCTCACTTTTTCTTGGTTCATATTCTGCGTATGAGTGTTAATGAAAGAAAAATCTTCGTTAGTTTTTTATCAGATTAATCCCACCGACGCTGCGTGTCACGGCGTCTGACAACATCCGCCACAGTCCGTTTAGGTGCCATACCCTGCCATTTTTAAAGATTAATAAATAAAAGCATATCATGTCACAGCCACAAGTAGTAATAAAACATACCCTAAGTCTCAATCGTGGAAATCAGCAATTTTTTGTCTCCTAAAGGTACCTCTCCCCTTAAAGGCCGAATTTTTCAAACGACGGTCGACGCGAAGCCGAGCCAATAAACTCGAGACACGAATCGCCACATTATTTTTTCTAGTCGATGTTTTTGTTTTTTTTTTCTATCGAGAAATAAATTTAAAAATAACACCCACGATATCGTTTAATCGCGTATAACGCACAAAAAATGTCGGTCCGGAAGTATCCGGCGCGAACCGCTCGGAAATGTAAATCTTTTAGTTCCGTTCGACGGAGAAAAAATGGCAGTTTTGTCGTTCGATACAAAAGCGCAACGAACGATGCGTGATCGGACTGTCACGCACGGTGAGCTGCATTGTTTTCGATAGATATATGCACGGCTCGCAAACGCTGATTAATCATTCATTATTTTGTATTCTTTTCTTCAAAATTCACATCTCTTTTTATTCAATTTTTCAATTTAATTTAATTTATAATTAAAAATTTCATAATTAATACAGTAAAACATGTTTTTTTGTCTTGTTATTCATGTATTTATAAGTATTGATATACAACAATATATATTTATTAATATCAATTAATAGATTATTATTCATTTACATTTTTTTTCTATTGTTCTTGATTTATATATATACAGGGTGTTAGGAAGGTCGATGTAAAGCTTTAAGGGGGTGATAGGTCACCTCGTTAGGAAAATATCTAACGTAGGCTACCTTAGTCCAAAGTCTAAGGATTTCGAGTTATGGTAAGTATGATTTTTGGAAAATTTACCACAATTAGGTACTAACTCGTTTACCTCTTATGTTAATGCTATTTTTTTAAATAGCATTAACATAAGAGGTCTTCTTATTTATTGAGAAGTTTTTAATTATTCAACACGTTCCATTTAGTTCGTTGTGTGGATACAGATGATTGGTGTTTGTCGATTGAATACACATTAACCTAAGATGCAAATACGTTTTTAGTTACCAATTATTGTCTGTTTGAACATGGTGAACGAGTTAGTACCTAATTTTCGAAAATTTTCCAAAGTCATACTTACCATGATAACACGAAATCCTTAGACGTCGTCTAAGGTAACCTAGGTTAGATATGTTCCTAACAAAGTGACCTAGCACCTCCTCAAGGCTTTGCATCGATCTTCCCAACACCCTGTATATAAGAAACAATAGTTGAAAAAAAAACAAATTATGTATTATTTTCATCATGAAATTTTCAATTAAAATTGGAATGAATTGTGAAAAAGAATAAGACATAATTAATACTCAATGAGATTGAACATTTTTATGAAATTTTCTTTTTTATTACAATTTCAATTCAAATGTTCAATTGAATTCCAATATTAATTAAAACGTAAATTAATTATGAAATAAAAAATAATTAACAATGAATGAGAGATCGCAAGCCAAACACACACATATATATATATATATATATATATATATATATATATGTATGTATATATACATATATATATATACATACATACATACATATGTTTGGCTTAAAACAATAAACTATTCATTGTTTATTGTTTTTTATTTTATAATGCATTTACTTTTTAATTAAGAATGGAATTCAATTGAACATTTAAATTGAAATTTAAATAGAAAAGACAATTTCACAAAAATTTTCGATCTCAGAGATCGCAAGCCAAAAATGTGTGTGTGTGTGTGTGTGTGTGTGTGTGTGTGTGTGTGTTTGGCTTGCGATCTACACACACACACACACACACACACACACACACACACACACACACACACACACACACACACACACACACACACACACACACACACACACACACACACACACACACACACATATATATATATATCTATGCAGGGTGTCCCTCTTATCTCTGCCACCCGAAATAACTCGGTAATTATCGACATCACAAAAAAAAATGTTCAAAACAAAAAATGTATGGTGTGAAGGAGGCCATCGAATGCGACCAATATTTTTTATTTCAGCGGAGGCGCTGACGCACAGTTAAGGTCACCTCTACTTTAAAAAAATGCAACGGTATGATTTTTTTCAACCATCTTGTGGAGCACTCAAGCTGCATAGGAAACATTAGGGGGTCAAAGTCGTCCAAGGTCGTTCAAGGTCAGTATCGATTATACAAATATAAATATCTCGGATCACTACTAAATATTTGGTACTGATTTGAGATATTTAGATTTGTATTTCATTTTAATAGGTGACCTTGAACGACAGTGACCTCCTAATGTTAATTATGCGGCTTGAGGTGCTCCACAATATGGTTGAAAAAAATGTACCATTCCATTTTAAAAAGTGGAGGTGACCTTCAGTGCGCGTCAGCGTCTCCACTGAAATAAAAAAAAATGGTGGCATTTCTTGGCCCCTTTCACACCGTACAACTTTTGTCTGGAACATTTTTTTGTGATGTCGATAATTACCGAGTTATTTCAGGTGGGAGAGATAAGAGGGACACCCTGTATACACACACACGCGCGCGCACACACACAAACATATATATATATATATATATATATATAATTTATTATTTGCTCACTATTGTTTGTTGCCTTTTTATCAGGACCTTAGATACATCGGATATCCGCACGCCTATACGAAAATACGTATATACTATATATCGAAGTAATTCAGGTCCGTTCACTTTTGGCGTTAGGGCATGTTGCGCATATATGGGCGTGCCACGCTATGGAACGATTATACCCGGGATATCCAGGAAGTGACGAGGAAGAAGAGTAAACTCCGCGTTCTGATGTGAATTGTATACCTACTGCGAGCGACGAAACAGCCGGAAGTTCCTCTCGCACTGACGTCCCCGTCGCCTTTCCGAACCACCGATGCGTGCCCGTCCACTATACGGAACGGCGTCGAACGATCGGCCGTTAAAAAGAAGTTTAAAAAAAGTTCACAAGATACCCAACTTTTATTCATACTTTGACTATATTCCAACATTATTATTATTTTCAGAGTGCCGCCATTATTATTAATATTCCTATTCGTGTTGCTATTATTGTAATTGTAATAATTGTTCTTATCATTATTGTTCTTCTGTTAATATTGTTAGTACAGGTTGATTATTGTCGTTGCTATGGATTGAATTATTTATTGACTTATTTATCGCACATTATTATTAATAATATCTAATGTAATAATAATATATAGATATCAATTCGTTTTATATATTAACAAAGTAATTTTATAACTCTAGTAACAATAACAATAATAATGTTAAATTGTTACTATTGTTAGTGCTGCTCGGTTTACTATTATTACTATTCTTGCTGCTACTTAAGGGGTGAGGCCACAGTAACGGGTATAAAATCGTGTGCGAATTTAACGAATTTTTTTCGTATGGAAAAGGTGTTCACTCATAAAGCTAATTACACATCAATTTAGTATGAATAACAAGCTGTTAGAATTTTTTTTTTCGATGTACAAAATGGCCGATTACGCGAAACTTCTCGAAACAGATTTTTTCCAATTGGCGTGACAAATAACTTCAACAATTTTCACTCGATTTACTTCAAATTTAAAAGTCATGTTCCTAATTGCATTTCGCAGAAAAGTACGTACGGAATTTCCGATCAATCGAAAACTTTTCATTTTATGAGCAGTTTATGAGCAGTTATAACGAAATTTTTCACTGAAAATTCATTTCTTAAGTTCACATACCTACAACTTTTGAATAAAGCAATATTTTTTAAATTCCGTACCTACTTCTCTAGGTGTTCTAATGTAGATTTACGAGAATTCGTGTTTTTTGTTCTAGGTCGAAAATTGCGGATGGTATATGTCGCCTAAAAAAGATAACAAAAGAAAATATTAGTAGCCGGCCATTTTGTACATCGAAAAAAAAAATATATATATTTTTTCTAACAGCTTGATATTCATACTAAATAGATGTGTAATTAATTTCATGAGTGAATCACTTTTTCATACGAAAAAATTGTTAAATTCGCACATGATTTTATACCCGTTACTGTGGCCCTTAATTATCAGTATAATTATTTATGTCAAAGTCATTAGTACCGGTGATTTACTATCGTCACGCCGCGGAGGGCCTAAAAAACGTGACAAAAGAAAATATTAGTAGTCGGCCATTTTGTACATCAAAAAGAAAAATATACATATTTTTTCTAACAGCTTGATATTCATACTAAATAGATGTGTAATTAATTTCATGAGTGAATCAATTTTTCATACGAAAAAAAAATTGTTAAATTCGCACATGATTTTATACCCGCTACTGTGGCCCTTAATTATCAGTATAATTATTTATGTCAAAGTCATTAGTACCGGTGATTTACTATCGTCACGCCGCGGAGGGCCTAAAAAAACGTGACAAAAGAAAATATTAGTAGTCGGCCATTTTGTACATCGAAAAAAAAATATATATATATTTTCTAACAGCTTGATATTCATACTAAATATATGTGTAATTAATTTCATGAGTAAATCACTTTTTCATACGAAAAAAATTGTTAAATTCGCACATGATTTTATACCCGCTACACGGAGAAAAATACGGCCTCAAATTCTAACGCTGGTTGCCAGAATTCTAATATTCAGTGCTAGAAAAGTATATAGCAGTTTACTGCCAGTTCGGAATTCTAAGACTTGTTATAGAAGTGTAGAAATGATTCTCACACCGTATAGTAAAAATGATGCGTGCATATTATATTTGAAACTATTCTCGCATAGGCGCGAGTCCTACATGCTGTATAGGACTTTTTGTAAAATACCAACCTTTATTACACACTATATTTTCATATGGATTTTACTATACGTATAGCATTAATCTTCGTGTATGTATAGATTTCACTATACGCATAGCATAAATCTTCGGCATATAGCGAAAAATATTACGAAGTTATTGATAAAATGTGATTCTTTATACCGTACTTTTTGTAAAATACTGGAAAATAATTGTTCTAATAAAGTGGGTAAAATATTTTTTGAATACTACGAAAAATCACAATATGCCGAATAAAATGTATTATTTGTATCAGTTTACGTGCCATATCGTAGGTTCAAATGTAAATTTCTTCATTATTACTATACCATAATTACAATTTTTATCTTCCATTCAATACTTTTTGATATTTAATGATATTTTTTTTAGAAGCATAGTATTAATTCTAAACTTCGAGGCCCCTGTTTTCTCCGTGTACTGTGGCCCTTAATTATCAGTATAATTATTTATGTTAAAGTCATTAGTACTGGTGATTTACTATCGTTTCCACCATGAATAGTAATCATTATTATAAATATATATGAAAATGACAATGTAATCATCGTATTGGTATTTGTGTTATTATCATTATTATTGTTATTCTTATGACTATTACCGCTACTAATATTATCATGTTAATATCATTAGAACAAGTTATTTACTGTCGTTTCCATACTTTACATTCATCGTCATTATTATCATATCTGACGATAACAATATAACGTTATTATTATTATTATTTCTACCGATGTCATCATTTTATGATCACTAGCACGTGTTCTTGACTGACGTTTCTATCCATCAATGTTATTACCACGAGAAACAACAATAATAAATTATTGTTTTTATTATTACTGTAACTAATGCTACGTCGTTATAATCAGTACAAGTTATTCATAAGCGTTTTCATCAATTGTACAAATCAACTTACATTTCTGACCCTCAAACTTATCGCACGCTTGTCCACGTGTTTGCGGGCGGGCATGTAACAAATTGATGCGCAAATTGCCACATAGGAGTTTCGAACCGCAAATAATCGCGGGTGAACGAAAATCGGCGAGCACACACACACACACACACACACACGCACACACACACTCCGACAACGAATGTAATCGACGTGCGGACGTGTATGTCGGGGCCTGTGCGCGGGCCCGTTGATCGAAGGGCCTCAAGGCCCCGATATCTCGAAATCAACGTCCGCGGCCGGGGCGGAGGGGACGCCAGGAAGGGGGAGGGGGTAAGGCCCTTCGGATGTTAAACCGAAATCACGAAGAGCAAGGACTCCCGCGGTCAATTCCCAAGTGTAAACTCTCATAGACTCTCGTACATATCCACGGCCGTGATACCGCTAAGAAATTCCTTCGGTCCCCACTCTCGGAGCGCGCGCACGGTTTCCGTAAACAATGTTGCGCGGGAAAAAGGCCGCGGAGTGGGCCCGGAGCAGGGGAAAGGGAAGTTGTCCGCGCGCACTTCTTCCGTCGACCGCACGTAACACTTTGGACAAGCCTTCCCCCCCCCCCTCGCCTTGCGGCGCGGCCCATTTCCCCACCCGTCTACTCCCACTCCCGAGGATACAGCGAAGATGAAAATTGGGCCCGGTAATGACGATTCGCTCGGTGGCTCTTGGAGGATCGAGACACACATACGCGAGAGTTCAGAGTCTCGTTGAGTTTTCGTGGCCGCGAGTACGGCGCGGCAACTTTCTCAATACGGCGAGCGAAAATAAGGCCCGCGACGATCGGGACTCTGCCCGGGATACACTTATGGGCCGCGGGGCCCATAGATTCCGCGAACTCGGCGTGATTCACTGGGCGAGGATCGGAGCGCAGTATCCCTCCGGCGTTATTGTTTGCTGTGACGCTCTTGATTCACTTTGGGCCTTGCCGCTTCGGTTGGGCATTGGCTAACAGGCGGCATTATGTTCGGTCACTGCGACACTGACTTGAGATGGAGAACGAAATTATCACCCGTTATGTGCTATCCTCAATGTTATTGTACATAACACTGTTAGGGTTTTTATTTTAGGGATTACGATGATGGGCCTTCATTTCTGGCGATAAGTGGGACTTGTTCATCCCTTGAATGACAGTTTGTTATTTATTACCTATTTCCATTAGTATTGTTGTTATACATATTTTTGCTGCTGTTGCAATTATTATTTCAGTAACGAGTGTAATGAGTGGTACTCTTTTTTATTTATGCAGTGGGCCTTGAACGGGCCTTATATGAAATCGTGCCCTTTATTGTTGTTCTAGAAGATACTATTTATATTATTGTAATTATGACAATGATGATGGTTATAATTATTTGAGTGATAATTATAATAATAGGCTTCGGATTTTGTTTAACAAAAGATGGGCCTCAAATGGCCATTAAATAAATTTACGTGGATTATAACCAATTTTTTAAATCATTATTTACATTGCTTTTTTTCATCATTTCTGTCGTTTTAGCGATTATGACGATCATGGACTTCGAATCTTTCCAACCAAGAATGGGCCTTAATCGGTCCCCGTAAACTTTCGCCCATCAGTATCATTCTGATAATGATTACTTTTATAATCATTGTTACGTATACAATTAATATTATTGTCTCTATTTCAATGAAAATAATCATGGGCCCTGATTTCCGTTTACCGAAAAAGGGCCTTAAATGCCTCAAATAATTTTTCGTTTCCTATCACCGATTTTTATCGTCATTATTATTATTTACGTTATTGTTATCGCTTGCATGATTGTCATCATTCCCGCAATGTTAACAATAATGGGCCTTACATCTTTCCGAGCCGAAAAACGGGCCTCATACAAATCTATCGTCATCTCGATTATTGTTACGAATATTATTGTTAATATTCCAGTTGTCGTCGTTATTGTTTAAGCAATAATATAATCGGGGCCTTACGCCTTAATCACGGTAATCATACGAAGGTTTAATTCCTCGTCGAACGAGATGATCTTCAGAGGCGCGAGAATCTTCCGAGCTCGGTGCACGTCTCGCGTTACCGCGTGTTCGTAACTGTTGGTTCAAAATGTAGAACGCTGACCAAGGTGGCAGACGACAGTGCGACCGAGGAGAAACGAGCGGAAATCCCAGTACCTACTACTACGCGGGTCCGGCCGGAGCGGGACAACTCCAGTTGCGCGTTCGTTACTGATAAAACGAAACGTTGCGATTGCACTTCTCGAGTGCGCGAGCTCGTATTATCGACGCGTATGCACGAGGTCTAGTTTCGCTTGAAATCTGTCTATTCGATTCGAAGGGTCACCGATCGGAAATAATTACGAGTCCGTGGCGAAAAAAATCGCTGTATATTTGAGAGAAGAAAAACTTATTTTTATTCATTTTTACTTATTTTTACTTATTTTTACTCATTTTTTCCATTC